>JAVUPR010000162.1:681875-1363750 GCA_036785695.1 Gentiana straminea
AGAGGTATGGTTTTGATAATATGGTTGGATATGTACTTCAAGTTGCAGAAGAAGTGGATGGTTTTGAACCTTCTACTTACAGGGAAGCAGTGACATGCTCTGAAGCATCTCAATGGCTTACTACCATGAGAGATGAAATGGAGTCATTATTGAAGAATTAGACTTGCGATCTAGTTAAACATCCACCTGATAGGAGAGTTGTTACTTGCAAGTGGATCTTCACGAAGAAGGAAGGAATGACTGAGGCAGAAAGGGTCAAGTGTGGGTCCCTTGAAAAGTCTTTGGTTAAGTTTAGAGGGGGGGGGGGGGTGAATAAACTTAACACTTAATTTTTTTTGGAGTTTTACAAACTCAGCAGGGTCAATAGTCTGCTGACCACTCAGTAGTTTGCTGACTATTAAAGCTATTGAATTTGTTGCAGCGGAATATATTAAACTAAGCATTGTTACTTGTTGTTATAAATGTGATACTATGTATTGAGTACTCAGTAGTGCAAGTAGTGTGATTCAGTAGCTAGTTTCAGTAGGTTGATGTGATGAGTATGCTGATAAAGTAAATTGTAGATGTAAATGCAGTAAAGTAAAGTAGGCAAGATTTATAGTGGTTCCAGGTGGTGTAATCCTGTCAATCCACTCTTCTCCTGTGATGTTGGAGGAAATTCACTTGAGATTTTTGAGGTTGCTGTTACAAAAATCCCTAAACTATTTGTTCTTCACCAATGACTATGGCTTCACAAACTGAACACTTGAAACATGTAGGATTGCTGCTTCAGAGTATTCCACTGGTCCTTGAAAGGTAGGAATGCCTCATCATCAGCTCCACCACAAACAACAGTTCTTGACACTTCAAAAGTGCTTCTCTGTCTTCAGTAAACTTCTTGAAAAAGAAGGGTTGAATCAAGAAAGTGATTCGGCTTTCAGCAACTTTTGACCAGGATGAAATGATCAGCAGCTTGTAGTCTTCAGGTGTGTATATTGGATGTAACTTGATAGCAGGATACACTTGAAGAAAATTCTTGATCAGCAAATTGATAGTTCAGTGATGCTCAGCATGGTAAGATTGCCCTTGATAAATTTCTTGCTCAATTACTTCGTAAATATTCTTGTTTTTTTCTTCAATCTAAATAAGGAGTCCTCTATTTATAGGTGTGAATCCTGTGACTTGTGTTGGAATTTCAAATATAGCCGTTTCAGAATTGTCTCTATCTTGACTTGTTTTTACCTCTGCTGCATCGTACTGACACTGTCAGTGATACTTTTTGACAGTCCAGTCTGTCAACCATTTGACTTATTTCCATTGGATATTGCTCTGACTTTTACCAACGTCTTTTTAATCTTGATCATTGATTTTCTGATTAATCCAATGCTTGTAATTCATCCTTATCCATTTATTCTTCCAAAAAGAAACTTGGATTAATTCGAATTTTCCATTCAGCAGACATCTGTTGTATTGGTCTATTGATGTCCATATCTGTCAGCTGACTTGTAGTCTGCTGTGTTTTATAAACACATCAGCTGACTGCTTCTCATCTAACTTTTTATTATAAAGTTAGAGTACACCATTTTGACCATAACCAAGTTCCAATCACCACTTAACTTTTATGGAATTTAAACCTTGTACACATGGTATATGTGATCAGTTTAAGTCATCACAGACTTCCCTAAATTCTGATCCCATATCCTTGACTTTAAGTACTAAGTTTGATCCCTTAGCATTCAATAACTGAGTTTGAACCCTCAGCCTTCAACCATCAGTAGGTTCATAGACACTCTACTGACCTAGACACCCTATTGACCTAGATAGGTCTGTTGAACAAGTCAGCTAACCTCTTTACAGTGCTTGTTTGATCAAACCTATACAAAGATCAAAGTCTAGTAAACCTATACATTTAATCTAGACATCTTTTTGCCTTTGCTCTATAACTGCTAGTCTGGCACTCATCATTAAAACTAAAATATGTCCAACAATTTCCCCCTTTTTAGTGATGATGCCAATACCCTCCTTACAACAAAGCAAAAAGATAAAAACAAAACTGAACAAACTTCATTTATATATCATTGATGTCCAAACATTATTACAACTAGTATCAGCATAAAGATAAATAGGAATAAGTCCGCTGATCTAGTTTTTGTCTTGTTCTCTTTTATGAAGGTATTATCTGATTTCTCTTTGCATTTCCACCATCCACCGATTTTCAATTCTTGAGAATTCAATCCAAGTATGCACCATTTTCCACCACTTCCAGGCTTCAGCTGGAGTTAACTGGACACCATGCCAGTTAAATCCTCCTCCCATGTAGCATACTTTGAATTCTTCTACACAATCTTTTGCTTTTTGATCAGCAGATGTTGGTTGTCTTCCTCCAGATCTTCCAGCTTGACCTTCTCTTCCAGTTTGACTTTTCCTAGTCATCTTTAAAGATTTGATTCTTGTCTCCCATAATTTTAATGCAAGGAAGGAATTTAGGCCTTCCTGAAAAGTCATATCCTGGTAGGGTCTTCTTCTTGCATAATAAGAAGTTTTGAATTCTTTCAGCAGGTCATCTGTCAATTGTACTCTGCAAGGTGCAGGTGCTCTGAATTCATTGATTTCAGCTTCAAATCTCTTATTGTTATAGATCCTTGCTTCTTCTTTTGCTTCTGCTGTCTGTTCCTCTTCTCCCTTATTGACATCATCAATAAAACGGTTCAGTAGGCCCTAAACACTCTCTTGTGTGTTTACCAGATTGTTCAGTTGTCCTTCCATAATTTCTGTTCTTGTGTCTACTGCAGTAATCCGGCCTTCCATAGTTTGCTCCAGCAGGTTGATCCTCTCAGTAAGGTTAGGATCAAGTGTAGCAGAGTGAGATGCCTCAGCAGTGTTAGATTTTTCAGCCAACTTATCAACCTTTTTATGCAAGGATGCAATCTGCACAACCATGTTTTTGTCTCTCTTTGTAGCATATTTCTTTACTTAGGCAACTTGTCTTAGCAAATCATTAGTGGTAAACTGTAGATGAGTAACATTGGATGTTACTGTCTCAGTTGTCCTTCCTCTATTTTCCACTAAATTCACTAAGTCTTCAAATCTTTGTTCGCTCCTTGTCAACTGAGTTCTTAGTTGTGTAATATCATCTCTTACAACCCTTAAATCCTCCAAAATATGTATTGGAATTGTAGCAGCCATTCCAGCCATACCACCAGCAAAGGTCTCAGTAGGTTCTTCAGCATTATCATCTGCCCTAGGTACCCTTACAACAATTGCTCTTGTCCTATCCCATTCATGAGGTTCAGGACCTTCTTCAACTACATTCAAAACCGGTACCTCCTCAATCATAGGTTCTTGTACTTGTTGAGGCTCTTCTACTTCTTCTTCAGGCAACTGAAATTCTTCATCACTAAAATCATAGTCAAAAAGTTGCTCCTCAGGTTGTTCATCAGCAGCTTGTTGCCCAATTTTGCCATCAGTAGCCCTTTCCTCATCAGCCTCTACACAAGATATAGAGGATTCCTCCAATCCCAACAATAAGTCCAACCTTTGTCCTAGTACCTTCTGATCCTTAGTACTTTGGACCTCCACATCCGACCTGTGTTCAGTTGCTGTCTGTACCTCAGGAGACTGAACCTCCACATCTTCTCTAATCTGAGGAAAAACAACCATGTTTTCCTCTAACACACCATGTACCTCAGCAATCTCTTTTAGCAATTCAGCAGCATGTTCCTTCAGTGTCAATACTATCCTGATATTGAATTGATTCCTCAAAAATGACTTCTGTCAACTCAACCATCATAACATCTGCAGTGGCCTTTAACATTGTATCTTTAAGAATTGTTGCTGCTGTTAATTGTTCTTTTAAATCTTCAATGAATGCAACAAACAGCTCTTGATATAGATTGTCAGCCTGCTGGCCCTCAGCAGACTTGCCATCCTCAACAGGTTGCTCTGCTGTTTTCTCAGTGGATCTTTGTCCAGCCTCTTTAGTAGATCTATCTTTTGCAATACCTCTGGATTCTCCCGGATGCATATGATGATCATTATCTAAATCTGATGATGATGATGAGTCATCACTATCTGGTGTAAACTTGGGATCTTTGAACATTATACTTCCTTGCTGCTTTTCATTTTCAATAATCTCCAGCATTCTCATCTCTAACAGTGATGTGTCAATCAGTCCCAATAAGCTTTCCACTCCAAGACTTTCAAAAGCCCATTCTTCAAAACCACTCATTGGTTCTCTTGCTGGCTTTTGTCTCTTATAGAAACCAAATTTCCATGCAAAGTATTTTGAAATCTTTCTAAGATTAGGATCCTCTTTAGGCTTCTTAGATTTCTTCTCATTCCTTTCATTGGGCATGGTTGGTTTCCTTGGAGCAGGTGGATTAGGTTTATCAACTTGTTGACTTCCAAAAGTCTCAACAAGATGACTCAGTGTATCTTCAGTATATACAAAAATGTCAGTAGACTCTTCAACTGGTATGTTTGTGTCTACCACTTCCAATTGCTCTACACTGGCTTCTCCTCGAATTGTATGTTCCTCAGCAGGGATATCAACTGAATTTCCTTCCTCCTGAGTTGTTGCAATCTCAGTAGGGTCTTTAACAGGTTCATTAGCTTCCACAGCAGGTCCAGATTTAGTAATTTTCTCTGGTTCTTCAACTTGATGTTCAACAACAACTTCAGTAGCCTCCACAGTAGGCTCTACAACTTGTTCAACATCTTCCTCTGCTTCTTCTTCTCTCTATTCCTCCAGGACCCTTAATTCTTTACTCTTTCCATGTCCCTTCTTCTTTATCACGTGCTTTCTTTTTTTGGAAGGTCTCAGGGGATTCAGGGTTAGACTCTTCTGATTGCTCCTTGCTAGAAATATTCCTCTTCTTAGATGCTTATTTGATCTGTTCTCTAAGTAAATCAGCAGCAGTCTTCTTGACAGTTCAGTAAGCTCAGTAGGCTCAATAGCAGTTTGAACCACAATAGACTTGGCAGTGTCTACTGATTGTCTTGTCCTTTTAGGCTTTAGCATCTCAGTGATCTTTCTAGTGTCAGCAGCCTTTCTTTTCTCCACTATTTTCTTTGGTGCAGCAGGTTGCACATCATCTCTAGCTTTAGTTCTATGTTCCTGGTCACCATCACTTTCTACTTCCTGAACCTCTTCATCATCATCTAAGCCTGGAATAGGAGTTGTAATCTCTGGTTTGTATTTGGCCTTGTTGATGTTTGATGTATGATAAAAATATAACCATATTATATGACTTTTTATATCGTATTTACGATAATATCGTATAAATTCTATAAAAATATATCTAAAAACACATAAAAATCGAAATCGTTATAAATAGATATTATCATTATAATTTTAGTAAAACTTATAGTTTTTATGATCAAAATTACTGTGGCTCGTGTTTTTGACTGTTTCAGGGTACGTGTGATGGAAAACTAAAGGATTAAAACCGAAACAGTAAGAAACGGAAGAAAGATATTTTTCAAGATCCGGCCCGAACCGAAAAAAACCGGCCCGAGCCGGAATCTCTCTCGCCACCAAAGACATGGGGACCGTCGGAGAGAATCTCGTAGCACCGGCCCGCGCCGGTACTACACCGGCCCGCGCCGGTACTACACCGGCCCGCGCCGTACTACACCGGCCCGCGCCGGTACTACACCGGCCCGCGCCGGCCTTGTGTTTCACTCTATAAATACTCCTCATTTGCGTACTCGATGGAGTTGTACCAATATATATATATCACTTCTATATATATATATATATTATCTTAATCTAGTTTGTAGTTCTGTAAATACCGTAAACGACACTCTGTCGAAATAAGAATGTAGTATAAGTATCGTTTTAGTACTTAGAAGGATTATCAAGTCTCGTTGTTGCTAAAGGAGTTGTTATTTCCGGAGAATACGGCTCTGACGCTACAATCGTAATCTGGTAACTTTTTAATGTATTTATGTTTGTTTGTTGTTATTAGTATCTATCTATTAGTTATAATGATATTAGGCTAACTCTATATCTAGCCAAGATATGAAATTGAATTAGTTTATCTTTTTAGGGAAATAGATGATGACTATGTTAAAATTGAATTAAAATCGATTATAATGAATCTTTTTCTATCTTGCAACGTATTGATAATATTCGGATTGACGTAATTAACCAAGATGAATCACAACATATAACCTAATGATGAACTGACCAGAGAAGTTAGGATATGAGATAAAGGATAGAAAAACCGGAGGGTAAAATTGGCCGAGTGAAAACGTGACAACGGAATCCGATTTCCTACCCGGGGGCAGATTTGTCTTGGGAAAGATGAATTTTATTTAATTTGTGTTCAAGATCATAATAATGTTAAAATCAATGGTTTAATTGAAACTAACACCGGAAAGTTAAATCGATCCGCCTGACAACCGGAGCCTTTTGAATAACATCGGCCGTCTGACAAATGGAATAACCTCTTTTATCCGGGGTAGATTTGTACTCGGTACCTGTTCAGACTAACTGAGATTAGCATGGGGCAGTTGTGGAGATTAAACTGATGACAAATTGACAGATGACAATTTCATACGCTCGTGTGAGGAGGAGTTGTCTAGCTTAGGAATACACCGATTCACATATAATTGATTCACCTTAAATTAAGGAAAGATCGAGCACATCTATTTCTACTAAAAAGAGATACTGATTCAGTGACATATTCTTGGCTAGTTTCTAATAATATTACTAATATATTGTATTGGTACCTATATATATTATATATATATATATATATATATATATATATATATTATATATATATATATATATATTTGTATTTCTATATGCTTATATATATATTTTTGTATCTATATATATCTCTGTTTTAGTTTTATGCATTTATTTATCTTGTTTTAAGGTTACTAAATAGAAAAAAGAAAAATTGCGACTTAGATTGAGTTAATAATAGCTTCTTGGTGTTTAGCCACACTCTGAATTACCGTACGTTTCCCTGAGGATTCGACACCTGACTCACCATACTAGCACTACAGTTTGACCCCATACACTGTCGGTTAAGGACTGGAATAGCACTAGAAAAGGCCACGTCAATGTTGATGGAGCAACATGAGTAATCTTCAAATGATTCAGCAGGGCTTGAACCATTAACCCCAAAGGTTTTGTCTTGATGAAGAATCCTGAACAAATATATCCAGCAGATTTCTTTTCACTTAACCTCTTCCTTATGGTTTCTCTTTCATCTGTCATAATCTTCTTCATGTATTGTACAAAGAAACCGGCCCAATCAAACTTCATACTCCTTGAAATGATTATCAACAAGTCTATTTTGGGCCTAGATAGATTATCAAGACTTCTAATAAATCCCAAGATATTCTTTGCAATGATTTTGCTCTGTAGGTTATACTCATAAGCAATATTCTTGACATTTATGTTCAAGGCTACTGGTGCATCAGGATTAGTTCTGATTGACTCCACAAAAGTTAGCCTTGCTAAATCCATAGATTATGGATTTGCAGGGGCTCCATTCCCTGGACCAAATCCAAAGACCTCTCTCAGTAGGTCTGAAGTTATTTCTATCTCCTGGCCATTTACAGTTGTTGTAAATGCCTCAACAATCTCTAATCACCATATTCCTCCAGAAATCACAAAAATTATGATATGAAATCTTCTATAATATGATATTTAGCATATTTTCCAGTCCTTCAAATCTTCTGATTCTCCTTCCAAGATTTATAGCTAAATCAGTAGCATCTGTGTCAGTAACATAGCCTATAAAACTTTGACTGGTTCCAAGATGAACATCCTTGTCCGCCATTGTTATGTTTGATAAAGATGAAGGAGAAAAGCTCTGTAAATCTGTGTTCACACTTGTGTTTTTTTTTTAGAGAAAACGATCTGATTTGCATACACATTCTGTGTGTATATGTCTGTATATATATAGAAAGGTAGTGGGCGAGAAACTTCAGGCAAGTACCGTGCACGTACCGTAGCATTAACCACGATTTAACTTGTAATATATGTGATGCTGCCACGTGTCCCACTAACTGATCCCATTAAGTGTAGTAACCATCAGAATTGTAAAGGCTGTGATAAAGGATAAGAATAATATCCATTTACTCCACTGTTGACTTTTATTAAAGTCTGACTTTTATCAACAACGTATCATTTAGTAGACTGGGTCTTCAGTAGACATGATCTTCAGCAGGGTATCTTTGAAATTGTTCTCTTTGAAATTCTTCGTTGGTTCAAAGCTGTACCGTCGATACAAAAAATGTACAGCTGATCTTCATACAACATAGTTTTGTCCAACTGATAATACAAGATGAAGTTTAATACCAATGACTAATCTTCCAAGTGAGCTCAACCAACAGTGCAAAGACCAATCCACTTGGAAACTTCATTTTCTCAATTGTCCAAACTATAGAAGCAATTAGGAATTGTTGATACCAATGACTAATCTGCCAAGTGAGCGCACCCAGCAGGGAAAAGACTAGTCCCCTTGGTGAATTCCAGTACTCTGCTGAACATTAAAATTTAAGTCAACTTTGATGGTGCCAAGTTCAGTTCTTAACTTAGCAAATCTTTCACTATCCAAAGGTTTTGTAAAAATGTCAGCAAGTTGATCTTTAGTAGGAATATAGAGAACCACCACATCTTTCTTTTCAACATGATCTCTTATAAAATGATGTCTCACATCAATGTGGTTGGTTCTTGAGTGAAAAATAGGATTTTCTGTGATTGCAATTGCACTTGTATTGTCACACATTATGGGAATTTCTCTTTCTTCAATCCCATAATCCCTTAACTGCTATCTTAACCATAGTACTTGTGCACAACAGCTTTATACAGCTATGTATTCAGCTTTAGCAGTAGAAGTTGATGAATTCTGTTTCTTGCTAAACCAGGAAACAAGTCTATATCCCATTAACTGGCAGGTTCCTGTGGTGCTTTTTCTATAAATCTTGCACCCAGCATAATCAGAATCTGAGCAGGATATAACCTTTAAACTTCCATCTTTAGAATACCATATCCCTACTCCCAAAGTCTTTTTAAGATACTTGAGAATCCTTTTTACTGCAGCTATGTGACTTTCCTTAGGTTTTGATTGAAATCTTGCACACACACCTACTGCAAAGGATATATCCGGTCTGGTGGCTGTAAAGTACAACAGACTTCCAATCATCCTTCTGTATAAAGTCTGATCAACATCTTTGCCATATTTGTCTTTATCAAATATGATGCTTGTATTCATAGGAGTTGATACTTTGGTGCTATTTTCCATACCAAACTTCTTCAGCAGCTTCTTGGTGTACTTTGTTTGATGAATAAAGATTCCATCTTGCATTTGATTGACTTGTAATCCCAAGAAATAGTTCATTCTCCCATCATACTCATATGGAACTTTCTTTTCATGAGATTTGCAAACTTTTCACATAGCAATTCATTTTCAGAACCAAAAATTATGTCATCCACATAAAAAGCTGTACCAGCAGGGTGCTGTCTCCTTTATTGATTCTGAAAAGAGTCTTGTCAATGGTTCCTTTGGTAAAACCATTTTTCACCAAGAATTGAGATAAAGTCTCATACCATGCTCTTGGTGCTTGCTTTAGTCCATAAAGTGCTTTGTTGAGTCTATACACTTTATCTTCTTGATCTATAACTTCAAAACCAGGAGGTTGCTGAACATAAACCTCTTCTTCCAGAATGCCATTCAAAAATGCACTTTTGACATCCATCTGGTAAACCTTGAAGTTCTTATATGCAGCATATGCCAAAAATAATCTTATAGCTTCCAATCTTGCAACTAGGGCATATGTCTCATCAAAATCTGTTCCTTCAGCTTGAGAATAGTCTTTTGCCACTAGTCTGGCCTTGTTTCTAACAATGGTACCAGATTCATCCAATTTGTTTCTGTATACCCATTTAGTGCAATTATATTTGAATGATTAGGCCTCTCCACTAGTGTCCAAACTTGATTTCTTTCAAACTCATTCAATTCTTCTTGCATAGCAATTATCCAATCCGGATCAGAAATTGCTTCTTCAACAACTTTAGGTTCCATTTGAGATAGAAAACAAGTAAAAATTGCTTTTAATTGTCTTCTTATCCTTACACCTTGCTATACATTTCCAATTACTTGTTCAGTAGGGGGTCCTTCAACCATTGTAAATCTTGATTTGCTTGATTTATAGGAACCTCATCTTCAGTAGGGTCTGCTATTGCTTCAGTAGGGGGATCAGCAGATCCTTGAACTGCATATATTGTTGCATCAGTAGTGTTACCAGTAGGTTCTTCAGCAGTGGTTCCTTCAATTCCAGAATCAGAGACTTTTAAATCACCTATCTTCTTTAGAACATCAACATATTCTGGATCAGTGACTTCTAAATTCACAGCAGGTTCTGAAACTTCATCATCTTCCATTCCAGTGAATTTAGGTTCATAAAAAACAACATGTATTGATTCTTCATGTTTCAATGTCCTTTTGTTCAATACCATGAATGCCTTGTTGATTGAAGAATATCCCAAAAAGATTCCCTTATCTGATTTTGGTTGGAAAGTCTTCAGTTGCTATTTATGATTTAGGATAAAGCACTTACTCCCAAATGGATGGAAATATGATATATTTGGCATTCTTCCATTCCATATTTCATAAGGTGTCTTCAGCAACTTTTTGTTCACTGAAGTTCTATTTTGTGTGTAGCATGCTGTATTGATTGCTTCATTCCAATATCTTTCAGGTAGCAATGCTTCACATATCATAGTCCTCCCTGCTTCCTTCAAAGTCCTGTTTCTTCTCTCAGCAACCCCATTTTGCTGAGGTGTTCCAACAGTTGCTAATTGATGCAGCACACCATTTTGTTCATAGTATTCTCTTATGACTTTGTTTAAGAACTCAGTACCCTTGTCTGATCTGATCTTCACTACTGTCAAACTTTTCTCATTTTGTAACCTCTTCAAAAGTTCAGGCATTTTTTGAAGTGTTTCACTTTTCTTAATAATGAAAATTACCCAAGTATATCTTGAATAATCATCCACAACTACCAGAGTGTACTTCTTACCTGTTATACTTGTTGTAATTACCGGTCCAAATAAAACCATATGCATCAGTTCCAACACTATCTTGGTTGATTGTTTAGTCTTTGACTTGAAACTTGTTTTTGTTTGTTTACCTTGCTGACAGACATCACATATTCCATCCTTCTTATGGTGTCATCTCAGGTAAACCTATCACTAACTTCTTTTTCACCAATTGATTGATATCATCAAAATTTAAATGATTTAACTTCTTGTGGCGTAACCAATTGAGTTCTGACTTTGTATGCACAATAAGACATGTTTCCGGAACAACAATAGTCCAATCTACCACGTGCATGCTTTGTTGTCTTCTTTCAGCCAACACAACTTGGTCTCCTACTTCACTTATGACAGTGCAGTATCCTTTGTAAAAAATGACTTTATAACCCATATCACAGAATTGTCCAGTGCTCAGTAGGTTGTAATCCAAGCCTTCAACATATGCAACATTTTTTATTGTCATGCCATTCCTCACCAGTGTTCCATACCCTCTTCTATATCCTGGTGTGTCTTTGTTTCCAGAATTGACTTTTGGACTATCCTTTGCCACAAAATTTATCAAACAGTGCTTACTCTTTGTCATATGTCTGGAACAACCACTGTCAAAGTACCAGACACCTTACAAAACATATTTAATATGTTTTAGGTACCCAAACCTGTTTGGGTCTATAGTGATCAGTGGTAAGCACAACTCTTGGCAAGTTTCCATATGGTCTTCTTTGGAAAGTGTTGCACTTTTGTTCATACATGTATGCTACATTTCCAAAGAATCTAACATTTGTTTATGTAGCATTCACATATGGTTTATGGCCTTTTGGTACAAAGTGCTGTTTGAAGTGATTTTTGTTGTTAGAAACACTAGCATAACCATAAGGTTGTTGTCTGTTAGGAACAACCTTGTAATGTGGTCTCTGCTGAGGTCTCTAATGAGGCCTCTGCTGAGTCCTCGGCTGATGCCACTGCTGAGGTCTTACCTTAGCATTATGGTTATATCTCTTGTTTCTAGCTATAGGGGCAGGAATATTCCAATCTTCATCAGTAGAGAACAATCTGCCTTTCCCTTTGAGATAAGTATCCCTTGAATGATTAACATTCTGAGGTTTAATATTCTTATCCTTGGAATAGTTTTGGTTTTTCCCTTTTTGTGGTCCAAGCAGACTTTGCAGCAGGTCTGCTATCAGCAGGCCTAGAGGGTCCAGCAGTCCTACCTTTAGATGTACCCTTTTTGTTAGGTACCGCTGTCCCTTTGGACATCTGATTTTGCTTCTTTTGAAGCTTTCTCAACAACCTTTTGAGGAGTTGGATCTTATGTAGGTACAAACTTAGGACCAATTCTGGTACTAGGTTTAGTATCCTTACTAGATCCACCCTTAGAGGATTGTTGAGTTTCAAATCCAAGGCATGTTCTATCACCATAAGGCTTTTCAAATTTGAATGCAGTTGTGGAACGAAATTGTGCAGCAGATTCAGTTGCAACTACTGGTGCAACAGACTTACACTGATTCTGTTCATAATCCTTTTCCTTACCCTTGAGAATTCTTAATTCAGTATTTAATCTTTGAATTTCTGCTTGAAGTAATTCTCTTTCAGCCTTTTCAATCTCATAACTAGATTGTATTTTCCTCTATTGATTAAGGAGGGCATCTAGAGGTTCTTCACTGTCAGAAATTTTAGGATTTGAACCACAAGTAGATTCACAATCACTTTCAGTAGGAGTATTTATAGATACAGAATTGTATACCTCCTCAATTTCATCCATGCTAGCAATTAAAGAATAATCATCCAATTGTTCAATTAGTGCAGTGTCATCATATTCATTTCCTTTTTCTGATTCTACTTCATATCCTGATTCATCATCAGCAACTAAAGTTTTCTTGCCAGATCTTCTCTGCTGACCCTTGTTCTTCAGCAGGTCTGGACAGTCAGGTCTGAAATGTCCAAGTTTCTTGCAGTTAAAGCACAAGTAATCAGAATCCTTTTTTTGTTTTAATTTAGGACCTGGTTTCTTGCAATGAAAGCACAAGAAGTCATGATCCTTTTTGGATTCTTCCTTTTTATCACTTAATTTCTTGTTGAAATTCTTAAAGATCCCTTTCCATATTTCATCATCTTGATTTTCTTACTCAGCAGGGCTATTTGTTCTTGCATCTCATCTAGCACATCATCTTGAATACTTGATGATTCTTATTTATGTGCAGCAGCCAATGCTGTTGTTTTTGTTGCTTCATTTTCAGAACTTGGAACAAGATCCTTGCTGAATTCATATGCTTTAAGATTTGAAAACAATTTGAAGGTTTCTTCTTCATGTAGTCTCCTGGACTCTTCCATGGCAGTAACCTTCATTTCCCAAACTTCCTTTGCAGGTAAAGCTTTAAGAATTCTGGTGTTGATCTCTTCCGTTGTATAAACATTATTCAGCAGGGTGAGTTCATCCATGATTGCATTGAACCTTGACTCCATCTGTTCAATGGTTTCAGATTTCATTTTGAACTCCTGAAATTTTTGTTTGGCCACACTGATCTTGTTTTTCATGATAGCATCAGTGCCTTCACAAATGAGTTGCAATCTTTCCCAAAGTTCCTTGGCAGTTTTGCAATCCTTCACCTTTATGTACATATTGCTCTAAAGTTCTGTAAATGATATCAATAGCAATATTATTCAGGTTAGCTCTTTTTCTATCTTCATCACCCCAGTCTCTATTTGGATTTGGAATAATCTGATTTTGACCATCTACAGTTACAACTTTAGTGATTTCCAATGGTCCATCAGTCAGCACATCCATCATTTCATTATGTGTTATAGCTAGATAAGCCTGAATACGGTGTTTATACTCATCAAAACGATCTAGAGAGCACATCAACATAGTCCTAGCATACTGATTGTTATCTATGATGCAAAAACTTGAAAACAGAAACTTGAAAAGGTTTTCAAAGATTTTTAACAAGCACAACAAGTAGGATTACTTCAGAACAGAAGCACTTCTCCGATACCAATTGTTGGTCCCTTGAAAAGGCTTTTTAGAGGGGGGGGGGGTGAATAAACTTAACACTTAAAAACTTTTTGGAGTTTTACAAACTCAGCAGGGTCAAAGGTCTGCTGACCACACATTAGTTTGCTGACTATTAAAACTATTGAATTTGTTGCAGCGGAATATATTTTAAACTAAGCCTTGTTACTTGTTGTTGTAAATGTGATACTAAGTATTGAGTAATCAGTAGTGCAAGTAGTGTGATTCAGTAGCTAGTTTCAGTAGTTTGATGTGATGAGTATGCCGATAAAGTAAATTGCAGAATGTAAATGCATTAAAGTAAAGTAGACAAGATTCATAGTAGTTCAAGGTGGTGTAATCTTGTCAGTCCACTCTTCTCCGTGATGTTGAAGGAAATTCACTAGGGATTATTGAGGTTGCTGTTACAAAAATCCCTTAACTGTTTGTCCTTCACCAATGACTATGGCTTCAGAAACTGAACACTTGATACATGTAGGATTGCTGCTTTAGAGTATTCCACTAGTCCTTGAAGGGTATGATTGCCTCTTCACCAGCTCCACAACAAACAACAGTTCTTTCCACTTCAAAAGTGCTTCTCTGTCTTCAGCAAACTTCTTGCAAAAGAAGGGTTGAATCAAGAAAGAGATTCAGCTTTCAGCAGCTTTTGATCAGGATGAAATGATCAGCAGCTTGTAGTCTTTAAGTGTGTATACTGGATGTAACTTGATAGAAGGATACACTTGAAGAAAATTCTTGATCAGCAAATTGATAGTTCAGTGATGCTCAGCAGGGTAAGATTGCCCTTGACAAATTTCTTGCTCAGTTACTTTGTTAACGGTGATTTTTACGATACATATGATATTATTTCGTAACAATTTCCTTCGCGTTTTACTAATTTTTATAGAAAATTAGGTGTTTAATGGATTTATTGAAAGAATGCGTATGGAAATCATTAAAGTGCAAAATCGAGCTAATTACGTGGTTTTATTGGTGTTTTCTATCAATATGTATGATTTTACATTTTGCATGTTTTTGTCGTGTTGTAGGTACGCTTACATGTTATGGAGGAAGCTAAAATGACGTTTAATTGAAGATTGAATAGAATGAGGAAGTTGCATATTGAAGACTGAACGCACGTTTGCCATCCGTCCAACCTGGACTGGCGTCCAAAAGCATGGACTAGAGTCCAGAAGCATGGACTGGCGTCCACTGGAGCTACTCAATTCAGGAAAACATGATTTTTACCCAAACGGGCATCCAGAAGAGTGGACTGGCGTCCAGGAGGAGCCTTTGGATTCAGGATGTTCAGATTTTCTGTGGACGAGCGTTCAGAATTGCATAGGACGGGCGTTTGAGAAGACTCGGCCCGACTCGAAGATTTCAAAGCAGCTGGACTGGCGTCCAGAATCCTTGGACGGGCGTCCAGCCGCCGCCATTGCCTAAACCGACCTAGAAATCTATAAATACACGCGTTTTTCTGAACCCTAAAACACAACAATTCACCCCCGGCCGCCCCAGGCCCCTTGGGTTGCGACTTTTCTGAGTTTTTCCCCTACTTTAAACATCTTTTCTTTTACTTTTTACTTATAGTACGTATTTGCATATAAACGATGAATAAAGGCTAAGCGATTTGAACAAGCGTGTGAAGCCAATCTCTGCAACAACTTGATTTCGATTCTTGGATGCTTTGTGAGTTTTAATTAAAGTTCGTTTCTTTATTATGTGCTTTATTGATTATGCAATTTATATCGAGAGATGGTTGCTATTTGATGTTTAACGTTTGATGAAAATCGTTGTTAGACCTAGATCACCGTAGTAAAGATTAGATCTTTAACCTAAAAATAACGAGAGTTGATTAGGTTGAATTTCTAGGTTGCTAGATTGAGAAATCTTACACTTTGTTACGGAAGCGTTAATCTTTAAGATCGAGAGATGAAGGATTAATAGGCGAATTATCTATAAGAGTAGGAATTCATACCTTTGATAGGTGAACCACATCTTTATTAAATCTTCACTAAGCGATCTAGAGTAGAAATTGAGGGTTGCGGGATAGGTGGATCATTGCTTGTTCTTCGTTAAAATTAATTGAGATTATCCTTTTGCCTTGTTCTTCGTTGCTAGCTTAGAATTTTATTTTCGTTTTAGTTTATAGAATAGAATTAGTTATTTTAGGTTCCTAATCATATTTCCTGGCTTTGGACTGACAATCCTCTGTCCAGTTTATCTTTTCGTTTTGTTATTTTAGGTTTTAATAATAATGGTATCAATCTTAGGAAAATTAATGAACTAGATACCCCGATTCCCTGAGATCGACTCCGGTATTAATCGCTATACTACGATCCCAACACTTGGGGTATACCGGATTTATAAATTTATTACTTGTTTATTTTGCTTAGATAAAATCCGAGACATACTTCGTAAATATTCTTGTTTTTTTTTCTTCATTCTGAATCAGGAGTCCTCTATTTATAGGTGTGAATCCTGTGACTTGTGTTTGAATTTCAAATATAGCCATTTTATAATTGTCTCTATCTTGACTTGCTTTTACCTCTGCTACATCGTACTGACACTGTCAGTGATACTTTTTAACAGTCCAGTCTATCAACCATTTGACTTATTTCCATTGGATATTGCTCTAACTTTTACCAACGTCTTTTTAATCTTAACCATTGATTTTTTTGATTAATCGAATGCTTGTAATTCATCCTTATCCATTTAGTCTTTCAAAAAGAAACTCTGATTAATTCGAATTTTCCATTCAACAGACATCTGTTGTATTGGTCTGCCGATGTCCATATCTGTCAGCTGACTTGTAGTCTGCTGTGTTTTATAAACACACCAGTTGATGCTTCTCATCTAACTTTTTAGTATGAAGTTAGAGTACACCATTTTGACCATAACCAAGTTTCAATCACCACTTAACTTTTATGGAACTTAGACCTTGTACATAAGGTATATGTGATCAGTTTAGGTCATCACAGACTTCCCTAAATTCTGATCCCATATCCTTGAATTTAAGTACTAAGTTTGATCCCTTAGCCTTCAATAACTGAGTTTGAACCATCAGCCTTCAACCATCAGCAGGTTCCTAGACACTCTACTGACCTAGATAGGTCTGCTGAACAAGTCAGCTAACCTCTTTACAGTGCTTGTTTGATCAAACCTATACATTTAATCTAGACATCTTTTTGCCTTTGCTCTATAACATGTAGTCTGTCACTCATCATTAAAACTAAAATATGTCCAACATCAAGTATAAGTCACGTTTGGTTGCAAGGTGATTCAGTCAGAAAGAAGGGGTAGACTTTGATGACATATTCTCACCAGTGGTCTGACACACTTCAATTAGAGTGTTACTAGCAATGGTAGCACAACAGGATCTTAAACTTGAGCAGTTTAATATGAAGACGACCTTTCTACATGGTGAGGTAGATAAGGAGATATACATGACTCAGCCAGAGGGATTTTAAGTTTCTGGTAGGGAAGATTTTGTGTGCAAGTTGAAGAGGTCCTTGTATGGACTGAAGCAGGCTCTTAGGTAATGGTATAAAAGGTTTGACAGTTACATGATCTAGCTGGGTTACAACAGAAGTCCATATGACTGTTGTGTGTATCACAGTCAGCTGAGAGATGGATCACACATCTATCTTGTCCTGTATGTGGATGATATGTTGATAGCTGCTGAAAAGAAGTCTGATGTTCAAAATCTAAAGAACCTTCTTAGTGCTGAGTTTGAAATGACAGATTTGGGTGTAGCCAAAAAGATTTTGGGGATGGAGATCTGGAGAATAGGAGTCAGAAGAAGCTATTCTTGTCTCAGCAGGGTTATATACAGAAGATATTGGCCAGATTTGGCATGTCTGCTGCAAAACCAATAGATGCTTCACAATCATCAGAGGAGAATGAGTATATGTCAAAAGTTTCCTATGCTAGTGCAATTGGAAGTCTGATGTATGCCATGGTGTGCACTAGGCCTGATTTGACTCAGGCAGTCAGTGTTGTCAGCAGGTTTATGACTTAACCTGGAAAGGAACACTGGAAAGTTGTGAAAAGAATGTTAAGGTACCTTAGAGGTACAGCTGATGTTGGTCTCATTTATGAAGGTGATACTCAAGGTCTGATCACAGGGTACCGTGATGCTGATTATGCAGGTGATGTGGATAGTAGGAATTAAATCAATGACTGGTTATGTTTTCACATTGGGAAATTCAGTTGTCAGCTGGAAAGCAACTCTTCATGCAACAATGGCTTTATCAACTACTGAGGCAGAATATATGGCTCTTACTAAAGCAGCCAAGGAGGGTATCTGGTTGAAGGGACTGGTGAGTGATTTGGGGCTACATCAGGATCAAGCTGAGATTTATTGTGACAGTTTGAGTGTAATTTGTCTAGCTAAGGATTAGGTTCAACATGAGAGAACCAAGAATATTGATGTGAGGTATCATTTTCTGAGAAATGAGAAGAGTGTTCAAGTGAAGAAGATCAACACCAAGGAGAACCCTACTGATATGTTCACTAAACCAGTTCAGCAGAGCAAGTTTCAGTTGTGTCCGGGACTTGCTGAATATTCAAAGCTTATAATCTGGAAATCTGGAAGCTCAGCTGATGGCAGGTTAGTTGAGTGGATTCGGTAGAGTAATCTCGTACAGTACATCTGGCATTGGCGAATGCATCTGGTACAAGTACATCTGTTTATGCAATCTGGTTGACTGTGAATGCGAGTTCAAGTCAAGGTGGAGATTTGTCCGCAAAGTGACTTAAACTCTACATCTAGTGGAACTAATCTGGTAATCAGCTGAGTGATGACCAGCTGATAAGTGTATCCAAGTCTGTGAAAGTCAGCTTGAAAGTCTGCGGAGCTTTCTTCTAGTGTCAGTAGTGTAACGCCCCGAATTTTATGAAATAAAACGAGAAGGGTATAGTTGTCAAAAAAAATAAAAAAATAATAAGTGTTAGTCGTAGAAACGACCGGTCACACTATAAGAACAAAGTTCATTTCCTTTATATCACGTCGACAAGTACAAAGATGTGTAAATGTTTTGTTTCATATCTGAATGCGTTATTAAATTGTATTTTTCACGTATATTAATTAAGTACAAATGTAGCCATAATAAAATATTAATTATTTTTATTCTATCTTTACATGTGAAGTCTTTATTAATACCTTGTTCGATTAATATGAATATAAATTTCTATTATTTAATCCTAGAAACCATCAAGATTTGTAGATATTTCTTTTATTAAAAAAATTGATGACAAAATTAATGGGTTAATGAGTGCTTTCAAGAAAACATGTATGTTACTTTACGTTAAAAGGAGAGAGTTAAAATGGTTTGAGTGTTAATGCAATTAAAAAAATGAATCCAACTCCCAATAGTTTATTTTAAAAGCTGTAGTCTATATATACCTATTTTCTATAGCATAAGATGCAATTTGAGTAAGAGGGATAAAAATACATATTATAGTTCTTCGTATTTAGTTTCCTTAGCCATCAAAGTCCATAGTTGGAACACAAGAAGGATGCAACCCTCTCTGCAAATGCAAAATCCACACCCTAAATTTATTGATTTACACAACCTAAACAGCACCATTTTATTTTCCCACAATTTAAGTTGTTTTATATCCCTTTCCTATCATCAACATTTCCTACCTTGTTGCCATCACCATATATATATATATATTCAAATTCATCTCTTTTTTTTTTCCACGTCGGAATCAATATAATATATCAATGTTTTCTATGACGGACTTGCTAGTTACGATTCAGAGCACCGGAGGCTGGCCATCTTCTTCGTTGTTAAATCATGGATGTACCGGTAAGCAAAATAGCTTGAAAACAAACCAACCGAATCCCAAGTCAGAATAAGTTGATGACTGTCTGTCACTTCTATCGTTTAACCACCATCGACTCCATAAACATCCACCATGAACTTCATCGAGTCGTTGGAATAACCTTCCATCAAAGTAACAATTCACTCTCAACATCAAATTTACTTAGTTCCACTGTTCCAGAAAAAGGTAGTGTCTCCTTCATCAACAAATGTACAATCAATATCAAACACCACAATGTACCTAGCCTTCTGTTCTTGATGAGTATTGAATCTATGAAATTTTGAGTTTAGCACATATTGAAGGGAAATTAAGGGGCTATAGAATGGTGATGATTCATGGGACATAGTAAAGAAAAACGCTTAGAATCAGATTGCAAGTCAACAGGTTTGCATGAGGATTTATTAGGAAGGTGGAAAAGGGGTAGCTAATATATACGGGATGGATCAATATCTCGAGTATTAGGGTGGATCGAATAGCTCGGACAATCTGTGAGTCTTTTATTTTGATATAAAGTCAAAAGTGTGTTTTATATTATTTTCAAATATTTTGTGTATATATTTCGAATGGATTTTTAAACGCGGAAGTCATTTTCAAATGATTTCTTTTAAATTAATAAACGACTCGATTTGAGCTAGTACACTTTTTTTTAACAATATATAAAACTGATACTTGGAATTGATGGTAAATACTCGCTCGCTCGCTCGCTCGTGGCACGAAAGTGTCAAACCTCTGGTGGCTAGGGGGATTAGAGTTACTGCTCTAGGAGAACGGCTAGTCACCGGTCTCGGGGCCTCTTGACTCGAAGTTTTTCCGACAGTAGCTAGAGTGCTCACTCGTAAGAGTGGGGACGGTACCTTTTCCCCGAAGATTCATGCTACAGCCGGGAAAGCAAGGGCTGACGGTTGGTGCGTGGGTCCTAGGGCATGGATAGGGTTGGCTGGAACCGTGTAGGAGGTTTGCACGACAAAGGTTGATTCCTTTTCCCTGACAATCGGCCGGAGTTGTCAGGCATGGCTAGTTCTCGTGAAGTGCGGTTGAAATCCCTTGGGTACATATGGTGCTTGGGCGGTACTTGACTCATCGGCTCGGCCAAAGCTGGTGCTTGTAAATTAAACTCGACATGTTTTTCCTTAATGCTCGTGCACTATATAACTTTTAAAATTGACTTATTATTGTTGCTCTGTCTTTTATTTTTATTTTCAAGATTTATTTACTAACTCGTTTTGCAAGATTAATAAAGGTTTTTCAAATTTTACAAATTTTATAAAAGTTGTTTTTATATTTATATATATATATATATAATATAGTATAACACTTGCACACGTGGCTCATACCAAACCCCTTTCTTTTCGACGCCTCGTTTTTCTTTGTGTTGTTTTGTTTTATTTTCTTTTTTCCTTTTATAAATATATGTACAGGTTTTTGATCGAGATCCGAGGAAGAAAAGAAATTGATGTTGTGGATTAGACTGCACATATTGAGTTAGTTGGTTATGAATCTTGTGATTTTATTTGTTGTAATCTTTTAATGGAAATAGTTAGTGTTTTATGTAAAATTGATTTGTGGTAATATTGTAATAAAGTTCGAGGTATTATCAATCATCTGTGGATTTATTGAATTATTTTTTGAGGAGTTTATTTTTGTTATTGAAGTCGCGGCGAGAGCTTCGCAACCCCTCCTTAAATGATCCCAGTGGACCTAGGGGTCGGGAGTAGGGTATTACAAGTAGTCTACTGAAAAACAGTCTTTTAGAGTTCAGCTGAGTGTTTTGAATACAGCCGAGTTCTACATCTAAGCAAAGATCAGCTGAGTTGGATCAGTAGAGTGATCCAACATCTGGGGCATTTATGGAAATCAACAAAGATTCTTGGCGGTTAGGGTTTAGGGATCTGTGCCTATAAATACCAACTCATTGGTCATTGTAAAGTGTGTGTAATCCATCTGGAACTCAGTGTATAATAAAATATCTCTTTTCTGTCTGTGGAGTAGTCGGCACAACACCGGAAACCACGTTAAATCTTGTGTTCTTCTTGTTTTTGTTATCTCTGTTTGATTATTACTGTTAGATTGCATCTGTTGATTATCTATCTTTCATCTAGATTCCCTATCCTGTTATAATAGTGTTGATCACCAAGAACAAAATTGGCTTCGTAGACGGCACCATCAAAAGTTCAGAAGCAGATTTAGCAGACTTCCATGCATGGAGGCAATGTGATACAATGGTGAGATCATAGATCTTGAATTTTGTTGAAAACACCATTGCACAAAGTTTGATGTACTTCAAGAATGCACATGCAGTATGGAAGAATCTTGCAGCAAGGTTTTCAAATGTTGATGCATTAAGGCTTTCAGATCTTCTTGAAGAAATGCATCTACTAAAACAGGGCACGGACTCTGTCAATCAATATTTCACAAAGTTAATGATTCTTTGGGAAGAAATCAAGACCATCAGGCCTGTAACAGTCTGTTCCTGTGATCCGCAATGCCACTGCAATGCAATCAACAATCTGATGGATCATATGGAGGCTGAACATGTCATGAAATTCCTCAAAGGTTTGAGGGATGAATTTGAACCAATGGTCTCACAAGCAATGCTGATGGTGCCCTTTCCAGAAAGTCATGATGCCTTTGCAATGGCAATCAAGTTTGAGAGACAGAAGTCATATGTGGCTAACAAAGCCAATAATCAAGATTCAATGGTGCTGTTGTCATAAAAGAATGGACATGGACAAAATCAGATTGTCAACAGACCTAACTCTGCTGCAAATCCTAGGCCTAAAAATCCCAAAAAGTTGCATTGTAGTTTTTGTGGATTTAATGGTCATACTGAGGAGACTTGTTACAAGAAGCATGGTTTTCCTCCTGATTTTAAATCAAAAAGAGCCAACATGGTAGAAGAGGAGCAATCAACAGAAGAAGATCATGCACCAAGCAGGCCTGCTGCACCAAGGTCTGCTGGACCAGGGTTTCCCAATCTTACTGCAACTTGACAAGTTGATGGCTCTACTGAATGATCCTCTTTGACATGCAGGATTTGCTATTGGTCAACCTGCTGACATTGTCACACATTACTCACCTACCACAGGAACACGTGACCTAAATTTAGTAAGATCAATCCAATGGATCTTGGACTCTGGTGCCACATATCACATTGTAGGATCATTAGATCTATTAAGTAATCCTAAACCTTCATCTGGTATAAAAATAGGATTACCTAATGGAAATAATGTCTCTGTCACACATATAGGCCAAGTGAGGATCAACACTCAACTGGTCCTACATGATGTGTTTTGTATTCCTGGTTTTAAGTATAACCTTTTATCTTTACCTTCTTTTATTAATCATACAAAAGGTGTAGCTGTTTTTTCTGCTAACAAGTGTGTTTTACAGGACAAGAACAAGAACATGATTGGTTCAGCTGAGTTACAGAGAGGACTTTATGTCATAGATCAGCCAATTAGACTCTCTGTTACCAATGATGTAGAGAATAACACTTTATCTGATAAAATAAATGATGCACTTTTATGGTACTACAGACTTGGACACTTGCCTGATAAGAGACTGCAAGTCATCCGTTCACAGTTTGTTGATGTCAAATTTTGTAATCATGATCTTTGTTATGTCTGTCCTATAGCTAAACTGAAGAAAAATCCTTTTCCTTTAAGTACCACTGCTGTAAATACATTTTTTTGATCTTGTTCACATGGATATTTGGGGTCCTTTGAGACAACACACTGTGAATGGACAACCATATTTTCTTACTGTTGTAGATGATTTCTCTAGATTTACTTGGGTATTTCTTATGAGGCATAAATCTGAAGCTTCTGACCTTGTTAAATCTTTTGTTAAATATGTTTCTACCCAGTTTCATAAAATTATTAAAGTAATTAGATCTGACAATGGTGCAGAGTTTCAATTTACTAACTTTTATGCTCAGCAGGGTATCATACATCAAACATCCTGTGTAAGTACACGTGAGCCAAATGGTTTTGTTGAAAGAAAACATCAGCATCTGCTGAATGTTGCAAGAGGTTTGTGGTTCCAAAGTAATCTGCCCATTGAATATTGGGGTTTTCATCTTTTACATGCTGTAAAGTTGATTAATCCCACACCTACACCTCTGTTGAATGAAAGCACTCCACATGAAGTTCTTTATGGCACCAAACCCGACTATTCTGTGTTTAAAGTTTTTGTTTCTTAGTTTTTTCATGCACACTTCAGCAGTATAGGACCAAATTTGACTCAAGATGTAGGACTTGTGTCTATCTTGGGAATTCAACCACCTCCAAGGGTGCCATTCTCTTAGATATTACCAACAAAGACATCTTTGTTGCTAGAAATACTCAATTCTGTGAAACTTATTTTCGTCTTTTTCAACAGGTCTTGAGAAAGCCTAGATATCTTGCTGACATGCCTGTTCCTTTGCCAGTGATGGACAGTTTTGATGACCTGCTGAATGAATCAGCAGACCAACCAGCAATGGGATCAACAACCGCTGATCAATCCAATGAAAGGCATGCACAAGTAGATTAGGCACCTGAACCCACACAACTAAGAAGGTCCACAAGAACAAGGAAATCACCAACCTTTTATCAAGGGGGATGCGCATAATGTTCAGCAGACTCCACAACTACTGAGTGAAGTAATGAGTCTGGACAATCTCTCAGCAGACTATGCCAGATTCATTAATGCTATTGATGCTGTTAAATAGCCTAAGACCTACAATCAAGCTACAAACATGATGAATGGAATGAGGCCATGAACAAAGAACTTGAAGCTTTACAGAAGACTCACTCTTGGGAGATAGTTGATTTGCCCCCAGGCAAGAAACCAATAGGGTGCAAATGGGTATACAAAATCAAACATAATCCTGATGGATCAGTAGAGAGATACAAAGCAAGATTAGTAGCAAAAGGATACACTCAGACATATGGGATTGATTATCAAGAAACCTTTTCCCTTGTTGTCAAGATTACTACAGTCAGAACCTTACTTGCGCAGCAGCAACTAACAACTAGCATTTACATCAAATGGATGTCAACACTGCCTTTCTACATGGAGATCTACATGAAGAAGTATACATGCAGTTACCATCAGGATGTGCATCAATTAAACCAAACCAAGTTTGCAAACTTACCAAATCACTATATGCTCTTAATTAAGCCAGCAGACTGTGGAATTTCAAGTTAACTGAATCATTGGAGGCTCATGGATTCATTCAATCCAAACATGACCATAGTTTATTCACAAAAAGGTCAGGATAGTCATTTATTGCCTTACTGGTATATGTGGATGACATTATCGTTGCTAGCCCTAGTGAAGAGTTGATTTAGAAGTTAAGGATACTTTACATCAGCAGTTCACAATCAAAGATCTTGGAAAATTGAGATATTTCTTAGGCATTGAAGCTGCTAAATGTCCAAAAGGGATATCCATCTCACAAAGAAAATATACACTTAACCTCCTAGAAGAATTTGAATTTTTGGGAGCCAAACCTGCTAAGACACCTATGAAGTCCAAGAAGACTTTACAACATGGTGATTCAGCACTTTTAGAAGATAACACTGCATACAGATCTCTAGTAGGTAAACTGATTTACCTCACCTTTACCATACCAGATATTGCCTTTGCAGTACAACATCTAAGTCAATTTCTGGACACTCCCACTGAAAATCACATGAAGGCAGCTTATAGACTGCTGAGGTACTTGAAAACAAATCCTGGCCAAGGAATCTTCTTCCCAGCAGACAATAATCTTGTACTTAATGGTTTTACAAAGAGTGATTGGGCTGGTTGTCCTGAAACAAAAAGATCAATATCAGGTTATATGATGTTTCTAGGAGATGCTCCAATATTCTGGAAGGCAAAGAAACAAACAACAATTGCTAGAAGCACATCAGAGGCTGAGTACAGGGCCATGGCAAATGCAGTTTGTGAAATCTAGTGGCTTATTTATATACTACAGGATTTACAAATTCCAGTCTAGTTGCCTACTGTCTTATTCTGTGACAATGCTAGTGCAATGCACATTGCTCACAATCCTGTCTTTCATGAAAGATGATGGGAGTCAACTTTACGTGACTCCGGTGCATTAATTATCCCCATTTATCACATTTTCAGCACATTTTTGGGTAATTTAGACCGTTTTCGGGGTGTTGTCGTGAGCTCATGGCACGGGGAGTGATTCCGTCACTTTGATGGATTACTACCCCTCTTTGTTGATATTAACCCTATTCCCGATCACTTTTACCCTCCGGAATTGTTTGGATGTTTTTGGTTGTTTTTGATGTTGAAGGGTGTTGGTGTCTCGAAGACCCGAGAGGTGATGATTTGTGGCAAAAGGCATAATCGAGGCAAGAGGAGAGATCAAAAAGGAAGAAAAGTGAAGATTTGGGTCAATAGGGGTTCAAACGCACGTTTGAACCCCCCAAACGTGCGTTTCAAGAGGCACAAGTTGATACAGAGTTGAACCCCTCCAAACGCACGTTTGAAACTATCCTAAATGCGCGTTCCAAGTTTTTCAAACGCGTGTTTGACCCTCCTAAACACGCGTTCCAGATGAAGAACAATCAAGACCCTGCCCAGAAATGAAGCTAAATGCACGTTTGCAATAGGCCAAACGTGCGTTTGAAGATGTCAAACGCCAGTCTCAGCCTTCCAAACGTGCGTTTGAGGCCTTTTTCCTACAGATTTTCTCTCACCTATAAATACCCCCCTTAGACTATTTCTTGAACAACAATTATTCTCTTAGAAAAACTCTACCCATTTTCTTAGCTCGATTTTGTAATAGCTTAGAATACTTTCTCTTAGCTTACATCAACATAATATTAGATTAATATTTCCATTTCTTAGCTTAGATTTCCATTCCAAACACTAAGAGACCACCTTTTAATTACTTCTCTATTTTGTACTTTTTGGATCTAATCTCGAATTTCTGCAAATTAATGGTAAATTTCTCCCCTCTTTTACTTGTTATGGCTTTCATTTACTGTTTTGTGCATGTTTTAACTAGTATAATGAGTAGCTAATCCCTTTTCATAGTCGAATCATGTGAAAATTGGTGAAATCACCCTTTGGGTGATGAATTTGGGAGTGGGTAGTGCTTTTTATTGTTGTATCTTGCATGTTTCACGTCTTAGAACTTGTTATAACAGATTTGGTCTAGATTGATCACCTAGGTCAAAATCACACACATCACTATTGAGAGTTGTTCAGATAGAGGGGTGTGGGAAAAGGAGTTCTAAGATCATAGCGTAGACTCGGTTTAGTTGTTAAGCCGAGCCCAAAGTGAGGTTACTCGTTTTAACGTTTAAGCGGCTCTAGTGCATAACATGTCTTGTTAGTGAATCTTCTTTAGGGGAGGGTAGTTAACATGGCATAAGGTGTTAGGAGAGAGTTGTTCAGACCTTAGCACCGGGATTAGGAGTACGCACCCGTGAGATTGAATGCAAGAGTTCGTTTGTTTTGATGCACACTCCCGGTTTCGTCTATCCTTGGGGTTGAAATTAGCTATTTTGATCATGGTTCAGCTATGTCCCTTAATCTATCTTTATAACCTAGTAGTTTAATCGTCTTTCTCTCTTTCTTATCTTTAAACTCGTTAGTAGGAATCATTTTAGTGCCTTTGTAGTTGATAAATACTTTAAAAATATTGTTCACCTAGACTAAGTAATACGCTCACTTTGGTACTTGCAAACACTTTTCCCTTGGGTTCGACCTCGTACTCCTGTAGCTATTCTAGCAATCGACCCGGTACACTGCCGGTTAGAGAGTTAGTTTACCCACGGTTTTGAGTCTTTATAAATTGTTTTTTGAAGGATGGATTTAACCTCGATCAAAAGAACAAAACATATTGAAATTGACTGCCATGTTCAAATAAGGGCTTATCAAACTCCTTCCAGTCAATACAAAAGAACAAATAGCTGACATCCTCACCAAGGCCTTCGATGCACCTCTTTTCTCTTATTTACTAGATAAATTAGGAGTTTCTAAGATCTTCCAAACTTCAAGTGGCTGAAAGGAATGCTGAGTGCAAGCTTTTCATGTACAATTCTCAGCTTGAGCGGGTGTTACAGTAAATTGGCTGAAAGGAATGCTGAGTGCACAAGCTGCTGATGATATGAAGACACCGGCGGCCTCCGCGACGGTATGGTAGTCTCGGTAGCTCGACGATCGGCAAGAACCCGCGATCACTTGCAATACGATGTAAACTAGAAAGCGGTTATTCTGTTATAGTTTGTTATAACCATTTCTAACTTACTTCTGACTGATTCATGAGGTGTATGAAGCTATAAATACTATTTATTTATAATTCTACAAACTTCATCACGGAAGAGAGGTAGGGTGTAGTGGCTGGTGCACACGGATAGGAATACACGCTATTTTCATCATAAGGTAGCAACTCGGCGGAAACAGAATTCCATTCACTTGTTGTATGATTCACATGGGGTGGTATGCGATGAGCCTGTAGATATGGATCATGTTGTGGTGGATTATTTTCAGGGTATCTATTCGTCTAATGGTCCTGCTATCAATTTAGATTGTCTGCACTTCTTTAAAATTAATGACGATCGGCAACAGTTGCTAGCAACCGCCTTTACCAGAGAAGAAGTCTGTGTTGCACTGAAGCAGTTACTAAGAAGAAAGTCGCCTGGGCCTGATGGTATGCATGTCGTTTTCTTGCAGAAATTTTGAAGCATAGTTGAGGAGGATGTTCGGAAGGTAGTGTTGGATGTTCTGAACAATGGCGCGTCTCTTGGTTCGCTAAATGAGACCTATATCTCATTTATCCCGAAGGTTGCAACCTTTACTGTCATGACTGAGTTTCACCTAATTGCTTTGTGTAACTAGATATACAAACTTATTTTGTGGGTAATCATAAACGGCCTGAAACGGGTGATAGGCGATGTGATTTCAGTTAATCAAAGTGTGTTTGTGTCCGGTCGCTTTATCACGGATAACGCACTTATTGCTTTTGAAGCGTTTCATTCCTTACAGGCTGAGGAATAGGGATGTGACAATCATGCGGCACTGATGCTGGATATGGCTAAGACCTTTGACCGGGTAGAATGGAAATATCTTTAGAGGGTCATGGCATGCATGCGGTTCCCTCCCTCCTTTGTTGAGGTGATACGACGATGTGTGACGACAATGTCCAACCGGGTGTTGATCAATGGGAAACCGAGTCATAGAGTTGTGCCTAATTGAGATATACGGTAGGGAGATCCCTTGTCTCCCTTCCTTTTCATCATGTGTGCGGAGGGGTTTATGGCACTACTTAATGACTATGTGTCCAGGGGAGTTTTACGAGGTATTTGCTTTGGCAGGGAATATGAGGTTCACATATCCCACCTTCTCTTTACGGATGATTGCACGGTTTTCTTTGAGATGATGGATGGTGCGGTGGAGACTCTGATGGAACGGTTTGACAGGTATGAGGCTCTTTCGGGCCATGCTATTAACTTTTATAAATTTAACCTTTATTTCTCTCACGGGGTCTCGGAGGTGGACTGGGAGCTGGTATCGGACTTGCTGTAGATTCCCTTAAGGGATGGTCCGAGGAAGTACTTAGGGCTTCCATTTATGGTAGGATGGAGTAAATGCCAGGTGTTTACTTTTTTGAGAGATAGAATCCGTAAAAAGGTGGCTGGTTGGAAAGACAAGTTGCTCTCACCGGCCAGTGATGTAGTTCAACCAGACGATGCATTTAACGGTGTTTTACTCACAATTCTTAGGCGTTTAGTGATGCTTTCGTATCAATTTGAGCAAATATTGTGATGATTTGGACCATCTTTTGTATATAGTCAATATCATGAAAATCAATAATCAAGCACTTATTAAGGTTTATTAGCCAATTTTGTTATCGGAATTACGCGTGGTATCTTTTGTTTTTGTTTTGCAGCCTAGAGACCGAGGTTTGGAACTTGAGTTTTGGAATTTTAAAGCTTACCGAGTGATTGAGGAGCATTCCAAGGCATTAAAGCAAAGATATCCTCCTGCAGAGCCTATGGCGCACGGCGGGATTGCTTACGGCGCACACCAGGATTTGAACTCTCTCTGCTGCAGCATTTAATGCATGATGTCAGAGCCCAACTGTCCTGTCAGAGCTGGTGCATGCCGGATACACGCAAAGGACTGTCGGCGTACGCCGAGTGTGTAGATTTAGCAATTTAAAGACTTCATTTACTCTCTTTTGGACATATCTCATCTACCACTCTCTCACTCATCTTGAAGGCACTCCAACCCTCAAGGCTCTCCTAGCCAAAATCACTTATATTTTGCTCTTAATTACTGTGGAAATATTAATCATATCTATGTCACGTATGTAACATGACATATTAATTGTATTATATAAACAATTAATTGTATTGTATGTAACATGACATATTAATTGTATTATATAAACAATTAATATGTCATAAAGTAACTCTATCTTGTCCTATTATGTAATAGCCGACTCTAGCAATTAATACTAGCCGGCTCTAGTAACTTTTACTTTACTAGCTAGGACCTTCTCATTCATGCTTGTATCTATTTATACCCATTCTTTAAACATGAATAAACAAGTTGAAGTTTACTCAAGTATTATTACTTTCTCAAACTCTCTTTATGGTATCGGAGCGCTACCTTGTCCAATCCGCTGCAAATTCTCCCTCTTTTTTTTATCAAGAATGTCTTCATTATCCGACGCCTCTTCATCCTCAGTAGAGTCCCAGCAGCCTCAGCAGGTTGGGGTCACTGAAAACTACTCTTTTACAAATCACAGACTTGATGGCAACAACTACCTGCTGTGGTCAAGATCTATGAAAATGTATATCTCAGGCCAGAGCAAGATGGGATACTTGTCTGGCTACAAACCTGCCCCTGCTGAAACTGACCCCATGTTTGAAGCATGGGATACAGAAAATAACCAAGTCATGACAATCCTCACGAGGTCAATGACAAAAGAGATCAGTGAGAACTTCATGATGTATGACACTGCTAAGGATATCTGGGATAATGCCAGAGACCTTTACTCAAAAAAGGACAATACATCTGAGGTCTATGAACTTGAAGCCCAAATCCAAAATTGCAGACAAAGAGACCTGTCTGTAACTCAGTACTACAACCAACTATCTAAGGCATGGCAACACCTAGATATGTTGGAAACTCACCCATGGAAAGATGTAGAGGATGCTATCTTATACAAGGATATCATTGAAAAGAAGAGAGTATTCAAGTTCCTTACAGGACTGAATCATCCCTTGATGATGTTAGAGGTAGAGTTCATGCCACCAAACCTCTCCCCAATCTCAAATCTGTGTTTGCTGAAGTCAAACATGAGGAAAGCAGGAGAAAAGTAATGCTGCAGAACAACCTGCGATCACCCTGCGAGAGCTCGACGCGATGGTTGTCGGGAAGCTGCCGAGGTTACGAGAGGTCTACGAAGGCCTGCGAGAAGACAGGAAAGTTGTTCGTGACCCACGCAAACGTACAAAGATTTTTTTCAAAGTGGGGTAATGTGGCTATGATACTATTGCTAGATTTCAATGTCATAAAATGTATGATTTTTATAGTCGAATTTTAGAGTATAAATACAATCCAATTGGATTAGATACTAGACAGAAGTAATCGGATAATAGAACATATACGGTGGGAAACAAAAAATTCGTCTTGCTAGTCTAGCCTTCGGCACAAGAAAGTGAATTTCGGCACCCTTTCCTTGTGTCGAAAGAGTAATGATTCTTTGAAGAACAGGATCAAGAACCTTTACTCTTTTTTCCATTTTTACAGATCTTTTTTGGATTTAGTAAGAGATATTATAAGTATAAGAAGTAACAGACAAATAAAAAACAACAGAACAATTAATTAATAATTAAGTATAACTTATTAACTAAACTTACAAAAAAATTTTCATTTTGATGAGATACTAAACTAAATAGAGTCAAACTCAAAATGAAAAAGAGAAAGAGAATGTAGTTTATTGAAACGGGAGAAGAGGGAATCCTTTTTTTTAGTTATACGAAAAAAAAGATATGATTTCTAAGAACTCAACGGGATTCCCTTTTTTGTTTGTCGGATTCTAGGGAAAAGTGCCCGTTGAGTTCTTACGTTTTCATCTCTACGACTCAATTCATTCGAGTACTACAGGGATGACCCCAATCCGGAATATGAACCATAAAAGAAAACACCTATTAAACCGATCACAAGAATACCAGTTACAGTACCTATTATCCAAAGAGGAATCCTTCCAGTAGTATCGGCCATTTATCCCACTTGCTAGAAACTACATGGTAAGCCTAACTCCTCAAAAACCTCCAAGCCAACCAGGGAAATCCAGGGGAGACATGTCAGTGAAGAAGAGAATAAGGATACTGCCTTGAATGCTCAGTTTGCTGCCTTCAAAGCTTTCCTTTCTCAGCAAAAGGAAGGTAGTTCCTTCACTGACACAGCTACTCATGCCAAAACAGGTACTTTCCACTCACCTCTCAGTAGTGATACTTGGATTGTTGATTCTGGGGAATCCTCACATATGACTGGTAACAAAAGGATTATTTCTCACCTTAAACCCTGTCATCAGATCCACAATATTAAGATTGCTGATGGATCCATTTCCTGTGCTCAAGGTTTTGGAAATGTTAAACTTACTGATAAGATCTGCTTACAGGATGTCTTGTTTGTTCCACAATTAGGATGTAACCTTATATCCGTCGGTAGACTTACTAAGGACCTAAATTGGACGAGTCTTGTTTAATGACAATCGGTGTATATTCCGGGATCTTTCTTCACGGGAAGTGATTGGGAGAGCTAAAGCACTGCTCAGGATTGTTTGTGGTCAACCCTGCTGAAGACAGAAGACCAACAACTGAAACAGCCTCAGCAGCCTGCAACCAAACCTTAGACAATATCATGCTCTGGCATTATAGACTAGGTCATCCAAGTTTTGGTTATTTAAAGTCTGTAATTCCCGATTTGTTTAAAGGATGTAACCTCAGTAATCTTCAATGTGATATCTTTCAGTTTGCCAAACTTACTAAATCTGTGTATACTAAAATACCTTATTTACCTTCCACACCATTCACTTTGATTCATAGTGATGTATGGGGACCCTCAAGAGTAAAAAGTATAACAGGGAAGAGGTGGTTTGTCACCTTCATAGATGACCACACCAGAATCACATGACTGTTTTTGATGAAAGATAAATCCGAAGTTGGAACAATATTCCAAGAATTCTATAACATGGTATCCACTCAATTTGACACTAAGATTAAAATCTTAAAAACAGATAATGCCCTGGAATACTATGAGTCCAACCTCAGCAACTTCCTGAATGATAAGGGAATTGTTCACATCAGTAGCTGTGTAGAGACACCTCAGCAGAATGGGGTTCTTTGAGAGGAAAAATAGGCACTTACCGGAGATGGCTAGATCAATCATGTTCACTACACATGTGCCAAAATACATGTGGGGTGAAGCTATATTAACAACCACATATCTGATCAACAGGTTACCCAGTAGAGTGCTAGGTTTCAAGACTCCCATCCAAACCCTGCTGACAACTCATTCCTGCCCTCATCTTATTGCTGACTTGCCTCCAAAGATCTTTGGATGTACTGTGTTTGTCTATATTCATGCCCAACACAGAAGCAAACTTGATCCCAAAGCTCATAAATGCATCTTCCTAGGCTATTCCAAAGACAGAAAGGGTTACAAGTGTTATTCTCCCACTGACAAAAGATTTTACAATTCTATGGATGTAAAATTCTTTGAAAAACCCCCATACTACAGCAAACCTACTGAGACAGTCACATATGGCAACCTTATTGAAATTGAGCTCACTCCAATCCCTCAACCAACTCCTCAGCAGAATCCTGATACTCCTCGGCCCTACCGGACCTCGGCGGATTCCGAACCTCGGCGGCCCTGCGAGCCCCGGCACCATGCGAACCTCGGCGGCCCTGCGAGCCCGAACCTCGGCGGACTGCGAAATCACTGAACCTCAGCAGCCTCCTGAGCCTACTGACCCTGCTCATTCCACTGATATTGATGACAGACCCATTGCTGTCCGAAAGGGAAAGAGATCATGCACTAATAACTCTATTCATACTTATGTGTCTTATGATCACTTGTCACCTTCGTTTGCTATGTTTACACATGACTTGGATTCTCACTCCATTCCTAAGAATATACAGGAAGCTCTTCAACATGATTGGTGGAAGGCAGCTGTCAAAACTGAAATGACTGCTCTTCTTGACAACCATACTTGTGACCTCACCACTCTCCCACATGGAAAGAAGACAGTCAGCTGTAAATGGCTGTTCACTATCAAGAACAATGCTGATGGTACTATTGACAAATACAAAGCTAGACTGGTTGCAAGGGGATTCACTCAAACATATGGACTTGACTACAAAGAGACCTTTGCACCTGTGGCAAAGCTAAACAGAGTCAGGGTACTGATCTCACTTGTTGTCCAACTTGACTGGCCTATCCACCAATTGGATATCAAGAATATGCTTTCCTAAATAGTGAACTTACTGAGGAAGTCTATATGAATGTACCACCTGGTTTTGCCAACACTCACACTCAAGGGAAAGTTTGCAAACTGAGGAAATCTCTATATGGCCTAAAGCAGTCCTCTAGAGCCTGGTTTGGCAAACTTACTACTGTGGTTAAAGCTGCTTTGGATATCATCAATGCAACTCGATCACACCATGTTTATCAAAACAACCAACCAGAAAAGATCCATTCTTATTGTCTATGTGGATGATATCATCCTTACTGGTGATGACCCTGCTGAGATCCAACAATTGAAGACCCTTCTGGAAAAATTATTTCAAGTTAAAGATTTGGGCTACCTCAAGTACTTCCTTGGCATGGAAATAGCAAGAAACAGCCAGGGTATCTCTGTCTCACAGAGGAAGTATGTGCTGGACCTGTTGAAGGAAACTGGCATGCTAGGCTGCAAACCAGCTATCTCCCCAGTAGACCCCAGTAATCCACTGGTACATGGTAATGTTGCGATAATAAAGGAACAATATCAGAGACTTGTAGGGAAACTCATCTATCTCTCTCATACAAGACCTGATATTGCATATGGAGTTAGCCTTGTCAGTCAGTTCATGCATTGCCCTACTGAGCACCATTGGGATGCTGTCTACAGAATACTCAGATACTTGAAATCCACTCCTGGCCAGAGCTTACACTTCACTAAATCTACTGACAGATCAGTGAAGGTCTATATTGATGCTGACTGGGCTGGTTGCCACATAGACAGAAGATCTACCATAGGCTATTGCTCATATGTATGGGGTAATCTTGTCACTTGGAGGAGCAAGAAACAACCTACTATCTCTAGAAGCAGTGCTGAAGCTGAACTCAGGGCACTGGTTTTGGGTATTTTGAAGCATTATGGCTGAAAAGAGTCCTTACTGACCTTCAGCAGACCCTTCAACAACCTATCATACTCTGCTGTGACAATAATTCAGCATTATGCATGGCAGAGGATCCAGTCATCATGATAAAACCAAACATGTGGACATTGACAGACACTTCCTTAAAGAGAAGATTGATGCCAAGATCATTCAACTTCAGTATGTTCCCTCAGCAGACCAAAATGCTGATATTCTCACCAAGGCAATTCCACCGCTTATGTTCAGCAGACTGAGGAGCAAACTTGGCTGTATTGACATATACAACCCAGTTTGAGGGGGGGTGTGGAAATATTAATCATATCTATGTCACGTATGTAACATGACATATTAATTGTATTATATAAACAATTAATTGTATTGTATGTAACATGACATATTAATTGTATTATATAAACAATTAATATGTCATAAAGTAACTCTATCTTGTCCTATTATGTAATAGCCGACTCTTGTAATTAATACTAGCCGGCTCTAGTAACTTTTACTTTACTAGCTAGGACCTTCTCATTCACGCTTGTATCTATTTATACCCATTCTTTAAACATGAATAAACAAATTGAAGTTTACTCAAGTATTATTACATTCTCAAACTCTCTTCAATTACAATTGTAAACATTAAGTATTCTTAGTTTAATCTTTTGGATGACTTTGGTTGGAGTAAGATTACCACTTTTGTGTATCAAACTCCATTGAAGTCTTTTGAAGATGAATGAAAATTTCCTTTTTCAAGTTCATACCTTGTGATTGGTAAATTATTAGCCTTTACTTTGATTTAATTGTTCTCATTGATATGCCTACCAACCTTGACATGTTGGTGTTCATATCCATGAGTGGCTAGATCCATACTAGCCAAGGTAATGTAGTTGTGATAGTTGAATCTCTTATGGTTGATTGGGAGTGATTTTTCATACTTCATAGCTTCATTTTTGTTGAATCTTTTTCTACTTACATTGTATGGTTTGTTTGTGTTGGATTAATTAACCAATGCTTGCACAAACACACTTAGTGGAAACCGAAAGGAGATATTAGGTGTGAGAGAGAGGTAGGAAAACCAGAAGGTAAAGTTGACCTTTAGTAGAGATTGATTTCTTATCCGGATAAAGACTAGTTCTTTGCATTCAAGTTCTTACCATGGTGAATCATTAGGTCTAGGGTTCTTAGACCAAGAAGGCATTGAGCAATTTCGTACACTCGTATGAGGGGAATTTGCTAGCTTATGAATGCACCGTTTCACACATTGAACACCATTGGAAGGTTAGTAGGTAATCATTCCCAAGATACTAGAAGAGGTTGCTTGATCAATGAAATTGCCTTGGTTAGGTCTTTTACCATTTGATTATCCATATAATAGTGGAGTTAGAACAATTAATTTCTCGTTTATTTGCGACTTAGATCAAGATAATAATAGTTAATTGGTGTTTGACCTCACTTTCCTCATGAGATACGACCTTGACCACTTACTAGACTACAATTGACCCGGTATACTTGCCGGTAATGTTGGACACCTAGAAAATTCACATCAGCCGGTAAGGAGGTGTTCATTAAATCGGCCTTGCAGGCAATACCGACGTACATTATGCAATGCTTTAAGGTGCCAACCACCCATATTCACGAAATTGAGAAAGATATTAGAGGCTTCTTTTGGGGGGACACTGAGAATAAGCGTAGTGTGCACTAGAAGAACTGGGAGGCTTGCTGCCTACCGAAGAATTTGGGGGGGGGGTTGGGCTTTCGCGACTTGGAGTGCTTTAATTTGGTCTTAGTGGCTAAGCAGTCGTGGAGAATCTTGAGTAGCCCAGGCTCATTGGCGGTGCAGGTGCTGCATGCAAAGTATTTCCAGGATACCACTATTCTTGCGGTTGGACTGAGGTCCCAGCCCTCTTACTTGTGGTGCAGTATTGTAAAGGGGCGAGACCTCCTACTCAATAGGTTAATATGGCTTGTTGAGGATGGTGATTCGGTATATGTCTTCCACGATGCATGGACCGCTAGGCAGCCTTCATTTCGTATTCCTTTTGTAGGTCACGAGCTCTCAGCAGATTCCATAGTGTTAGAACTATTTCTCACTGGCTCCAGAGTATGGGACATGCAGCGGGTAAGGTAGTTGTTCAGTCCTTAGGAATCTGATGCTATTTTGGAGACAATTGTGGCCCCGGTGGGGTATCCAGACCGACGAATGTGGCACTATGACTGTAGGGGAGTCTATACGGTGCGGTCTAGGTATCTCTTGGCCTTATCACTATATAGGCCAGCGTTTGTGGCAGGCCCGTCATCATCAGGGGGGGAGTGTCGGTTGTGGAGGCATTGTTGACAACTTCCCGTCCAGTCATGTATTATGCATTTCCTTTGGCGTTGTCTACAAACCTCTGGTAGATGTGGTGAGGTGTTATGTGGATGCATCCGTACTGCGGCGGCCGTGGATATAGGTGCTATTTTTCGGGATTCGCATGGTGTAGTTGTTCATTCCTTTGCATATCACTTCGATCCAAGGGACTCGGTAGAGTATATGGAGCTCAACGCTATCTCCTTGGAAATTGAAGAGGTAATGCATTTGGGGGTTTAGAAGCTTGAGGTTGAGAGTGATTGTCTGCCGTGCATTTCGCGACTTCGACAGCCAGACGGATCTCACTACTCTAGGCTATTTAGTTCAAGATTGTTTGGTATGTGTGCCTAATATTGTTTCTGTTTCATTTTCTTTTATTTGACGTGTGAGGATTATTCTTGCGCATCTTTTAGCTAGACATGGTTTGTTGGTTGCTGCCCGAACACTTTGGGGTCCCTCGCCCCCGGGCGATGTTTTAGCCGCTTGTTTGACAGATATTTCTTAATAAGATTCCTGTTTCTTCAAAAAAAGATAATAAATTAGGAGTAATAGAAAAAAATGTAATAAATACTCGATTAGTATTCTCAAAGGTATCATATTATAGGACAAACCATAAAGTTATAGACTTTTATTTTGAGATGGAGGTAGTAGTACTTATGCTGATCAACCTTGTTCGGCCTAAAAATGATTAATCCAAATTACCAAATTCATAATGACTCAACTTTATATCTTGATGATATTTCTCACACATTTTCAAGATGGGGTATTACAACAATTGTAAACTTTTTAAAATTACCACCCCACAACCCTGTCCCCTCACCTATGGACAAACATAAGTCAGTACGGGTGGTCTCAAGACCACCTACAATTTGACCCCAAAAAAACCGTATTAAAATTTGTCATTTGTTAAAAACACAGACGAGAAACTTGCAGTTTAAGAAAGGTTAAGATAGAAGCAATGCAAACATAAAGTATGGTGAAATTGATAAAACACAGAAACAAAGAGAACTCAGTGATTTAACGTGGTTTCCGGCATTGTGCCGACTACTACACGGATAGAAAAAGAGATATTTTATTATGCACAAAGTTACAAGGATTTTCACACACATTGCATTGATTACAACATTTGTATTTATATGCACAATTCCCTATCCCTAGCCGCCATAAGATCTTTGTCGGAACTGTCATAAATACCTCAGATATAGAAACTCAACTTCAGCTGACCTTCCCAGACTTGTAACCAACTACTCAGATGTAGAACTCAGACGTACTCAGCAAAAACTCAACAGACAAAACTGAAAGCTGACTTCAGAAGAAACTCAGTTTGCACTCCACCAAAACTGACTTTCATAGAATTGAATAAACTTTTCACATATTAGCTCCACCAGTTTATAACTTAGTTTAGAGATCAAGTAACTTAACGGACAAATCTCCACCTAGACTTGAACTCTCATTCACAGTCAATCAAATTGAACAATCAGATGTACTTGTACCAGATGCATTCGTCAATGCCAGGATGTACTTGTACCAGACTTCTCCACAGAATCCACTCAGTTGATCTGCCCTCAGCTGATTATCCAGATCTTAGTTTATAAGCTTTGAATATTCAACAAGTCTAGACACAACTGAAACTTGCTCTGGTGAACTGGTTTAGTGAACATATCAGTAGGATTATCCTTGGTGCTGATTTTCTTCACTACAACCCTCTTCTCATTTCTCAGAAAATGATACCTCACATCAATATGATTGGTTCTCTCATGATGAAACTAATCCTTAGCTAGACAAATTGCACTCAAACTGTCACAATAAATCTCAGCTTGATCTTGATGTATCCCCAAATCACTGACTAGTCCCTTCAACCAGATACCCACCTTAGTTGCTTCAGTAAGAGCCATATATTCAGCCTCAGTAGTTGATAAACCCATCGTGGCCTGAAGAGTTGCTTTCCAGCTGACAACTTAATTCCCTAATGTGAAAACATAATCAGTCATTGATTTTCTGCTGTCCACATCACCTGCATAATCAGCATCACAGTACCTTATGACCAGTTCTTGGGTATCACTTCCATAAATGAGACCAACATCAGTTGTACCCCTAAGGTACCTGAATATTCTTTTCATAGCTTTCCAGTGTTCCTTTCCAGGTTGAGCCATAAACTTGCTAACAACACTGACTGCCTGAGCCAGATCAGGCCTAGTGCACACCATGGCATACATCAGACTGCCAATTGCACTAGCATAGGGAACTCTTGACATGTTCTCCTTCTCCTCTGGTGATTGTGAATCAAAAACTGACAAATGAACATTTGATGCCATAGGAGTATCTATTGGCTTAGCAGCTGAATGCCAAACTTTGACAAAATCTTCTGTATATAGCCCTACTGAGATAAAAATAGTTTCTTCTTATTTCTATCTCTCCAGATATCCATCCCAAAATTTTCTTGGCTGCACCCAAATCTTTCATTTCAAACTCAGGACTGAGAAAGTCTTTCAGATACTGAATATCAGACTTCTTTCTTGCAGCTATCAGCATGTCATCCACATATAACACAAGATAGATGTATGATCCATCTTTCAACTGACTGTTGTAAACACAGCAATCATAAGGACTTCTGCTATAACCTAGCTAGATCATATAACTGTCAAACCTTTTATACCACTGCCTATGAGCTTGCTTTGGGCCATACAAGGACTTCTTCAACTTGCACACAAAATATTCCTTACCAGGAACTTGGAATCCTTCTGGCTGAGTCATGTATGTCTCTTTGTACCTTACCATGTAGAAAAGCTATCTTCACATCTAACTGCTCAAGTTCTAAGTCATGTTGTGCCACCATTGCTAGTAACACTCTGATTGAAGTATGTCTGACTACTGGTGAGAATATCTCATCAAGTCTAGCCTTTCTTTCCTGAACCCTCTTGCAACCAAACGTGCCTTATACTTAACTCATTCTGCCTCAGTTATCCCTTCCTTCTTCTTGAAGATCCATTTGCAAGTAACATCTCTCTTATCAGCTGGATGTTTAACTAGATCCCAAGTCCGATTCTCCAGTAATGACTCCATTTCATCTCCTATGGAAGCAAGCCATTGGGATACTTTAGAACACGTCACTGATTCCCTGTAAGTAGAAGGTTCACAATCATCCACTTTTTCTGCAACTTGAAGTGCATATCCATCCAAATCATCAAAACCATACCTCTTAAGATGTACCCTAATATTGGATCTTCTAGTTCTGCTGACAGCTATACTCTGCTGACCCATGTTCTCAGTTTGATGCTCAACTGACATTTGCTCAGCTGACTGACTTGGACTCAGTTCTTGGCCAGCAACTAGATCAGATGAAAACTGGCTTGGATCAGTTGATTGTTGCATTTCAAATAACTACACCTGAAGCTCCACCTTACCGTCAATTTTCTTAGTGTCAGTACTGGTTTCAGTTTCAGTAGTCCCTCTCATTGATGGACTGAGCATAGAATTTCTATCAAAACTACATCTATGCCGAGAATAACTCTGTTTTCTGCTGATGACCAAATTCTATAACCCTTCACTCCATCACCATACCCCACAAACACTCCTTTCTTGGCTCATGGTTCCAGCTTCCGTTCACTCACATGATAGTAAACTGTTCTTCCAAAAACCCTTAGAACTGAATAGTCAGCAGGCTTGCCTGACCTCATCTCAATTGGTGTTTTGAGACTGATCCCTATGTGAGGACTCCTATTGATTAAGTAGCAAGCTGTGCTTACAGCCTCTGCCCAAAATCTCCTTTACAAACCAGTATTAGAGAGCATACATCTTGATTTCTCCAGAAGAGTTTGATTCAGCCTCTCCGCTACACCATTTTGTTGAGGAGTATTCCTAACTGTATGATGTTTGGCAATACCCTCATTTCTGCAAAACTCATCACATTCAGTCCAGTAGTATTCCAGAACATTATCTATACGAAGCCTCTTGATCTTCTTCCTCAACTGATTTTCAACTAGAGCCTTCCATTGCTTAAAGTTCTTGAATGCCTCACTTTTGTGTTTCATCATCACAATCCAAGTCATTCTTGAATAGTTATCAATAAAGGACACTAAATATCTTTGACCACCCAATGACCCCACCTTTGATGGCCCCCAACAACCAGAAGGAATGTAATCAAGTGATGAATTTGTGTTGTGTACCCCTTTTGAGAACTTGCCCCTATGAAGCCTCCCAAACACACAATGCTCACAAAAGTTTGGATGCTTGACCTTACATCCCCTAAGAAGATCTTTCTGAGAAAGAACCTGCATCCTCTTTTCACCGATGTGACCTAGTCTCATATACCACATTTTTGTAAGCTGTGACTGATGAATCTCAGCTGATGCCATAGCTGCAGAACCAACAACAGTTGACCCTTGTATTATATACATAGTCCTTTTCTGACTCCTTTGAGAACCAAAACTGAATTTTTATAGACACTCAGCACTCCACTTTCACCCTTGAAACTGAATCCCTTGCTGTCTAAAGAAGTGAGAGATACCAAGTTTTTGGTCATCTGTGGAACATGTCTAACTTCACTCAGTTTACAGAATCTTCCATCCTCTATCCTCAACTGAACTGAGCCAATCCCAACTACTTTGTAGACCTTGTTGTTTGCTATAGGTATATGACCACCATCTATCTGCTGATAACTTGAGAACTACTCTCTATGAGGGCAAATATGAAAGGATGCCCCAGAGTGCAGAATCCACACATCAGTTTGATGTGTTGACTCTCATGCCACTAGAACCATATCCTCATCTGAGTCATGCTCAGCTGCCACAGCAGCTGTGCCAAAACTATTCTCCTGCTGTTTCTTCCTCTTTGGACAATTGGACTTCCAATGTCCCTGCTCCTTACAATAATTGCAAACAAATGTGGACATAGGAACTTTGGACCTTGTCTTCTTGGAATTTTTCTTCCTAGACTTAAAGTTTCGATCGGTTAATAACATGGTAATTGCCCCTGCCAGCACCGGAAGTGATAATAAGATCATGCTCTTTTCCATTGCTGCTACTAACTACTAGTCCAGCAGTTTGATTGTCTGCCCCAACTGCCTTATGTCTCAGCTCCCTGGCATGCAAAGATGACCTCATATCCTCCAAAGCAATTGTATCCATTCCCAACTATGAAGGACTATATAAAGTTCTCATAGGAAGCTGGTAATAAAACTAGCAAAATCAAAGCAGCATCCTCATCCTCAATATTAACATCAATATTCCTGAGATCAAGTAATATTGTGTTCAGCTGATCAAGATGATCTCTCAACTGAGCCTCCTCATGCATCATTTGGTTGAATAGCCTCTGCTTCAACATCAACTTGTTGGTCATTGACTTCGTCATATACATGCTTTCAAGCTTAGACCATAACTTGGCGGCGGTGTCTTCCTCAGCAACTTATGTGATAACATCATCAAACAAGCACAACATGATGGTTGAATGTGCTTTCTCCTCTAAACTGGCATAATCTGTTGCAATGGCATCCCCTTTATCAGATAAAGGAGTCCAAAATCTTTGTTGTTTTAACAAGGCCCACATCTTGATTTCAAACTGAAAATGTTCCTCCCTATAAATTTATCAATCTTTATCTTCATTGCTGACATACTTCTAGTTAAAGAACAGACCTTTGATCACATAATCCTAGCACCGGTCACCGGTCTTGGTGAAGATCAACTCCGTTCAACCTACAAACTCCTCTGGATCCATGAACCAACGCTCTGATACCAGTTTGTTAAAAACACAGACGAGAAACTTGCAGTTTAAGAAAGGTTAAGACAGAAGCAATGCAAGCATAAAGTATGGCGAAATTGATAAAACACAAAAACAAAGAGAACACAATGATTTAACGTGGTTTCTGGCGTTGTGCCAACTACTCCACAGATATAAAAAGAGATATTTTACTATGCACAAAGTTACAAGGATTTTCACACATTGCATTGATTAAAACATTTGTATTCATATGCACAATTCTCTAACCTTAGCCGCCATAAGATCTTTATCGGAACTATCATAAATACCCTAAATATGGACCCCAGCTCAAGCTGTTATCCACTAGATGAAACTCAGCTTCAGCTGACCTTCCCAAACTTGTAACCAACTGCTCAGATGTAGAACTCAGACGTACTCAGCAAAAACTCAACAGACAAAACTGAAAGCTGACTTCGAAGAAACTCAGTTTGCGCTCCACCAAAACTGACTTTCACAGAAGCTGAATACACTTACTAAGCTGACCATCATTCCCAGCTCAGTTTCACAGATTAGCTCCACTAGTTTATAACTCAGTTTAGTGATCAAGTCACTTAACTGACATCATTTTATTAACAAATTGTAAAGTGATTTAGTGGAAGATATGTTCTCCCTCTTTTTGTACCATTATTAACAAATTGTAAAGTGCTTTACTGGAAGATATGTTCTCCCTTTTTTTTTATCATGTGTCATACATTACAACCATTTATTTCTAAACTCTCACACATGATAAAAATATATTATGTGAAAGAGAGTAAAAATAAGAGGCTTTACTGAATGTCACTAGATACAACTTTTCTACAACCATTCTCTTTCTTCTTTCTTTCTTCTTCCTTGTTTTCTTCCATTTCTTCTTCCTCGTTTCTCCTTCCAGTTCTTTGTCTATCATTAAAGTTTTTAGCTTTCACAAGCACTTCGTTAATGAGGAAATTCGAAAAATACTTTTTTCCCCAAAATTAGTATGAAAAATACACCCTCCAAAATAAAAAAAATGGAGCCTATCCCCCGCCTTAAGATAGGCGTAAATAAATCGCTCTCATGTACGTCCAAGATGAGCGGTTACGCTATTGAGGATGGGCGATATCATCAATCCTTATGGACGATTTTGCCCAAGTTTGAAAAATGTAGATATTTTCAGTTTAAAACGGATTTTCTGATATTTTTTCATTAAACTCACTATTTGATATTTATTACCAATTGTCGTGTGTTTTTTTGTCCAACACAATTGTGAATTATAACTTTGAGTTTCCACACTTCAAAATCAAATTGAGATTTATGTTTTCGAATTATAACTTTGAGTTTCCACATTTCAAAATCAAAGTGAGATTTACGTTTGATGGGAGTCAACTTTACGTGATTCCGGTGCATTTTCCACCCCCGTTTATCCCACTTTTAGCACATTCTCGGTGTTTTTAGACCGTTTTCGGGTAATATCATGAGTTTATAGCACGGGGAGTAAATCCGTCGCTTTGATGGTTTACTACCTCTTTTTAGTGATATTAACCCATTCCCGAGCACTTTTACCCTCCGGAATCGTTTGTGTGTGTTGTTCGTTCATGAGATTGTAGGGTCTAGGTGTCACGAGAACCCGTAAGGCGAAGATTTATGATGAGAAGTATGACCAAGGTGCAAGAATGAGCCAAGGAAGAAGAAAAATGAAGAAAAGGAAGAAAAATAGTTGGTATCTTCACGCTACGTTCTATTCATCAGCAATATTACCTATGATAGCGGCATTTTCTGGTCATGGATTCTTCATGAAAGTTGTAGATAATTGAAATAGCTTTCCAACTCATTTTGAATCACTCAAATCGGAGTTCTACACGCGAAGATATCATGGTTTTACTGCAGCCAGAAAACTGCCAAATATCAAACGCGCGTTTCAACTGCTAATTTTTGGACAACGAGTACATGAAGCGAAACGCGCGTTTGGGGACCTCTCAAACGCGCGTTTGGGGACCTCTCAAACGCGCGTTTGGGGACCTCTCAAACGCGCGTTTGGGGCCGTTTTCTGCAGATTTTTGCCCCTATAAATACCCATTTCCATCGAATTTCATTTGATTATTCTCCCCACTCTTAGCAAAACTATACCCACTCTTTGCTCGAAATTTGTAATAGATTAGAACACTTTATATTAGCATAGATTAGCATAAAAATAGCTTAATTATTCCATTTCCAAGCTCAAATTCTCATTCCAACTTCAAAGCATCCACCTTTTAATTAGTTCTTTATTTTGTTCTTTTGGATCTCAAACTCGAATTTCTTCAAATTAATGGTAAATTTCTCTCATCTTTTACTTTTTATGGCTTTCATTTACTGTTTTATGTATGTTTTTATTAGTATAATGAGTAGCTAATCCCTTTTCATGGTCGAATCATGTTAAATTTGGTGAAATCACCCTTTGGGTGATGAAATTGGGAGTGGGTAGTGCTTTTTATTGTTTAATCTTGCTTGTTACATGTCTTAGAACTTGTTACAACAGATTTGGGCTAGATTAGCTACCTAGGTCAAAGTCACACACATCAATCTAAAGAGTTGTTCAGATAGAGAGATGTGGGAAAAGGGGTTATAAGATCGCGGCGTAGACTCGGCTTAGTTAGTTGTCAAGCCCGAGCCCAATGCAAGGTTACTCGTTTTAACGTTTAAGCGGCTCTAGTGCATAACATATCTTGTTAGTGAATCTTCTTTAGGGAAGGGTAGTTAACATAGCATAGGGTGTTGAAGGAGAGTTGTTCAGATCTTAACACCAGAATTAGAGCACGCACCCGTGAGATCGTTTGCAAGATTTCGTTTGTTTTAATGCACACTCCCGGTTTTGTCTATCATTAAGGTTGAAACTAATGCTGACCCGTGAGATTGAAAATGACCTTATTTCTATGCAACCAAATTGCCCAATTTGGAAGCATTCTACGATGTGATATCAACTAATGACAAATTAATGATCCATAAGCATGAGGCTACATTCGTCATAACGATTGAAGCATTTCCAATGGTAAAAATTTATTTTTAAGAAACATATATGATTGAACGAGAAAGCATCCCGGAAAATAAGATCACAAGCCGGCTGCCATTCTTCTCCAACCAAAAGTGATCCACCAACAATCAACCAATTTTACACCAACTCATCCCACTCCAACTTTCTTAGCGATTTGTAATTTGAATGTGAGACCAAATCGACCTTATTTCTATGAAAAGCCACATCACATGTAAATAAAAGATGGTTGACTCGAATGTGAGACCAAATCGGAAAAGCCACATCACATGTAAATAAAAGATGGTTGACAGTTTCTTCGAACTTGTAGCATAACGGACAAAAGGAATCTTGAATTGCAATACCGCGACTAATAAGGTTTGGTTTGTAAGAATCCTATTGAGATTTGCTTTCCACATGAAAACGTTCACCTTTGAAGGCAACATCTTATTCCACCTATACATTTGATCATTAACCGAAAAAACATTTTGAAAAAATTCATCTCAAGCTTTTTTCGCAAAGAAGCTACCGAGAAGACACCATTCGCACAAAGACTTCATCCATTGAATAAAGCCTAATCATATGGATTAAAACATGAACCTTTTCGCTTGAACAACGAACTGAATTGAAATCCCCATGAATGCAAACCATTCCATCCAGTTCCAGCAAGTAGCTAAACAATTCCTTCAATAATGATCTTTTTTCTTCTACATTTTAAGGTGCATACACATTGATGAGTGTACACAACTAAATGGATTCTTTCCACATCCCTTTAACACCGATAAAACCAGAACCTTCAAATTTGTCAACAACCGAGAACATTTGTTTGTCCCAGACACATAATAACCCACCTAATAAACCTGCAGCTCCTTTGAAATGGAAATCAAAATCCGAGTTCTTTCAGAAGGACCGTACTATAACACGATTAATCAACAAAGATTTGGTTTCTTGAATTGAAAGGAAAGGCAATTGATGGGAACAACACAATTCCTTTAACCAATTTTTCTTGCAACCCGAACCCAGGCCCCTTATATTAACAGATAACATCTTCATAAAGAAACTAGAAAACACAAAACAAACTGATCAAGATGCACACGTCAATACGAACCTGCGACATTCTTTTCCTTCCACTCAATGCCCAAAATTTTCCCCAATTCTGCTGTTTTTTCCGATTCACTCATGCCATCCTCGTTTTCGATCAACCACCTTCTAACAAGATCTGTCATATTGCGAAGATTTGATTCTGAAATGGAAAAATCGGTAACTCTTCCTTCTGACTTCGAATTAATGGGGAAAACACCCACCTCCGTGACTTGTACTTTACCATTTTTTTTCTTGACTTCCCCATGCCTTTTTTTGAATCCTTTTGGTGCAGTCAAAACCGAGCACTTCGGTTAAAGCTTTTTCTTTTTTGTGAACCCCCACTTTTGATTCTGCAGAAGAACTTGACTTGGTGTTTGAAGAATCTGTGTTCAGTTCGACCATAAAATCTAAATTAGATTTATTTTGCAAATTGCCATGGACTTGCAGTTGGATCGAGTCAACAATATTTCCACACAAACTGTCTGGTACAAAGGATATTTCCTGAGTAAGTGGACCTTCTGTTGCTATGGGCTTATCCAAAACAGATTTATTATTCAATTCTGAGTTGCAAGCTGAATTAAAACCTTTTTTCTGAACGTCTAAAAGCCTGGACCGACCCAGTTGCACCATTCACCCAAACAAGATCCACCGTTAAGAAGAAGCTTATTACGTTGCCTAAAGCTTTCACATTCAAGAAGAATCTGCAAACCTCCCAAGGATTTAGCTGTGCAATTATCAAATCCTTCCTCCGAAATCATTAAAAGCACCATTGATCTTAGTACGACATCCAGAGATTTTATAGAGCATAAAACACATCTATCCAACCATTCAAGATCACACTAGTAAAAAATTCCAAAGCAATGTTAGAAGAACCTGGATCGGTTTCCGATGTAGGACTTGATTCCTTAATAACTAGGGCTTTTTTCCCATCGGAAATTTTGCCTGAAGGTAATTGCGAATGGACTTCCTTCTTTTTGGGGGACCGACTGATCTAGCTCCTCTTCCCCAGATCACCATTAGCACCATTGATCTTAGTACGCCTTTTGAAAGTTGTGGTCAAATTCTTGATGGGATACTCGGTTTGATATCTTAGGAACACCTTATAAGAATCAATCCATACATATTCCAGCTTGTTGTGCAGTACAGAAAGCAAACCTTCTTTTTTGAACCTTACAAAGCCGAATTTCTTCCCTTTGCCGTTCTTTCAAAACTTGCCATAAGGATTTTTCATTTCGATCCTCCGAAAATTGGAAAAATAGTAGGAGTGCGACACCTTTTTCAGATCCTTATACCAGCCGCTTCGTGCACCCGTTCTGCCGCTCTAAGCTTCCCTTGCATGCCTCCTGAAGAAAGTACTCTCCCCTCTCTCACCCTCCCTCTCTCTCCACACACCCTCTCTCTCCACTCACCCTCTCTCTCATCCCTTGTTTTGAATTTACGATATTGATTATATTATAACCACTATCAATCAATATGTCATATACAATATCAAGGTCAACGATATAAAAATATATTGCGTCATTTATAATATTTATTTTGTTGTGACACTAACTTAAGGGAAAAACATTTCACTCCCTTTGTGGTTTGCCAATTGAATTATAACTTTGCCAATCGAAATAAAAGTGAGGTTTACGTTTTCGAATTATAACTTTGAGTTTCCATGTTGGACAAAAAACGCACGAAAATTGGTGTATAAATATCAAAATAACGAGTTTAATGGAAAGAGTACCAGATTATCCGTTTTACAGTGAAAAAATATGCGTTTTTCAAACTTGGGCTATATCGCTCCTCTTATAGCCGATATCGCCCATCCTCAAGAGCGTAACCGCTCATCTTGGGTGTACATGAGAGCGATTTATGGGCGATTTCACCCATCTTAATTAAGACGGCGATAGGCTCCGTTTTTAAATTTGAGGGGGTGTATTTTTCGTATTAATTTAGGGACAATGAGTATTTTTCGAATTTCCCCTTCGTTAATTCCTTCTTTCATTCTCTTTCTACCTACTACATCATAAAAAAACTAAATGTTGGGGTTATTGGATTTTTAGTCCTATAACTTTCCCCGTTCCTCCTTCTACGCCGGTAGCATTTTCAGCGGCCGAGGGGATTCGAACCCATGACCTTTGGGTCATTTTCCAATCAGCTTACCATTACACTATATAGAATACTTTGCTCGAACTGGAACTAACAAATATAAGTACCAAGTATTATATGTGAATAAATTCGATACATATGTTACGTATATATATGTATTGTATTTTATATATATATATATATATATATATATATATATATATATATATATATATATATATATGTTATGTATGTATATGTATATGTAAGTATATGTATGTTATATATATATATATATGTTATGTATATATATGTATGTATATGTATATGTATGTATATGTATGTATATATATATATATATATATATATATATATATATATATATATATATATATATATATATATATATATATATATATATATATATATATATATATGTATGTTATATATATATATATGTTATGTATATATATGTATGTATATGTATATGTATGTATATGTATGTTATATATATATATATGTATGTATATATATACATATACATATATATATATATATATATATATATATATATATATATATATATATATATATATATATATATATATATATATATATATATATATATATATATATATATATATATATATGTATATATATATGTTATGTATATATATATACATACATATATATATATATATATATATATATATATATATATATATATATATATATATATATATATATATATGTTATGTATGTATATGTATGGGTTCGAATCCCCTCGGCCGCTGAAAATGCTACCGGCGCAAAAAGAGAACTATTTACAAAAAACAGGGAAAGTTATAGGACTAAAAATCCAATAACCCCTAGAAATGTTTGTGTGATGCATTTATATATGTTCATGGTCGATTTGTTTGTGCAATATTTTCTTTGAGCAAATGGTTCGATCAGATATGCAAATGGAAGAATCCCTATACCACTGTTGGAATTCATATTTTGTTCACCATACTGGTTTTTTACCCACATCTAATACTTTCATCCCTCTTTATCTACTTTTTCTGGATCCGGGTGGGGTATTACAGATGGAGGCGGCCAAGGCATCCACCACATGTGGATGCACGACTTTCACATGTGGATAATGTCCATCCCGATGAACTGGATGAAGAATTCGACACGTTTCCAACTTCACGTCCTGCCAGTGGCGGACCTACATACAGCCAAGGGGGGGCAACTGCCCCCCCTTAATCCGAAAAAAATACACTAAAATTTGTACGCTACATATAGTTTGCCCCCCCTTAAATTTTTTATTTGTCTTTAAAATTTTTATTGCCCCCCTTAGCCGAGATCCTGCGTCCGCCCCTGCGTCCTGCTGATATTATGAGGATGCGATATGACCGTTTAAGAAGCATTTCGGGAGATTACGAGACAGTGGTAGGTGACGTGGCAACTCAAGGAGAACGGCTTCGAGTTTTTGCGAATTTGGAGAGACCCTAGAGCCACGGTTCTTTTTGTGATACTTTCTCATGTTTCGCTATTGTGTCCTATTTTACGCCTTTACAACTGTTAGTCCTCTTTACTTGGATTTTATAATTTGAGATTCCGCAACAAACATCCACAACTTTTGTAATGGCAACATATGTATCATGACTGTTATATGTATCCTGACTTTTGCTTATTGCATTAGAATTGAGGGATGAAATTGGGGTAAATTAGAAGGAGAAATCATTTTTTCTAAAGTAAAATGGGATCCACAGCCACATAGGATTCAATATGGCAGCCTAATGGCTGCCACGTAAGCGTTTGTTAAAGATTCCGGTGCCCAGTCAGCTATTTCCGGCGGATAGGACTATTTTTCAAAAAAAAAAAACAAGTTAGAGGACCATTTTCCTCACCGGAGCAGGAGCAGGACTAAAATCCAAAATATGCCAAGTTACAGGACTAAAATCCTAATTTCGCCCTTAAATTTCATGCTCACCGAGGCCATCTGTTTTTTTTTTGTGTGTGTGTTTTATCTTTTGGAAACGCGAACCAATGTCAATTGTGAAATTCATCTAAAAACGAAACTGTAATATGAATGATACACATGTTGCTTTGCATTCCGCAATAGGTAGCATTTTGCCATCGTGGCGGTAGCGAGAAGTTTTTCTATGGTGAGTCCATTTGACAAGTAACACACGTGGAATACAGAACTATCAGGATTCTAGCACACAAGTACCAACTTATTAAAATTTAGAGCTGGAAATGATTCTAAGAATATTGAACTTGTTTTGATACTTTTGAGGGATGAAATTGGGGGAAATTGGAAGGAGAAATCCTTTTGTTTAAAGTAAAATAGGGTCCATAGCCACGTAGGATTCAAGCAGCCTAGTGGCTGCCACGTAAGCGTTTTTTAAAGATTCTGGTGCCCAGTCAGCTATTTCCGGCGGATAGGACTATTTTTATAAAAAATACAAGTTAGAGGACCATTTTCCTTACCTGAGTAGGAGCAGGACTAAAATCCAAAATAGGCCAAGTTACAGGACTAAAATCCTAATTTTGCCGAAATTTAAGAGTTGTGATTAGGTGTTATTTTTTTCTTTTAAATTGTTTGGGAATTCGAAAAGGAAATTAATTAAGAGTTTAATAATTTTTTATTAAAAGAGAAAGTTACGTGTAATTAAACTAGAACACAAATAAAATACAACAATCCGGATGTTGATGTCAGGAACTGGATGGTTTTCTGTTAGTTAGTTAGTTGGGGGGAAGTTACTTAGCTGTCACTTAGCGTTAATGAGCTGTTTTTTAGCATACCTAGCTGCGTGTTGATGTATATAAGCGAGAAAACACAACTAATTGTACTCATTCATACAAGTGATTACTCAATAAACTTCTATTCTCCTTCCCTGCTCTATACTCCCCTTCTCCATTGCTACCTCTTATCTTTTACTGCTTAGTTCCTTAAAGTTGACATACAAGAGTTGCAGCCAAGATGTCATTATTAGCATTAATTGGACACGGTAAAAACATGACGGGTTCGTTTGTACATGTTAATCATCTTTTACTTACGACTAAAATATGTAATTAATTTTTTTTTGAAAAATAAAATATGTAATTAAATTAATCGCTAAACATGATATTAGAGATGAAATTCGTAAGAGATAAAAGAATGGAATCCAAAGCAAAGATGAATATGATATTCAAGGGAAATATATGATAGAGTTTGGTTGAAATAAATTATTTAAGTGATATTATTTATCTTTATCTATCTTTAGGTTTATTTATTTTAAAATCTACTACATACGTCCCAAAATATAAGTCATCCTAGAGATTTTCACACAAATTAAGAAAGTAGTTGAATATCATAAATTTGAAGATTAATGTCTAAAATGCCTATTGACTATCATTAATGCAATCGGTGTTAAATTAATGAAAAATGGTTGAATTGATAATAAATTAACAGTAAGATAGAGAAAAGGTAATAAATGTTGCACTGGTAATGTAAAATGACTTATATTGTGGGACAAATCTAAAAGTGTAAGATGACTTATATTATATGACGGAGGTAGTAGTTCTTATCTCATTTATCTCCTATATAAAAGAGAGTATTGTATCATTTTAATTCAATCAATAAAATTGTGAGTTCATAGTCTTCTGTTGTATATTCTGATTTTCTTCACATGATACAATTAATTTCATCATGTGATCAAGTGTCTTTGTTGGAAAATATTTTCCACACTCTTGAATGTATAAAGAAATAGTAGCGTCTTTACCGGCACCAATTGGTTTTAGTACAACGGTAAGCGCTTGATCTTGGCATGGTATCGGAGCCAGGGGTCATGTGATCGAATCCTGGTTGGAACATTATTTACAAAAAATTGTGCAAGTGTTGGGACATTGAATGAAAAATTGTTCAAGTGTTGGGACATTGAATGAAAAATTGTTCAAGTGTTGGGACAGATTGCCCACACTTGAGGGGGGTGTTGGGAAAGATTCCCATAGTCTTGAATGTATAAAGAAATATAGTAGCGCCTTTTCTGGCACCAATTGGTTTTAGTACAACGGTAAGCGCTTGATCTTAACAGTCATTGTTTTGTCAATTGTTGAGTTACTTTGGCTATGCTCGAAATTGACATATTTTAGAAGTTACTTAATCGGGTAAACACAAATGTATTTCTAACATTGACTTATCATATAATGTGAATTGTTTGGGATACCTTGCGAAAAAAAGTGAATCCTTATTTGTTGAAGATATTATTGATACACAAGAATTAGAACATTAATCACGCAAATATGGAGTCATCCTTTGCAGATTCGAACAATTGCAGGCTGATGTGAAGCAGTTGTTGTCGATCGATATGGAGAAGGTTGTTGCAAGCACCATGTGAAGGAAGTAAGATTACTGCATTACAAGCCAATCTCCATGATCATCCCATTCCCATGAGATTGCAGGGGCGTGTTGAAGATATTATTGATACACAAAAATCAGAACATTCATCATGCAAATATTCAGAAAATATTATGTATTAATGTCTTTCACATTATGTATTCTACATATATATTTTCACCATTGTACTCTACTCAAATCAATGAAATCAAATTCCTAATTCTTTATTATTATCAATTCAATCGAGTATTAGTGAATTTCTCAATCTGAAAATAGTGGCTTATTACAATTGCCATGAAAAATATAAAAGGACTAGCGGGAGCATACCGTGCGTTGCACGGTTGTTGCCCTCAAATGTAGTTGTCCATAATAGGAATGGTAGAAATACAATGCATTCTATTAGTTGTTATATTATAGTTAATATTGTACATCACAATATTGGCCAGCAAGCCGGACACATAAACTAAACATATATATATAGTCAAGAAGCCCAGTTAGTCTTCAACTTTAATACTTCAAGAGAGTGGAAGCTGCATCACCGGGTGATCTAGTTTCTGAGCTAATGGATTCGAGAATAATATTGTTTTTGAGCCTATAATTCGAGGTCCGTTTGTTCTGGAACATCTATGGTACTTGCTTTCTTTGGTAGGATTTTTCCTCCCATATTATTAAACCACCAAAAGAACCTTTTCAATGCATGAAACCATTAATATGTAAAAGACCTAAAATAACAGTACAAAAATGAGTTGTACACAAAGTGATCATCTCAAGGTAACTTATTAGGCCATTAGTGCGTAGGGGAACTTCCAAAGCTGTAGATTGAACAATGCTAATCTCTCCATCCCTGCATAAATAATCAGATGAAACATAGTTTAAGTTACATGAGAAAGTGTAAACATATTAGAGTGTTATAATTCATCCAAGTTGATGCTCCAACCGAAAACATGCCATCCCATGTCAAAGGTAGCAAACAACAAGCACATATCCAATAGAGTGTTATCGACCGTAAGAGAAATCTATTGTCTCGGATAACGCAAATAGCATACAAGAAGCCTCTGGTCGGCCATATAAATATTCCCAAAAACAACTACAATGCCCAAGAAATTATTTTTTGAGCGAATGAGCATTTCTACCGTTTCACATATAGCTTATTTTGGCTTCTAGTCTCAAACACAGCGTGGAGATAATAGACCTGCTCATCCAACGATCGGCTGTATAACTAAGATAAGAACTCCTAAAAGTTGAATTCTTTAAAAATACAGGAGGTGGAAGTTATACGAACCTAAAGCATAGTCATAGTACAAGTTAGCAAAGTGGTAGCATAAGTTATATAGCCTCACATGATTGGCCTTGGCCTGTGAAATGAATCTCATTTTCTTCAATCGGAGACTCCTCATTTCGCTTTTCCACCTTCTGTGCCAATCCATGTCCTGCTCAAAACCAACCGTTCAAACAAATTCAACCAGTAAATCTTCACGTTAACATAACGAAACACAAATGCAAAATCCAAAAAACACGACAGAAACCAAATGAAACTGAAACGGCAAGACGAAGGTTCAAAAGATATATCATGATAACGTAACAGAAGAATTAGCAGGACAGAATGAATCAACATGAAGAAATTTATCGGCTTATTCCACTACCTGTTTGCATAAGCACTATGCCATATATACTTGATGACTTCCGATTGACGAACGAAATCAAAGTGATTCGAGCTTGTTGCGGCTAGAAACAAATTTTAATTATGCCAAAGAGTACATTAGAAAGAAGTTTACATGGTAAGAAGAGGCCGTAGAAATTCATGTAGAAAATCTAGCCCAAGCTCATATAAGAGGAGGGGCCTCATCCCCAAAAGCTAGTTTGTGAGGTGAGGAAAGTCTATCGGCTTATTCCACCTACTGTTTGCATAAGCACTATGCCATATATACTTGATGACTTCCGATTGACGAACGAAATCAAAGTGATTCGAGCTTGTTGCGGCTAGAAACAAATTTTAAGCCAAAGAGTACATGACTTCCGATTGACGAACGAAATCAAAGTGATTCGAGCTTGTTGCGGCTAGAAACAAATTTTAATTATGCCAAAGAGTACATTAGAAAGAAGTTTACATGGTAAGAAGAGGCCATAGAAATTCATGTAGAAAATCTAGCCCAAGCTCGTATAAGAGGAGGGGCCTCATCCCCAAAAGCTAGTTTGTGAGGTGAGGAAAGTTTACCTCTTAATATGGTGGGTGATACAATGGCAAGTGTCCAATGTGGGACAACTTTAACACGCCCCCTCAAGTGTGGGCGTAGAAAATTTCGGCCCAAACTCATATAAGAGGAGGGGCCTCATCCCAAAAGCTAGCTTGTGAGGTGAGGGAAGTCCACATCTTAATATGGTGGGCGATACAATGACAAGTGTCCAATGTGGGACAACTTTAGCAATTCAGAGTCTAAACACATAAAAATAATAATCAGGATTACCTAATTATGAGAGTCTTGAACATTACGATGGAAATTCTTGGGTAGCATTGATCTGTAAAAAAAAAAACAGTCATCTGCAAAGAAGCGAAATTGTTAATTAGATGCTTTTTTCAACACGAAAAAAAAGAATTAAAAAAAAAATATATATATATATATATATATATATACCGATGATAGATAAACAAAGCAGAGATTCCTGTGAAAAAGGGAAAAACAAAGCAGTGAAATTTGGCAGTGATGGTGTCAAGAATTAACGGAGAAATGGAAGAGAAGGAGACGCGTGTCAAGAGAAAGGAACGCGTGTAATACCACAGTAACGCGTGTAAGAAAGAAGCTGAAAGATAAAAGTCACAGCTGTACTATATCTGTTGCAGGGGCAAACAGCGTCGTTTCACGGTACAAATTACTAAGAAAAGGGAAGGACTAAACCAGAGGGAGAGAAAACAGGGGGGAGCTATATACTAAAAGTTGATAAAAGCAGGGGTATGGAAAAAAAGAAGAGGGAAACGACAAACGAAGTGGTCGTCCGACCATCAACAATTCTCTAAAGCTTCTAATATGCTGAAATACATACACATGATTGTGCATTTTGGTGAATATACATATTAACCGGCGGGTAGAACCTGGTAATAAAGCTATTGCAGCTTCAACCTTCAGGTAACAGCCTTCTCCCGTTTTTATTTTTTATTTTTATTTTTAAAATTCGTTTTTTTACAAGTAAGTGAATTAACGGGTAGTATACCATTACTAGTATGTTCTTAATTCTTAATTTCTTATGTTATGTAATTGTAATTTGTAAATTTGTAATGAATAATGATGCAATGCAACTATGCAGTATGCAAGTGAAGTGACTAAGTGTTAATGTGTAATGGTTAAACAGCCTAATATAGTGATTAAGAAGAAGAAGTAAGCTTTTTTTAATTATTAGGCTGTTTGGTTAACTGTGATTATTAGGTTGATTGGTTCACTATAGTTTATCGGTAATACTTGTTTTGTGTGTTAAAAGCTTAAAACATGTTTAAATGACATTATTTGATCTTTTTTTGTTGACTTTTATATATGTTATAATCTAAAAGGCCAAAAAATAAGTACTTTGACTTTATTGCTCGCCATGGCGGCGCCCATGCCATGCCTTGACTCCGCCTTACGCTTTAATAAGTATGGTTTCCTCTATAAAACTTGAATTGGCTGAGAAGTATGCACCCAACGGCCCTTTGAGGTTATTACATTGTCCTATGGATACAGTTGTTAAAGCTAGGAAAAGGAAACATATTAAATAAAAGCCAAGGTGGGTTTTTTTTAAGAGCAATTGAATCTGAGCTTGTTATTTCCATGGATTGCTGTTTGCTCAGCTGTGTCACTGTCATTCACCATAGTCAGAAGGAGTTGGTCAGTTATGTTGAAGTGTACCCTGTTGGAATTTCATGTTATGCTCTAGACTCTAGCCTATAAGTATCGTGATTGGTCTGAGCCATGTCGCCAAACCTCAAAGCATATCACGAAAAGGGAGAATCATATTAAACTTCTTACACAACAATGCCAGCGTTCTTCACATATTAATTGTTAATTGGTTTGATTAATTAAGGTTGTCTAGTCTTTCCTTATCGTTGTTATGTATATAAATCATTTGTTTATATGTGTATATTACATGGAGAGACTATATAATCAAACCGTATGTATCACGTTAAGATCTTTTCTCTTGCATTTCTGGAGTAGCCAAAGAATGCAAAATGAAGGATAAATAATAAAAAATTTAATAACATAAAATAGTGATTACACAAGTGACTCATAACATTTTGAGCAATTAATTCATTTAGCAATTCTCGGCTCCAAAGGGAAGCAATTGTTTTGTGAGATTAATTGAAATAAGATGGAATTGATATAAAATGAGGGGATTCATCTTACGCCTAAATGTACAGATAGTCTTTCTATTTTACTTGATTCTCTAGTCTTATTACTTTCGAAAAGTAATTTTACGTAGTGTCAACGGGCTCTGCCCAAAGGAAGGTTTTGAAATTACTGTTAATGAATTAACATTAGTTGATTCATTTTGAGGAAACTCATTTAATTGACTTTGGAATGCAATGATTTGAATCTTGTGATTGTATGGGTGCTCCATCATTCCCTACATAATCCAATTAATTTTCTCAAGTGTTGATGAGTGATTTATGAGCATTATGGTGATCACTTGATCGCTTATATGTCTGATGCCATCTTAATACAAGAGTTGTCCTCAACGACACAAAATTAAAGGCTCTTAGTACATAACACATAATAAAGTTAGCGAAATTCACAATGGTTTTAAATCATTTAGAAGCACTAATACATTCATCTAATTAATATTGAGTTAAAATGGAAGGAAATCATAGGCAAGGGCCACTACCATAACACTGCTCAAAATTCTCAAAATATAATCCCCTCAAAATTATAGTACATAAGGACACACAACCTCCGTATTCATTCACATGAAAGAACAATATATAGGCTTGCAGTTGCAGCAGAAATATGCCATCACACCTCCTCGTTTTGATCTTTTTATTAGCCAATTATTTTGCTCAACCAACAACGAGTTTTTCATTCACCCCAAGATATAAAGTTTACGTAGTCGATGATCTTCCGACTTCGCTTCCTCCATTGCAACTCCATTGCCATTCTGAAGATGATGATTTAGGTCAGCATCTGCTTCACCCCGGAGATGGTGTTCATTGGCATTTCCGTTCTGCTATTTTCGATCACACATTTTTCGAGTGTGTATTTACGTTGGGTCCTATGGTCAATGCCAGTTTCAATGTCTATGACAACTATTGGGATATGCCGCTCTGTGGGGCAAATCTACTCTACACTAATACATGCTATTGGTTGGTTAAAGAAGATGGTTTTTATTTTTCTACTGTAGTTGATCCTGAACCAGACAAGATTCAAAAATTGCAATCCTGGTAGATTTGTCAACGTCCCCGTCTTGAGTTTTTGCTACTAAGAGGTTTAATGAGGCGGGGTTAGGTGATGAGGTTATATAGAATATTGTTGGCGGGTTGGCCTGTTGCATTTTATTTTCAGAATTTTATTAATAAAATAAATTTTTCTTTAAAAACAACGTCATTATGGGTTTTAAGGGATTGAATCAGAATTCCAAAAAAAAAAGAGATTGAATCAGGAACTCATGAATAATAATACCGTATTATTATTATTATTACTAGTCTAAAACCCGTACATAATGCACGGGACGATTAGAAAAATTAATGGAATAATTTGGGAGCATCTTAAACTTAACACATAAGGGTATCCATACATTTAGAGAACTCATAAGGGTATTCATACATTTAGAGAATTCACCACCATCTAATTGCAAAACTATTTGAAACTAAAAGGTTGACAAACATTCCCTGTTTCCCGTTCCGTTCAAACGAAAAGCTAGGAGAAGCTTCCACGGAAATGGTTTAGATAAATAACAAAAACATCAGAAAATGATTAGAATCCCAAATAAAATAATAATAAAAACAGAAAAAAAAACCAAAAAAAAAAAAAAAAAACTACTTGATATAAAGAGCAAATACATTACACTAACCAAACCTCACCTTTAACACACTTCATTAGGTAAATGGAAAATGCTGGCCTCAAAATATGTGGATCATACCTGTAAGATGTAATAACACCGGATGGATCAAGATCCATCCGATTACGCAGCGGAATAAATATCAGATCTAGATCTAAACGAACAAAATACATAAATTAAATTAGATCTAAACCTACGAGGGGGTTTAGATTACCAACCTTTTTATGATGCAAGAACGCCAAGAACAAAAGGTCAATCCAAGCTAGTTGAGAGCCTAGTTGAGAAGCCAAAGTCTTCCAACGTGTGTCTCCAAGCACCACCAGGTGGATGGTGTTTCAAGCCGCCGGACCTCCTCGATATGCTACCTTAGAAAACCCGAAGTTTTCTAAAACTCAAACCCAAAGTACAATGGCCGAAATGTCTAAGCCAAGTACTTACACTTATGTCGAAATTATGTGATGTAAAAGGCTTGGGAGAATTCTCTTTATATAGGAGAGTAATCCTTGTCCTCCAAGGATTTAATAATTAAAAGATAATTATTAAATGAATCCTTAATTTAAATATAAGATTAATATAATATATATCCCAAACAAATTAGGATAAATAAATATATTATCCAATATTCCATGATTTATCACTTAACAAATAATTGATTAAATCATATGTTAAACAATTATCCAAGAAAACTAAATCCTTAATAATTATTTACCATTAAATTTTGGCCAAAACCTTAGAAGTATAGGGCCACTCGAAATTTCCATCACATTGGGCCGAGTCCACGAAAAATTTCTTTTCCATGTGTTTAATTATCTAGTCCAACTAAACAATTAATCCACATATCAATTAAATAGTCCAATCCAACTATTTAATTATAATTGAGGTGAAACGACGAGAAAACATATATGCTATATTAGGAGCCACGTCGGGGACCATGGACCCATATTCAGTAGCTATAATAAATTGAATAAAATCATTCGTCTGACCGAACAATAATATTCAATCTATTAATTCCGGGATTACACCACCATAAACCCGAAACTGAACTCTGGCGAATATAGATATAAAATTACACTCAACCATGAGTCATAAGGTGTCCACTGATATAATCATTACATACGGATAAATCCTCCATAGACTGTTCATTTCGATTCGGGATATCTCCGTAGACTCTTCTCGAAACATCTTATCCTTATTTACCATTAACCTCCTAGTGATCAATTAGTTCATAACTAATATAATATGAACTGGCGCCATCGATCAGTTTCTAGGATTAACAAATAAGGGAACTATTTGTCTACTTCCCGAGGGAAGGAATGGATTTCATATCTGTGATAGCACAGACTACTTACTCATCCTAAAATAGAGCCAACGAGAAGTGTTGGACCACATACTACGAAGTGATCCTTACTAACACATCAAACCCTACCCTAGTCTAAGCAGTCGTCTGTGATCACCTCAAGATTAAGATTAATCAATATATGGTCATCTTGTGATTCGATAGGACTTCTCGATCACGGAATTATATCGAGAACTCAAATCAAATCGGTCCAGCTCTATATGATTATCATCATATATAAATGCCCCACTAGGTACCCTATTACCGACAGTCCGGATAAGACTGTCACACCTAAAGTGTTCTGGGCGCATTATTAGCAAATTAATCTTGAGACGCGTACTCAGATTAATAAACGCTACGGACTAAGTTAATTTTAAGTACATCTCACTAACTCAATCCTCTTGGGTATAGCCATACACTGAGTTATGTGATTACATAAACGATGTACTTAGGGTTTTCAGTAGTGTCTTAATTATAAGCATACATGCATATAATAAGATAAATTATTAATTCTGTCATAAAAACAATTAGATAATTGTCGGGCACTACACCTAACAATACCCTAACTTCAAAAACGCCAACATCATCAACTTTTTGCTTGCGCATGTCATGCTGTGATTTTCTTTGGAATTCCAGTAACGCAAGAAATCTTTGGAAATTTTATTCCACTCTACAAAGGCTTTCTTCTTGTGTGCAAGTTATATGAATCTCCCTTACAGCGGCTTCCCAGGCAAATTCCTAAAACAAATTGCAAAAATCGAACAGTGTGTGAAAAAACTGATCACCAAATTGGCTTCGATTCATTAACATCATACCTAAATCAGAAAAAATAGCAGATAATACCTGGATCGGAAAGAATCTAATGAATATCGATGTTTTTTAAAGATTATTCTCCACTCTTGGCTTTTTCTCCATTGCACTATTGACAACTGGCTTCGATTTCGATACCATTATAAAACATTTCAAGAAAACAAAACACATGTGAAAATGGGAACTGCATCATGCATCAGAATTTGGAATGATGAAAATGATATTGAATAAAAAGTGATGCTTCTCCAAAATGGGTATTATTCTGTAACATCATACCTGAATCTTAAAGAATTTCAGATCATACCTAAAATGATTGTTACGAATTTGTAATTTGAATGGATGATCAGGTGGTGTGTTGGTTTTGTGAATTAGGTGGCTTTTGAAGATGAAAATTTGAGGCAGAACCCCAAAGACAAAGGTGCGAATATGTTTGTTGAGATTTTTCGGAAAATGCACTGATAAGAGTCTGCCTGTTTGCAACAGTAAATGCTTGCATCTCACCGAAACCACAATGATTAATATTGCATCTCACCACGTACCTACAAAAATTACAACCCCTTACCTAAATTAGAGACTACAGAAGCAATAAAATTTCAATTATGATATCCAATGAAACATACTTTATGAAATTACCTGAGATTTCCAATTTGCTTCAGAATCCTTCATTTTGCTTACTTACGGTTGAATCATCCTATCAACATATTATAATAAAAATCATAACTCAACAACCAAAAAAACTCCAGAGGATAAAACATACAATTCATGTTCATAATTAACTGTAAAAAAACAAATCTAAGAAGAAGAAAAAAAACCTGATCGTTAGAGGAGCGAGTAATATGAACACACTTAAAGTCTTACAAAAGGGAACACTTTACTTGAATTGAAGCCTCCGGAGTCCGGCGGTGACCGGCGTCGTCGGAGCAGCAGTGGTTTGGTAGATTGGTGGTCCACTGCACTGCTCGTTGTTACAATTTTGTTCCTCTAACTAGACACGTTTTTCGAATTTGGTCCTGGTTTTTCTCCGGCGACAATTTTATTCCTGTAAGTGGTCTTGAACGCCGGAAAGACCACTTACAGGACTAAAATTGCCGCCAGAAAGACCATTTACAGGACTAAAATTGTCACCGGAAAAGACCAATTTTAGTCCTGTAAGTGGTTTTTCCGGCGTTCAGGACTATTTTTGCAAAAAAAGACCACTTACATGACTAAAATTGTCGCCGGAGAAAAAACAGGACCAAAATCGAAAAATGTGTCTAGTTAAAGGACCAAAATTGTAATTTAGCCGTGAATGTTGAGGGAGTTTAGGGATTGGGGAAAAGCTGACTGAAAAATGAAAAAAAAAAAAAAAAAACGCATTGTTTTTAATGGGTTTGGAGCGGGTCAATTAGGTAATTGGGTTAAAAGTGTTTTTTTATATATATAGATAGATTATTATTATTATTATTATTTATTATTTATTATTATTATTATTATTATTATTATTATTATTATTATTATTATTATTATTATTATTATTATTATTATTATTATTATTATTATTATTATTATTATTATTATTATTATTATTATTTCTCTATCAAGTTTTGATTTTAGAACATTATTATATATTATCAATTAGTTCATTAAATGAACCAATATATATAATAACAGAAATATCATTATTACATGTATAAAAATCAAAGCGTAGCAATAATGACCCGACCTGGTCGGATCCGTCTAACCCGATTAGGTTTAGGGTACTATACAAACAACTTGTTCTTGGAATATGGAATTAGTAAATGAATTTTTTTACCCTTATGAGAGTACCACCATATTATCTGTTGAATTACTATTTCTTCCAAAGGATTAAACTAATGATGATGTAGATAATTACTCTATTTGTTCCTTTTTAACTGTCATAGTTGCCAAAAATATATATTCTTTTTTATTTATCGTAGTTACATTTCTAAAACACTATTTATTGTGCTTTTCTAAATCTACTCTTATTTATTAATGAGCGAGAGAGAGAAAATAACATTGCATTAATTATATTCAAGGGGTGTTATTGTTATTTTGATGTTAAAATCAAAATATTAACTCATCTCTTTAATTTGTGTGTTTTTGGCAACCGCGATAGTAAAATTGTAACGAAGAGAGTAACATCTTAAACACTTCAACACGACCCATGAAGTGTGGCTTATAACATGTCACACGGCATATAAATACACTATAAGGCAATCAAAGAGATCTAACACTTGCACAATATAATGGAAGGTAGATAGTTAACATGTTAAACACTTCAAAACATAGTGTGGGCCTATAACAAGCCACAAGGCATATAAAGACATTACAGTGCCAACAAAGATGCCCAACACTTGCACAATTTAAATGAAAAACAATGTTAACATCAATGTTTGATCCCAAGACCTCCTGATAACATGTTGAATTGCCATCTCTAATATTCCGAAGTGTTTAAAATGCTAATTATCTATGTCTCCATTAGTAGAATACTTGGGAAAATTATATTGTTATTCATACTTTGTGGAATGGATACATACAAGTATTTATAGGCAACATACAATATTCTAGAATAATCTACAAATCTAAGGATATTTACTAAATACGTTTTAAACATAATTTACAGATAAATACAATTGCTATTACCACCCCATAAGTTGGCCGAGGGTGGAGGCCTAACTTGTCACACTAATGTTGTAAAGAGGCCGGGATAAAGACTTGGTGAGTCAATAAGGCAACTAATCCTGTGAATGAACATGCGCAATATGAAGAGCGTCACGTTGTATTCAAGGGCGGCACCAAGGGTGGGTTGGGGTCAACCGACCCCTACACCAAAAAAGAAATTCAGTGTATTTTTTTTATCATCTTTTGAAAATTTTATCACTAATATGTACTAATTGACCCGTTAGAATTTTAAAACATTGACCCTTGACCCGTATCTACACTTAGAAATTTAAAGTTAATGTATTAAAAACTTATAATAGGACATTGACCCGTATCATAAAAATCCTACAACCGCCCTTGGCTGTATTTGATAATGAATGTAATGATCATCAATGAAAATATGCTTCATACGAAAGTGAAACACGGGGTTGGAGCAAAACTGTGTGGTGCCTTGATTATCACAATAAATCATCGGAGCCTACATGAGGGGATGACCAAGATGACGAAGCAAGAAAGTAACCCAAGTGAGTTCGGAAGCAACAGAAGCAACTGAGCGATATTCGGCCTCGGTAGATGATCGAGCAATGATGGATTGTTTCTTTTAGCTCCATGCGACCGCATTACGGCCCAAATAAAAAACATAGGAACTTGTGGAGAAATGATCATCCTTATTACCACCCAATCCGCATTAGAGAACACATGTAATTTGAGTGGAGACTAAAGAAAGATTTGAATTCCATATGTAATTTATGTTGATCGTCTGGAATTCGCGTTTCCTAATAGTAGGAATGTATATATGAAAGGGTCTTCTTATAAAGAATGTTTTATTCTAAAAAGTCTTTGTAAAGTGGATGTAAAAGTGTGACATGGAGAGAATAAAAATATTCAGACTACAAGGTACAGTCGTTGATGTTTCGTCACTCGAGTAACGACTGTATGAATTTTGCGTATGCGAAAGGATTCTATTTACACGGTAACTGTTTGACATGAAGGGTTGTATTCATGGAAATCGACTCCTTCCAATGACTGGGGGTCGTGACAAATTGCTAAATGTCAGTTACGATCGTTAATAGTAAATGGTATTTTTCAAATACACTTTATACTTACGACCAACATATTCAGAAGCCTATCGGGCCACACACATATTGTTAACTAGTTGGAATTGTATTGTGGTTATGGTGATAACCGAATAAGGATTTATATCTGCCTAATATAAAGGTTATTGTGGAAATTAATATTCTAGCATTTATTTATTATGAATAAATAATATTGGATAAAAATGATAATATTACGTGTGTGTACACACACATAATATTATCATTTTTATCCAATATTATTTAGGGGGAATGAGGGAGAAGGACATAAATATTTCATCAATTGAGTAGAAGGACAGTCTTTTGAAACTTCTGCATAAAGGACAAAACTATTTATTCACTGTTAAAATTCACTTGTTTTCGAAATTCATTGTTTAAATTCACTGCCGAAATTCACTGTCGAAATTCACTAATTTTCAAAATTCGTTGTCGAAATTCACTGATTTTCGGGATTCACTGTCGAAATTCACTGATTTCGAGATTCACTGGGGAGATTCACTGATTTCGGGATTCACTGTTTGTCCTTCTCGCTATAAAAATTATGCAGTTGTCCTTCTCCCTATAAAAAATATGTAGCTGTCATGTTACTTAAAAATATTTCAGATTGTGTCCTTATCCCTAATTTCCCATATTATTTATTCATAATAAATAAATGCTAGACTGTTAATTATACACACACACACACACACACACACACACACACATATATATATATATATATATATTAATATTATATATTGGATATATTTAATATAAGATATTAAATTCATGGAATAAATAGATTAAAGAAAATACTTAATGAGATAATCAATCAATTATCTGATTGATATCTTAAATCCTTATTTATTGAAAAATTGGTTTCTTTTTCCCTACCCCAATTCCAGAAGTTAATCCCAAGCCAATTGGGGATAGAAAATAGGCGCAACTTTCTCTACTTGTTTAAGAGGAGGTTGTGTCAACTCTTTTGTATCACAATACTTGTTATTAAAATACAATAAAAGAGAGCTTCTTGTGAGGTAGTTTTTGGGAAGAAGAAAAGGCAACCAAGGAGTTGACTTTTCCTGGTAGTAGTCATTTGAAGATTCCGGCAGTTGTTCGTGTGGAGTACCACTACAGGCCGGACACTTGGACGGCTCTGTGTTTGGACAATCAACCGTAGATAAAGCAACGATCCAATTGGATCACAATGATATGATTCTTTGTCTACTTTTTTATGTATTAATTGTTTGAACGAAGTCGGTCCTTGGTAAAAAGAAAATCAAATTTTTGTTATCTGCTGTGTCAACCTGCCTTGATTTCCTTACAAAATCACCATATGATATGTGGTCAGGTAGGCCTGTAGATTGCTCAAATATGAGGGTTTTGGGTGCACAATTTATTATCATGTATATGAGGGTAAGCTGGAGCCAAGAGGCAAAAATAGAGTATTTGTAGGATATGGTGATGAAGCTAAAGGGTATAGAATTTGGTCATTAGATGAATACAAGGTTGTACTTTGTAGAAGTGTTATCTTTGATGAATATTCTATGTTTAACTCATCTGTGAAGTCCAGTGTTGAATCTGTAGATTTGGATGTTGACAAACATGTGGAGCTTCAGGTTATTTCAGCTGAGAGTGAGTTGCAACAATCGGCTTAGAACAATCAACACACATCTGATCTAGAAGAATCAGCTGAGACGATACCAGCTGAGACTGAAATGTTTAAATTTAATCAATAGAGTATAGTTCTCAGTAGAACTAAGAGGAATAATGTTGGACCTCTAAAGAGGAATGGGTTTGAGCATATGGTTGGTTATAAATACACTTTAGGTTGCTGATGAGGTGGATTCAACTGAACCACCCACCTACAGGGAAGCTATGGCATGTTCTGAGGCATCTCAATGGCTTGCTGTCATGGGAGATAAAATGGAGTTACTGCAAAAGAATAAGACTTAGGATTTGGTCAAACAACCACATGAGAGAAATGTAGTCACTTGTAAATGGGTCTTCAAGGAGAAGGAATACGCGTCAAGGGTTCCATATGGTATTTTCGTAGGGAGCTTGATGTATGATATGATCTGCATTAGACCTAATCTGGTATAAGCTGTTAGTGTTGTTAGCAGGTTTATGGCTCAACCTGAGAAGGAACACTGACCGGCTGTGAAAATGATGTTCAGGTACATTGGGGGGGGGGGGGGGGTACGATATTGATCTCATTTATGGGGGTGATACTAAGCATTTAGTCATAGGGTACTGTGATTATTATTATGCTAGGATATGGACAATAGAAGATGAATGAGTGGTTATGTGTTCACCTTAATTAGGAGGTTCTGCGGTAAGTTGAAAGGCAACTTTGCAGGCAACAGTGATATCATGCATATAAAACTGAAGCAGAGTATATGGCACCGACAAAAGCAGCTAAGGAGGGAATTCGGTTAATGGGTCTGGTTAATGATCTGGGGCTACATCATGATTAAACTGAAGTAAATAGTGACAGTTTGAGTGCAATATGTTTGGCTAAGGATCGATGTTCATCAAGATAGTACCAAGCATATTGATGTTAGATATCATTTTCTGAAGAATGACAAGGGAATTTAGGTGAAGAAGATCAGGACTGACGATAATCGTGCCGATATGCTCACCAAATCTATGACAAGAAGCAAGTTTCAGTTGTGTCTGGACTTGTTGAACATCCGAAGTTGTTAATGGCAAGGCTGAAAATGAGGTGATCTGATACATCACATCTAGAACTTGGTAGTGCGCCCGGTATGTCTGTTCGCATGAGGATTCAAGTGAAGATGGATATTTTTAAGAATAATTGATCTTATGCGTCTGAATATGTTTGGAGAATACCTATTTGAATCTTTGGAAGACTCAGCTGAAATATATTCAGCTGAGGTGTACACGTCTGGCAGACTCAGATGGGATGTCTTCAGCCGAGGTCTGGTGTTCAAGTATGAATCTGATGATCACATCTGGTCTAAGCCTTCTCGTCTGAAACTGAAGACAGTTGAGGGTCTCATCAGAATCTTGGAGGTTCTCATCCTAAGTGGGTTTCTCGTCTAAAGTTATGTCTCATCTGGAGATATCACGGCTGAAGCTGTTTTATAGTCGGCTAGGGTTTTCATTCCGAGTAATATATATACTCGTGTGTTGTAACCAAACTAGTGTGAGAAAATTTATAAAATCCCAGTTATCATATAATAATCGTTTTCTTCCTGTGGACGTAGTCAACACAACGTTGGCGAACCACGTTAATTTATGTGTTCTTGTTTTCTATGTTGTTAATCTTTACTGTATGATCTTGTTTTTCGCAATCTGTTCAATCCATTATAACGAAGGTTAAAATTGGAAAAGAAATGATTAATAAGTATTGATTTCTTAACTGATAGTATTTTTTGGGAGACAACCAGAGCCATTCCTGGAAATTTTTTGGCCTTCGGCGAAGTCGCTGAATTAGACCTTTTTTTTTTCTTTTTGAAAACATGTTTACAAAACATTACATCAACATCGCGCTTTCAAAATCTGTAGCTACAAAATTCAAATGCATTGCCGTTAGATATATATGTTTTAATATATTATTATCCTTTACATTTGGGTTTCTGTTGGGAGGATTTTGCATCACTAAACAAAAAGAAAATTTATAAACCCTAACCTATATGCAAAACTAACTCCTAACCGGCCGAATACCGGGTTGTTGATAGTAGAGCGAGATAAGTAAGGGGTCGATCCACAGGGAATTGGGATGTTGAATCTAATCTTATTAATTCCTTTCAATTGCTACTCATGAAAACAAATAAACGAAAGAACAAACAAACATAAGCTAAGAATAATAAAAACGACCTAAACTAAAGATACATGGGATTAAACATTACACAAACCAAGTGATTTCAATCCAAGTTCATCTCATGATTTTAATTCAATATTGTGGTTTCACATTTACACGAGATACAAATTCCTAATCTCTTAGTGAATCTATTTCTCAAGCTATGAATTCCTAATTCCTTAGTGAATTCAATTATCGATCTCTCCTCTTCCGAAATGTTGAGACCAATTTTCATACAAAACGAAGGTGTAGATTCAAGTTAACTCCCGTATTTTAGAATCTAGCAACCTAGATAATCAACCAATTAATTTGTCATGAATTAACGATTAAAGATCCTATCTTTCTATGGTGATCTAGCATTTACGCAACTCTCGTATTGTAAAACATCAATAGCAAACTGATCGCTCAATCTAATTCACATGGCATCTTAAATTGCATAGAAAAATACAAAATAAATCAAGATCATGAAAATAAACGAAGATTGAATAAATCAAAAAGATGAACTCACATAGTTTATACAACGGTTGATCTCCATGAATCAACAAACAAAAATAAACGATCCTAATCTAACCCGGATCACCCGAGCACGAGGCTCGGGTGACCGGCCTTGAGACTCCCAAAGTGCGGCAGCTCCTCTAGGTTTTAGTGTATGAGAAATTATGTGTGTATTAGGGTTGGGGATATGCGGCCTTTTATAGAAAACAAAGTCGGTTTGCTTAAGTCGGCCAACGGACGCTCGTCCGTTTTGGGTGGACGCCCGTCCGTAATGCGATATTTCAATCCCGATCCGATTTTCTTCCTCCGGACGCTCGTCCAATTCCTTAGACGTCCGTCCATTCTCGCTTTGAACTTGTGCCAAACGCCCGTCTACTTCAGCGTCCAAACTCTCTGATCTAAATTTCTTCTGATGGACGCTCGTCCAGAACCTCAAACGCTCGTCCACACTGAACGCTAGTTCAGCTCCCTGGACGCCAGTCTGGCTGGATCAATCAACTTGATTTCTTTCCTTAAATCTTTTATTCTTCCATAAATCCTTTTGATTCTTTTCCAACTTCGAATTTGGCTCTCTAAAATCCTTTTTTCCATCACCAATGAGTATCTACAATTAAGGGAAAACATACCAAAGCGTAACACAATTCCAAAATCATATAAAATCATCATTTAAGCACATAATTCGTTACGTTTTGCAAATTAACTAATAAAAACACCATTTGCTCAATATTTCAATATAAAGCTCGATTTCTATGAAAAACATCCACATATGGGGGAAATTGATATAAAATATATCCTTATAAAACGTATAAAATCACCCTTAACAGTTTCCGTAACAAAACGGGGTTCAACTTAAATATATGTATCTATGTATGTATGTATGTATGTAATATTTATATCTTCATTAAAACACTCACACACAAGTACGCACGACGACTGTACGCACGGCACACACAACACACACGATACTTGCCTGCCCGTACGTTGCATGCACACATTCCGGCCCGCCCCTAGCTGAGTGGATGCACCAATGAAATTCGAATTGATGCGTATGGTTTATTATAAATTTGGGCCTTTATCTGTTCAAATAACTTTTTTAATACACATATTATTGGGCCTATAATTTAAACATTTATCAATTCATGTAATTTTTTTAATACATTATATTAGATTAGTTGAGATTGGATCTAAACGATTTTTTATTTTTTTTCCGAGACATGTAATTCCGGGCTCCCTTTGACGATTGGGCCTTCGGCGCGCCTAACCCGCGATGTATTAGGGCCGCCCTTGGAGACAACTTTTCTTTCTCTCTAATAAATGGCACTTCTTTAGGACCGTGAGAGTAGGGATGTAAATGGGTATGGGTGGGCACGAGTTTGGATATATCCATACCCTACCCATCAATTGTTTTTCATACCCATACCCTACCCATTACCCATATGGGTAGAAATTCTTTTACCCATACCCTACCCACATGGATATCCACGGGTCAATGGATATCCATGGATATCTTGTTCTGTTACAATTGAACTTCGAAATCCAAATAATAAAAGAATTTAACTAATAACAATTGACGTAAATACACAACATCAAGTTTTAAAAAATGTGTTGAATCCTTAGAACGTGGTATTTGAATGTGTTTGTTCCTTGTCTCTATTATAAATGTGTTCTCTTAGAACGTGATTCTTGTTATCTAAAGTAATAATTTTCACCAATGACAAATGACATGTAAATCCTACGAACATTTTTTTTGGAAGGTAAATCCTAAAAACATTGAATAAAAGAAATTTATGGCCATGATTCATGACAAAATATCACATAGACTCTCAAAATATCATAGATGTAACAAAATATTTTTACCTTCACTCGAAACCATAAATAGATTTTCCAGTTCCTTATAAAAAAAATGTCCTAGGAGTTTCAAGATTGTGTTTTAGAAATATATTAGATTACACCTATAGTGAAATAATAAATGTCAGAAGATTAAAAAAGAATATCACCTATATACCTTGATTTTTGCAACATTAGTTGTGAATAAAAAAAAATTACTAATATACATTATAAGATGATTGATACATGTTTTGGTTTGACAATTGATGTTAGAGGAAGAATAGATTAGATTAAAAAATACATTCATATAAAAAAAGATTAACAAAAATCTCACCTTTCAACCCTGATTTTGAGAGCACGATCGAATCAATTGGGAGAGAAAGAAACAAGACTTTCGACATCGACAATTGATATGTAAGGAGAATAATAGTGTCATCCCCCTTCTGCATAAAATGGAACACAAACTTCAAGGATGGTATGCTAAGTTTCTTTCCCCTGGTGGCCGACTTATACTTATAAAGCATGTCTTGTCTGCAATTCCCATACATATTTTTGCTGCACTTAGACTACCTGTTTCTGTATTCAAGAGAATTGAGCAGATCCTCTCACACTTCTTATGGTTAAATACTGACACACAAAAAAGACATATTTGGAGGAAATGGGAGAAAGTCTGTTTTCCAATTTCTGAAAATAGACTTGGTATCAGGAATCTTGCAACTTTACAACAAGCTTTTTCTTGTAAGTTGTGGAGGAAATTAAAAAAAGGCCAAGGTCTGTGGGCAAATACTGTCATGAAGGGCAGCTTCCCTATTTATAAACTTTATGCTGGAAGTTGCTAGTAGAGGTGCATGACATAGCTGAGGATAATATGAGATATCTTGGTAGAAATAGGTGGGTATAGGTTCCTTCTGCTAGTGGTTTATTTAGCATAAAATCTGCCTATGATATTCTTAGAAAGAAGAGCCAGACTGTCCATGATCTGCAAATTATTTGGCATCCTACTATACCTAAGAAGATATCCTTTTTCATGTGGAGATTACATAATGATCTGCTTCCTTTTTCCACTCAGCTTCACAGATTTGGTATTAATGGTCCTTTCAAATGTGCTTTCTGCCAGGAGGATGAAACTGTTGACCATGTGTTTTGGCACTGTGATAAGGCTCAACAGATATGGGGACATTTCCAGAATATCCTGCATTGGGGCTATAATTCATCTAATTTGCATCAGAACCTTGCTAAATGGTTTAATCCACAGTTGAAAGGTGCTTTGGGAAAGATTTTTTCCTTTGGTGCCTACTTTGGTTTGTTGGGAAATATGGAAGGCCAGAAATAAGATGTTCTTTGAAGATATCCTCACTGGTAACAATAGTATTATCTATGCTATTCTTGATCACCTTCAGATGATTTGTAAGAATATGAAAGTGATTAAGAAGAATACTCAAGATGACATCCTTATTCAGGCAGGTATTCTTCATCATTTTACTCCTAGAACCCCTGCTACTTATATTTCTGTCCAGTGGCAGTTTCCTCATGTTGATGGTAACAAACTCAATACTGATGGATCTTTTATTGGAAATCCTGGGATTGCTGGGGGGGTTTCATAATAAGAAATCATGTTGGACAAGTCATAAAAGCAGGGTATGAATCGTATGGGGTTGATACTAATATGCAAGCTGAGATCTCTGCCATGGTTTCTGGTATCAACTTATGTATTCAGCTCCAGTTACAAGATGTTATTATTGAGACTGATTCTCAGGCTTTGGAACAAATGATCAAAGGGAAGTATCAAATTCCCTGGAAATACCAGCAAGACATTGAGATCATACAACATCTTATTGCAAGCCAGAATTTTCACCTCCAGCACATATACAGAGAGGCCAATGCTCCTGCTGACTATCTTGCCAAAATTGCCAGCTCCACACAGACTACTGGAATTATTGAGGCACTAATCTTGATGCTGAGCTTGGCCTGCTGATCACTAAAGATGTCATACAACTACCTATAATTAGAAGGAAGAAATGATGTATACAAACAGCAAATCAATTTTGGAAGCACCCTTCATTGTCATGAAGGGTGCAGACAGGTGGTTTCATACCATTTACTCTTGTAGCTCTGTTTGGCCCCCTGCTTTTACTCTATTGCTATTCTGTGGTGCTTGCTTTTACAGGCCTGCAGTATGGATGGTGAATAATATGGCCCCAGGGCAAAGCATAATCATCCTGGAAGCACCCTTCATAATATTGAGGGGTGCAAACAGGTTGTTTCTCTCTATTTTGAGTTATTGGTTATATATCTCTGGCATCTGGTTGCTGTGGTACATTTTAGGGGCTCTTTGTGATTGTAGGTGCTCTTGTTGGAGTTTGATTGGCCCTAGAAAAATCTGGATCATAGCTTGGACAATGCTGTTGATGGACCATAGGCTGGGCAATGCTGTGACTGATATTGCTGGAAGTGCCTGGATAAAGAATGCTAAGGATGAAGGCTGATTGTAGTTACTTTGTTTTTGATGTTTCTTGTTTGTAGATCTTTTGTAATAGCTCTCTTTAGTTTTTTTTTGTTCCAATACATGGGAGATCATACTCTTCCCTTAGCACCCGGTTTTCCCCACAATGGGTTTTCCGGACTAAGGGTTTAAGGAGGTGATAAACATGTATTGATGACGCATGTTCTTTTGGAGGTAAGGCCAGGGGTTGGCCATGTAAACTTCAGTTCATCATTAATAAAATTTCTGAGGTTTAAAAAAGAAAAAAGAAAAAAAAGTGTTATTTAAATTACATTGAATTATTTTTGTTATTTCTTTTTCTTTTTTAGTTGTATGTGTAGTTGTTTTCTTATATTTTAGGTAACGGATATTTAGTCAATATTTAATCATAATAGGTCGGGTGGGTATTATGACGGGTAGACAACACATATCCATACCCTACCCTACCCGCGGCGGGTTTTGAGAAATGAAACACATACCCTCCCCTACCCTATAAAATACCCTACCCTAACGGATATGGTCGGATGGATATCCATTGGGTTGAGTCGAAATTGTCATCCCTACGTGAGAGTATGAAAATTGCGCTCCTAATTAAGAATGTCTTGTTTTGATGTTCATGTTATCTATATTATAAGAGAGAGATTCGTTTTATATGAAAGACATTTCTAATAAAGTCGGATCGACATTTGTAATAAAGACGGACCGATTTAAAAAAATAAATAGAGGGTAGAATCCGCAATAATCAATGAATCAGTTAGTAAGTCACAATATTCATTCATCTAGTTGGGACTTATAATTGGAAGGAAATCATAGACCAGGACCACTTCCAAAATTCTCAAAATGCAATCCCCACAAATTTGTAATATAAAAGGGCAATAGCTAGCAACCAATCAGACCCACGATCGCCACCTATATTCATTCACAAGAAGAACAATATAATATATGGCTTACAACACAAAAATGCCATCACACCTCTTCGTTTTCGTGATTTTTGTATTAGCCAATTATTTTGCTCACCCAACAACAAGTATTTCTGTCACACCAAAATTTAGAGTTAATGTAGTCAACGGTCTTCCGACTTCCCAACCTACATTGCAACTCCATTGCCATTCTGCAGATGACGATTTAGGTCAGCATGTGCTTCACTCAGGAGATGGTGTTTATTGGGAATTCCATTCTTCTTATTTCGGTCACACATGGTTTGAATGTGTGTTTACAGTGAGTGCTATGGTCAATACCAGTTTCAATGTCTATGACAAGTATTGGGATCAACCGCTCTGTGGGGATAATATGGTCAATACAAATATATGCTATTGGTTGGCTAAAGAGGATGGGTTTTATTTTGCTAATGTAACTGATCCTCAACCAGACCAGCTTCAAAGATTGCAAACCTGGTAGATTTGTTAGTGTTCCTATTTTGATACGACGTCTTTGTATTACCAAAATGTACTTCAACTTCAGTATTTTTCTACGTGCAGCATTCTGATATAATTAATCATTTGAAATACAAAGTAGTAAGAAGTGTTGTTATATCTCCATATTTTTTTTTCGTCTAAACCAAATATATAGCAGGAATTGATTTGCAAATTACTTAACTATTTTTGTTATAGTTTACGAATTGTGGGTTTTATCTATTTATTTACTTTGTGTGTGTGGGGGGGGGGGGGGGGGGGGGGGTGGGGAAGGGGGTTGGGTGGGTTGCGGGATAAGTGGAAGTGAATTTTTATGATATTTGGGGAGATGATTAAAATTTGAACCATTGTTGATACAAAGAATTGCAATGACCTTCATCATAAAACAAGTTCAATCCCCCAATACAATCTATTTTTTGAACAGTTAGGGAAAGTTTTATTATATATAGCAAGATATATACTAGAATGTGAATCAATCCCCCAATACATGAATTGTGGAATTAATATAGAAATATCCCGCAAACTAAATTATTGTTTTGGTTTTAGGATGTGAACACATTTTAGTGCTAAAACAGGCCATAATATAGAAGGGTGGCAATCTCGTCTTCATTCCTCTGGTGGAAGACTTATTCTAATTAAGCACGTGCTGAGCTCGATACCTATACACACACTTGCTACTCTACAAGTCCTTGCATCTGTTTTACATAACATCCATTCTCTGTTTGTCAGTTTTTTCAAGGGAAATTTACAGGAGATCATTCTAAAAGCACTGGCGTGCTTAAGAAAGAGTTTGTGACCCTACTGAAGATAATGGTAGGGAATTCGTAATATTTTTTATGTTCTAAAGGCATTCGCTTGTAAGCTTTGGTTGAAATATTGTAATAAACTTGGGATGTGGGGAAAGAAGTTTGGCGATTATCCTTTCCCTGAGAAGATGCATACCCAAGGCCGGCCCTAATGTAAGGCGGGTTCGGCGCGCGCTGAAGGTCCAACCGTCTGGGGGTCCGAAATTACTTGTCTCGCAAAAAAAATCGAGTATATCCAGTCTCAACCAATCTAATATAACGTGAAAAAAAAAATTACATGAATTGATAAATACTCAAATTATAGCTCAATAATATTATGTGTTAAAACAATTACTTGAACTGATAAAGTCCTAGATTATAGGCCCAAATTTATAATAACCCATATGCATCAATTAGAATTTCATAGGTGCATCCTTTAAGCTAGAAGTGTTTAGCTCTTGGGGGCGTTTCCCCCAAGCCCACACGAGTTGGCGCTGCCCTATCGATCTATGTGTGTATATGTGGGCGTGAGCGGGAGGATGGGCAAGCCGGAATGCGTGCGTGCAGCGTACGGACGGGCAAGCATCATGTGTGTTGTGTGTGCCGTGTGTGCGGCCATCGTGCGTACTTGTGTAATTAAGATATAAATACTACATACATACATACATACATACATACATACATACATATATTTATGATGAACCTCGTTTTGTTATGGCAACCCATATGTAAACGATAACAAGATATGAAAACATATCTAACATCAATGAATTTAAATTTTGTATCTACAGATTTTAAAAGCGCGATGTTGAAGTAATGTATTGTAAGCATGCTTTCGAAAAGAAAAAAGCCCTTATTCGGCGACTTCTCTGAAAGTGCAAAAAATTCCAGGCCGGCCCTGTGCATACCCGGCGCGCTATGAATATTGTTAATGACACCGTCGATAATAATTTGAGATGTCTTTTCTTGGGTACTATTGGAGCTTGGGTTTGGAAGCCTGTCATAAATGGTATTTTTTTCCGTATCTTCTACTTACAGTCTTATCAGAGAGAAGGAACCCTATATGCATGAAATGGGTATGATATGGAAACCTAATATACCCTTGAAAATATCCATAGGTATTCTCATTACTCGCACCATGGCTTATCGAGTAGTACTTAGGATGTCGATCTTATAGGGACTAGGTTATCAAGCACCGACAACTCACAAAGACTGTAAGCTAAACGAATCAAATTATGATTTTGGTGAAGTAAAAATAAAATAAAAGGAAATAAAAAGAACTAATCTACAACCCACCTTAACTTTAGAATTCCCGGGTAAAATTCAGTTGAGAAACTCTAGGATTTAGGATTCACCACAGAAATAAATATATAATTTCGCAACAATCTTTCCCTTATTATGAATTCTTAGTTACAACGACCAATTATCAAATTTTACCAAAAAGTATTCTTTCAAATTACCTTTTGATTGTGTCTAAATTAATACCATGCTCGATTTCCCACAACAATCAATTAATTCAGACCCACTAAACACCATAATTTTTAGGCCACAATAGATTTAATAAATTATCATTCTCATAAATCCCTAGATTGAATTTTATGGTTCTAAAATATTAATTACGCAACACTTTTCAGTCATCGATTAATTAAATAAATTTCTCATACGAAAATGCAGAGGTTCACCCTTTCGGTATGTCATTTCCGGAAAATTTCTATGAATATGCATACTAAAATCAATTCATAACATAGAAACTCAGAAATAAAAGAAAGATCACGCTTTACACTATAGATTCATCACTGGGCTATTACTAATCCTAGACAATACGATCTACTCTCCTATCATCATAAAGATCGCAAGAATAATCACGAAACACAAATTAGGACAAGAAAATAAATTAAAACAGAAAATAAAGATGTGAGAGAAAGAAAACTTGACTTTAAATTGCATAAATCGAATGAAAATCTTTATCGTTCCTCGTTCTTGAATTTTTACAACATGAATTCTTCACTTGGGGATGGGAGATGAGGAGGGTGATGAAGAGGAGCAAAAGTCGACCAAGAAGATCTAATGGGAGGCGTGTGTGAAGTTATGGCCTGATTTAGATGAATTTTTGGGGTAAATAGGAGTTTTCCTTAAATAAAATTGTGTAATTTATCTCCTAAAATCAAATTCCTAGAAAATAGGAAGCAAATGGTGTGTATATCTTCTTTCTCCATCCAAATTTGCGCCATCAACTTGAAAATTACGTTGGAATTCATCTCAACCAATCAGAACATTTCGTTGGCCATGATCAGATTTCTAAAAAGTGTCACACCCTGGGTATGCCAGAGGCTGATTTTTGATCTTTTTGTTGAAATAGTGTCCTAAACCCAATCGGGTTGGACCGGATCCGACCGGGTCGGATCATTTATACTATTTCTTTATGCTTATACATATATTAAATGGCTTTATGTTATTATATATTTGTTCGTTTAACGAACCAATTATGATATTGTATATATATATGATAACGTCCTTAGTATGAAAATTGCGACAGAGAAACCATGATAGTGATTATGGTTGATGAGATCTCGAATCACTTTAAGTGGTTTGATACTTAAATGTCATGTGTACTATTAAACAGGACATTAATAATATGATTAGACTATCACGTATTGGATATCTTCTATCTTATAAAGATAGGGATAGATCTCGTCATTTAAAATGTAGGGACACTTGGATTGTACGTGGACGCGTATTAGAGAATGCGTCATTAGACTGACCCACATACTTTATTAGGTGTCGCACTATGTGGCGGTTGTGTAATTATCCTGAGACCGGGACTTCATGGAATCACAGTGTGGATTGTCATACTTTGACACTATTGAGGTTTTCCGTAGCCATAGGGCGATCATGCGGTAGTGATTGAGTATGATACTAAAGCATGCATAAGATTGATGTTGCTCGCCCGGAAATCGCGTATCCTAATAGTATGAGTAAATATCGGAAAAATTCTTCGTGTAAGGAATGTCTAGCTCTCGTGAATCTTTGCAGAGTGGGAGTAAATGAGTTACCTCGAGAGAGAATGATATCCAGATTATAAGATACGGTTGTTAATGTATTGACACTCGAGCTACGACCGTATGGATATTATTACAGCGATATGATTGTATTTACACGGTAACCATTTCACATGAAAGGTTGTAGTCATAGCACTTGACTCTTTCCGATGATTGGGGGTCGTGGACGTATTGCTAGATGCTATCAATGATCGTTAGGTATGAGGGGTATTTTAGTAAATGCACTTTGTGCCTACGGGCAGCATATTCGGAAACCTATCGGGTCATACACATATGAATAACTAGCCGGAATTAATTGTGGTTATAGCGATAACCAGATGAGGATTTGTTTATGCCTACTATAAAGTGTTATAGTGATAAATTAATATTGTGGTATTTATTTATTATGAATAAATATAATACAAGATATTAATTATGTTGATTAATAGATTATATATTTATGTATATGTATGGCGCAATTTTAAGGTGTATATGATACACATGGATTTTACAAATTAATTAATTAAATTATTATATTATTATGTATTCATATTGGATATTAATGTGTATAAATATATATATATATATATATATATATATATATATATATATATATATATATATATATATATATATATATATATATATATATATATATAAGTATCATGTTGTTTAAATATGACCTATTTTGGTAATGCCTATGCCAGTTTAAACGACAAGGAATGTCCTTGGTCAATTACTTATGTTTTGGAAAATGCTAATATTAAGGCCGATGTGAATTACTGCAAGATGAAAGCTTTTCTAAAGCTATCAACAGTGAAGAGGCCCAATGAATTAGCATTTAGAGGTCCTGTAATTGACATAAAGTCTAAAATCTTCAGCAGGGATAATGTTGATGTTTGGCACTGTGGTTTTAAAAAGCCCACTCTGAGTCATTGTCTTAGTGCTAGAGCTGACCACATTGGAAAGCCCAAGGCTATAACGTGTGGACCTGGAGATGCATTTTCAGATAGCAGATCATCGTTTAGTCATTTGGAGAGGCCCATTATTTGTGACAACCCAAACAAGCCCACAACTTCTATTAATGTTTTATCTGAAATAGTTGGCCCTAAGCACAGTGTTGGGCTTATCAGCAGTGCAGATCCAGTCCATCTTTCAGAAGAAGCCGTGAAACAGAATCTTTTGGAGGCTGAAAAAAATAAAATTAAATTTGGGATTGCGTGCACCGCAAGCAAGCACTGTGTATAAGTATACTTTCTTTGACTGTTTAGTCTTTCAGTCATTGCATGGAAGAAATCTGTGTAAGTTATAATTTGTGGCTTATTATCTGTTTATTCACAACGTTATTAAATTTAATAACAGTTTTAAATGGGTTTACGTATATACGATGTGGACGAATATCCCACGAGTTGGGAAGGGTTAAGAGCGATGTACGTAGATCTTTGGATTTCGTCACAATTGGCACACTTACGGGCCTTTCAAGGGACAGAGGAGAAATTTGTCTGTCAAGGCCCTTTGTTCATGGATCAGAGGAATCCGTTTCTGTTAATGCAAAGGTTGGCTAAATTTCGTGCTATTAATCGCAGATTTAACAGGCATAAGTGTAAGTATTTTATTAAGAAGCAGAAAGCAGAGGTAGATGTACAAAGTCTGAGTTATGTCAACATCCAACAAAAAAATGAGGGAGTATCTAGCAAGCACCAGGAGGAATGCGTATCCAAGTTTAAAGAGGAATCTGTTTGGAATAGCTCCTAGGTTTTCTTACAGGGCTCCATTTAGGAGACCACCTGTATTTTATAAAAAAAAACCTTTTTTTAGGCAGAAAAAACTTTCTGAGAGGAGATTGTTAACAATTCATGACAAACTTACAATTGAAAACACAGGTGATTGTAAGCTTTTGAATAATATAAGTCAAGGGACTAGTTCTGACCAGATGCTTGGTCATGATATTAATTTGTATGGAATTAATATTAAGGGTAAGGTTCATCTTCAGGTGTGTGAGCCATTAACAGGTCTTCATGTTATATGGTTTTTAATTGTTGATAAAGCTACTTCATCAGAAAATTTGAAGATGCAGGATGTTTTCGACATTTATGCTGATGAACCCTCTACTGCTATGATTAAAGAGGAGATGACTGACAGATTCAGGGTTTTAAGAAGGGGTGTTTTTTGGCTATCAAAGGAAGGATCCACTTCCGGTGGTCAGAAAGAGCAAGTTGTAAAAGAATATTGCAACAAAAAAATATTTGTTAAATATTGAGGTGCAACCACTGGCACTATTGATAACATTCATGAGAATGCTTTGTATTTATGTGCTGCCAGTTCTGTGAAAAGTACATTAGCAGTAATGACAGTATCTGTCAGAATGTATTTTTACAGTTAATAAATAATTTTTGTATATCAACCCCAATGACAAAGAAAAATCGTGAATCAAAGAAGTGTTATACAATCTATAACTGCAGCCGCTGGCCCATTGGGTTTAATATAATGGTTCTTTTATTTCTAATTGTATTACATTTCCTTGGGCCCATTCAGTGAATCTACTATTGTCCCTTTCTATTGCTATTTTATAACTCTGATCTGGGTTACACAATACAATACATGGTATACCCCATGGTACTTTTTTTTTACAATACTTATCGTTTACAGTAAAGTCTTTTTGAGCACCTAACAATTCTTTTTTGTAAGAAAAAATATTAAAGGGTATATCGTCTACAATATTATATAGGGCGTCTACATCATAACAAGAAAAATCTATACTACCACAAAAGTAATTATGGCGGCCCAAACTTCTAGCCCAAGCTGTTTTTCCTATTCTTGTTGGGCCTTCAATTATCATCGACAGGGGGCGGTCCGGTTTGTTCTCCGGGTCCTGCAGGTGGGGGAGAAGAACGATTAGTATTTAATATATCCCTAATATGATGATAATGTTCATTAAGGTCCATTAGGGTGATTTCATGTGCCCACTCGACGTTTCCTTGAGTTACTTGTTCCCCTACGAAGTTTGTAGGTTTTCAACGCTTACCAAGAATAAATTCGTTCAACCCGTCTTTTAATTCCGGGGGATATTTAAAAAGTTTGTAAAACGGGCTGGTATTCGGTTGAATATCGGGCCATCCGGAATTTCTTTGCATATTCCGCATTCCTTAGCCGAGTAGCCCGGATGAACGGTTGCTCTACCTGCACCCTAGTAAGGAAGTCACTTTTGGATGTGGACTCATTTATTATTGATGTCCATATTTCATCCCTAGACTTCTTTGTTTGTCTTTCTATTTCCTTGATATACCCCCCTTTCCTCAAATGTCCCCCCTTTAGCGATGTATCGCTACGTCCGCATCATTTTTTGCTATTTGAGTGTTGGGGTGATATGAGTGTATCCCGTTTGGGTCTTTGATGTCAAAGAACCTATTGTCCCTAGTATCCAATTTTTTATTTAATTGTACTAGGCAATGCAAATGAGGCTCCCCATCAGCATGATTTTCACTACAGACTCTAGCATAAAAAATGTCTAGGTCTTGTAGTAAATTAAATAAAAAATCTAGGCAGAAAAGGGGGATGATGGGGCAACGTGGGTATGTTAAAAATAAAGATTTCCCCTGCAGTCTGTATTGAGCAGGTCTGCGGGGCATTGTTAGTTTTTTTAGAGATAGAATAATAGATAGAGATAGAAATTGAGTAATAGTGTTTTTGAACTCTTTTCTTACAATGGTTTTGCGGAGGGACAGAGGGACTTTTATAGTGCCCTCTATTGCTGACTTTTAATCGTGTCCGTTCACGTGGCAAAACCAAATAATATTACAGGTTTTGCCCACGTGTCGGCCAAAGATTGGGTCTTTGTTGTTATACAGCTGTCCCCACACACGTGGTCTCAGTATGTGATTGTTGGCCAACTCTTTTTCTTTTACTGTTGTACAATAGTACTTGTCGGTACTTTTTCACTGCTGAGCAATAGCGAAAACGCTTTTTATTTTAACCTTTCTGCTCTAGCAACTATTGTCTTTCAGACAATCATTACATCTTTGAATAAAACCCTAGATTACTATTCATAAATCGACTTTTACTGTAGCAATTGATCGGAACGAAGAAAAAGCGAGTTTTTTCCGATTGGTTGGTTTTGTGTTGAATTTCTTGGAAAAGCATCTACAACAGTATGGAAATTCCAATAGCCGAATCCGTTTCTGGTGATTACGAGACTGATTGTACTGATATCAAGTCAGGATCATCTGGTTGTATCTGTGAAGTTAAAATACCTTAGTTTTATTGACAGGGCATTCAACAAGATGAAGAATCTGTCGGTAATGATAGATAGTTGTCTGTTGATGTACAGACCTCAGGTGTGTGAGCCATTAACAGGTCTTCATGTTATATGGTTTTTAATTGTTGATAAAAAAACCTAAAGCTACTTCATCAGAAAATTTGAAGATGCAGGAAGTTTTCGACATTTATGCTGATGAACCCTCTACTGCTATGATTAAAGAGGAGATGACTGACTGATTCAGGGTTTTAAGAAGGGGTGTTTTTTGGCTATCAAAGGAAGGATCCACTTCCGGTGGTCAGAAAGAGCAAGTTGTAAAAGAATATTGCAACAAAAAAATATTAGTTAAATATGGAGGTGCATCCACTGGCACTATTGATAACATTCATGAGAATGCTTTGTATTTATGTGCTGCCAGTTCTGTGAAAAGTACATTAGCAGTAATGACAGTATCTTTCAGAATGTATTTTTACAGTTAATAAATAATTTTTGTATATCAACCCCAATGACAAAGAAAAATCGTGAATCAAAGAAGTGTTACACAATCTATAACTGCAGCCGCTGGCCCATTGGGTTTAATATAATGGTTCTTTTATTTCTAATTGTATTACATTTCCTTGGGCCCATTCAGTGAATCTACTATTGTCCCTTTCTATTGCTATTTTATAACTCCGATCTGGGTTACACAATACAATACATGGTATACCCCCTGGTACTTTTTTTTTACAATACTTATCGTTTACAGTAAAGTCTTTTTGAGCACCTAACAATTCTTTTTTGTAAGAAAAAAAATTAAAGGGTATATCGTCTACAATATTATATAGGGCGTCTACATCATAACAAGAAAAATCTATACTACCACAAAAGTAATTATGGCGGCCCAAACTTCTAGCCCAAGCTGTTTTTCCTGTTCTTGTTGGGCCTTCAATTATCATCGACAGGGGGCGGTCCGGTTTGTTCTCCGGGTCCTGCAGGTGGGGGAGAAGAACGATTAGTATTTAATATATCCCTAATATGATGATAATGTTCATTAAGGTCCATTAGGGTGATTTCATGTGCCCACTCGACGTTTCCTTGAGTTGCTTGTTCCCCTACAGAAGTTTGTAGGTTTTCAACGCTTACCAAGAATAAATTCTGTTCAACCCAGTCTTTTAATTCCTGGGGGATATTTAAAAAGTTTGTAAATCTGGGCTGGTATTCTGGTTGAATATCACGCCATCTGGAATTTGCTGCATATTGCAGATTCCTTAGCTGAGTAGCCCAGATGAACGGTTGCTCTACCTGCACCCTAGTAAGGAAGTCACTTTTGGATGTGGACTCATTTATTATTGATGTCCATATTTCATCCCTAGACTTCTTTGCTGTCTTTCTATTTTCTTGATATACCCTCCTTTCCTCAAATGTCCCCCCTTTAGCGATGTATGCTGCTACATCCGCATCATTTTTTGCTATTTGAGTGTTGGGGTGATATGAGTGTATCCCGTTTGGGTCTTTGATGTCAAAGAACCTATTGTCCCTAGTATCCAATTTTTTTATTTAATTGTACTAGGCAATGCAAATGAGGCTCCCCATCAGCATGATTTTCACTACAGACTCTAGCATAAAAAATGTCTAGGTCTTGTAGTAAATTAAATAAAAAATCTAGGCAGAAAAGGGGGATGATGGGGCAACGTGGGTATGTTAAAAATAAAGATTTCCCCTGCAGTCTGTATTGAGCAGGTCTGCAAGGCATTGTTAGTTTTTTTAGAGATAGAATAATAGATAGAGATAGAAATTGAGTAATAGTGTTTTTGAACTCTTTTCTTACAAAGGTTTTGCGGAGGGACAGAGGGACTTTTATAGTGCCCTCTATTGCTGACTTTTAATCGTGTCCGTTCACGTGGCAAAACCAAATAATATTACAGGTTTTGCCCACGTGTCGGCCAAAGATTGGGCATTGTTGTTATACAGCTGTCCCCACACACGTGGTCTCAGTATGTGATTGTCGGCCAACTCTTTTTCTTTTACTGTTGTACAATAGTACTTGGCGGTACTTTTTCACTGCTGAGCAATAGTGAAAACGCTTTTTATTTTAACCTTTCTGCTCTAGTAACTATTGTCTTTCAGACAATCATTACATCTTTGAATAAAACCCTAGATTACTATTCATAAATTGACTTTTGCCGTAGCAATTGATCGGAACGAAGAAAAACTGAGTTTTTTCCCGATTGGTTGGTTTTGTGTTGAATTTCTTGGAAAAGCATCTACAACGGTATGGAAATTCCAATAGCCGAATCCGTTTCGGTGATTACGAGGCGATTGTACCGATATCAAGTCGGGATCATCGTTGTATCCGTGAAGTTAAAATACCCTAGTTTTATTGACGGGGCATTCAACAAGATGAAGAATCTGTCGGTAATGATAGATAGTTGTACGTTGATGTACGGACCTCGGTGCCCAATGAATTCGAAGGTTGTGTTAGGGTTAGAGTTTTTGACAACAGATTATGCGAACACGATTGCAAACAGGCTGAGTTCGTGTTCCCAGTATCATGTTGTTTAAATATGACCTATTTTGGTAATGCCTATGCCAGTTTAAACGACAAGGAATGTCCTTGGTCAATTACTTATGTTTTGGAAAATGCTAATATTAAGGCCGATGTGAATTCGCAAGATGAAAGCTTTTCTAAAGCTATCAACAGTGAAGAGGCCCAATGAATTAGCATTTAGAGGTCCAGTAATTGACATAAAGTCTAAAATCTTCAGCAGGGATAATGTTGATGTTTGGCACTGTGGTTTTAAAAAGCCCACTCTGAGTCGTTGTCTTAGTGCTAGAGCTGACCACATTGGAAAGCCCAAGGCTATAACGTGTGGACCTGGAGATGCATTTTCAGATAGCAGATCATCGTTTAGTCATTTGGAGAGGCCTATTATTTGTGACAACCCAAACAAGCCCATAACTTACACAGATTTCTTCCATGCAATGACTGAAAGACTAAACAGTCAAAGAAAGTATACTTATACACAGTGCTTGCTTGCGGTGCATGCAATCCCAAATTTAATTTTATTTTTTTCAGCCTCCAAAAGATTCTGTTTCACGGCTTCTTCTGAAAGATGGACTGGATCTGCACTGCTGATAAGCCCAACACTGTGCTTAGGGCCAACTATTTCAGATAAAACATTAATAGAAGTTGTGGGCTTGTTTGGGTTGTCACAAATAATGGGCCTCTCCAAATGACTAAACGATGATCTCGCTATCCGAAAATGCATCTCCAGTCCACACGTTATAGCCTTGGGCTTTCCAATGTGGTCGGCTCTAGCACTAAGACAACGACTCAGAGTGGGCTTTTTAAAACCACAGTGCCAAACATCAACATTATCCCTGCTGAAGATTTTAGACTTTATGTCAATTACTGGACCTCTAAATGCTAATTCATTGGGCCTCTTCACTGTTGATAGCTTTAGAAAAGCTTTCATCTTGCAGTAATTCACATCGGCCTTAATCTTAGCATTTTCCAAAACATAAGTAATTGACCAAGGACATTCCTTGTAGTTTAAACTAGCATAGGCATTACCAAAATAGGTCATATTTAAACAACATGATATTGGGAACACGAACTCAGCCTATTTGCAATCAGGTTCGCATAATCTGTTGTCAAAAACTCTAACCCTAACACAACCTTTAGAATTCATTGGGCACTGAGGTCTGTACATCAACAGACAACTATCTATCATTACCGACAGATTCTTCATCTTGTTGAATGCCCTGTCAATAAAACTAGGGTATTTTAACTTCACAGATACAACAGATGATCCTGACTTGATATCAGTACAATCAGTCTCGTAATCACCAGAAACGGATTCGGCTATTGGAATTTCCATACTGTTGTAGATGCTTTTCCAAGAAATTCAACACAAAACCAACCAATCGGGAAAAAACTCAGTTTTTCTTCGTTCCGATCAATTGCTACAGTAAAAGTCGATTTATGAATAGTAATCTAGGGTTTTATTCAAAGATGTAATGATTGTCTGAAAGACAATAGTTGCTTGAGCAGAAAGGTTAAAATAAAAAGCGTTTTCACTATTGCTCAGCAGTGAAAAAGTACCGACAAGTACTATTGTACAACAGTAAAAGAAAAAGAGTTGGCCGACAATCACATACTGAGACCACGTGTGTGGGGACAGCTGTATAACAACAAAGCCCAATCTTTGGCCGAAACGTGGGCAAAACCTGTAATATTATTTGGTTTTGCCACGTGAACGGACACGATTAAAAGTCAGCAATAGAGGGCACTATAAAAGTCCCTCTGTCCCTCCGCAAAACCATTGTAAGAAAAGAGTTCAAAAACACTATTACTCAATTTCTATCTCTATCTATTATTCTATCTCTAAAAAAACTAACAATGCCTTGCAGACCTGCTCAATACAGACTGCAGGGGAAATCTTTATTTTTAACATACCCACGTTGCCCCATCATCCCCCTTTTCTGCCTAGATTTTTTATTTAATTTACTACAAGACCTAGACATTTTTTATGCTAGAGTCTGTAGTGAAAATCATGTCGATGGGGAGCCTCATTTGCATTGCCTAGTACAATTAAATAAAAAATTGGATACTAGGGACAATAGGTTCTTTGACATCAAAGACCCAAACGGGATACACTCATATCACCCCAACACTCAAATAGCAAAAAATGATGCGGACGTAGCAGCATACATCGCTAAAGGGGGGACATTTGAGGAAAGGGGGTATATCAAGAAAATAGAAAGACAGCAAAGAAGTCTAGGGATGAAATATGGACATCAATAATAAATGAGTCCACATCCAAAAGTGACTTCCTTACTAGGGTGCAGGTAGAGCAACCGTTATATGCGTGTGTTATATGTATATATGATATACATGTGCACATGTGTACTCGATATATAAATATATATAGATTTATGCATATAGTATATATATGTCATATATACATGTGTAAATTGATTTATGCTAATATAATAAAGATATATTCAATATTAGATATTGACAATATATATTTTTGGAAAATATTTAATATAAGAAATTAAAATTTATGGTAGATATGATTTTAAGGAAAATCCTTAATAAGATTAAGGAAAATCATTAATGAGATAATCAATCAATTAACTATTTGATTTATTAAATCCTTATTCTATTAGGAAAATAGTTTCTTGTTCCCCACTACATTCAGTGACATAAGTGGCGCCACCCATTCTTATAAAAGAGGAGCAGTGCCAAGCTCTTTTGTATCACAATATTCTTGCAATATTCCAGTGAAATAAAGAGAGAGTTTTCGAGAGAGTTTTTATGGGAAGAAGAAAAGGCGACCTAGCAGTCGATTTTTTCCGGTAGCAGTCTTATGAGGGTTCCAGCGGTTGTTCGTGTGGATTACCGCTAGAGGCCGGACACTTGGACGACTCGGTGCTTAAACCATCAACCGTAGACAAAAAGACGATCTATTTTAGATCATCCAAGGTAGTTTTTTCATCTACTTCTTATATGCTTGTTGCTTAAACGAAGTCGATCTTGGTAGAAAGGAAATAAAAGTTTAAATTCCGCTGCGTTCCCACGTAGATTTCCTAACACTCTTCCACTTTAACTCCGCTTTTTGGGCATTTTTCTTCTAATCTCAAATCATCCTGCACTAATTCAGACATCCACAGTAATCTAGCCCAAAAAGGATAAAAACATCGCAAAATAGCAGCATACAACATCAAATTGAGTCCAAAACATGTAGAATTATTCAACTTTTTAGGAACCTATCACTCTTTGTTAATCGTCTCATTCCTATGCCGGAGGTCATTCATCGCTTGGGTTTTGTTGGTTCTTATAAATGTCCTTTCAGCCAAAATGTGGACTCCACACAACACTCCTCCCCTCTGATTTTGCTACAGAGGTTTGGCGTTTCTTCCAAATATCGCTTGGTTGCTATGTTAACATGACAAACTTAAAATACGTTTTTAGGGCCTGGTGGGATAATCAGTCTGAAGGGGCACTACAAATTGTGAAACACTTATATCCCCACTTTTATTTGCTGGGAGCTTTGGAAGGCGTGAAACAAATTTATTTCTTAAGGCATGATAGTCACTCAGCAAAAATGATTCACTCATTTCTCAGAAATCTTTCAAAAACCCATTTGTCATATGGATAATAAAGATGATATTCTTCTGCACCTTGGCATCTTGAAGCAGTTCACCTCGAAACCTAAAAGAATTCCTATCACAGTCAAGTGGATGTCCCTAGTGCCGTTAACGAGCCGATTCGAGCTGAGTAGCTGAATTTCATGCGAGCTCGTTTGATAATCGAGTTAGCTCGAGCTCACTCATTAACAAAACGAGCCTAAAAACTGTTTGAGCTTGGCTCGATAGTATGGAAAATATTCGAGCTCGAGATCAAGCTCGCAAACAGGCTCAAAATCGAGCTCGGATCGGCTCGTTCAATAGCAATTTGTTTATAGCCTTTAGTAAATCAAGCTCGGCTCAGCTCGGCTCATTCATATGTGATATGTGTTAATGTGTATATATATTATATGTTACCTAAGCTCGTGAACACTATCTAGCGTTCATGAGTAGGGCTCGTGTTCGCTCGTTTAGTAAACGAGTAGCAGAAACTGATCTAGCTCGACTCGCTATCATTTATGAACGAGCTTAACGAGCCGAGTTTAAGATTTGTTTGTGAACACTCGTGTTTTCTCGTTTAGTATACGAGTAGTTGAAACCGATCGAGTTCGACTCGATATCAATAACGAACGATCTTGAACGATCTTAAACGAGTCGATTTTGAGCTTTGTTCGTGAACACTCGGTTTGTTTAACAGCTCTAGATGCCCCTGCCTACGAACTAATTTAAGCTTAACTCAGATGGTTCATCGATTAATACCCTGGAAACTCCGGTAGTGGTTTCATCATTCGCAACGATCAAGGCAGTTTGGTTCATGCTTGCTCTGCATTTCTTGGGACTACCAACAACTTTGAAGCTGAAATCAAATCTCTATTATGGCTATACCATTCAACATATCTATAGAGAAACAAACACAGTGGGAAATTTCTTGGCCAAGTCCTCAAGTTCTTCTAGCGTATCCCATCAGTATAACAATCACACACCTATCCCTATGGAATTATGCCATTTTATTCTTTGTGATAGACTTGGATTGCCAGTTTCCTCTCTTTGTCAAAGAAAGATGACGTACTGGGAAGCACTCTTCAATGTTTTGAAGAGTGCGAACCAATTTGTTTTTATCCCTGTTGTCTCTCCAATATTTTGTTTTAGATTTGTGTGTCATATAACCATGGTTTTTTACGAACAAATCTATATTTGTGGAATGGCTCAAATATTGGAGTATCGACTCAAGATGTTGCATCCAGCTGGTTGTTATACCATAAAACACTAAAAGGACCATTTTATTGAAGTGGAATGACGTATGAAGTAGTATTTTTGGAAGCACCATTCAAACTTTTGTAGGGTGCAAGCATCCAGCTGGCTGTTATACCATAAACCACTCAAAGGACCATTGTATTGAATTGGAATGACGTATGGAGTAGTTTTTTTGGAAGAACCCTTCAATCTTTTGTGGGTGCAAGCCAAGTGTTATTTTTACATTTTGATTGCTCATTGTTCTTCGTATCCAGTTTGAGACTGATTCTTTTCCCTTGCACAAATTATCTGAGTTTGGAGGGTTCATGGAAGCTTATCTCTTCAACAATCCTTGACACTGACGCGACAATTGCTACCATTTCTTTCAAGATGGAGGATGCTGAGCACAAGCTGAGTTATATTTTGCATTCCTATTGTATTTTAGGGGGGTTTTATGTTTTGGAAGCATATGGTGCTGTTCTCTTTCTTATGCGCAGGATTTTCCTACCCCGGGTTTGCCAAACATAGACTTAAGGAAACATGGCTATGCTTCGTCTACGTTATTTGGTATAAGGGGAGGGCTTCTTTATTTCTCAACAAAAGGCTTCGTTCATTTAAGAAAAACATAGGCCATAATCTATTTTATTGTTTCTATTTCAAGTTACAAGTTAGATATTGGGAGCCTTTAAGGGAACCACACTAAATCTAACATTGTCCTTAAAGGCACTACAATTCATGTATATTTTTAAATCTTGTTGTATTGTCCCAAGTAAATTTGGTGTGTTGCCTTTAAAGGCTCCTTAGATTTTTTACCAGCAAGTTAGTCCACGGGCTATTTTATTATTTCCAATTCAAGATGCGAACTTTTTTAGTATCAAAATAGTATGCTAACATTTTTCCATTCCATGATCTGTTTTTTTTTTTTTGAAATTTCGACCATTTTCATAAAACATGATTAGATGTACAAGAAAAAACAAATGATATTTTCACATCATAACATGGATAGAACTTAAATTAACTTATTGGACACCCTGCTGTTAATCCGGACTGCCCAGAAACTAAGTCGGGGGATCAATGCGTGCGCTGTCCCAAGTGGAGGCTAGGGACACCGACCAAGGCTTTAGTCCAGACATGGTTTCCGGACACAGGATGCCCAAAAGCTAAGTCTGGGATTCACCATGAACACTTTCCCGAGCAAAGCTCCGGTTAATCGTCCCAGGATTTAGCCCGGGATATCGCTGCTGCACCCTGGACGCCCAGAAACTAACCTTGGGACTCGGTCCTTGCGCTTTTCTGGGTGAAGGGTTTGGAAAGAAGCCCTATACCTTGCTCCAAGATCCGTTTCTACCTGACAGAACCCTAACACATAGTATGTCCGATTTTCATGAAATTTAACCATAAAGACATAATAAAAACTAACTTAAAGCATAAACTTGAAAACAAAGATGGAACCTTTGATATGAAAAACTCCTAACCTTGAGGACGAGCCGAAACCAAAGGCCGAACGACAAACAAACTACAATCGATTCCCAAACTCTTACGAATCTGTGGAATAACGGAAAACCGTAACGTCAACTCCATGAACCCTAACTTAAACATGATCAAAAATACGAATTGAACAAAGGAAAACGATGGTTACCTTTACAAGATGAAACAAGTCTCGAAACTGCTCCTGAATCAGGATCTGCTTCAAAACTGAGGCTATGATCTCTAGACACGCAACATACAAATTTAGATGCACCCAAGACATGAAAACATGGCCACTTAACCGAGAGCGTGCTCGGTTCAGCGTGCCATCTAGTCTTGGGTTGCCTAGAACTCATCTTAGACATGAACTGGCGCACTTCCCCGGGTGATCTTGCGGGGTAGTGGCACAAGCTTCAAACAGAACGCGAATTATCCATTCTAGGGCTGAATGGAAGCGTATATATAGGCTTATAGAAGCCCTAGGTCAGATCCTAACGACTTAGGGAAAAAAGAAAACTTAAAAAAGGAAAAAAAGGAAAAGAAAGGAAAACAGATTTTGAACGGACCAAATAACCCTTACTAGGAGGTGAGGGGTTTTATGGCAGGTACGACCCGGGCGGAACTCCGGATTAGTCGGGCCAGTTGGTCCTGGATACCAGAGGCTTTAAGCGAAAAAAATTAATACTACATCCATCTCATAAAAAGTGTCAACTTTTTGAAAATGAATTGTCCCACAAAAATGTCCATTTAAGAAAAAGGAAAATGATTAGTACACAGAATTGTGTACCGAACTCATCCCCCGAATTATGAATTTGTGGTCCAAAATTTTTGTGTTTTTTTTTTTGCTTTAAAAGTTAAAATGTGTGGTTATAAAGTGTTGTGTGGATGATGTATGTGTATATTTTCTGTGCCTAAATCACTATCCTAAAAAAAAACAATGCATCATTAAATGCACCTTTCCCAAATATATCTGTGCCATATCATTTAATATTTGTTTACTTTTATCACATTCCAAAATAAGTATTTATTATTAAATGGGGGTATATGTGTACATAGTATTTAAAATACCACACGTTAATTGTGTACTTAATATTTATGTTTACCATACAAGTGAACACTTGTTGTGGGACGGAGGTAGTATAATTTTATTGAATACTAGTATGAAAATGACATATTTTCATATTGCCTATAATATATCTTTTATTTATTTATAAACGAGCCTTTTATTAGAAATGAAGGTGAAGATTTGTACAATGCCTTGTCCTGACCCTCCCATTATACCAAAAAAAATGCGTAGACATAGCACAACCATGGACGGATCTACCTTTGTTGGGGTGGGGTCACGTAACCCCATTAAGGTCCTGAAATTTTTTTGGTATTAAAACGATATAGTTTTGTTGTTACAAATGTCGTTTTGTGGTTAAAATATGTAGTTTTAGGCTCCAGTGACGGCACTAAAAAAATTTATGGATCAAAAATATAGTTTTAAGCTCTGATTACACCACTGAAAGAAGTTCCTAGATCCGCTCATGAGCACAACCATGCCTCCTTAAATTATATGAGTGACAAACCTAATGTGTGAAAATCCAGCTCAAAGGAAAGAGTGCGGCATCTTATGTTTTTAAAAATTAAACTCCCAAAAAAAATAAGTAACAAAGTGGAATCAACGAGAGAAAAATCCTTGTTGATCTTTTCAGACAAGAAAAATCCTTTAATTATCTAAATAAATTTTTTTTATAGTTAATTGTCAATTAGGTCAAATTTAGAAAGATGTCAGGATTTTAGGACTAAAAGAAAGATTTTTGTCAAAAATGACATTTATCCCTGAAAGTGAATTTGAAATTGAATTACTTTGGTTTTGTGCTGAAAATCAACGTAATTCACTCTCAAATTCATTTTCACTTTTACTGATGAAATGTCATTTTTGACAAAAATCTTTTCTTATGCCCGACATTTTTTATATTATGTCTTTTAGGACCTTTATCCCATTTTTTTTTTAAGAAAATCGTTGGCTTAGCTCACTATTAGTTTTCCATTTGAATCGGAGACTCACCCAACCTCCTAAGTCATAGGTGTCTTCCTTATCCACCCACCATTAACAAACCTTCTTCTTCACTTTCCTATAAATACTCCTCCCTTTTTCTCAAGCATTACAAAAAAAAGGACTAATTGAAAGCCTAAAGTCCACACCATTAAAATTGTGGACAGCAACATACTTGATACTACCCGTAAATATGGCTGTGTATGGACCAAAATCAAGAACCCTATTAAAATTAATAATTTTAATAGTCTACATTTCCCAAACCAACCATGTTATGGGTGGCCTCGAATGATATCGGGTTAGTATTAACAACGGTTTATCAGCTTGGAATCCGCCATTAGAAAGCGGAGCTCTACCAACTGAGCTATATCCCCCGAGCCAAGTGGAGCATGCATGAAGTAGTCAGGATGCTTCTTCTATTCTATTCTTTTCCCTGGCGCAGCTGGGCCATCCTGGACTTGAACCAGAGACCTCGCCCGTGAAGTAAATCATCGCACCCTCTTCCCCAGGGATCTCATCAGATGAGGGAACCTGGATTGGGAGGTTCAATGGCAAAAAGAGGGGGATTCATTAGCCCGTTATTTAGTACGAATCGGTGAAATGACAGAATCCGTAAAAATTATACAACAGGTTGGAAGGACTTCCAGGGGGACCCTATGAGAATTTAGAAATCCGACGTTTTGATAGAGTAAAAGATAGCGACTGGAATGATTTTGAATATCGATTTATTAGTAAAAAGCCTTCTCCAACCTTTGAATCGTCGAAACAAGAACTTTATGTGAGAGTCAAAGCCCCAAAAGGCGAATTGGGAATTTTGTTGGTCTTCGGAGGATGATTTAGCGTGGCATACACTCCACCCTGGCCAGGGATTTAGTTGGCATTTCAGAGAGAATTTCTTTAGGACGATGAATTTTAGATGCTAGTTTAAGTGGAATTATCATTATACTAATATTGTTGTTTTTGACGACGAAATAGGTGATGCTTATTGTGATACAGAACCAGGAAGCAATTCTAATTACATTTGCCACTGGGTTGTGAAGGAAGATGGGTTCTATTGTGCTGGTAAAGATAACCCTACTTTGGCTGATCTCTAAAGAGGAGGAAGTTGGGAGAAAAATTAAGAATATATATAAGAAGAAAGTCCCTGAAAAGGAAAAAGTCTTATTTTTGGTTCTTTATACATCCACAATGGCTATATTACAATTTTAGTCCTCTAACTAGCCTGTTTTTCGATTTTGGTCCTATTTTTTCTCCGGCGACAATTTTAGTCCTATAAGTGGTTTTTTTTTTGTTGCAAAAATAGTCCTGAACGCCGGAAAGACCACTTACAGGACTAAAATTGTCGCCGGAAAGACCACTTACAGGACTAAAATTATCACCGGAAAATACCAATTTTAGTCCTGTAAGTGGTCTTTCCGGCGTTCAGGACTATTTTTACAAAAAAAGACCACTTACAGGACTAAAATTGTTGCCGGAGAAAAACCAGGACCAAAATCGAAAAACGTGTCTAGTTAGAGGACCAAAATTGTAATTTAGCCATCCAGAATTGTGCGTTTAGAGAGCGTGGTGCTCAAGGCTAGTAAGGGTATTATTGTGAATTATATAGTAAGGTTAGGGTTTGTACATTGTAACTATAAATATATGTGTGATGGACCTGATGGTAATACAATACATCAAGTTTTCCCGAATCATTCGTATCTTATCATGGTGTCACAGCCTCTTTTAGTTAGAGAAATTATTTTGATCCTATGTAATCGACCATGTTTTCATCGATTTTTTTTTTCAGTGTATCGACAGCGACGTGATTTTTGATCCTTCTGGCAATTGCTTTTGTTGTTTTGATATTAATTGCTGGTCGTGTTTTGTTGTTGCTCGCTCTCTTCCTACTGCAGTTACGTGTTTAGCCAAAAAAAATTCCGGGAAATCGAAAACGTGGTCTTGGCTCGGTAATTGCTGTTGCGTTTTCTTTTGGCTGTTGGTGATCCTCTTTCTCGTTGTTACTTGCTATTCTTGTTGTTATATATTTATAAAATTAAAAAAAAACAATACATATTATTTTCGTTTCATTTCGTTGTTGTTTTCTTGCGTCCGATTCTTGAAGAGTATCCGGATCACAGAGCAGCAAGTAGCAACCAAAAAAAAAGCAAAGAAAAAAAAGACAATCAGAACAGTAGCCGCAAGACGTGCTCTTGCAGTGGTGTGCGTGGTGTTTAGTAGTTCGTGTGGGGTTACACTTCTACTCGTTGTCTGTTTGGTGATTCGTCATATCTATATATCCAATCGTGATTTTGCTGCCAATATGGGGAGCCCTCCTCAAGGAGGTATAAATGACATCGGGAAACCGGATCGTGTTAACATTCCAACTTTGCCTGATGACCATTGGGCACAAGTTCTTTTTGCTCTTGAGGGCTTCCATATTTAATTCCACAACTGGAAAATTGTTGTGTGCGTACAGTTTCAATGATTGGCTTATTCATACAGGAGAATCCAATCATATGACTGGTAATCTTGTATTGTTTACAAATTTGAGTCATATGTCATCTTCTGTGGGCTCGCCTGATGGTGCTTCGAAGCAATTAAGCATAACTTTAAATGATGCGCTTTATGTTCGTACACTTGAGTGCAACTTGCTGTCTGTGTCTCACTTCCTTACAACCCCGAAATAAATTGTTATTTTTACTAGCAAGTTGTGTGTTATACATGACCACACTTTGAAAAACCTCTCTGGAGTAGGGGTGCTGTGTAATGGGTTCTACATTTTTAGGCCGGTTTCTACCGTGGTTCTCAAGAAAATAAAGTGGCAGTTACCGATACAAGTTTGTTATGGCATAGACGTTTGGGTTATCCCTCCATGACCGTTATTTCTTATTTATCTAGCACTGCTAGTAGTGGTAGTTCGAATAAAAGTTGTGACATTGATTTTCAAATTTGTTTTATGAGTAAACACCCTCGAAACGCATTTCCTCTAAGTTCCAATAAAGCCTATGCCATCTTCGATTTGATTCATTGTGATATTTGAGGTCCGAATAAGGTCGCTTCTGTGATGCTCGTTTTTTCCATACCATTGTTGATGATTATTCACGGGCTACTTGGGTTTATTTGATGCTTGGTAAACATGAAGTGTGAACAGTAATTCGTGAGTTTTATCAAATGGTGAAAACGCAATTTAGTAAAAAGATTCGGGTTTTGCGTAGTGATAATGGCCAAGAAATTTTGAGTTTGCTTCCATTTTTTTTGCTGGAAAAGGAAGTGTTCATCATAGGTCTTGTGTTGATACTGCTTAGCAGAATGGTCGTGTAGAACGAAAGCATAGGCATATTCTGAATGTGGATCAAGCCATATGGTTCCAAGACATATTGCCTAAGTATACTTGGGGTGAATGTGTCCTTGCTACAGTGCATTTGATTAACCTTACTCCTACGTCTGTCTTGTCTAATAAAACTCCTCATTCGTATGATGCTGCTCAGGTTTTCGGATGTTTATGCTATGCGGCTAGTAGGCCTCATGTTAAGGATAAGTTTGGCTCGCGGTCTTGTATGTGTATTTTTGTTGGTTATCCTTTTGGTCAGAAGAGATGGAGATTATATGATCTTACTAATAGATAATTTAGAAAAATATATTTTATTCACACTTGGATGAATGAGCTATACAGTGTGTTTATAGGTACAACAGCAGCTTCTAGAATAAATACAATAAATACAATGAATAATAATAATAAATATATACATATACGTCTAACACCACCCCTCAAGTTGGCCGAGGTAGAAGGCCCAACTTGGTACGCTGCAACTGAAAAAGAGACCGCGGAAGAGACTTGGTGAGACAATCAGCAAGCTGGTCTTGAGAGTGGACATGGGTAGCTCGAAGAAGACCACGCTGAATCTGCTCTCGGATATAATGAAAGTCTATAGCAACATGTTTCATACGCGTATGGAGAACCGGATTGGAGCAGAAGTGCGTTGTTCCCAAATTATCACAATAAATGACTGGAACGTCAGACGATGAAAATCCAAGATCACGAAGAATAAAGGATACCCACGCAAGTTCATCAGAAGCAGAAGCAACCGCACGATACTCAGCTTCAGTCGAAGAGCGGGCAATAGTAGACTGCTTCTTAGAGCACCAGGAAATGAGGTTGCGCCCCAGACAAACAATATATGCACTAGTGGAAGACCAATCATCACGAATACCGTCCCAGTCAGCGTCAGAAAAGGCATGAAGCGAGAGAGACGACTCATGAAATAACTGTAACCCATAATGGAGAGTACCAGCAAGATAACGTAGCATGCGTTTGACTAGGGACCAATGAAAATCAGTGGGGCGGTGCATATACTGAGACAACCGATTAACAGCAAAGGAGAGATCAGGGCGGGTAAATGTCAGGTACTGAAGACTACCAAGGACCATACGATACTGAGATGGGTCATCCAGAGGAGTACCAGTATCATGCCGAAGAGTCGAAATGTCGGAAGGCATGGGGGTGGCAACAGGATTGGCATCCTGAAGCTGAAGGCGAGAGAGTAACTCCAAGGCATACCGCTGTTGGGACAACAAACAACCATCCTTGTTAGGAATTACCTCAATCCCCAGAAAGTAAGACAGAGGACCTAAGTCCTTCAGAGCAAACCGTGACCCCAAAAGAGAAATGAAGTCCTCAAGAGAAGCTCCCTGATTACCTGTAACAATCAGATCATCAACATAGACAAGGACGTATAGCATAGCTGAGCCATGAGAATATATAAACAGAGACGTATCAGCCGAAGAGTGCATAAAACCAAGGGAAGTAAGAAACCCCTTAAGTTCCTCATACCAAGCACGAGGAGCTTGCTTGAGACCATAAATGGCCTTACGGAGGCGACAAACATGATCTGGACGAGCAGAATCAGTAAAACCGGGCGGTTGAGATAAATAAACAGCCTCATGGAGGGTCCCCTGAAGAAAGGCATTATTAACATCGAGCTGACGAAGAGACCACCCCTGCGACAGAGCTAAGGACAGAACAAGACGGATCGTAGTGGGTTTAACTACTGGGCTAAAGGTCTCATAATAATCAATGCCTGGACGCTGAGCAAACCCTTTGGCAACTAGACGAGCCTTATGACGATGTATAGAACCATCTGGATGATACTTCAACCGAAAAACCCACTTGGATCCAATAACGTTATACGAGGGATCATATGGGACCAACTCCCAGGTGCCATTGCGGACCAAAGCATCGTACTCTTCCTGCATAGCCGCCCGCCAATCAGGGTGTTTGAGAGCTTGAGTAAGGTTGGTGGGCTCGGAGGAAGCAAGGCGAGTGGCAAGGTTAAGTTTTTGAACTGGTTTGCGGATATTATCCTGGGCCCGAGTGCGCATGGGATGGGTCGAGGCGGGAGGAGGTGGAGAGAGTGATGGTGATGACGAGGAGGGAGAGGAAGAACTAGTGGGAGAGGCAGTAGAAGAAGGAGCCGGGGAGGAAGAGGAGGAGGTGGAGGGGGAAAGTGGGGCCGGGGACGAAGGAGGGGATGGAGCCGGAGGAGGTGGAGAGGGAGGTGTAGGGGCCGTAGGAGGGACAGGTGAGGAGGAGAGGTTGTAAGGTACCCAAGAAGTGAGACGAGCAGACAAGACGGAGGAGGAGGGTGGAGAGGACGAAGTAGCACCCGGAAAAACTGTTTCAACAAACTGGACATGCCGGGAAACATAAAGACGAGAGTCAGCCACATCATAGCAAAAATAGGCATGCTGAGTAAGGGAATAGCCAAGAAAAACATAGGCCTTAGAGCGGGGTTGGAGCTTGTGATCAGTATATGGGCGGAGCCACGGATAGCAAAGGCAACCAAAAACACGGAGGGAAGAATAATTACGCGAGGAGTGAAATAGGCACTGGTAAGGGGACTGCATTTGGAGGGTCCGGGTGGGCATACGATTGATGAGATAGATGGCTATGGCAAACGCATAGGGCCAAAAGGATAAGGGGAGTGAGGCATGAGATAAAAGGGATAGGCCAGTTTCGACAATGTGAAGGTGCCGACGTTTAGAAAGGCCATTATGTTCCGGAGTGTGAGGGGGCGTGGTAAGAAACAAGATACCGGAGGTAGTAAAATAGTCACGTAATTTAATGAATTCACCACCATTGTATGAGTAAACGGTTTTAATAGTAGTGTCAAAAAATTTCTCAACTAGAGCCCGAAAATTAATAAAGGTGGATGCGACATCGGATTTGCGAGAAATAGGATACAACCAAACATAGCGGGTAAAATGATCAACAAAAATAACATAATATTTAAAACCATCAAAGGATAAAACTGGCGAGGTCCAAACATCAGAAAAGATGATTTCCAGGGGACGGGAAGAAAATAAAGACGACTGACCAAACGGTAGTTTATGACTTTTATTCTGAAGACACGTAGAACAATGTAATCTAGAAACAGAAGTATGCGGTAAAGAAAAATTATTTAAAATGGAATGTAAAACTGGATCAGCCGGGTGCCCTAGACGTTGATGCCATACGTCAGGGGGAGCTTTACTGGTTGCAAAAGCGAGGAGAGGTTGTGCAGGCCATTCATAGAGACCCTCCTTGACCGGACCACGGAGTAGGATAAGATGTGTCCGGAGATCCTTCACAATAAACTCAGTGGGTAAGAATTCGACTGAAACATTATTAGTTTGACATAATTTAGAGATAGATAATAAATTATGAGAAACAGTAGGAACGCATAAAACATCTTGAAGGCTAAGAGAATTAGACAAAGAATAAGGGAGAGAAGCCTCACCCGTATGAGTAACCGGAAGTGGGGAACCATCACCAATCAAAAGACTATCCGAACCAGTGTAGGGCGTATGAAAGGAAAGGTTATGAAGGTCAGTGGTGACATGGTGGGAAGAGCCACTATCTAAAAGCCATGGGTTAGACGAGGGAAGGTTATGCGGAGAGGCTGTTGGAGAGGGAGGAGGTGGATAAGTTGCGGCTGCATAAGCTTGAGGTCGGCTGGGCCTATTGGCAGGTGGGGTGACGGGAAGTGTCGGACAGAACTTGGCCGAGTGACCAAACGCAGCACAAAGTTGACATTTTCCTTGCCAAGGTCGACGGGGACGCCCATGTGCATCAGGTCGGGGGGGGGGGACAATCGGGCCAGTGGGTCTAGGGGAGCTATAAGGAGCGGGCTGGGGCTGTGGAAAAGAGGGTGACTGGGGTTGCCGCCAAGTGTTTGGCTGCGATGGTGGCCTAAAGGAGGGGGACGGCAGGGCTGATGGTGGACGGACAGCAGCAAAAACGGATGCCGGTGCAAGGGGACGATGGGAAGTGTTAACAGTAGCAAAAGCAACCTGAAAATTAAGCAATTTATCAATAAGTTCTTCAAACTCAATAGGTTGATCACGCACCTGAATTGCCCGGGCAATTTCATTATATTCTGGTCCGATTTTATCCAAAATCAGATCGATAACATCTTCATGCTGCATGGGGGAGCCAAGAAGAGCTAATTCATCAGTACGAGCCTTTATAGAATAGATAAATTCAGCCACAGATTGCGAACCCTTGGTCATATCCTTAAGAGATTACTTGATGGCCCGTACTCGACCACGACTAGGCTTGGCAAATTGATCGTGAAGAGAGACCCAAGCAGCCCGGGCTGAATCCGTTCGGGAGATAGTAGACGCAACTCCTTGATTGATCGAATTGAGAAGAAGATTAAAAATGAGACGATCCTGTCGGCGCCAAGCAAGGTAAGCCGGATTTGGCTTGGGTTGTGTTTCACCTTCAGCAGTGATAGTCATCGGCGGGGCGGCTGTGGTACCGGTGATATAACCCAACAAATCATTCCCTACAAGCAATGATTCAATCTGGAGCTTCCATAAAGAATAATTGGTTCCATCAAGACGAACTGTGGCTTGGGTGGTCGGGTTGAATCCAATGAACGAAGGAACAGGTGCAGACGAGGCGGAAGAAGCCATTAATTCCGGCAGGCAGAGAAAGAAAAAAAGAAACTGGGCTGTAGAAAGAAAAAGAAAATACTGGCGGCTGAAGAAAAGAAGCGGCTGAAAAAAAAAAACTAGGGCTCCGATACCATAATAGATAATTTAGAAAAATATATTTTATTCACACTTGGATGAATGAGCTATACAGTGTGTTTATAGGTACAACAGAAGCTTCTAGAATAAATACAATAAATACAATGAATACTAATAATAAATATATACATATACGTCTAACACTTACTACGCATGAATTTTTCATGAGTCGTGATGTTCAGTTTATTGAGGATAAGTTTCCTTTTATTGAGTCCATGCTTGATCTTGATCGCCTTCAATGGGAGACATATTTTAATCAACCTCCAGTTTGGGATGATGATGATGAGTCATTTTATGCGCTTCCCCTCTCGTGCCTGCTCCGAATCTTCTTCCACCTACATGTGCTTCTGGTTTTACAGGAGTGGAGAAGCAGTGTCTTTTGATGATCATAGTACGATGTTCCTGGGAATGTCGAAGTATTGGGCCACAGCCTTCACACAAAGACTCCTTCCACAAAGCTTCGAGATTATGTTACTCACACAATTGTTCAACATATAGACCTCAATGTGTCCACTGCACCCTCTGCTCCATCATGCTCCTCGGGTAAACCTGTTGATATAGCTTGTTATGTAAATTATAACAAATAAGGCTGGGTGGACTTATCCCACCTTTGCCTAGCTTGGATTGGTAAAGTCTATTGAAGCAGAGATTCAGAATTTTTTTAGGGCACTCTTGTGACGGAAATAGAAACATCCAAAAATCTAATGCTAAGGAAGGTGATGTGATTCGGGGTTGGAAACACGATCGTACGTTGCCTGGAACCTCCTTAGGGATCAATCAGAGCGAAAGACCAAGTTCTCAAGAATCCAAATGAGAACGCTGGCTAAGAACTCCACAATGCTTGTTCAAGACGCTGATAAGTTTTTAAGGGTTGAACCTCTACAACGAAGAGATTCTCACTCGCAAGTGCTTAAAAACAAGTCCAAAGACTTTATAAAATTTCACTCAAAATTCAACTGATTGTTGCAGTGACTCTATTTGCCTTTATATAGGCAATAGACTCAAGGAAATAAAACAAACTAGCAATGTGAGATAATTAAAAGCTAATTTTCGTCACATTAATATGCCTAACTTGACTCTTATAAGCCCTAATGAATTTTATTTGCTGAAAATAAAAATTTAACCCAATATAATATGATATAGGCACCTCCCCTAATGGGCTTTTGGCCTTTTACTACTAAACATAGCATAAAGAACATAAATAAATTTAATGAAGCCCAATAAATCTAATTGGACTCATGAATTAAATAAAAGACTTTTAATTATTAATTTTAGGCCCAATAGCCAAATAATGGTCTTCATGGCCGCATCTTCTAATTTCCAAGTTCCCGAGATGGATCACATCAGAAGGCCTCGACTTCAATAGTTTAGAACACTTCAATATTGGTGTGTAGTGTAAACAGGCGTATCGTATGATCATAAAACCAAAAACTCCTTAAATAGTACTATGCTGCGTGCAACATATTATAATAGAATAGACTGCCTTAATGCGAAAACTTGACGCAACTCATCTTGCACGGTGACATTGAAGTTTAGGAAATGGTGAGTCAGTGTCAGCTTTTCATGATCCATGAGTCAATGCTGAGGCACAAGTCAGCAAGTTCAGACAGTTAAGCAGCTGGCTTGGTAGTCAGCATCACCAGTGGAAAAGGACATGGACATCATCTGAAGAAGAAATCCAAGAAATCTGGTTCCAAAGGTCCTAAGTCCACACATGTCTGTAATTATTGTAAGAATCAAGGGCATTGGATGTCCAATTATCAAAAGACGAAGGAGTAGCAAGAGAGTAATTCTTGCACAACTTGCTATGGCAGCTGAGCTTGACTCAGATGAGGATCCTAGACTCTGGAGCATCCTATCATATTTGTCCACACATGGAGTGTGGTTCTCAACTTATGAGCAGATTGATGAAGGACATATTTCTATAGCCAACAACAAGGTCTGCAAGATATTGGGATTTGTCTTAGTTCAGTTGAGGACAATGGATGGTAGATTCTGCACACTGAAAGATGTTAGTGTAATATTCTGACTTTCGAAAAAGGGCAGACGTGTCATTTTGCGAAAACGTAATTAATATTCTTTTTCCTTTTCGTAGGAATTAAACCTTTGAAATATAACGGTTTCGGTTTAATGGTTGTTTGAGGGTATTTAAGTAAATTCGGGTTTTAAAATAATAATTAGTTTGGAGTATGTAAACGGAAATATGCTAAAAACCTAGTCATTACTTTTAGAACTCAGAATAAGGCAGCCGCACTCCTTATCTGGAAAGGTGAAACCGCTGTTTTGGCTTTGGAAACCGTCAACTTTCGATCCTTGATATCTCTCTCGTTCCTCTTCCGTTTTCATATTGTAGCATACCGTTGGAATCCTCGTGACGAGAGCTTCGCATCGGTACCAGGAACAGCATCTAATTCGAAGTATTTAGGCAGAAAAGGTAAGGAGAAACCCTTACGTTTCAGTTTTCGAATATGTGGCAGTTGTGTTGTTTTCTTGTCGTTTTGGTGAGCTAAGTTGTGTTAAATTGATGCCTATTTGATAGATGATGTTTTGGTATGGATGGTAGATTAATTGGGTAGATTTTGGTCAAGAAAGATTGGGTTTTTAATTGAAAACCGGATGAAAACGATGAAGGATCGCGTTTCAGTTTCGGAAATCCCCAGGTCGGACGGGCGTCCGGTATTCTGGACGGGCGTCCATCCTTGGTTCCACCTTGGACGAGCGTCTGATAGCTTTGGACGGGCGTCTGAAAGGAAATTTGGATACAGGATTGAACCTGTTGTAGTTGGACGGGCGTCTGGTCTTCTTGGACGGGCGTCTGGTGCTTCAGACGGGCGTTCACATGGAGCTGGTCTTCCAGCCTTGTTTATTTTGGCTTTCAACTACCGTTTAGGGTTGTTTAATCAACCTTAAACATTTGTAAACGTATTACTATCTTATTAAAAGACCTTTAAAACTTACTTAGGTTTAGGGTTGGTCTTTTGATCATGATGAGTGGTGTCGGTGAGGGAGTGTTATCTAAATGAACTAGGACGGCTAGTTAATCACTTATTACTACACAACTTGCTAGATAAAAGATTAAACACCATGTGGTCTTGGGTAGATCCTGAAGATCTATAGCGTGATGTGTGAACAGACAGTCAAAGTGAGGGTCCTATCGGCCTGCAGGCCTATAGGCATCGCCGTATGTTCATACTATCGGAACCGGTTATTGTATCCTGAAGATTTCAATACGTTCCGGGGTTATTGTATCCTGAAGATTTCAATATGTCACGTTCCACCTTGATAGCATGTTGTAACAAAGATAAGCTAAGTAGTTACAGTTAGGCATATTGGGAGATGTAACCTTTATGCGTAGAATCGAGTCTGTCTTGCCTCTTTAGTTGAAACCTAATAATGTTCAACCTTATATATTCTAAGCTTAAACGTACTTCTCTTCTTTACTGAGTATTATATACTTACCCCTTGTGCATTTTTGTTATATGTGCTTGGGGGTGAGAAGGCGGACAGGATTACGAGTTTTACGAGGAGTATGTTCCCGAGGAGGTGTTGGAAAGGTGTCCTAAACCCAATCGGGTTGGACCGGATCCGACCGGGTCGGGTCGGTTACAGTCTATTTAGTTCATGTAATAACTTTATTATGATTAATAAAAGCACTTATGTTATTATATATTGTTTATCTTCATATTATTTGTCGTATATATATAGTAACGTCCCTAGTATCAATCTGTGATAGAGAAACCATGATAGTGATTATGGTTGATGAGATCTCTAATCACTATAACAAGGTTGGTACTTAAATGTCTCTAGTCTTATATATTATCAAATGGGACATTGATAGTATAATCGACTAGCACGTATTGGATGTCTTTATCTTTAGAAGGTAGGGATAGATCTCGTCTATCGAAGTGTAGAGACACTTGACCGTGCGTGGACGTGTATTAGAGAATGCGTACGTTAGATCGACCCACTTACATTAAGTGTCACACTATGTGGCGGTTGTGTAATTATCCTTTTGACCGGAGTCTTCATGGCATCACGGTGTGGATTGTCATGCTTTGACACTATTGAGATTTCTCCTAACCACGGGGCGATCATGCGGTAGTGATTGGGTATGATATTGAAGCATGCGGAGTATACATGATTGGTCGTCCGGGAATCGCGTATCCTATGATTGGGATCGAATATCCGAAATGGCCTTCTTATAAGGAATGTCTAGCTCTCGAGAATCTTTGCAAAGTGGGAGTAAATGTGTTATTCCGAGAGAGCATGATATCCAGATTATAAGATACGATCGTCAATGTATTGACACTCGAGGTACGATCGTATGAATATTATTACAGCGATAGGATTGTAACTTACATGGTAACTGCTTCACATGAAAGGTAGTAGTCATTGCTTTTGACTCTTCCGATGATTGGGGGTCACAGTGTGTTGCTAGACGCTATCCCGTGATCGTTAGGTATGAAGGGCATTTTAGTAAATTGCTCTTTGTGTCTACGGCCAACATATTCGGAAGCCTATCGGGTCACACACGTATGAACGTCGAGTCGGATTAAAATGCGGTTATAGTTGATAACCAAATAAGGAAAGTTTATCTCTAGACTATAAAGGTTATAGTGGTAAATTAATATGGTGGTATTTATTTATTATGAATAAATGAAATACAAGATATTAATTATATATATAAATTAGATTAATTAAAGAATATTCCGGAAGTCAATTGGTTGACCAATGGGGCGCCACTTTTATGTGTATGAGATACACTTGGATTGTGCACTTTAATTAATAAGATTGCCATAATATTAATATAAGATATTAATTGATTTTGAAAAATAGATTTATGGTAATAAGATAATTATAATCAATATATGATATTGAAAAAATAAATTATAATTAAAGAGATAAATCAATCTAGTTGATTTTCCTTATTTTATTAGAAAAAGGTTTTCTTCTCTTCTACTCAACTTGGGGCGCCACCTCCTCTATAAAAAGGAAGTGGGTGTCAAGCTCTTTTGTACAACACAATTGCAAGAGTTCATAATTCTTGTGTAAAATAGAGAGCTCTCCATAGTGAGTTTGTGAGGGAAGAAAAGGTCCGGTCTAGCAGTCGGAGTTTTTCCGATAGAAATCCAAGAAGGATTCCGGCGAGGGGTTCGTGTGGATTAGCGATAGAGGCCGGACGCGTGGACGGCTTGCGCATTGAACTACTCTCCGTTGGCGGTCAAAGCGACGATCTTGTAGATCATCCAAGGTATAACCGTCAAACTACTTAACGTGTTTATTGCATTAAACGAAGAACGATCTAGAAAAGGAAATCAAATTTTATATTCCGCTGCGTTAAACTAGTGATTTCCTAACAGGAGGATCTCTGAGCTTGACATTTATTTTTATGCACTTTCATTTACGCATGATATGTTGCACTGTTTTATATGTGATTCATAGTACTTTGGGATGACGTGTGTTCATCTCTACTTCTTATTTCATAGTATTTCCGTTGGACTGTTCGAGAGACTTCAGTTGTATTGTTTTGATACACTTTCAGCTTTTAGTACTTTTCTTATTCTAGCATCTTTATGGACATTTATTACCCGAGCATTAAATTTCCGCGCGCTTCGATTGTATTGATTGTAGGCTTACATATATAAATGAATTAAATTTTATTTATATATGTGCCGAACGTCGTATTTCCGGATAAGGGCTCGGTGTCCGGGAGTGGGGCGTTACAGTTGGTATCAGAGATACGTGTTCCTTAGGCTTCTATTCTTTGAGTTTAACTCAAATCTTATCTTTAGATCCTTAGTAACACTCTGGTCCTCTTGGTTGTCAGGATGAGTAGAAACACAAGATCGAGGACTTTGGCTCTTGGTAATCAGACATCTGAGAGGGGTGAAACCTCTAGGGGTCGTCGCAGTTTGTCACCGCCGCCTCGCACAGCTACACCGTCACCTGAGCCGGAGCAGGTTCAGCATCAGGATCCACCACCACCTCATCCACCTGTGGTTAACCATGCAGCGTCACTCTGGCCTTCTTCGTATCAACCTAGGTCGGGCAGTATCAGCAGATGACGGTTGTCTACCCACCACCGGTGACACAGGCACCACAGCAGGCTATCCCTCGTATGGTTTTCGGCGGCCACGGTACCCTCCCGCGGTATCCTCGGCGGTACCTAGATTATCCTCCTTACCAGCCGAGCATCGAGCTCCGTATTACTATCGGCGCGGCAGCCGCGCAGTACCCCTTGGTTATCCCCCGGTCTATCGGCCTTTCGGGCCACCGGTTCGGCAGGCGGCGAGCGAGATATCCTATGGTTACCCTCCGGTTTACCCACCAGTTAGGCCGGTTGTTGAGTCAGCACCACCAGTAGATTGGCACACTAGGCTGAGAAGAAACCGTATGCAAGATTTTTATGGGAATGGGGAACATGCAAAGGCTGAGGAATGGATCAGAAGTTTTGAGAAATCGTGTAGGAATATAGGTGTCCCTGAGACAGAGATGGCCCAGTTAGCGGTCGGTTTTCTTTTAGGTTCAGCCGAGTCTTGGATAGATGCAGTTCAGAGTAGCAACGGTAAAGTCACAGATTGGGCGGCTTTCAAAGCCATGTTCTACAACGAGTATTTTCCGGCAACGGTACAAGCGGAGAAAGCCAGTCAGTTTCTGAAACTTGAACAAGGTAATCACATGACAGTGTCCCAGTACACAAATCGGTTCAATGAGTTAGGAAGGTTTTATCCGGAGTTGATGCAAGTGGAAGAACGAAAGATGGCCCGTTACAAGGACGGTTTGGCATATGGGATTCAGTCGGGCATGCTAGGCTTTACAGCAAAGAATATGGCAGAGCTACCGAATAAAGCCTTGGAAGTCGAGACTTTCAGGAAGAGAGCTACAGTGGTGGTTGGTAATAAAAGAAACTTTGAAACAAGTCAGGGCAGTGGCAGAGGGGCTCCGCAGCAGCAGTTCAGGAGGTTGCCCGCACAGTCAGCAGTTAGACCACCGGTTGGTGCCCCACCAGCAGTCAGGCCACCAGTTGGCGCTCCACCGGCAGCTAGACCACCGACTACCTCAGGTTGTTTCTTTTGTGGTGAACAGGGTCATTTCTCCAGGAATTGTCCACGCAGGGTAGCCGGTGCTCGGGCGGAGTCGGCCTAGTAGAGTAGGTCCGAGTAAGCGAGGTGCGGATGTTTGTCGTTGATGCCGAGAGAGGTTGAGCCGAGAGGATGATGTGATCTCGGTACCTTTTATGTTTGTTTTGTTCTTTTGAGTTATTTATAGCATGCTTGGAACATGTTGTAACTTTAGTTAAGCTGGACAAATGCATGATAGGTATGATAAGAGTAGGCAATCTAGTAGTCAGGGCCTTATTTGATACAGGAGCTTCAACCACCTTTGTGTCCTCTAGGATTGCTAAGAAACTAAATTTACCTATGGAGCCTTTGAGAGATACTATGGAGATTGTTACACCTCTAGGCAAGGTAAATAAGGTGGTTAAGATGATACCACAAGTGGATGTTCAGGTTGGACCTTATCAGTGTAAGAGTGACTTCACGGTTATGGATTTCTCAGACTTTGATGTGATTCTTGGGATAGACTGGCTATCCAAGAATTATGTTCACTTGGATTGCAGGGCCAAGAGAGTTATTTTCCGAGTCCCGGGGAAAGCAGATAAGACTTATCAGGGGAACGTTTACAGGCCAGGCAAGAAGAGACATCCTATCATTTCAGCAGTCAAGGCCATCAGGGCATGTCAGAAAGGATGTGAGGGCTACTTGTTGTACGCCGTGGATGTGGAACAAGTGAAGCCTAAGTTGGAAGATACTATAGTGGCCAGAGATTATCCAGAGGTATTTCCAGATGAGTTGCCAGGAAACATGCCAGACAGGGTCATTGAGTTTGAGATACAGTTAGTCCCAAGGGCGGCACCAGTTGCCAAGGCACCATACAGGATGGCACCGGCTGAATTGAAGGAGTTGACGGCTCAACTCAAGGAGATGTTGGAAAGGAACATCATTCAGCCCAGTACTTCACCTTGGGGAGCACCAGTTTTGTTTGTGAAGAAAAAGGACGGCAGCATGCGGATGTGTATTGATTACAGGGCCTTGAACAATCTGACTATCAAGAATAAGTACCCACTACCGAGGATAGATGATCTGTTCAATCAGTTGCAGGGTCGGAAAGTGTTTTCAAAGATTGACTTGCGGTCAGGCTACCATCAGTTAAAGGTTAAAGTGGCAGATATTCCGAAGACAGCTTTCAGTACTAGATATGGACATTACGAGTTCCTTGTCATGCCTTTTGGACTCACTAATGCTCCATCTGCATTCATGGATTTGATGCAGCGGGTCTTCATGCCTTACCTAGATAAGTTTGTGATTGTCTTTATTGATGATATTTTGGTATTCTCTAGGGATGAGGCGGAGCATGAGGAGCATCTACGGATTGTTTTGGAAACGTTGAAGAAGGAACAGTTGTATGCAAAGTTTTCCAAGTGTGACTTTTGGTTGGATCAAGTGAGCTTCTTGGGTCATGTCATTTCAGGTGATGGCATTCAGGTTGATCCGGCCAAGATTGAGGCAGTTAGGAGTTGGCCTACACCGACTACAGTTTCAGAGGTCAGGAGCTTTCTGGGTTTGGCTGGTTACTACAGAAAGTTTGTGAAGAATTTCGCAAGGATAGCTACTCCACTCACCAGACTTACACAGAAGAACACCAAGTTTGAGTGGACACCCGAGTGTGAGTTAGCATTTGAGTTGTTAAAGGACAGGTTGACTACAGCACCGGTATTGGCAGTACCCGAGGTGTTTGATGATTATGATGTCTGCACCGACGCTTCAGGGCAGGGTCTAGGTTGTGTGTTGATGCAAGGAGGAAAGGTCATTGCCTATGCATCCAGGAAATTGAAAGTACACGAGAAGAACTATCCCACACATGACTTAGAGTTGGCAGCAGTGGTTTTCGCATTGAAGATTTGGAGGCACTATCTGTATGGGGTCAAGGCCAGAATCTTCACCGACCACAAAAGTTTAAGGTATTTCTTCACTCAGGAGAATTTGAATATGAGGCAGCGGAGATGGCTAGAGTTCGTGAAGGATTATGACTTGGACATTCAGTACCATCCGGGAAAGGCAAATGTAGTAGCGGATGCCCTGAGCAGGAAACCAGTGGTTTTAGAGCCCAGTGTTGAGGCTATCACAGCAGGGGTTGGTGATTTGCAGTTTAGCAAATTTGATCAGATTGAGGACCGTCAGTTTGCAGCACCGTTGTTGGCTAGATCAGAGTTGATGGATGAGATCAGAGCAAAGCAAGACGAAGACGCAGTTTTGGTTGATTTGAAGAGGGTTGCAAGAGAGAAGCCTACAGTTGGCTATGTGTTGGATCAAAGTGGAAATCTGTGGTATCAGGATCGTCTCTGTGTGCCTAATGTTGGAGATTTGAGACGGAGAGTTATGGAAGAGGCACACAAGATCGCTTTTGCAGTGCATCCGGGTTCTACCAAGATGTACAGGGATTTGAAAGAAAGATTTTGGTGGCCCTCAATGAAGCTAGAGATTGCTAAGTTTGTCGCTGAGTGTGATGTCCGCCAGAGAGTGAAAGCTGAACATAGGAAGCCAGGCGGGATGCTTAAGTCTTTGGATATCCCAGAATGGAAATGGGAAAAGATCACTATGGACTTTATTTCAGGTTTGCCTAAGACGAAGGGTGGACATGATGCTATTTGGGTAATCGTTGATAGATTAACCAAGTCGGCTCATTTCTTGCCTTTCAAGATGAATATGCCCTTGGCAAAGATGACGGAACTATATATGGACAATATAGTGAAGCTTCATGGAGTCCCAGTCTCCATTGTTTTTTATCGGGATTCGAGGTTCGTCAGTCGGTTTTGGCAGAGCTTACAGGAGGCATTTGGTACTCGGTTGGATTTGAGCACCGCATTCCATCCTCAGACAGATGGTCAGTCTGAGAGGACTATCCAGACACTTGAGGATATGCTTAGAGCATGTGTCTTGGTGGTAGGCGGATCCTGGGCAGATTATCTACCAGTTGCAGAGTTTGCTTACAACAACAGTTATCATGCGAGCATAGGCATGCCACCGTTTGAAGCTTTGTATGGTAGAAGATGCAGGACGCCATTGTTTTGGGATGACGTTGGGGAGAAACAGCTTACCGGGCCAGAGTTAGTCGAGCAAGCCAAAGAGAGAGTTCAGTTAGTGAAGAAGAATCTGCAGATAGCTCAAGACAGGCAGAAAAGTTGGGCAGATGTCAGACGGAGACAGCTTGAGTTTGAGGTTGGTGATCGTGTTTACTTGAAGGCATCACCAATGAGAGGAGTAAAGCGTTTTGGTCAGAAAGGAAAGTTGAGCCCGAGGTATGTTGGACCTTTTGTGATCCTGGAGAGGATTGGACCTTTAGCCTATAGACTCCAGTTGCCAGAGTCAATGTCCAGGGTTCACAACGTCTTCCACGTTTCGATGTTGAAGAAGTGTTTGACGAAGACAGAGGTTGAGTCTACAGTGGATCCAGAGATACTTCAGGACAACCTCACTTATGATGAAAAGCCGATTAAGATTCTGAATAGGAAGGAAAAGATGATTAAGAGGAAGATGGTTCAGTTGGTTCTTGTTCAGTGGAGCAACCATACACCTGAAGAAGCAACTTGGGAAGTTGAAGGTGATATGATCAACGAATTCCCAGAGTTTATGGATTTACCAGGTACGTTCTAGTTTCGAGGACGAAACTCCACTTAAGGGGGGAGAATGTAATATTCCGACTTTCGAAAAAGGGCAGACGTGTCATTTTGCGAAAACGTAATTAATATTCTTTTTCCTTTTCGTAGGAATTAAACCCTTTGAAATATAACGGTTTCGGTTTAATGGTTGTTTGAGGGTATTTAAGTAAATTCGGGTTTTAAAATAATAATTAGGTTGCAGTATATAAACGGAAATATGCTAAAAACCTAGTCATTACTTTTAGAACTCGAAATAAGGCACCGCACTCCTTCTCCGGAAAGGTGAAACCGCTGTTATGGCTTTGGAAACCGTCAACTTTCGATCTTGATATCTCTCTCGTTCCTCTTCCGTTTTCAGATTGTAGCATACCGTTGTAATCCTCGTGACGAGAGCTTCGCATCGGTACCAGGCACAGCATCTAATTCGAAGTATTTAGGCAGAAAAGGTAAGGAGAAACCCTTACGTTTTAGTTTTCGAATATGTGGCAGTTGTGTTGTTTTCTTGTCGTTTTGGTGAGCTAAGTTGTGTTAAATTGATGCCTATTTGATAGATGATGTTTTGGTATGGATGGTAGATTAATTGGGTAGATTTTGGTCAAGAAAGATTGGGTTTTTAATTGAAAACCGGATGAAAACGATGAAGGATCGCGTTTCAGTTTTCCGGAAATCCCCAGGTCGGACGGGCATCCGGTATTCTGGACGGGCATCCATCCTTGGTTCCACCTTGGACGAGCGTCTGATAGCTTTGGACGGGCGTCTGAAAGGAAAGTTGGATACAAGATTGAACCTGTTGTAGTTGGACGGGCGTCTGGTCTTCTTGGACGGGCGTCTGGTCCTTTCAGACGGGCGTTCACATGGAGCTGGTCTTCCAGCCTTGTTTATTTTGGCTTTCAACTACCGTTTAGGGTTGTTTAATCAACCTTAAACATTTGTAAACATATTACTATCTTATTAAAAGACCTTTAAAACTTACTTAGGTTTAGGGTTGGTCTTTTGATCATGATGAGTGGTGTCGGTGAGGGAGTGTTATCTAAATGAACTAGGATGGCTAGTTAATCACTTATTACTACACAACTTGCTAGATAAAAGATTAAACACCATGTGGTCTTGGGTAGATCCCGAAGATCTATAGCGTGATGTGTGAACGGACGAGTCAAAGTGAGGGTCCTATCGGCCTGCGGGCCTATAGGCATCGCCGTATATTCATATTATCGGAACCGGTTATTGTATCCTGAAGATTTCAATACGTTCCGGGGTTATTGTATCCTGAAGATTTCAATATGTCACGTTCCACCTTGATAGCATGTTGTAACAAAGATAAGCTAAGTAGTTACAGTTTAGGCATATTGGGAGATGTAACCTTTATGCGTAGAATCGAGTCTGTCTTGCCTCTTTAGTTGAAACCTAATAATGTTCAACCTTATATATTCTAAGCTTAAACGTACTTCTCTTCTTTACTGAGTATTATATACTTACCCCTTGTGCATTTTTGTTATATGTGCTTGGGGGTGAGAAGGCGGACAGGATTACGAGTTTTACGAGGAGTATGTTCCCGAGGAGGATCTCTGAGCTTGACATTTATTTTTATGCACTTTCATTTACGCATGATATGTTGCACTGTTTTATATGTGATTCATAGTACTTTGGGATGACGTGTGTTCATCTCTACTTCTTATTTCATAGTATTTCCGTTGGACTGTTCGAGAGACTTCAGCTGTATTGTTTTGATACACTTTCAGCTTTTAGTACTTTTATTATTCTAGCATCTTTATGGACATTTATTACCCGAGCATTAAATTTCCACGCGCTTCGATTGTATTGATTGTAGGCTTACATATATAAATGAATTAAATTTTATTTATATATGTGCCGAACGTCGTATTTCCGGATAAGGGCTCGGTGTCCGGGAGTGGGGCGTTACAGTTAGTCATGTTCCACAAATGACCAAGAATTTGGTATCTCTTAGTCTACTAGACAATATGAGGTTCAATTTCAAGGGTGAAGGTGGAGTGCTGAATGTCTACAAAGATTCAGATGTGGTTTTCAAGGGTGTCAAGAAGGGATCATTGTATTTATTACATGGCTCTACTGTATCTCGCTCTGCTGCTGTTGCATCATGAAAGGTTCACCAGTCATAACTGACCAAGCTGTGGCATATGAGACTGAGTCATACGGATGAAAAAGGGATGTAGGTTCCTTCAAAATCTGTTTTTCTTAGGGGATATAAGGTCAAGAACATAGACTTTTTTGAGCACTGTGTGTTTGGGAAGCTACATAGGAACAAGTTCTCAAAAGGCATAAACAACACAAATGCATCACCTGCTTTTATTCATTCTGATTGCTAGGGGGCATCAAGGGTGGAATCATTGGGTAGTTACATGTATTTTTTTGTCATTTATTGATAAGTATTCAAGAAGTGATGATGAAGCACAAAAGTGATGCATTCAACAGTTTCAAACAGTGGAATAGCCCTAGTGAAGAATCAGAGATGGAAGAAGATCAAGAGGCTCCGAACAGATAATGGTCTGGAATTCTGCTGGTCTGAGTTTGACCAGCTTTGCAAAGATGAGTGTATTGCCAGGCATCATAGAGTCAGGAATACTCTTCAGTAGAATGGTGTTGCAGAAAGGACGAATCAAACTCTTTTGGAGAAGGCAAGATGCATGCTCTCTAATTTTGGTTTGTCAAAGAGAATTTGACAAAGGCTGTCAGATCAATTTCAAAACACCAATTGAGATGTAGTCAGGCAAGCCTGCAGTTTTACTTAGGTTTGAGGGTTTTTGGAAGCACGGTCTACTATCATATAATGAAGGTAAGCTGAAGCCAAGAGCTAAGAAAAGAGTGTTTGTAGGGTATGAAGATGGAGTGAAGGGCTATAGAATTTAGTAATCAACAGAGAACATGGTCGTACTCAGCAGAGAGGGAGTGAAAGGCTATATGCACTTCAAGTTGCAGAAGAGGTGGTCGACTATGAACCATCTACTTATAGAGAAGCAGTGACATGTTCTGAGTCATCTCAATATATGCTTGCTACCATGAGAGATAAGATGGGGTCATTACTGAAGAATCGGATTTGGGATCTGGTCAGATTGCCACAGGAAAGGAGGATAGTCACTTATAAATGAGTCTTCAATAAGAAGGAAGGAATGACATCATATGAGGAAATCATGTATAAGGCACGTTTGATAGCAAGATGATTCAATCAGAAAGATATGGTGGACTATGATGAGATATTATCATCAATATTCAGACCCACTTCCATCATAAAGTTAATTTAATATAATTTTAATTGAATACTAGTATGGAAATGACATATTTTCATATTGTCTATACAAAAATTTAAATGTCCTTTAATTTTTTAAAATAGAAATTTAAAAAATTGTTGGCTTAGCTCACTTTTGCTTTTCCATTTGAATCGGAGACCCACCCAACCTCCTAAGTTGTAGGTGTCTACCTTATCCACCCACCTTTAACAAACCATCTTCTTCACCTCCCTACAAATACCTATAAGCCCTTTTCTCAAGCATTACAAAAAAAAAAAAAGACTGAAGGCCTAAAGTCCACACCATTAAAACTGTGGACAGCAACACACTACCTGTAAATATGGCTGTGTATGGACCAAAATCAAGAACCCTACTAAAATTTCTAGTTTTAATAGTTTGCATTTCCCAAACCAGCCATGTTATGGGTGGCCTCGAAAGATATCGGGTTAGTATTAACAACGGATTATCCACTTGGAACCCGCCATTGGAAGCTCATTGCTGGTCGTCGGAGGATGATTTAGGGTGGCATACACTCCACCCTGGCCAGGGATTTAGTTGGCATTTCAGAGAGAATTTCTTCAGGACGACGAATTTTAGATGCCAGTTTAAGTGGAATTATCATTATACTAATATTGTTGTTTTCGACGACGAAATAGGTGATGCTTATTGTGATACAGAACCAGGAAGCAATTCTAATTACATTTGTCATTGGGTTGTGAAGGAAGATGGGTTCTATTGTGCTGGTAAAGACAACCCTACTTTGGCTGATCTCAAAAGAGGAGGAAGTTGGGAGAAAAATTAAGAATAGAAAGATATTACTTATCTTCTAAAATAAAATTAAAAAAGTCATTTTATTAACAATTTGGAAATGTACATGTATATATATAGATATATTTGAATAATGGTTATATTTAACCTTTTTTTATCGGTGTATATTATGCAAAGCTTAATTTTAAGATGATGACAGTATAAAAATGTTTCGCACGCCGTATATTATATTTTTTTTTTTAATACTTGTCACCACAAGTTTACTATTAACACATTTCATGCCAACAATTTATTTAGAAAAAACGTCATCATGATTGACGCTTGATATACAAATCAAGGTTGCCGATTATAATGTTACCTATCATAATCACCATGGTTGGCGTTCAAGTAATTTAGTAAATATACTACATTCGTCTCAAAATATAAGTTCTTTTAGCTTTTTTGTTTTGTCTGATAATGTAAATTAATTTAAATAACCAATGAAGTATTTATTATATTTTTCTATTTTTATCCCTTATTTATTATCTATTCACCCACTTTTTACTACTCTGTATTAATAATAGTCAAATGTTATTTTAGACTTTTCCATCAAAATTAATGACAAATAATCAATTTAACCAACTTTTTTAATTTATGTAAAATACCCTAAAATGATTTATATTTTGGGACATAGATAGTATATCCATTAGAGGGACATTTTTTTCTTTAGAAAAAAAGTATATAAAAAGGAGGCGTGTCATTTAGTGCATTTAGAGATCGTGGCGCTCAAGGCACTATTTTGATGTCAATAGAATCCCAAGATAAACTAAATCATAAATAAGAACGATTGACATAAAAAACAATTACATGTCTTAAAATACTGGAACCTACAAATAATTGTAGCGGAGGTTTAAAAAGACCAAACAAAAAAGGAAAAAATATATATAAGAATCAGGATAGTAAAAATATAAATAAAGTAATAATGAGAGATTCATCGTTCACAATCCTAAATCCACTGTTTGCTGTAATGGAACTGATCTCAAATCCAATGTTTCACTATTTAAGTGTTTATGTGTCTTTACTAAAATAACCTCGAAAATAACGTTAAAAAAATGTCAAATGAGATATCTAAATAAAGATGACGAAAAATGGAAAAATTTGATGAAAGAATTACCATCTTTCGACATTCAGATTAAAATATATATTCATTTTTGTAGTTGAATACGAGAGAATTTAAATCACAATGGAATAAAAACATGTCTTTTTCAACTAAAAAATATTTCACTGTTCTCATTGCATATTTATATTTTCAAATTGTCATTTTAACAATAAACCCTGTTAAAATGGTATAAGAAAATATAGTAGCGACCTACTAACACTAATTGGTTTTAGTACAATGATAAGCGTTTGATCCTAATACGGTATCGAAGCAGGAGGTCATGGAATCAATCCATGCTACCAACATTATTTCCCCAATTATATTGTGCAGGTGTTGGGCCTCTTTGTGTGCCCTTTATATGCCTTTGTGTCATGTTTGTCCGGGCTTGTTATAGGCCCACACTTGAGGGACGTGTTAAAAATGGTATAAGAAAATATAGTAGCGTCCTTACTAACACAAATTGGTTTTAAAAAATATAGTACCGCATTTAATAACACAAATTGGTTTAGTTCAGTTTAATACAATAATAAGTGCTTGATTCTAATAAACCCATAATTGTATGGACAAACGGTTATTACTGTAATACATGTGCAACACATGCACATTAATCAATCTAGTGTTCATGCAAGGGGACAAAAACTGTATTAAAACAACATCAAATGGATAAATAAAGTTTTACAAGTCAACATTTATGTCAGAGTTCATGTTTATGATGGATGTAGGAGCTCAGATCTGTACAGAACAGATTTTTACGCAGCGGATGGATCACGATCTATAAACTACAATACATAAATAAAGGATCTAAAATCCTACAAAGGGGTTAAGTTTATCTTATCAATAGTAGGAAGAGAAGCCAAGATCTTCCAATGTGTTCTCCAAACGGTGGTTGGTGGACACCAATCCTTGGAAATGAAACCTCCTTGATATGCTTCAAGTTTTTCTTCATCCAGAAACCCAAGACAAGAAACAAATTTTTTCTCTCTATTTTATGTGTGTGGGGGGCGAAAATTGCACTTGCCTTATGTCTTGGAAGAACTCTCTTTATATAGGAGAGTAAATCCTAGGCCTCCAAGTTTCTAATTAATTAAATAAATGATTAAAAAGAAATCACAATAAAGGATAATTCCATTTATAAAAGATTGTGATTAATCAATCAATCAATTACAAATCAATTATCATTTATTAATTAATTACAAATAATTAATCACACAAGAAAATCAATTCTTGCCTTTTATTGATGAATGAGGCGCCACACACTAGGGTTTAGGGCCATAGAAAATATCTTTTCTGTGTATTATATTATTCAGCCCAATTAAATAATATTTCGCATATCAATTAATTAGCCCAGCCAATTCATTATCACTGAGGCCCAATAACAAGAAAAACACCCGAATTACAGCAGCCACATTGGGGACCATGGATCTATAACCAGTAGTTCCAATAACTAAGTAAAATATTCATCGAACAGAATATTCATACTTAAATTATTAATTCCGGGATTACGCCACCATAAACCCGAAGCTGAACTCTACCAATTATAGATATATACTTACACTCAACCCTATGAGTAAATAAGCGTCCACTGAAATAATCACTACATACGGACTAACCCACCATAGAATGTCCATTCTGAGTGGGAAGTCTCCGTGAACCTGACTCAGAATATCTTATCCTTATTTACCATTAACCCCTAGTGATCAATTAGTTCACATATCTGACTAGTAGCTAATTAGTCTAACATGAACTGGGCCCATCGATCATTTTCTTCGGGCTAACAAATAAGGGGACTGTCTCTCTACTTCCCGCAGGAAGGAATGGATTCCATATCTATGAAAATCAGAACTACTCACTCATCAGGAGATAGTGCCAATGAGAAGTGACTTGGAACACATATTTAAGTGAACCGTAACTAACACATCAAACACTACCCCGAGACAAGTGGCACCCTGTGATCACCTCAGGATTAAGGTTGATCCATATATGATCATCTAATGATTTAATAAGATTCCTCGATTACGGAATTTTATTGAGAAATTCAGATTAAATCGGTCAAGTCCTATATGAATGCCATCATATATAAATGCCCCACGTAGGTACCCTCTACCGACAGTCCGGATAAGACTATCACACCCTAAGGTGTTCTGGGCGCATTATTGGTGTTTTAATCATGAGACCCTAAACTCTGATTAAGTTCACCACGGACTAACGGTTTAAGTATATCACCACTAACTCAATCCTCACGTGCATGCCATACACCGAGTTAAGCGGTTACATGCGATATACTTAGGGTTTGCAGCAGTGTATTACTTACAAGCACAAAACAAGTAATAAGGTGAGATAAATTCTGTTATCCAAAAACAATTACACAAATTGTCTTTCAGGCACTACACCTAACAATCTCCCACTTGCACGAAATGACAAGCAATGATTGTTTTTAGAGCACACCCTTTCTCATCTTATTCACAACACTCTCCCACTTGCTCTAAAAGCATATGAGACATATCCTTCAATGCCGTACCCTCCAAGCATTCGACTTGGTACACTGAACAGTTAGGTTATCGGCTCGTGACGATCTTTTGATCGAAACGTCACCGGTCCATCTAATCCGGCGGTACTCTCTATGCTTTTGACCTCTAGTGACTGAGAAGATCCTTCTAAGCTATCTCTTCATTGTTTTCACAATGAAGTGATATCGGCTCACTAGACCTGGAATTACTCCCAGATCATGAAGGAAATTCCTAAGCTATATCGCCACTCTAGCTACCCCGAAAGCTGCTACGTATCCGATTAATTAAAATCGAATTGGCGGTGCTGGATTTCTCCAGACTATAGCTCCATCACAATGAGTAAACACTGAGCCCGAGATCGTCCCAACAATCATCCTTAATCTGACTATAAGTCAGAATCAGTGTAGTCAACCATATTCAAGTTTGCACCCGAATATACAAGCACATTATTCCTCGTTCTTTAAAGATACTTGAGGACGTACTAAACCGCTATTCAATACTCGAATATGAGATTCGACTACTATTGACTTGTGATAACCTGACTTGCCGTTATCCAAGAGAGACCCTATCCTATTTTCTCTTTATCTGAAGATTTAGAGAATCATTCCTGAGAGGTAGGGTAGGACTACTCTCGTTGAATGTTGCATACGTATATGCAAGATCGTCTTAACTAATAAGACGGATGGGATAGCCAATGACTCATTCTTGTGAATTTGACCGAATCAAATTCTTAGAATATAGTCCAATTCCCTCATCCAGAGAATCTTGGCGTGTCAATTTCCGACTTCTGATAGCACACCCATGTTGTTTCCAACCGTTGCAGTGTTATCATTCATGAATATTAATACTACTACTTTACCAATATTGATATCCAGTCTACGAAAGACTTATCAATATTTTGGTTAAGTCCACATATTTTAAAACATGTGACATTAAATGATCGAAAGGTTCTCTTAAATCCATAAAGGATATAAGCCCCGGCAGTCATCCTGCCATTTGTTCTAACCAAGACCCTTCTGTTCCAAATGAATCCAGACACCGTTTTTCGGCAAAAAAGTCTCAGGGAATCACCCCTATTTTCTCCTTTCTATTGAAATCTAGCAAGACTGAGTGGTGAGAGAGTTCAAGGTCTGGCTAACTCTCTACTTGTCAGGGAATCACCCCTAGACCACTCAGCTTTGCACTGAAAGTTTAAACTTTCATATTCATTTGACTATTTTCCGTGTAGATCCAATTGCTCCCACTGGGCCTGAGACACTCAGGTGGTTCTACAAGAGGCTGAACAGAACTAGAGTACCAAAACTCCATTCATAGGGTTAAGGCTTTCAAACCAACCTCTATGATCAGAATCCTATACAGCCCACGAAGAGCCATAGGTTATCAATCACCCCAGCAGACTATAAAGTCCACAAAACCACAATGAGTCAACGGTTAAACCATACTCCCACTGCGTTTTGGGTGGATTGACTTTCTGATCTAGTAGTATTTATCAGTGTAATCACCAACAACCGATGTTGGACGTGGTCTGATTAAATCAGATAGCAACTACCTTTGGGTAACCATACTCCAAGGTTTAAGGCTGTCACTTATAGATTCTATCAGAAGGCTTGTGACAGTTCAACCGTCATTTTCTGATCTCAAGAATCTTATAACCAACCTTCACTCGTCACATTAAGATATTTCACGTACAGTCACAATCTGAACGTATGCCCAAAATCTCCAATCCTACCTTCAAGCATTAAGTGCTAAATGCCTACATTTACGGAAGTGGTGTGAACCGAATTCACTCCTTATCTATAAATTCACTAGCATCTTCCAGGTAGACTTCTTGGTTTACATAATAATGTTAACCGTTATTTTGCAACCAATTATCTTAATCGAGTTTAGCATTGTATTGTAGCACATCAATAACTATATAGGGCAAGTCTATGGTTTCTTCCTCAGTGAAAAACATTCCACTAGGAGGCAGGCCGAGCATCAGTCCCAAGACTATGTGATAGCCAATTTCTGAGCATGGAATACTCTATTCTCTGCTAAAATCAGAGACTCCTCCTCGTATTCTTTAGATAAACTAAATCGTGTTTCGAGTAGTTATCACACAAAATCTCACCACTCAAAAGCTCCCATTAGCTTGTATCACTCACTAGACCCCGAAGGTCAATATGAACAAGCTACGTTACTTCTTCAGATCTATTACCCTTTCCCAATTGAAAGGTAGCTTAGTCATTGTTCCTTTAAGACAGTTTTCTGAGACTGGGAGATATGAATCACCCTTAGCCAGTCGTTAGGTCTTTTCTCTAGGATATATGAACTAATTAATAGATTTTGAAGAATCGTTTATCTTAATACGGAAACCGTTTGCCTATAATAGTTTAAGACATGTTACTTGTACCTTTTCAGCATTTCTTAGTGGTTCTGACTTTATCAAACAAAAGTGCGAGTCTCGGATTCGTACTACAAATGTCATATTCACTTTGTTGGAAATAAAATTTATGTTTTGTTGATAATTCATCATACTTATTCAAAGTATTATCTTAACCTCATTGATGAAGTGCTGAAGCTAGCTGTTATAGTGAAAAGCTAAAAGATGTCTAGAACTGAATGTTTAGGTTTTACTAGAGTCTGATATTTGTATAGGTTACATCAGACAAGCACTGTAATAGCTAGTGTGTCGTAAAACTGAAAATTGGAGGTCATTCAGAAAACTGGAAATTGTCAAGATAAACAACCGACTCGGGATACACCAATATGAAAACTGAAGAAGATAAGTTCGCTGAGGGACACAGACTCAGTTGGCTTATATTGAAGAACTGAGGGTCACAGACTCAGTTATAGCAGATTGAAGAACTGAGGGTTCAAACTCAGTTATGAAGTTTACAAGTCGAGACTGTAAAGTTAGACTTCAGGCAAGATTGTGGTGACCTGAAATGACTTTATGGATCTTATATGAAGACCCAAGAATCATAAGGATAATGAATTCTTGGAAGATAACTTGTTATGGTGTACTCTGATTAAGTCAATTATGATCAGATGAAAAACTGGAGTACTGATATTTGAAGAAGAGTAAAATCTCAGTTAATGCTCCAATTGTGTTAAGAAACTGACATTTGATAAACTCAGTATAAATCTGACAAGGAAACTCAGTTTTATATATCAGTCATGATAAACTGATAGTACAGTCGAACGTTATAAAGAAGCAATTCTATTGGGTGAAATACTGACACAGCAGAACGGACAGAAAATATATCCATTACAAGATAGACGTTGATACAATTCAAATTCAAGAAAGATGAACATTGAACCTCACACTATAAATAAAGGACCTTGGACAAAGAAAAATATAACATAATTATTAACATAAACAAGCATTTTTGTGCACCAGTCTTATTCATTCGAATTGTTATCATCTCTACGCTACAACAAGATCATATCAAGTATTTCTTCAAGTGTTCAAGCTGTTAGGTGTGATGCCCGAAAGACAATTTTGTAATTGTGTTATTTAATAAATGAAATGATATTATTATTCATATTTATTATTCTCATAATCACCGATGTGACAATAGTAATTACACTACAGAAAACCCTAAAGTATATCGTTTATGTAATCACTTAACTCAGTGTATGGTATATACACGGGAGGATTGAGTTAGTGAAGATGTACTTAAAATACAATTAGCCCGTAGTGAAGTTAATCGAGAGTATCGGGTCTCTCCTTTAACGAGCTATTAATGCGCCCAGAACACAATAGGTGTGATTGTCTTATCCGGACTTTAGGTTAAGAGAACCTAATGGGGCATTTATATATGATAGATATATCATATAGGGCTGGACCGATTTGATTAGAGTTCACGATATAATTCCGTAATTGAGAATTCTTATCGAATCAATGGATGATCATATTTATGGATATATCTTAATCCCGAGGTGATCACGATCAACCGCTTGAATCGGTATGAAGTTTGACTTGACGGTTAAGGATTACACCGAGTCCGTGGTCCGAATTACCCCATCTTGGCATTGTCTTGGATTGAGTGAGTAGTCCGTGTTATCACGGATACGGAATCCATTCCTTCCATTTACGGAAGTAGATAGACAGTTCCCTTATTTGTTAATCCTAGAAACCGATCGATCCATGGAGTTCATATTACACTGATTAGCTACCAGTGAGTTGTATGAATTAATTGATCACTAGGGGGTTAATGGTAAATAAGGATAAGAGGTTCTAGAAAGTGTTAACGGTAACTTCCCGATTTAGAATGAACAGTCTATAGAGGATTAATCCATATGTAATGATTATATCAATGGACGCTTATTATTATTCTCGTGAGGAGATAAATATAATCTCATAATCGGAGGAGTGCAGTCACAGGATTGTGGTGGCATATTCCTGTGATTGATTTATCGAATATAATTATTCTGTTCGTAAGATAATTATTTATTTGATTTATCGGAGCCGCTGATTATTAGTCCATGGTCCCCGACGTGCCTCCTAATATAGCATAGCTATTCTCGGACGTCGAATCCTAATAATATTAATTTAGTTCTTGTTGGACTTTATTAAAACGATATGTGAATTAATTGTTTAGTGGACTATTAAATTAGTTGGGTTAAATAATTAAATATGTGAAAAATACATTTTTCATAATCTTGGCCCAATTTATTGTGTTAGTCGAAATTATTGTGACTAGGTCACAAGCTACAAATTTCGACCCATAGCCTTATTTTGGAACAAGAAATTATTTTCTTGTGTATTAATAAGACATATGCATAAAATATTTATTGGATAAATATTTATGGAAAGAAATAAAGATAAATATTATTCTAGATTTGTTCTAGAATATTATGGGATTATCTTTTATTTAATAGGATTATTATAATTGATTTTGTATTAATTATTAAATCCTTGGAGGCTAAGTTTTACTCTCCTATATAAATAGAGTTCTCCCAAGCCTTACACACAATGAAATTCGACTTCTCCTCTTAGAGAGAAGAAGTATAAAATTCGGCCAATGGTGAGTTGGGGAAAAATCTTGGAGGTTTTTTCCGGGTAGCATATCGGAAGGATTCGAGACGAGGATTTCCTTCCACCGGGAGTTGCTTGGATCACACGTACGGAAGATCGTGGTGCTCTTCACACCTTCTTTTTCTATTGCGGTTCTTCAACTTGGATTTTGAGATCCAAGAGGTATGTTCTACAACCCCCTTGTAGATGTAGATCTAGTTATTTTATTACGTGTATTTTATAGATCTAGATCCTTAAATCGCTTCCGCTGCGGATGATATTACTAACAGTGGTATCAGAGCCAAGGTGATCTATATTTATACGTATAAAATATTAGATCTAGGAGTGGAAAACATGTAGTTTTTGTGTCCCAATTTTTTGGTTGGTGCCGATGCATATTTTTTTTATTTTTTATGTTGCGATTGTTGTGGTTGAAGAGATGGATTGGGGTTGGTACTGTTTACTCGTTAGATCTATTGTAACTCCTTTGTTTAGTAACAATTGAGCATTGGATTGATGTAAAAGTTGTTGTTTTTTTTCCTTTATTTTCGGCAATTTTTTTTTTTTTTTTGTAATACCGGAAAAACAATGAAGAACACGAGATGAAGACGGAACTCGAGGTATGAACAGGAGATCGGGGCAGATATTTTTTTATTTTTTCGGCGGCAGTACATTTATGGAAAAAGATTTGATAAATCTCTTTGATCAATCCAAATTGATCTTATTTTTTTTTGGCAAGATATGTTTTTTGGAATATTTTTTTTTTCCTTTTAATTTTTTGGTCGTAAGGCCTGTTGATTAAAATAATAAAAAAAAAAAAATTTCTTTTGGTGCTGCTTGTGATTTTAACAAACCAAAAAAAAAAAAAAATTATTTTATAAAATAAATGCCCCTTCTCCTTTCGGTTTCGCGGTTCGTGGTTCAAGGTTCGAAGATCGAAGATATGAAGACAACAAGATTGTAATTTACTATTTTCCTAGGATAGATTAGATACGGGGGTACCAACAATCCATCTCGGTGTTTAAATTTTCCGCAATTTATTTTTTATGTGTTTGATCATAAAATAGATATAAAATCGGAATTGCCATGACATGCATCATATCATAAATTCACTCCATGCATACATGTAGAATTTTAATTTTGGTAATTAAAATAGGCATGTATACAAACTCGTGTAATTAGTTGAAATTTAATTAATACGTGGTAATTAATAAATTTATTAACTAATTAAAGATCCGAGGACGGGTTATGAAATCGTTAGGCCTTTCGGTGTGTGTTCTCGGTGAACCGCCTTAAAGCCCAAACGAGATCACGTTTTCAATTCGTAGTGTCTACGAGGTTGAATGATGGTAAAAGAACAATAAATCTTGGATAAAAACGGTTCGCTTATAGGTTGGGTGGTCAACTGAGCTAGGCTCGACCGACTTAACCCTCCTAGTGTGATGTATGCACGGGGGTCCGGCAAGACTAAGCTACACCGGAGAGTGGAGGGGTGATTCCTTCTTATCTCAATGAGGCTATCTTGACCCGATTTCGTCCGACTGTCATATATGTTCCAACGAATAGGACGGGTAGGCTTGCCTACGTTACCGACACCATTCGGAATCCTTGATTTGATGAGCTTTTATGATAACATCAAAAAGACGTGGTAAGTTAACCCACAACCACTTCCAAAATATTGAGTGGGAGCGGGGGAGGCGACAGCCAACCCCACAGCCTCTACTATAGATACAAGTAAGTGAGAGAAGGGTGACGCCTCGAGGCGCTTTGATTTTGTCCCCCTAAGGATGGTGTTCACCCCTATCAACATTCATGGCTTGGTCTCCGAAAGGATAGGATTTCTGGGTACTCGTCGGGTCACTGACCTATCCTAAGACGGCACACTCGGGGCGTACCTAAGAGGTCCGATATAGTAGGTCACACTCATCATGGGTATTCTTGATAATATCTAGGCTAAAAAAGGAAGGTAATCAATGAATAAAGGGATGTTCGATTCTCGTGGGATGTTCGATTCTCACAAGTTATTCATTGATGAGATTGTCTCGATTTAACCGTCATCTCTTTGACCTACCCTAAGGCGGCACTGAGATGCGAGGTTAAAACCTTGGAATGGTAGAGTAGACTTATTTTTTAGTTTACAATTCCTAAAATAAAATAATATAGTAGTGTTAAACATGAATTAATATATGTCATTTTATTTACTGCATTATATCCCTTACTAAATTGCTTATAAAAAATTAATTGACTAGTATTGACTTCGTTAAAAAGTGGAAAGTAACTAGGACGTTGAACTAGTTAATCGATAATGCAATTAATTTTCGAAAGAGATATTTTCTCTTAAGCCTTTTAAAAACCAGCGTGACATATAGGTATGTCACTAGTGTCATTCGTGTCAAACGGGAGACAAACAAAGGTGATTTCGGACTTTAAAATTCTTCTAGTAAATTTTGAGTGTGTAGTGATTACACGAGTAATTTTCTAATTGAAAAATCGGAAAATCATGAAGTGTTACTAGTTGGACGATATTTGGAATCGATGAACTAGTGGGAGCTTTATGATTTGTTGTTTTTCTAGAACATTAGAAAAGTGTAACTGACTACACACGTAACCGTTCTAATTGAAAAACCGGAAAGTCATGAAATGTTGCTAGTTAGACGATATTTGGAATCGATGAACTAGTGGGAGTTCTATGATTTGTTGTTTTTCTGGAAACATTGGAACAATGTACGAAAGATTTTCTAATCGAAAAAATCGGAAAATCATAAAAATAAAGCATTGCTCGTTAGACGGTATTTGGAACCGATAAACTAGTGGGAGCTTTAATGTTATGATTTGTTGTTTTTTCTGGTATATTAGAAAATCCAAGAAGTCCCGACGAGTAACACTCGAAATAGACATCCCACGGTTCAAGAGTAGTGTCTACTCAAACGAACCGCTGGTTCAAGACTGTTTCCATTCACGGAAAGTCAAGAATGGGAGAATATGTCTAAAAGTGTTTGTCACCTAAACTGAGAAAATTTTAAGGCTGAACCGAAAATTAATTAAACTGAAAATCATAGGATAAGGACAGTGATTTTGGATCACCAACCTATGAATCCTTGGCGATTTTCTCGAGCTAAGTTCTTTGGCAGAACAAGGTAGCAGTGCATTTAACGATTAAAGGAGTAAACAACGGGCAGTTAATTTTAGCTAGAATAGTGGGAGTGATATAAGGAAATGAATCTCGGATTCAATCCTTGGATATCGCGGAAAAAAAATTATTTTATGTTTAAGATTCGTTGGAACGAAAGGATTTACCTTCTATTCGATAATTTGTTTGTCGTATAGAAAGTGAATATACCATTTGTAGTACGAATCCAAGACTCGGACTTTCGTTTGATAAAGTCAAAACCACTTAGAACTGCTGAAATATGTTTTTAAAACACATCTTAAGAACTGTTAAAAGCAATTGGTTTCTATATTTAGATAAACGCTTCTTCATATTCCATAGTTAGTGCATAGTCCCTAAAAGACAAGACCGAAGGCGGCTCAGGGTGATTCCTTTTCTCCCAGTCTGGTTATATTGTCTCAAAGGTTCAATGACTAAGTTTCCTTTCAATCGGGAAAGGATAATGGTTATAAAGAAGTAACATAGCTTGTTCATGACGACCTTCGGGGTCTGATGAAAGATACAAGCTAGTAGGAGCTTCCGAGTAGTGACTTCTTGTCTAATAACTATTCAAACACTCCGGTAAGTTTATCCAAAATATTTTGAGGTTTCTCTGTTTTCAACAGAGATAGAGTATTCTATACTCGGAATAGGCCATTCATAGTCCTAGGGACTGATGCTCGGCCTGCCTCATAGTGAAATGCTTTCACTAAGGGAGAAACCGTTAAATTACTTTACATAGTTGTAGATGTGCTACAATACAATGCTTAACTCAATAAAGATATTGGAAGCGAAATAACGGTTTACATTGAAATGTAAGACCGAGAAGTCTACCTAGAATATGCTTTGGAATTTATGGATAAGGTGTGGATTCGGTTCACCCCACTTCCGTAAATATAAGCATTTAGCACACGGTGCTTGAAGGTAAGACTGGTAATTTCGCGCATCCGTTCGGTCAGTGACCAATCGTTATATATCTTGTAGCATTGAGAAAAAAGTGTGTTATAAGATTCTTGAAATCGGGAAGGGACAGTTATACTGTTGCGTCCTTTTCTGATAGAGTCTATGAACAGTAAAACCTTAAACCTTGAAGTACGTTTACTCAAGGTAGTTACTAACTGATTAAAATCAGACCACATCCAACATCGGTTGTTGGTGATAACACTATATACTACTAAACTAGATCAGAATTTCGATCCACCCAGAATGTAGTAGGAGTATGGTTTATCCATTACCCATTACGGGTTCTGCGGACTTTGTAGTCTGAGGATCGATTGATGACCTATGGCTCTTTTGTGAGCAGTATAGGATTCGATAATAGAGGTTGGTTTAATAGCCATAACCCCGTGAATGGAGTTCGGTACTCCGTTCGTTCATGCTCTTGTAGAACCACCTGAGCGTCACAGGCCCAGTGGGAGTAATTGGATCTACACGGAAAAGAGTAGAATGCATAGGAAAGTTTATCTTTCAGAGCAAAGCTTGAGTGGTTAGAGAGTTAATCAGACCTTGAACTCTCTTATCACTTAGTATTGCATGATTTCGTTCATAAGCGGAAAATATGGGTGATTCCCTGAGATTTTCTTGCCAAACAAACGGAGTCTGGATTCATTCAGAACAGAAGGGTATTGCCTTATGAACTTATGACAGGATGACTGTCAAGGATTATGTCCTTTGTGGATAAAAAGCAAACCTCTCGGTCATTGGAAGTCATATATTTCTACAATATGTGGATTTGACCAGAATATTGATAAGTCTTTTGTAGACTGGATATCAATTTTAGTACAGTAGTGAATATATACATACATTAGTGTTTGTGAAGGATAACACTGCACCAGTTGGAATCAACATGGGTGTGTTATCTGAAGTCAGAATCTGACAATACCACAATTCTCTGCAACTGAGATTTGGACAACATTCTTAAGAGTTTGACTCGGTCGAATTCATTAGAATCAATCACTGGTTTCCCATCCATCTTATTGGTTAAGATGATGCATCTGTGTATGCAACATTCAACGAGGAAGTTCTACCCTATGCCTCAGGAATGACTCTCTAAATCTTCGGATCAAGAGAAATGGGATAGATTCTCTTTCTAATAAGAGATGGTCAGGTTATTGAACGTCAACTTTGATCGAATCTTAGATTCGGCGGTTAACAAAGCAAGTTTAGTATGTCCTTTAGTATCTTGAGAGAACGAGGAATAATATGCGGACATATTCATGTATGAACTTGGATATGTTTGATACACTGATTATGACTTTAAGTCAGATTGAGGATGATCGTTAAGTAGATCTCGGGCTCAGTGTTTACTCAGTACCACATGATTAGATGGACCGGTAACGTTTCGATTCTACGGATCGTCTCGAGCCGACAACCTGACTAATCATTAAGACCCATGACATTTAGATGTAGGTGCTCCCCGAGTCACTGACCTATCCTACGACGGCATACTCGGGGTGTACTTTGGAATTTGAAATGGTTATGATATGCTTAATGGGTACTAGAATACGGGATGGGTCTCCATTGCTTTAGAGCAAGTGGGAGATGTAGTTTGTTGTATTTTAAATAATAGGGTGTGCTCTAAAACAATTAATCACATGCTTTCGTGCAAGTGGGAGATTGTTAAGTGTGATGCCCGAAAGACAATTTTGTAATTGTTTTATTTAATAAATGAAATGATATTATTATTCATATTTATTATTCTCATAATCACCGATGTGACAATAGTAATTACACTACAGAAAACCCTAAAGTATATCGTTTATGTAATCACTTAACTCAGTGTATGGTATATACACGGGAGGATTGAGTTAGTGAAGATGTACTTAAAATACAATTAGCCCGTAGTGAAGTTAATCGAGAGTATCGGGTCTCTCCTTTAACGTGCTATTAATGCGCCCGAACACAATAGGTGTGATTGTCTTATCCGGACTTTCGGTTAAGAGAACCTAATGGGGCATTTATATATGATAGATATATCATATAGGGTGGACCGATTTGATTAGAGTTCACGATATAATTCCGTAATTGAGAATTCTTATCGAATCAATGGATGATCATATTTATGGATATATCTTAATCCCGAGGTGATCACGATCAACCGCTTGAATCGGTATGAAGTTTGATTTGACGGTTAAGGATTACACCGAGTCCGTGGTCCGAATTACCCCATCTTGGCATTGTCTTGGATTGAGTGAGTAGTCCGTGTTATCACGGATACGGAATCCATTCCTTCCATTTTCGGAAGTAGATAGACAGTTCCCTTATTTGTTAATCCTAGAAACCGATCGATCCATGGAGTTCATATTACACCGATTAGCTACCGGTGAGTTGTATGAATTAATTGATCACTAGGGGGTTAATGGTAAATAAGGATAAGAGGTTCTAGAAAGTGTTAACGGTAACTTCCCGATTTAGAATGAACAGTCTATGGAGGATTAATCCATATGTAATGATTATATCAATGGACGCTTATTATTATTCTCGTGAGGAGATAAATATAATCTCATAATCGGAGGAGTGCGATCACGGGATTATGGTGGCATATTCCCGTGATTGATTTATCGAATATAATTATTCGTTCGTAAGATAATTATTTATTTGATTTATCGGAGCCGCTGATTATTAGTCCATGGTCCCCGACGTGCCTCCTAATATAGCATAGCTATTCTCGGACGTCGAATCCTAATAATATTAATTTAGTTCTTGTTGGACTTTATTAAAACGATATGTGAATTAATTGTTTAGTGGACTATTAAATTAGTTGGGTTAAATAATTAAATATGTGAAAAAGACATTTTTCATAATCTTGGCCCAATTTAGTGTGTTAGTCGAAATTATTGTGACTAGGTCACAAGCTACAAATTTCGACCCATAGCCTTATTTTTGGAACAAGAAATTATTTTCTTGTGTATTAATAAGACATGTGCATAAAATATTTATTGGATAAATATTTATGGAAAGAAATAAAGATAAATATTATTCTAGATTTGTTCTAGAATATTATGGGATTATCTTTTATTTAATAGGATTATTATAATTGATTTTGTATTAATTATTAAATCCTTGGAGGCTAAGTTTTACTCTCCTATATAAAGAGAGTTCTCCCAAGCCTTACACACAATGAAATTCGACTTCTCCTCTTAGAGAGAAGAAGTATAAAATTCGGCCAATGGTGAGTTGGGGAAAAATCTTGGAGGTTTTTCCGGGTAGCATATCGGAAAGATTCGAGACGAGGATTTCCTTCCACCGGGAGTTGCTTGGATCACACGTACGGAAGATCGTGGTGCTCTTCACACCTTCTTTTTCTATTGCGGTTCTTCAACTTGGATTTTGAGATCCATGAGGTATGTTCTACAACCCCCTTGTAGATGTAGATCTAGTTATTTTATTACGTGTATTTTATAGATCTAGATCCTTAAATCGCTTCCGCTGCGGATGATATTACTAACACAAGCAACAAAGAATTTATCAAGAATCAGACACTTTGAAGAACCACAAACAAGAATCAATTCATTGATTCTCAACCCAACTTTGATTCTTTATCACAGGTTTAGACTGTGAAGCAAACCGGGAAGGTTTTGTCAAGGACAGTTGTTGCAAGCAGTCAGGCATACTGTGTTTGTGGTGGTAGCTAGTGAAGAGGCATACGTTACCCTTCAATGACCAGTGTTCAAGCAATTGAAGAGCAGCAATTCTACCTGTTCTACAACTGTTTAGATAGTGAAGCTAGGGATTAGGCAATGACTATTGTTTAGGACTTTTTGTAACAGTTCACCTCAAGAAGTTCTAGTGGAATTTTCCTCCGCACCACAAGGGAAGAGAGGACGTACAGGATTACACCACCTGGAACCTCTATAATTCTTGCTCATTTACTTTACGCATTTATTTACTCACTTAGAATTTACTTACAACATTTGATAGTTGATTGTTACACACTTCATAGTTCACAAACTGACATTCATCAGAATTCAGTTCACCTCTCTCAGCTTTCATAAAAGAATAACAAGATCAAGATAAAGGCTAATTATATCCGCTGCCAGTTGACTCAGTTTTACTTAAGTCAGTTTGACTTAAATTCAGCTTAGTCAGCTTAACTCCACACAAGTTTTAACTAAACCATAATTTGTTTTAAATCCAGTTTAGGAAAGTTTTTGGTGACAAGTTTATTCACCCCCCCCCTCTAAACTTGTGTTAGCCTTTCCAAGGGACCAACAATTGGTATCGGAGCCAGGTTTCTTTGATAAGATATCATTTGCTCTATATCTCCTTTAGTTGTTCTCATTTGAAAGCTAAGTTCCAGTTAATTCACTATCAGTCTTCACTCACTCACAATGGATAACAATCAATTTGCGAGACAGATGCTTATGTGCAACATAGACAGATTTGATGAATACAAATGTCGTATGCAGGATTTTCTAGCAGCTACTCATGATGAAATGATGGATGTACTCACTGATGGACCAATTCAGATAACTCACATGCAAATTGTTGGTGGAGAGCAAGTTCGAGTTGCAAAGCCTAAATGTGAATGGACTAGTGATGATCGCAAGCGAAACAATCTCAACAATGTTGCTATGGACTTTATCCTCAGAACTCATGACAGCAACATGTATTTGAAGGTGAAAGAATGCACAACTGCTAAGGAAATGTGGGACAAGCTACAACTTGTTTGTGAAGGAACAGATTCAATCAAGGAAAACAAAATTTCTGTTGCAAAACAAAAGTTTGAGAATTTCAAGATGAAATCTGGAGAAACCATTGACCAAATGGAAACAAGATTCAGTGCTATCATGGATGAACTAGATCTACTCAAGATTGAGTACTCAAAGAAATTTATCAATACAAGAATCTTGAAGGCATTACCAATGTGCTGGAAGATGAAGGTCACTGCTATGGAAGAATCTAGAAGACTCGACATAGAGCACTCATTCAAAATCTTCTCAGATTTGAAAGCCTATGAATTCAGTGAAGATCTTACAAGTACAGCTGCAATAATCAAAGCTCTGGAAGAACCAAAGACCACAGCACTTGCAGCAGCATCAAATGACAATCAAGAAAACTCATCAAGCAATCTTCAAGAATTGTATGAGATGGAAGAACAGATGGCTCTAATGATGAACAGAATTCGAAGGATGAAGAGTGGACACCCAGTCACTCAGAAATTCATAAAAAGGACTCCTGAGAAGAGAAAAGACGATGAATATCTCTGTTTCAATAGCAAGAAACCTGGACATTATAAAGCTGAATGTCCAGAACTGACCAAGAAGACCCCACCAAGAAGAATTGGTAGAAGAGCACTCCTTGCCGGAGATGAGTCAGATTATGAAGCTGGTACTGAAAGATTATCAGATGACACAGCTTTAATGGCACACATGGAAGATCCAAATGAGGTATGTGAATCCAATTCAAAATACTCTTCAGCTCAGATTTCCATGCAAAATGCGTGTTCTTCGACTGCTGACTCCAATCCAAAAAAATCTAGAATTAGAATAAACACTTGACGAATTGATGAATCAGCTAGTAACTATCCAAGCTGGTTATGAATCAATTAAAGCTAAGAAAGAGAATCTAATTCTTGAAGTTGAAAGATTGAAGTTTGCATTAAAAATGTTGAAACTGACTAAAACTGATAAAGAAAAGATTCGGATCGCCATCGCATCTGCGCAAAGACAAGAATCGAATCATTTGCTCAATCAAGTTCAATTACTGGATTCAAATCAGGAAAACCGTATGGAGACAAGACGGGTAGGATTTGATACACATCAATCTTCCAAGGATAGAACCAGCAAAGCTGCTGAACCTAGTACCAAAAATGGTATTAAGTTTGTGGCTGAGCAAATTCCACAAACTGAGAAAATTGCTTAACCAGTAAAGCCACCATCACATAGGATAAATCAGTTTCCCAAGAAAACAACTGGATCTACCAACAAGAGTAAACCAAATGGTAGATCAGCTGTATCTCAAGAAAACCAAACTGGGAAATCAACTACCAGATCCACAAAAACCAATCAAATCAAGAACCAGAAAAATTACAATCAAAGTAAATTCAAGAATGACAATCATTCAAAGATTCACACATTCAGGGGGAAAGGAAGACTATATCCCACTGATGATGATTGGAATTTTACTGCATCTACTAATAAAACTGATAATAGCAATCATTCCAGACAGAAAACTTATCACAAGTTTCAGTCTAAAACTCAGCAGAGAGCTGTTCTCGGTTCTCAGCAAAAGTCCCAGTACCAAGGTCAGCCCAGACCTCAGTACAGAAGGAATGATAGTTATTATTATTTTAATAATAGAAAGCATGATGGAAATAAGTTTCAGTCAAAAGATCTGAGAGATCATATAAATAAGACACAATCCAAACATAGATACTATAGAAGTGTGTCTTACCTATATGAAAATAAGTGCAACAATATCCGAAGAACACCTAAAGGATATATTCCCAAAGTTGTACTAACAACTGACCCCCATGGACCCAAGCTGAGTTGGGTACCTAAAAATATTTAATTTTTATTGCAGGATATATGGTACTTTGATAGCGGATGCTCTAGGCACATGACAAAGAGCAAAGACTGTCTCAGTAACTTTATTGCAAAAGATGGACCAAAGGTTAATTTTTGAAGTAAAGACAAACCTGGTTACACCAAAGGTTATGGAAACTTAATCAGAAATGGACTTACAATCAAGAATGTATCTTATGTAGAAGGACTACACTACAATCTACTCAGCACCAGTCAATTCTGTGATATGGGATACAAAGTTACTTTTGACAAAGAATTATGCGTTGTCGTCAGCGAATCAGCATATCAAGTTGTCTTGGCCGGAAGAAGAAAAGAGAATATGAATGTAGTAGATTGGACAACAGCCATTGCTGAAACTTGTCTGCTTGTGCATACCAAATCAGAAATCAGTTGGCTATGGCACAAGAAACTGAGTCATCTTAACTTTGATGACATCAACACACTTGTTAAGAAACAGTTAGTCATTGGACTACCAGAGATCTCATATAAGAAAGATAGCTTATGTGATGCTTGTCAACAAGGAAAGAAAACCAAAGCAAGTTTCAAGACCAAGTCTCAGCATTCAACAACCAGACATCTGGAATTACTACACATGGACTTATTTGGACCTATTACACCAATTAGTATCAGTGGAACGAAGTATACATTGGTGGTAGTGGATGATTTTTCAAGGGACACTCGGGTAATCTTCTTAACCAAGAAAAGTGAAACCAAGCAAAAACTTACAGAATTACTCAAAAGACTTCAGAATCAAAAAGGAGTATCAGTTGTGAAGATAAGATCAGATAAGGGAACTGAATTCCTTAACAGTGTGATTATTGAAGAAAATGGTGTTTTACACCAACTTGCTGCCACAGGAACACCTCAACAGAATGGTGTAGCTGAGAGAAGAAACAGAACACTCAAAGAAGCAGGAAGGACTATGATCTGTGAAGCAAAACTAACTGAAAGATATTGGGCAAAAGCAGTTAACACAGCTTGCTACACACAGAACAGAGCTCTCCTGAATAAAAGGCATGAGAAGACCCCTTATGAAATTTGGAATGGAAGAAAACCGAATGTTTCCTACTTCCATGATTTTGGAAGCAAATGTTTCATACACAATAATGGAAAAGATCAACTTCATGTTTTCAGCCCAAAGCTGATGAAGGAATTTTTCTAGGATATTCAAGTGTCAGCAAAGCTTTTAGAGTACTAAACAAAATGACACTCAATCATGAAGAATCAATTCACGTAGTATTTGATGAACCAAACTTCCCTGGTGAAACAACTGAAGATAGACCAAAACCAGTTTCTCAGTCTCAATTACCAGTCTCGTCAGAATCAGTTTGTATTGATATTGGAAAACTACAGATTTCAGAATCTTCAGATCCAGATCAGTCTCAGTTTCCAACTACTCAACAAACCCCACCTGAACTACATGTTTCAGATCCAAATGAAGAAATTCAAGAACCAGTTCTTGTAGAACCAGATGAACAAATTATAAATCCCTTGATCCAAGCACCAGTTCATCAATGGATGAGAGATCACCCTGAAGAACAAGTAATCGGTAACACTCAAGCTGGAGTTCAAACAAGACATCATCTGGATGCAATGATTGCATGTTTTCTATCTCAATCTGAACCTAAGGAAATAGAAGAAGCTTTGAAAGATCCAGATTGGATACTAGCTATGCAAGAAGAATTGAATGAGTTCGAAAGAAATCAAGTATGGGAATTGGTAGAAAGACCAGCTAATGTGAATATCACTGGAACCAAATGGGTTTTTAGAAACAAACTTGATGAAGATGGAAATATTGTAAGAAACAAAGCTAGACTTGTAGCCAAAGGATACTCTCAAGCAGAAGGCATAAACTTTGATGAAACTTACGCACCAGTTGTAAGACTAGAAGCAATCAGACTATTTCTTGCCTTTGCAGCTCATAAGAAATTCAAAGTTTACCAGATGGATGTGAAAAGTGCCTTCTTGAATGGAATTCTTGAAGAAGAAGTATAGGTTCAACAACCACATGGATTTGAAATCAAAGATCAAGCTGATAAAGTTTTCAGACTAAGGAAAGCTCTTTATGGATTAAAACAAGCACCAAGAGCTTGGTATGAAACTCTATCTCAGTTTCTAGTAGATAATGGATTCATCAAAGGGACTATAGACAAAACTTTATTCAGGATGAAGAATGGAGAAAATACTCTACTTGTTCAAATTTATGTTGATGACATAATTTTTGGATCATAAGATGAACAATTATGTGAGAAATTTGCAAGTTTAATGAAAAGCAAATTTCAAATGACTATGATGGGAGAATTGAATTACTTCCTTGGATTACAAGTTAAACAATTAGATGATGGAATTTTCATTCACCAAACCAAGTATACAAGAGAACTTATCAAAAATTTTGGTATGGAAAAATCAACCGGAATCTCTAAACCAATGGGGACCAGCATCAGATTAGATGAAGGCAAAGATGTTGATCAAACACTTTACAGAAGGATGATTGGAAGCTTACTCTATCTTACAGCAAGTAGGCCAGATATATCATTTACTATTGGTGTATGTGCAAGATTTCAATCTAAACCAAAGGAAAGTCATCTCACAGTTGTGAAAAGAACTTTGAAATATCTGAAAGATACAGATGGAGGTATTCAAAAGAAGGAGAATTCAAGCTAATATCTTATTCAGATTCAGATTATGCTGGATGCAAAGTGGACAGAAAAAGCACATTAGGCACATGTCAGTTACTAGGAAATAGACTTGTGTCATGGTTTAGCAAAAAGAAAAACTCAATCTCAACTTCTACAGCTGAAGCTGAATACATAGCAGCTAGAAGTTGTTGTGCTCAAGTTTTATGGATTAGACAGCAATTAAGGGATTATGGGATAGAAGAAGGAATGATTCCCATAATGTGTGATAACACTAGTGCAATTGCAATCACTGATAATCCAGTTTTACACTCAAGGACAAAGCACATTGATGTGCGTCACCACTTCATAAGAGATCATGCAGAGAAAAAGGATATCACAGTTCTTTATGTACCTACTGAAGATCAGTTGGCAGATATCTTTACAAAGCCATTGGACAAAGAAAGATTTGCCAAATTAAGAACTGAATTGGGGATAATCAAAGTTAGTTGAAATCAGTTAAGCCATATATTCGTCAAGGGGGTTAATCTTTGTTATGCTGGGTGCGCTCACTTAACAGATTAGTCATTGACATCAACAATTTCAAACTGATCAACTAGAACTGACAGACTTTACTGAAACTGAATGATTTGACGAAACTGAAAGTTATTTCTAAAACTGACTTCAGCATCAGTTTCTATCCCAGTCAACTTTAGTCAAAGGATGACAAGATAAAAGCGACAGCGGTTATATAGTATTTAATTACTGCAGCTTTTTGTCAGAATATTGCGTGTACACCCCATGACTGTCAGAATAGTGCATACATTGGTTACCCAAACCATCATGGAATTTGAAAATTTGTACTACTCAACCGCCAGTATATCCTACCTATTTATTCAACCCTCGTTCACACTATTTTCAATCAAATTTCAAATTCTTCATCTCTTTCCTAAAAACAGAATCAGACTCTTCGAAATCTTTTCCTCTCAAAAATCAATTTTTTTGTTCACACCCAGACATTGCCACTTCAAAGAAATCACAAGAAGAAAGACTAATAATAGAGCTAGATGAATTTTCATTCGAAATTTATGAAACTATGTGTCAAAACACTCTGTTAGCGAGTTACATCTGTGAGAAGATTCAAAAACAACCAGGATTAAGAAACATTCTGGAAGTTGCCTTCAAAGAACCACGTGATGTGGAAGGAATTCTGCAATTTTGGGAGAATATGCGATTGGTAAGAGACTCCTTAATGACAACAGTTCGTGGAGATCGCATTGCTATCAATGAAAGAGTAATGAGGTCACTCTTTGGCTTTACAAATTCATCTGTGACACCAACAGATTTGACTACTCTACCATTGAATAAGGCTGCATTTCTAAATCAACTATCTTTTTCTACGGAACCCATAGAAATGGTACTCATGTTGACAAAATCAAGCCAGAAATTGGACGTCTCAGCAGGTGGCTCAGCAAGCATGTCATTGGAAAATCCAAAGGAATCAGTATACTATCTGAAGAGAATATTTATCTGATGAACATAATATGGGGCGAAATAGAATTCAATTGGGCAGGTTACATAGTCAATCAAATAAAAAAGCAACACTTAGCCGAATTGGACAGTGTACAAAGAGCTCAAGCTGAAGGCCAAGTAACTGTTGGTAGATTCCGACTGAAGAAAACACTCAATGGAATCATTCAATTCTATTTGGAAAGACTCAAGGAAGGGAAGCAAGCAAGACAAGAGGCAGCTACAAAGGAAATCGCAGCAAAAATAGTATCTCAACCTGAAGCCGGTCAGAAAATTGTGTCTCAGCAGGAAGCTGAACACAGAGGAATCAAGCGAAAGGCAGACTCAGCACAAGAAAGATCAGTTGTAAGATGTTTATACCCAGAAACCTCAAGTAAGACAGCACCAACTGAGGGGGAACAACAACTACAACTGACAACTGAAGATACAAGGAAAAACACTCTTGCTGATAATACTTCTCAATTACAACATCAATCAGTTCAGCAATCAGCTCCAGTTTTTGAAGCTAATAAACTTATAAGACTAATGAAAATGAAGCTTAAACCAGAAAATTCTCGTGACGCTAGTCTACAGACTGAAGAAAAGTTACTCTTGGAGAAATTGGAAATCGGAGATCTATATACTCTATTTCCTATATCAGAGTTTCTTGAAAATTGTTTTAAAAGATTTACTGAACTATCTCAAAAGAGAGAATCAGCCACATCATCTGTTCCCAAAGAAAGTTCAAGGAAAAATGATGATGATGATGAAGATGATCATACAAGGAACGAAGCTGATATGACTACAGTTTTGCATTCAGAAATTCAACTTCAATCTCTAGCTACACAAACTGTGAGTCAGAAAGAAGAGTTGCCAGTTGGAAATCAGATAACTGACACTCAGCAAGCAGCTGATGGAACTGATAATCAACAACTCATGATTATTGAATCACTTAGCCTAAGGATCTAACTGAAACGACATATGATCCTTCTGACATCCTAACAAAGGATGATTTGTCCAAAGTTCATGAAAACTTGAAGATTGTGCTCAGTCACAAGGATGCACAAAATGGCCTTCTATCAAATATTTCTGGATATCTCGATTATAGAACTAGAACAGATGTTTCAGTTCATGCAAGACTAGAGATGATCCACAAATCCAGTTCAAGTTATGCTTCAGAAATTCTGTTACTTAAACAGAAACTAGAAGACTCAACCGCAGTAGATAGGGAAACACATGCTCAGGCTCACTGGCATATGAATCAGCACATCTACGAGTTAGAAACTCAGCTTAAGGGAGTAATTGCGTCTCAACAACGTATATCAGCCGACCAACTGGCAACCCATACTTTGGTAGATCAGCTATATGATGCCAAAAAGGGGGAAGCTGAAAAAGAAAAGCTAAAGTTACTTAAAGAGATGAAGCGACTTGAAGAAGAATTGGAAAGATACAAATCAGATACTAAGTTCTTAAGGAAAGAGCTAACTGACGAGCAGCTCATTGTTAAATACAGTCAACCCGGAAAACATAGAGCTACTCTTACAAAGGATCTATGGATGAAGTTTATCAACGAGCACAATCCTATCAAAGCCAATTACAAGGACAGGACATTTGAAGAATCCTTGAACTACTTTTTATCTGATGTATTCTCAAAGCAGAAAATGGCACAATATAAGAAGAATCAGAGGATTGATGATAAACTGAAGATTAAAGACAAGACTAAACAAATGAAAGCTGATGTAGTAGAATTTCAAAAATACTACTTAAAAGAATCAGACTTACCAAAGTTATTTCTATGGAGAAAATGGAAAGAAGGAAGTCAATTTGACTACAACAAGACCTTCTCAAAAGAAGACTCCAAGCTAGAAAATGACTATCGCATGTATGACAAAGAGATGAAGTTTATTTCAGTAAAACAAAAAGCACAGAAAAAGCTCAGTCTTTAGTCAAAATTATTTAGAAAAAATGTAACTATTCCAGTTTTTGCTCATTCTAATGAAATCCAGATTTCCAGCTTTACATTGTTTTACATTGTTTTGATCTTTAAGCTTTTCTTTTAGGGAGAGTTTTGGCATCATCAAAAAGGGGGAAATTGTTGGAAATAAAATTTATGTTTTGATGATAATTCATCATACTTATTCAAAGTATTATCTTAACCTCATTGATGAAGTGCTGAAGCTAGCTATTATAGTGAAAAGCTAAAAGATGTCTAGAACTGAATGTTTAGGTTTTACTAGAGTCTGATATTTGTATAGGTTACATCAGACAAGCACTGTAATAGCTAGTGTGTCGTAAAACTGAAAATTGGAGGTCATTCAGAAAACTGGAAATTGTCAAGATAAACAAACTGACTCAGGATACACCAATATGAAAACTAAAGAAGATAAGTTCGCTGAGGGACATAGACTCAGTTGGCTTATATTGAAGAACTGAGAGTCACAGACTCAGTTATAGAAGATTGAAGAACTGAGGGTTCAAACTCAGTTATGAAGTTTACAAGTCGAGACTGTAAAGTTAGACTTCAGGCAAGATTGTGGTGACCTGAACTGACTTTATGGATCTTATATGAAGACCCAAGAATCATAAGGATAAAGAATTCTTGGAAGATAACTTGTTATGGTGTACTCTGATTAAGTCAATTATGATCAGATGAAAAACTGGAGTACTGATATTTGAAGAAGATAAAATCTCAGGTAATGCTCCAATTCATTTAAGTAACTGACATTTGATAAACTCAGTATAAAACTTACAAGGAAACTCAGTTTTATATATCAGTCATCCGATAAAATGATAGTACAGTCGAACGTTATAAAGGAAGAAATTCTATTGGATGAAATACTGACACAGCAGAACGGACATAAAATATATCCGTTACAAGATAGACGTTGATACAATTCAAATTCAAGCAAGATGAACATTGAACCTCACACTATATATAGAGGACCTTGGACAAAGAAAAATATAACAGAATTATTAAGATAAACAAGCATTTTTGTGCACCAGTCTTATTCATTCGAATTGTTATCATCTCTGCGCTACAACAAGATCATATCAAGTATTTCTTCAAGTGTTCAAGCTACAAAGAATTTATCAAGAATCAGACACTTTGAAGAACCACAAACAAGAATTGATTCATTGATTCTCAACCCATCTTTTATTCTTTATCAAAGGTTTAGACTGTGAAGCAAACCGGGAAGGTTTTGTCAAGGACAGTTGTTGCAAGCAGTCGAGCAGACTGTGTTTGTGGTGGTAGCTAGCTGGTGAAGAGGCATACGTTACCCTTCAAGGACCAGTGTTCAAGCAATTGAAGAGCAACAATTCTACCTGTTCTACAACTATTTAGATAGTGAAGCTAGGGATTAGCCAAGGACTATTGTTTAGGACTTTTTGTACAGTTCACCTCAAGAAGTTCTAGTGGAATTTTCCTCCGCACCACAGGGGAAGAGAGGACGTACACGATTACACCACTTGGAACCTCTATAATTCTTGCTCATTTACTTTACGCATTTATTTACTCACTTAGCATTTACTTACAACATTTGATAGTTGATTGTTACACACTTCATAGTTCACAAACTGACATTCATCAGAATTCAGTTCACCTCTCTCAGCTTTCATAAAAGAATAAAAAGATCAAGATAAAGGCTAATTATATCCGCTGCCAGTTGACTCAGATTTACGTAAGTCAGTTTTACTTAAATTCAGCTTAGTCATCTTAACTCCACACAAGTTTTAACTAAACCATAATTTGTTTTAAATCCAGTTTAGGAAATTCTTTGGTGACAAGTTTATTCACCCCCCCCCCCCCCCCCTCTAAACTTGTGTTAGCCTTTCCAAGAGACCAACACGCTTTCTATGAGGCAACAATATGTCGAGTTGAAAGTGATTCCAATTGTTCGAACGAATCTGAAAACAGAAAAATAAATTTTTTTCCGTGATATTCAAGGATCGAATCCAAAGTTCATTTCCTCATACCACTCCCACTATTCTAGCTGAAATTACTGCCCGTTGTCTACTCTATTAATCGTTAATGCAAAGCTTCCTTGTTCTTCCATAGAACTTAGCTCCTAAGTCGAGTTACTCGGTTAAGAAAGTCGCTAAGGTTTCATTGGTCAGTGATCCGAAATCACTTTCCTTATCCTATACTTTCCTTTTATTAATATTTCGGTTTAGCCTCAAACTTGTTTAGTTTAGATGATTAACACTTGTAGACATTCTTTCCCATTCTTGACTTTCCTTAAAAAAAGAAATAGTCTTGAACTAGCAGTTCGTTTGAGTAGACTGTTGGTCCCTTGAAAAGGCTTTAGTTAAGTTTAGAGGGGGGGGTGAATAAACTTAACAATTAAAACTTTGGAGTTAACAAATTTCGCAACTTCGCCAGCTACCGTCGATACTTCGCAGTCCGTCGAGACCTCGCAGCCCGTCGATAAACAAGTAGTCTACCGACGCCCGCCTTGCTGAATTTGTGCAATGGAATAATATCAAAATTAAGCCTTGTTACTTGTTGTTAAATATGTTACTAAGTATTAGATACTCGTAGTGTGTGTGTGTGATTTCGGTTGCTAGATTCAGCAGTTGATATGAATAAAGACTAAGTGCGTAAAATAAATGCGTAAGTAAGTAGAGAGATTTTTATAGTGGTTCCAGGTGATGTAATCCCGTACGTCCACTCTTCTCCCGTGATGTTGGAGGAAATTCACTAGTAATCTTTGAGTTATCTCGTTACAAAGAATCCTAGGTTGCTTGTCCTTCACCAATAACTATGGCTTCACAACCGAAAACTAAGAACAGTAGGATTGTCGCTCCCGAGTCTTCCACCGGTCCTTGAAGGGTAGAATTGCCTCTTCACCACCTCCACCACAAACCAACAAAGCCTTTCACACCTACCGTATGCTTCATGTCTTCGCAGGTTCTTTATAAAATAAAGAATGAATCAAATAAATGATTCATTAAAGCAGCCTTGATTAGGATGATATAATCAAGAACTTGCGCCTTCAAGTGTGTATGCTTGATGCAAAGCTTGAACACGTAATGCACTTGAAGAGAATAACTAGATCAAGCAGCCTTTAAGCTCGTAAGTTCAAACAGGTGTTTTTCACTCAAGTTGTTATCACTTAAATTTTATCCCAAAATTCATCATCTTTTTCTTGAGTTGAAAGTCCTCTATTTATAGGTAGGAATGCATGTGACTTGAATTTGAAATTCAAATGTGACCGTTCCTTGTATTTGTCCCATCCGCACCGCATTCCGTCACTATTCATAGGATCGACACCGTCAGATTACTTTTTGACAAGCAAGTACCGTCCACCCCTTTGACTTGTATCCAATGGATAAAAATATGGATCATCCCAACGTCTTTTTAATCTCGGCCTTTGATTTGCTTGATAAGTCGAGGTAGTTGGTCGTTCTTATCCATGTAACTTCCCAATAATCTTGAATTGATCGAGGTATATATCGCCAGGTTCATCACCGTCGTAAAACCAATCGTCCGTCGAACATCATATTTTTGTCTCGTAAAATATAATGCAAATTTCGAATCTTTTTATCCAACTTTTGTTTGTGAAGTTAGATTACATCATTTAAAGTATAACCAAGTTCCAAGCATCATTTAACTTGTGGAACTTAGACCTTCTACACAAGGTATATGTAATCAGTTTAGGTCATCACAGACTTGCCTAAATTCTGATTCCATATCCTTGACATTAAATACTAAGTTTGATCCCTTAGCCTTCATTCACTGAGTTTGAATCCTCGCCCTTCGCTCTTTCGCCTTCAAAGCAGGTTCTAGACCGCCACCGACCTATCTACCCTATCGACCTAGATCGCCTCCGTCGATAAACAATCGCCAGTACTTTTACGTTGCTTGTTTGATCAAACCTATTTATGAATCAAACTCTAATAAACCTATACATTTTATCTAGACATCTTTTTGCCTTTGCACTATAACAAGCCTAGTATGGCACTCATCATCAAAACTAAGAAATAAGTCCAACAATTTCCCCCTTTTTGGTGATGATGCCACTACCCTCACCTAATCAAAGCAAAGCAAAAAGATAAAAACACAAACGTAACAAATTCAGTCATTTCTCATTATAAACATTTGTTCACAAGTTATTACAACTAGATACAAGAAAGATAAACAATGAAAAGTAGCCGATCTATTGTCTCTTTTCTCTTTCTTGTCTAGCCTTCTCACTTGCTCTTGATAGGCTCGATCTCTTCTATCATTTCAACCATCCATTCATTCTCAATAAGTGTAAAGTCAATATAAGAATTGACTTGTTTCCACCAATTCCATGCTTCAGCAGACAAGATTGATCTCGATTCACCCCGAAGCCAAACTTCATATACAAGCTCTCCTTAAATTCATTCAAAGGTGAATCTTTTGCTTTTGTAATTGGCAAGCACCTTTTCACCTCTCGCTACTCCTTCGTCTCCGGTAGATGCTCTTAAAGCTCTAATCCTTGCCTCCCAAAACTTCAAGCTCAAGAAGGAGTTGAGACCTTCATGAAATCCCATGTCACGATAGGGTCTCCTTCGTTGTAAAACTCTTTCTTGTACCGTGATAGGAGATCATCGCAAGTTGCACTCGCCAGTGTGTTGCCTAAAGGCATTTGTATCATCATCCATCTCTTTTGTGCAAAGAGTCTAGCAGCCCTCCTTTGTCGCAAACTCGATTGGCCCTCTTCCCCTTAGTGACATCATCAACAAAACGTGAGATGAGGCCATGAATAGCTTCCCGTGATACTATCACTCGTGTAATTGACCCGCCATAGTTCCAGCTTCTAGTATCAAGAGAAGTAATCCTTGATTGCGTAGTCTCTTCCAAATCCGTTGATCCTTTCAAGTAAATTTGGGATCAGCATAGCAGTTGTTGTGCAAAGAAGAAGCTCAAGAAATTTTCAAGCAAGCTTGTCAAGTTTTTGATGAACGGATGTAAGTTGATCTTTCAAAAACTTGTCCTTCAGTGTGTTCCCTTGCTTGATATATCTCACATCATATATCATATCATTCAAAGCATTTTGAGTGGAAGCAAAGTTTGAAGCAGCTGTATTAGCAGATTGTCTGTTTTCATTGACCATCTTCATCGTTCTTCAAATCTCTGTTCTTGCTCGTCCAATTGAGTTCTTAACTCGTTGCATGTCATTTCTTACGTTCTTAACTCATTGACAACTTCAATTGGCACTCCACTGGCCATTCTACTGTCAGTAGATCCATCAGCAGGCTCCTCAACCCTATATTGTGCCTGTTGTCTGCTGATGACCATGGCTCTACTCAAATCTCTCCCAGCAGGGGGAGGTCCTTCCTCAACCATTGCACCAAGAACATCTTCAAGGATAGGATCTTGTGCAGGTTCTTCAACAACTTCTTCTTCTCCAAAAATTTGAAATTCTTCATCACTGTAATTATAGTCCAGCAGCTGCTCATCCTCATTAACAGCAGTCTGCTGACTATCTTTTCCTACAGTGGCATTGGCTCCAGCAGGCTCCACTACAGCAGCCTCATCAATAACAGGGGTTTCCTCCAAACCCAAACCCGGTTCCAACCTTTGTCCAGGTGTCGTTTGAGACTCGCACTCGTACCTCCCGTTCCAACCTTTGTGCAGTGTCGTTTGTATCCCAAAGAACTCCGTACCTCCTCTTCAACTTCCCGTGGATTGAATATATTGGTATTATCCACTTGGAAACCTTCAAAGATGACCAATCTTGGTCGAATCATGGCAGCTTTGGTGAGAATTCCTTCAAAGTCAAATCCTCTTTGATATTCAATGGATTCCTCGTAACTAGCACTTGGTTCACCGAAGTCGATGGTCTTTTCCACATCCAAATCAGCATTCCGTACATCTTCAAAGTTGTGCAAGAGGGCTCTACAACATGAAATGTACTTGGTTCATCACCAAACCTACCAAGACTCAAATTTATTCCTTCATTTATCAAGGCTTCTAGATCATCCATGGTGAGATCTTGTAGATCCTCATCCATTTCTCCAGTCTGCTGGCCCTCAGCAGACTTACCAGTATTAGTTGGCGTTGTACAGATGATTCATGTGCCAGTGCAGCCCCACTTGATTCTCCTGGTCCAGAGGGAAAATCTCCTCTACTATCTGATGATGAAGAGGAATCATCAGACCATCTCTTGGATCTCTAAATTTGATACCCTCCTCCTTCGTTGCTCATCAAACGATCCATCGGCCTTGATTGCAAAGCAAGGTTGTATCAATCGATCCAAAGCAAGTTTTCCACTCCTAACTTGTCAAAAACCCATTCTTCAAAATCGTCATTGGTTGAGCAAATTGTTTTTGTCTTTTGTAGAACCCAAACTTCCACCGGAAGTAATCGCAATTTGTCAAGTTTGGGATCCACAAACTCTTCGCTTTTCTTGCTCTTTTTCACATGCCTCTCAAATGGCATAAAAGATCTTCTCGGGAGCAAGCTCCGTAGCTTGTTGACCTCCAAAGGTTCCAACAAGCGATTCAAGGTATCTTCTACAGATGTTTGAAAGTCGGCAGTTGCCGTGATGGTGCATTTGTACCTACTACTTCCATCCGTATCACACTTGGTTCCCCCGACTTACATGCTCATCGCCAGGTTAGCAAGCAGATCGCTTCTTCCCCCGAACTATTGCCAAATTTGCGGTGGTCTTCAACCAAGTCTCCAATCACCTCTTCAACCACCACAAACAGTTCAGTGTTCGTAGTTTGCCGTGGTTCTTCATGGATGCTACGGCAGCTCGTGGTCGCAGATCGTCGTACATCCTCTACGTGCATTGCTCAAAAACAACCCGTTCAAAGCATCGTGGACTTGATAACTTCTTCATTGGAGGAATCACCGATAACAACCGGTGGAATGATAGTTAGAGGCTCGCCTTCAACAGCCTCTTCTTCCTCCTCTACCGATGCTTCTTCTTGGGCCCTCTCGTGCCTCCAAATCTTTCAACTCTTTCCCTTGCCATATTTCTTCTTTTTGGCAACTTCCTTCATCCTCTTGGATAGGGGTTCATCATCATCATCTTTTCTAGTCAATTTTCTTTTTCTACTTGCTTCCTTCGTTGTTCTCTAAGAATTTCAACAACAGTTCTTCTTGTACTACAAGCAGGTCGTAACCTCCACTTGACCCTCGCAGACTCAGAACGAGTCGTGTCGTTTCCTTTCTTGTTCTCTTTGATTTCAAGATTTCAAGTAATCTTTCTATCATCAAGACTCTTCTTCCTCTTCCCCAGCTTTTCTTTGGTGCAAGCAGGTTTGATAGAAATCTTCTTAGTTGGTTGAACCTCGCTCACCACCGCATCACCATCATCTCCATCATCATTATCATCACAGCCTTCTTCAAACAATTTCTTCATCATCATCAAGTCCAGGGATTGCATAATCAATCTCCTTTTGTATCCGGACCGATTTATATCAATCGGTTCAATGTCGTGAACCTCCAAGTGATTCAACAGGTTTGAATCATCAAACCTAAGGGTAAGGCCTTTGATTTCCTTTTCCCTAGTTTGTCCTCCTTTGCAACTTTCTTCATATAGTGAATAAAGTATCCAGCCCTTACCAAACTTCATGCTCCCGCAGATGATAATCATCGCCCTATCTTGGGTCCCGATAGAGTATCCATACCGCCGCTAGCCCAAGTATGTTCTTTGCAATGAGCTTGCTCGCAGACTATATTCATTCCCAATGTGTCCGCAATTGATGCCAGAACGATTTGGTGGTTTGATTTGTCTTGATTTGGTCTACAAAAGTCAACTTGTCCAATCCCATTGCTTCAGGATTCACCGGACCATTTTCCACTTCTTCAAATCCAAACACTTCCCTCAAACAGACCTGGGGAGATAACAAGCTCCTCAAAGCATTCACAGCTGTATTGAATGCTTCAGCTTCCTTCTTCCACCACCATGTTCTTCCGTAAATCAACAACATTGGTGTATGAAATTGTGTCTAATCTCGATATTGAGCTTGTTTTCCAAGCCTCGCAAACCTCCTTATTCTTCGACCTATATTAATGGCCAACTCGTTTGGTTTGCATCAACAACATAGCCTCTTACACTTTGGCTAGATTCGATTTGAACTTCAACTCTTTCCGCCATTGAAAAAAGAAAAAGATGAAGAAGAGTTCCTCTCAAATCGTGTTCACACGAAGTAGAATTTGCGAGAGATAAAGCGAGAAGATGCAAGTGGTGAATCTCGCTATGTAACGGTACCGATTATATAGACAGTGGGTAGTTGAAACCGTCATAGCACGTACATTGAGGTAACCACGATTAATCCGAATAAATTCGTCTTGACACGTGGCCCATTACTCCACCATAATGTTTGTAACCGTTGGATGGTTTAACCGTGGTAATAATGGATAAAATAAATATCCCGCCAATATGCTTTTTGACTTTAATTATTTTGACCGAGTAACGTTCCCTCCAAAGAAGGTATCCCTCAAATAGGTGGGCTCGGCAGTCCGTCGATAATGTGCTTCAAAGAAACCGCCGACAAGGTGACTCGTCGATCCTTGTTTTCTCCTTGTTTTGTTCAATTGATAATACAATATGAAGTTTAATACCAATGACCGATCCGTCAAGTGAGCTCACCCAACATGACAAAGACCAATCCCCTTGGCAACCTCATTTGCTCAATTGTTCAAACATAAGTACATGGAATTGTTGATACCAATGACTAACTCGCTAAGTGAGCTCACCCAACATAGCAAAGACTAATCCCCTTGGTGAATTCCATTACACCGCCGAATATCGGTCAATCTTTATAATTCCAAGTTCGGTCCTTAATTTGGCAAATCTTTCACTATCAAGTGGCTTAGTGAAAATATCAGCAAGTTGATCTTCGTAGGGATGTATAGAACCACCACATCTTTCTTTTCAACATGATCTCTTATAAAATGATGTCTCACATCAATGTGCTTGGTTCTTGAATGCAAAACAGATTTTCTCGTGATTGCAATTGCACTTGTGTTGTCACACATGATTGGAATTTCCTTTTCTTCAATTCCATAATCCCTTAATTGTTGTCTTAGCCATAATACTTGTGCACGGCAGCCTTCCAAAGAAGAATGTATTCAGCCTTCAAGCAGTGGAAGTTGAAATAGAATTCTCGTTTCTTGCTAAACCAGGAGACCGATCTATTTCCCATTAACCGACGGGTTCCCGAGGTGCTTTTTCTATCAATCTTGCATCCAAGATAATCGAATCCGAGTAGGATATTACCTTGAAGCTTCCTTCCTTGGAATACCATATCCCTACTCCCAAAGTTTCTTTAAGATACTTGAGAATTCTCTTAACCGCACCTAAATGACTTTCTTTAGGTTTGGATTGAAATCTTGCACAAACACCTACAAAGAAAGGATATATCAGTCCGCAAGGCAAGTGAGATACAATAGGATCGCCTATCATCCTTCTGTATAAAGTCTGATCAACATCTTTGCCTTCTTTATCTTCATCCAATCTGATGTTTGTACTCATAGGAGTTGAGCTCTTAGTGTCGTTTTCCATACCAAATTTCTTCAGCAGTTCTTTGGTATACTTGGTTTGATGAATGAAGATTCCATCCTTTATTTGTTTGACTTGCAATCCCAAAAAGTAGTTCATTTCTCCCATCATACTCATTTGGAATTTACTTTTCATTAGATTTGCAAACTTTTCACAAAGTAAATCATTTTCAGAGCCAAAAATTATGTCATCAACATAAATTTGTACCAAACAGGTGTTGTCCCCTTCACCGATTCTCGAAAAGAGTCTTGTCAATGGTTCCTTTTGTAAAACCATTGTCCACCAAGAATTGAGATAGAGTCTCATACCATGCTCTTGGTGCTGTTTCAATCCATAAAGTGCTTTGTTGAGTCTATACACTTTATCTTCTTGATCTTTAACTTCAAATCCAGGAGGTTGCCGAACATACACTTCCTCCTCTAGGATACCATTCAAAAATGCACTCTTGACATCCATTTGATATACTTTGAAGTTCTTATATGCAAGATGTGCCAAGAATAATCGATAGCTTCCAATCTTGCAACAGTGCATAAGTTTCATCAAAATCTATTCCTTCGCTTGAGAATAGCCTTTTGCAACTAGTCCGGCCTTATTTCTTACAATGGTACCGATTCATCAAGTTTATTTCTATATACCCACTTAGTACCAATGATATTTGCATGAGCCGGCCTTTCAACTAGTGTCCAAACTTGATTTCTTTCAAATTCATTTAATTCTTCTTGCATAGCAATTATCCAAACTGGATCCGAAATTGCTTCTTCAACAACTTTAGGTTCCATTTGAGATAGAAAACAAGTAAACATAGCTTCCAGTTGTCTTCTAGTCCTCACACCTTGCCGTACATTGCCAATAACTTGTTCACAGGTGATTCCTTAACCATTGTGGATTTTGGTTATTTTGATTTTCGTGAATATCATCTTCGGTAGGGTCTCCGTTTGTAGTTTCTTCTACAAGGGGGGTCACAGATCCTTGAATTGCTTCGGTTGTTGCATCAAGTAACATTGTCGCGGGGTGTTCGGCGGAGGCGAAGATCGAAACTTTTAGGTCATTGAATCTTTCCAAAACTTCAACACAATCTGGATCGTTGATTTGTTGATTTTCAGCAGTTCACACTCTTTATCTTCCATACCAAGTAAACTTAGGTTCATCAAACACAACATTGATTGTTTCTTCATGTTTCGTTGTTCTTTTGTTCGGTACTCGAATGCTCGCCGACCGAAGAATATCCTAAGAAAATTCCTTCATCGATTTTGGTTGGAAAGTTTTCAAATGAACTTTATGATTTAGAATAAAACATTTGCTTCCAAATGGGTGGAAATAGGATATATTAGGTATCCTTCCATTCCGGATCTCATAAGGTGTCTTCGAGCGCCTTCTTGTTTCTTGATGTTCTATTTTGTGTATAGCATGTCGTATTTATCGCTTCAAATTTGACCCAATATCTTTCGGTAGCAAAGCTTCACAGATCATTGTTCTTCCCGCTTCCTTTAATGTCCTGTTTCTTCTTTCAAACAACCCCATTTTTCGAGGTGTACCAAAGAGCAGCAAGTTGATGAAGTACACCATTACGTTCACGTATTCTCTTATAACTTTGTTGAGAAATTCAAAGTACTCGATCCGATCTAATCTTTATGATCGTTAGACTTTTCTCATTTTGTAATCTTTTCAAAAGATTAGGTAAGCTTTGGAGAGTCTCACTTTTCTTGTTCATGAATATCACCCAAGTGTATCTAGAGAAATCATCCACAACCACTAAGGTGTATTTCTTCCCTGTCACACTTGTTGGAGTTATAGGTCCAAAAAGATCCATGTGCATAAGCTCCAACACTCGTTAGTTGATTGTTTAGTCTTTGACTTGAAACTAGACTTTATCTCGTTTACCTTGCCGACATGCATCACGGATAGCATCCTTCTTGAATGTGATCTCGTGTAAACCAACCACTAACTTCTTCTTCACTAGCCGATTAATATCATCAAAATTTAGATGATTTAACTTCTTGTGCCATAACCAATTGAGTTCGATTTGGTATGCACAATCGAGCAGAGTTTCGGAACTCGCATAGTAGACCAATCCACAACATACATGTTCTGTTGCCTTCTACCAAAGCAAGTACAACTTGATCACCTCTTTCACTAATGACAATACAGTTGTTTTTGTCAAAAGTGACCTTGTATCCCATATCACGAATTGTCCGGTGCTCGGCAAGTTGTAATCCAGTCCTTCCACATATGCAACATTCTTGATTGTAAGTCCATTTCGATAAGTGTGCCATATCCTCTTGTATAGCCAGTGTATTTTTGTTGCCAAAATTCACCCTTGGACCATCTTTTGCCACAAAATTTGTAAGACAGTGCTTATTCTTTGTCATGTGTCCGGAACATCCACCGTCAAAGTACCGTACACCCTACAAAACAAAGTTAATGCATTTTAGGTACCCAAACCTGTTTGGGTCCATAGTGGTCGTGGCAAGCATGACCCTTGGTATGTTTCCATAAGGTCTTCTCCTAAATGTGTCATACTTTGGTTCATACTTTGGTTCATACATGTATTCCACACATCCATAACTTCTAACAAGTAGGTTGTGTAGGAACCACATATGTTTTACGGCCTTTTGGTACATAATGCCGTTTGAAATGATTCTTGTTGTTAGAAACATTTGCATAGCCATAGATGTCCGTCTGTTAGGAGCGACCACCCCGTAATATGGAGTCCGCCGAGGTCTTATGTAAGTCCTCCGTCGATTCCATTGTCTAGGTTTTACCCTAGCAAAGTATGGTTATACCGATCGTTTCTAGCATTAGATGCGGGAATATTCCAATCATTATCAAGCAGGGAAGTCTACCTTTCCCCCGAGATAAGTATCCCTTGAATGATCAACATTTTTGGATTTGGGATTCTTATTCTTGGAATATTTCGTTTCTTTCCCTTCGTGGTCCAACGAGACTTGGTAGGGTCCGCTATCGTAGGCTTAGAAGGTACGCAGTAGCCCTATTTTTGGATTTATTCTTTTTACTAGGAGCCGTTGACTTCGAGACTTCGATTTTGCTTCTTTGAGGCATTCTCATTTGGTTTTTCGCTTCGGCAGCCTTGCGGGAGATGGATCTAGTGCGGGCACAAACTTAGGACCAATTTCGGTACTAGGTTCGGTAACCTTACCGGATCCACTCTTGTTAGATTGCCGAGTTCCAAATCCAAGCCCGATTCTATCTCCATAAGGCTTTCCCGATTTGTATGCGTATTGGAACAAGATGGTTCAAATAGATTCGAGGTGCTTGGATGTGCAGCAGACTTATGCTGATTCTGTCCAACATCTTTTTCCTTACCTTTGAAAACCCTTAATTCAGCTTTCAATCTTCCAACTTCTAACTCAAGAGCCTCTTTTTCAGCCTTCACAATCTCATAACCAGATTGTATTATCCTCAGTTGATTAAGGATGGCATCCAAAGTCTCATTGTTGTCAGAATTTCTAGGATTTGAACCACAGGTTGATTCACAATCACTTCCAGCAGGAGTGTTTATAGATACAGTGTTGTATACCTCCTCGTTTCATCCATGTTGGCCATCAAAGCATAATCCTCCATATCAGCAACTAGTGCTGTGTCATCTGACTCATTTCCTTTTTCAGATCCCACTTCATATCCTGATTCATCTTCAGCAACCATAGCCTTCTTGCCATGTCTCCTTTGTTGACTTTTGGTCTTCAGTAGGTCTGGACAATCAGGTCTAAAATGTCCAGGCTTCTTACAGTTGAAGCAAAGATAATCGAGTTCCTTGCCTTGTTTCAATTCGGGACAATCGTGTCCGAAGTGTCTGGTTTCTTGCAATGAAAGCATAGATAGTCATTATCTTTCTTTGGTTCTTCTTTCCTTCTCTCAGTAGGCCTCTTTGTGAAATTTCTTGTAGGGGCCTTTCCAGTCTTCATCATTCGATCTTCTTGCTCGTAGGGCAACCGCTCTTGCATCTCATCCAAGCATGTCATCCTCGTCCTCCCGATGTTTCTTCATGATGTGAAGACCAATGCGGTGGTCTTTGGCTCTTCCTTTTCGATTTCGAGCACTAACTTCTTGCTAAATTCATAGGCCTTAAGATCGAGAACAATTTGAAGGTGTCTTCCTCACGCTTTCTCATTTCTTCAATTGCGGTCACCTTCATTTTCCAAACATCTCTTGCAGGTAAAGCTTCCAAGATTTTGGTGTTTACTTCCTCTTTTGAATAACTTACACTCGGCGAGTAAGCTCATCTAAGATTGCATTGAATCGGACTCCATTTGCTCAATGGTTTCATTAGGTAGCATTTTGAACTTTTGAAACCTTTTTCCGGCCACACCGATTTTGTTCTTCTTTATTGCATCGGTGCCTTCACGATTAAGTGAATCTTATCCCAAAGTTCCTTTGCAAAGTCTTGCAATCTTTGACTTTCATGTACATATTGCTATCCAAGGTTACGTAGATGATATCAATAGCAATGTTGTTGAGGTTTGCTCTTTTCTGTCTTCTCGCATTCCATTCTCTCTTTGGTTTAGGAATGTACTCGCTTCCGTCACCCTTTATTCTTGCCTTTGTAATCTCCAAAGTGGTCCTTCGATTAGTACATCCATCATCTCATCATGAGTAGCAAGCAAGATATGCCTGCATTCGACGTTTATACTCATCAAATCTATCAAGAGAACACATCAACATGGTTCTAGCATACTGTGTGTTATCCATGATGCAAGTTTTGAAAATCAGTAACTTGAAAGAAAGTTTTTAAAGAATTTTCACAAGCACAACAAGTATGATTCCTTCAGAACAGAAGCACTGCTCCGATACCAATTGTTGGTCCCTTGAAAAGGCTTTAGTTAAGTTTAGAGGGGGGTGAATAAACTTAACAATTAAAACTTTGGAGTTAACAAATTTCGCAACTTCGGCACAACGCCGATACTTCGCAGTCTGTCGAGACCTCGCAGCTAACCGCTCGATAAACGTAGTCTACCGACATTCGATTTGCTTTGAATTTGTGCAGCGGAATAATATCAAAATTAAGCCTTGTTACTTGTTGTTAAATATGTTACTAAGTATTAGATACTCGTAGTGTGTGTGTGTGATTTCGGTTGCTAGATTCGAACAGTTGATATGAATAAAGACTAAGTGCGAGAAAATAAATGCGTAAGTAAGTAGAGAGATTTTTATAGTGGTTCCAGGTGATGTAATCCCGTACGTCCACTCTTCTCTGTGATGTTGGAGGAAATTCACTAGTAATCTTTGAGTTATCCGTTACAAAGAATCCTAGGTTGCTTGTCCTTCACCAATAACTATGGCTTCTGGCGAAAACTAAGAACGGTAGGATTGCGCTCCCGAGTCTTCCACTCGGTCCTTGAAGGGTAGAATTGCCTCTTCACGGCTCCACCACAAACCAACGAGTCTTTCACACCACAACGGATGCTTCACTGTCTTGAAGCAGGTTCTTTATAAAATAAAGAATGAATCAAATAAATGATTCAGTTGCAGCAGCTTGATTAGGATGATATAATCAGCAGCTTGCAGTCTTCAAGTGTGTATGCTTGATGCAGCTTGAACACAGAATGCACTTGAAGAGAATAACTAGATCAGCAGCTTTAAGCTCAGTAAGTTCAGCAGGGTGTTTTTCAGCTCAGTGTTATCACTTAAATTTTATCCCAAAATTCATCATCTTTTTCTTGAGTTGAAAGTCCTCTATTTATAGGTAGGAATGCATGTGACTTGAATTTGAAATTCAAATGTGACCGTTCCTTGTATTTGTCCCATCTGCACCGCATTCGTCACTATTCATAGGATCGACTTTGTCAGATTACTTTTTGACGGTGCGTACCGTCCACCCCTTTGACTTGTATCCAATGGATAAAAATATGGATCATCCCAACGTCTTTTTAATCTCGGCCTTTGATTTGCTTGATAAGTCGAGGTAGTTGGTTGTTCTTATCCATGTAACTTCCCAATAATCTTGAATTGATCGAGGTATATATCGGCGGGTTCATCGTCTCCGTCGTAAAACCAATCGATCCGTGAACATCATATTTTTGTCCGTAAAATATAATGCGAAATTTGAATCTTTTTATCCAACTTTTGTTTGTGAAGTTAGATTACATCATTTAAAGTATAACCAAGTTCCAAGCATCATTTAACTTGTGGAACTTAGACCTTCTACACAAGGTATATGTAATCGAGTTTAGGTCATCACGAGACTTGCCTAAATTTCGATTCCATATCCTTGACATTAAATACTAAGTTTGATCCCTTAGCCTTCATTCACTGAGTTTGAATCCTCAGCCTTCAGTCTTCAGTCTTCAGCAGGTTCTAGACCAGTCTACTGACCTATCTACCCTACTGACCTAGATCAGTCTGCTGATAAACAATCAGCAGCCTTTTACAGTGCTTGTTTGATCAAACCTATTTATGAATCAAACTCTAATAAACCTATACATTTTATCTAGACATCTTTTTGCCTTTGCACTATAACAGCTAGTATGGCACTCATCATCAAAACTAAGAAATAAGTCCAACATAGACACTACTCGTGAACTGTGGGATGTCTAGTGATTGCGTTACCCAGTGGGACTAATTTTCTAATAAATCAGAAAATCATAAGATTAAAGCTCCCACTAGCTTATCGGTTACAAATACCGTCTAACTAGTAACACTTTAATTTATGATTCTCCAATTTTTCTATTAGAAAATTTCTTGTGTAGTCACTACACAATTAAAAATTCACTAGAAGAATTTTATCGTCCCAATCATCTTTCAAACTAACTACGGTTGTCTCTCGTTCAACACGAGTGACAGCAGTGACATACTTATTTACGTCACTTAAGTCTTGAAAGCTCAAGAGGAAATATCTCTTCCGAAAAATTAATCGCATGTAAGATTAATAAGTAAAACGTTCTAGTTACTTACCACTTTTAACGAAGTCGTTACTAGTCAATTTAAAACATACACTAGCAGTCTAGTACCCTAGAGAGATATATAAATAGTTGTAAATAAATTTGACAGAAAATAAATCCAAATTAGACACTACTAATTGATTTTAGGAACTATAAACTAAATGTATAGTCTATCCTACCGTTCCAAGGATCTAGTCTCACACCTCAGTGCCGCCTTAGGGTAGGTCAATGAGGTGACGACTAAATTGAGATCTTTCTCTCTCGATGATTAAAATGGAATCGAACACCCAACTTTAATTTCTGATTACCTTTCTTTTTCAGCCAAGGTATTACCAAAAATACCCATAATGAGTGTGACCTACTATTTCAGATTTTTAGGTAGACCCCGAGTATGCCGCCTTAGGGTCGGTCAGTGACCCGGCGAGTACCCAAAATCTTATCCTTTCAGAGACCAAGCCTTGAATTTTGATAGCGGTGAAGGCCTTCCTTAGGGAGGCCGGTCCCAGGCCAGCACGAGGCATCACCATTCTCTCACGTTGCTTGTGTCAACAGTAGAGGCCGTGGGGTCGGCTGTCGCCTTCCCCGCTCCCACTCAATATTTTGAAAAAGTGGTGGGTTTACTGATTTCGTTTTTGGACTTGATGTATCTTTAAGGAACAATAAATCATGGGCCCGAATAGTGTCGGTTATGTGGGCTCACCCACCCGACCTATTCGTTGGAACATATGTGGCCGTCGGACGGGTCAAGCCCAGGGGGCTCCGTTGAGCCGTAGTGGCTCATCGGATGGCTCAGCCTTGCCGGACCCCCTTGCAAACGCCACACGTGGAGGGTTAAGTTGATCGAGCCATGCATCAGTTGACCACCCAACCATGGTTTGACCATTTTCGAACCATATTTGCCCATAATTGTCCAATCCCTTAACATCAAACTTTCGCGTAGACACTACGGACAAAAACGAAATCTCGTCTAGGTAAGGTGGAATTCACCGAGAATCCAACACCTTAACCACGAGGTTTCAGGATTTTACTCCCTATGCTTTCGCAGAGTGGGATTCACCGAGAATCCATCACCCAACTATGACGATTGACAAAACCCGTGTTCCTCGGTTTTTACCCTAATTAGTTTCTAATTAATATCAAACAATTAATTAAAACTAATTGCATGTTGTATACATGCCTAACTAATTCCTCGAATTAATTTCTACATGTATGCATATGGAGTGGAATTCATGATATGATGCATGTCATGGCAATTTTCCGGTTCTACACATACAATCTAAACATGTATTCTAGCGCGGAAAACAAACACCGAGATGGACCGTTGGCTCCCCGTATCTAACCTATTAGAAAATAAATAACCAAACCTTAACTAGGGTTTACTACTTTCTAACATAATCTGCAGCTGTTCAAATTCTTCGATGATCGGGAAACCATAAAAACTCGGATCGTGATGAAACTTTCCAGATATGTTCTTCACTCCTCGTGATTTAATATGGACGGTTGGATCGGAGTTTTGACTTGTCAATTTTCTCCAGAGAGCCGCCTAACTTGCTGCTGAATCTGTCTCTTACAGCAGCGCATCAGTGACTTCCCGAGGCCGATCGGGAATTAAGATGAAACCCGATAGACCTGAAATTTTTATGGCATCAATAACTCCACTTTTACTAATCTGACCAGTCGGATTTGCGTTTCAACGGTCCAAACTCTTCCAGAAATTCGAGGAAGTCACAGCTAGGGTTTCTGTGAATTTTGTGTTTTCTGTTACAGCAGCCTCTTTGTAGCAATGAACGGATATTGAGAAGGACTCCGATTGACACCAAATTTGGAGGACTTGTTCATCATCTGTTAATCTTGATTCTGACCGAAAGGATCATCGTTTCAACGGCTCAATCAACGGGAAAAACGAAAATACCAAACATCAACTAAATAGATCTACTTCTAGGAAATTAAAATTGCAACAACAAATAAATTACATAATTTCCTATACTCATATGAACGAATTTTCTTCGTTTATATGAGTTTACAATAGATCTAACGGGTAAACAGTGCCAACCCCCAATCCATCTCTTCAACCATAACAACCAATCACATATGCATATTTAAAAAAAAAAAATCTACATGCAATTCCACTCCTTTTAAATCGTTTATCTATGAATATAATTCATAGATCGTGGAAACCTTTCTCTGATACCACATGATGGATGTAGGAGCTCAGATCTGTACAGAACAGATCTTTGCGCAGCGGATGGATCACGATCTATAAACTACATAAATAAAGTATCTAAAATCCTACTAGGGGGTTAAGTTTATCTTACCAATAGTAGGAAGAGAAGCCAAGATCTTCCAATGTGTTCTCCAAACGGTGGTTGGTGGACACCAATCCTTGGAATTGAAACCTCCTTGATATGCTTCCAAGAAAAACTCCAAGTTTTTCTTCAACAAAAAACAAATTTTTTTTTCTCTCTATTTTATGTGTGTGGGGGGCGAAAATTGCACTTGCCTTATGTCTTGGAAGAACTCTCTTTATATAGGAGAGTAAATCCTTGGCCTCCAAGTTTTTAATTAATTAAATAATTAATTAAAAAGAAATCACAATAAAGGATAATTCCATTTATAAAAGATTGTGATTAATCAATCAATCAATTACAAATCAATTATCATTTATTACTTAATTACTTACCAAGTAAATAATTAATCACACAAGAAAATCAATTCGTGCCTTTTATTGATGAATGAGGCGCCACACACTAGGGTTTAGGCCCACAGAAAATGTCTTTTCTGTGTATTATATTATTCGGCCCAACTAAATAATATTTCGCATATCAATTAATTAGCCCAGCCAATTAATTATCACTGAGCCATTAACAGGAAAAACACCCGAATTACAGCAGCCACATTGGGGACCATGGACCTTTAACCAGTAGCTCCAATAACTAAGTAAAATATTCATCGAACAGAATATTCATACTTAAATTATTAATTCCGGGATTACGCCACCATAAACCCGAAACTGAACTCTACCAATTATAGATATACTTACACTCAACCCTATGAGTAAATAAGCGTCCTTTGATATAATCACTACATACGGACTAACCCTCCATAGACTGTCCATTCTGAGTGGGAATTCTCCGTGAACACGACTCAGAATATCTTATCCTTATTTACCATTAACCCCCTAGTATTAATTCACATATCTGACTAGTAGCTAATTAGTCTAACATGAACTGGGCCCATCATTCATTTTCTTAGGGCTAACAAATAAGAGGACTGTCTCTCTACTTCCCGTAGGAAGGAATGGATTCCATATCTGTGAAAATCAGAACTACTCACTCATCAGGAGATAGTGCCAATGAGAAGTGACTTGGAACACATATTTAAGTGAACCGTAACTAACACATCAAACACTACCCTGAGACAAGTGGCACCATGTGATCACCTCAGGATTAAGGTTGATCCATATATGATCATCTAATGATTTAATGAGATTCCTCGATTACGGAATTATATCGAGAAATTCAGATTAAATCGGTCCAGTCCTATATGAATGCCATCATATATAAATGCCCCACGTATGTACCCTCTACCGACAGCCCGGATAAGACTATCACACCCTAAGGTGTTCCGGGCGCATTATTGGTGTTTTAATCATGAGACCCTAAACTCTGATTAAGTTCACCACGGACTAACAGTTTAAGTATATCACAACTAACTCAATCCTCACGTGCATGCCATACACTGAGTTAAGCGGTTACATACTGATATACTTAGGGTTTGCAGGAGTGTATTACTTACATGCACAAAGAGAGTAATAAGGTGAGATAAATTCTGTTATCCAAAAACAATTACACAAATTGTCTTTCGGGCACTACACCTAACAATTTATTCTATCTATCATTTGTACTAAATGTTGATTCAGAAGCGTTGAATTCACCAATATGTCAATAGAAAAGACGGAATGTTAAATCATGTAATTGTTAATTTTATATGGTTGGGGTAGCTTTTTATTATTATAGTTATGCATCCATTACTTGGAAAAGAGAAACTAGGAACTTTGTCCTGGTTCCAGTAACATGCATTAGTTCCATTTGATGCAATTGTTTTCTTACTGAGCGTTGTATTGTAGTTCACCTGTTACTTTAACATCTTTTAGATGATCAATTTTATTATTGACAGGAGAACAAGGGTGGAAGTGGCCCTTGCTCTAACCTCCTCCATTTTAGTAGATTACTCTTGCGTCACGGACGCAGACACGCAACAACAGTCTCTCCATGTCGGGTTTTACTAAACATTGTATAATAATAATAAACCTAAATATCAGGCTCTCCATGTTGGGATGCAATAAACATGGTATGTTAAGCATGAGCAGCATGATAATAAGTAAAAGAAAAGATGAACTTGATTACGTGTTGTTATGTTAAAGAAAAGATTGAATGTTATATCATGTTATTACATTTTATTCTTTGTGTGGTTAGAGTAGCTTTTTATTATATAGTTATGCATTAATTTTGTGAAAGAGAAACCTTGAACTTTGTCCTGGTCCCGTTAGCAGGTATTAGTTCCCAGGACACTTTTGTTCCGGATACCGAGTCCTTATCTGGAGAATAACCCCGGCACACATATAATTAAAGTTCAGTCTAATTATACATATAAGCTGATGAGACCTTATTTTAGGAGATTTTGTGTGTTTATTTTATATCTATTATGTCAGGAGATGCTCTGTTTCGAGTATTTTTGGATGGTTTTCATGATTTGGAAACTCGAGAGAGAATGAAAGATTTTGGGACTTATAGAGCAGCTTTTAGAAGATTGAAGGAATGAGGCATTTCAAGAATCTATACTTTCAGTGTTCAGCTATGTTGGAATCCCGACTATTGAAGAGAGGTCGAAACCAACCGTGGTTTTTTGCTTTTTAATCACACTGAGCTTTTATTATTAGAAAACCCTTATTATTGTATTACTATTATTAGGGGAAATGTGGGAGAATGACAAAAATATTTCATCAATTGAGTAGAAAGATAGTCTTTTAAAACTTTTGCATAAATGACAAAACTATTTATTCACTGTCGAAATTCACTTGTGTTCGAAATTCACTGTTTAAATTCACTGTCGAAATTCACTAATTTTCAAAATTCATTGTCGAAATTCACTGTCAAAATTCACTGTCGAAATTCACTGATTTCGGGATTCACTGGGGAGATTCACTGATTTTCGGGATTCACTGTTTGTTCTTCTCGCTATAAAAATTATGCGGTTGTCATTCTCCCTATAAAAAATATGTAGCTGTCCTGTTATTTAAAAATATTCCAGATTGTGTCATTATCCCTAATTTCCCACTATTATTATCATTATTATTAAACACTTTTTAATAAATTAGAAAAAATAATCGGTGGGGTTGGCCCAATTAGCAATTCATCCCTCCCTGACGTGAATCGGCCGAGAATTTACATTAGATATAATAGATTTACAGTAGACTCTCTATAAAGTAATAACTTTGGGCCAGCTAAAAAATATTATATTATCGAAATATTATTTAATCGATAAAGTAATAATTTATTATTTTACATGTATAATAATAAAATATAATTTTATTGAACTTTGTTGAATTTCAAAATTCAAATTCTATATACGTACAAAGTATAATCAATTGTAAAACCTTTTCTATTCTCAAAGTCATTTATTGTATAAGTTGTTAAGTATAATCAATTGTAAAACCTTTTCTATTCTTGGATTATCCGGGTGAAAATGACACGACCGGGTGAAAACGACGCGACCGAGATTCTAACTGGTGAAGAAACCATTGAGGGTCTTAGTGAAAACAATCAAGAAGAAGAAAATGAGAATGATAGTCGTGTTTTGGAGCCTGTTTCTCGCAAAGAAGCAATTAAGGCAGCAATGAAACTTAGTGATTTTATCCTACAATATGATAGAAGCACTCCACAACTTCATAAAGCTTTGCAAAAAGTGAGGGATGAGATTCAAATGGATATAAATTTTCATACAAAGCAGACAACAGTGGACTCATATTTCACTAAGACACTCAGAATTATTATAAAAAAAAAGGATATTATTACTTTATATATCAGTTGGGACCTATATGCGCTAAAATTTAATATTACTTAATGCCTTTATCGAAATTATTACTTTAGCTATTCGGCCCAAGTCGGGACTGTAAGAATTTTTTACTTTATCGAGGTTATAATTTTATCGAATATTATTTTATCGAGAGTCTACTGTATTAGGGAGGAGAGCAACGGGGAATAGTTTGGATGGAATAAGAGCTGCGCACAGCGCGAATTGTTTTCTTCCCTTTTAATTGTTAAGGTGCCGTTGCTTCTATTTATATTATTATTTTATCATTATTATTATTATGAGTAGTTAGTTTTATTTCCAGTTAATTAGTTGTAGTACCCTCGATTTCATATGGTTGTGAGATCTAATTGTTTTTCTTCTCGTTTGGTTATTAGTATTTGTCTGTTTTATGATTTTACGGATATAGGATTTGAATTATTCGTTTAGTTGTTGACGCGCGATGGTTAAGCGATTATTTTGATCTACCACCGAAATCCATCTTAGGCGGTTGCTATAAAAGTTTGGATAAGTTTTGGATTTTTAGTGGTAAACAACACATTGTCTGCCGGTTCGTAGCCCGAAGGATTCCCTATTGTGAAAATAGATAATACTATGGTTAATGTAAAGTCCCACATAGGAAATATATTAGAATGCTCACCCCCATATAAGTGTGAGACATAAATATCTTGTCAAATCGGGTTACCCCTTATAGACCAAGCGAGGATGACGGTTTAAGCAGTTGACCGGACCATTTATGACTCATTTAGCGCTACCAGGCCCGAGGTCTCGGGCGTTACAGAATGGTATTCAGAGCCGACTATCAGACGGAACTATGCGTATGGCCTCTAGTTACCTCTGGTAGGGACGATCCGAAAACAGTCTTGGCCGTCCTGGCGAGGACGCCAGTCCCTTATAAGGGGGAGAATGTAAAGTCCCTCATAGGAAAAATAGTAGAATGCTCACCCTCATATAAGTGTGAGACATAAATGTCTTGTCAATTCGGGTTAGCCCTTTTAGACCAAGCAAGCACGACGTTCTAAGTAGTTGACCGGACCATTTATGACTCATTTAGCGCTACCAGGCCCGGAGACTGTGGGCATTACAGTTAAAATGAAGCCGGTTGGAAGAATGCCTAGTAATTGAGTCTCTTTAATCTTTAAGGCTATTATGTCACCGAACTCCGGGCGGTCGTTGCGGGGTATGCCATAATAAGGGTGTAATTAGTGGCGGTTGTCTTAATCAACGAATTTAGGAGAGATTGGTTGATGCGCGGTTGCGGTCAACTATAACCAATTTATTAATAATTTGACGAGTCATCCTTGAATCGATGATCAATCCTAGGAATTGAGGGGGGAAATAATTAATTGGATGGAGTTCTTCTTCATTTATTTTTCATTATTTTATTTATAAAAAAATCCAAATATATTTTATTTTAAAATTTTAGAAGAAATAAGACCACCGTTCCCTGTGTACATCAGACTTCTAAGCGGAACAAAACGGTAGACTCGGAAAACTAAAATGACTAATACAAACGATCGGAAAGCAACACAAGCTGCATCTAAAACATCATTTAATGACTTTTACACGACTATGAAGTACATCCATCCATTACCTCTTGATAACCACAAAGGGGAACCACAACTTTCTAGCATTAAAAAAATATGGAAATTTAGTGGCCTTGAATCCATCCTACAACACACCACCTTCTCGGGATGGGGAACAATAAGGAAATGGGTAAGTACAAAGTGGGCTGAGCTTGGGTCGGGTTGGGTTCGTTTGGGTTGGGTTTTTAATAGTATTTGTCGGGTTGCTTTAAAAAGTACTAACCCAAACCAAACCAAATTATTAGAAAAACCAATGGTTTGGTTTGGGTTGGTTTTGGGTTGGGTTGGGTCGGGTTTTAAGCCATAAGAAATGTATTTATAATCAAACTTTCTTGTTATAAAATTCATACATGTATTCCATCGAAATATAAATTTTAAACCACATGTCCATAAAGAACAATATATATAGACACTATTTTGTGTGCACATCATATTACGAATCCAATAATCTTATAACAATAGTTAAACATTAAGGAAATCATACATGAAAATTAAAATGTTAAAGAAATGGTCCATGATTCATTTGAAAATAATTACATTTCATCAATTAGTTATTTTAGTCTGATTCTGCAGTCAATGGGTTGATTGATTTTGATTTGATTTTGACTGTCTAAGAGATGTTTCTTCATTTTTTCAATCATCATGCCACAAGAATAATTATTGATCGAAAATGAATAACAATAACCCTTGTCATGGCTATCAATAGATTTACGTATTGTAATGTATTTCAGGTTAGGTTGGCTCGAACCGAAGAAAAAAATAAAAACCCCAAACCAACCCTATAGCATTCGGGTCGGGTCAAAAACCAACCCAAAATTTTTGGTTTCAACTGGGTTGGGTTATTTCGGGTTGGTTCGATTTGGATTGTGGGTTGGTTTGGGTTTATTGGGTTTTTTGCTCAGCCCTAGTACAAACTTGCTTAGTATAGGGTAGAAGAATCAGTACTAACAAATATAGCATAATATAAATATAAGTTTCTACCACATATGTAGAAATTCCTCACTGCCCTCAACTAGTCCCACTAGTCAAACCTCGACCAAATAAGGGTTTGTCACACTAAGATCAAAGGACACTATGCATGGTGAAGACTACACCACAACACATTCAATACCTCATACGACATAGACTTGTCGGCGTGGGCTTGCCCAGGATGCAAAAATGAAATGTGCCTCACCAATGATCATAGTGTTTTAGCTTTTAGACATATCATATATGTTTATTATGAAGTTAATCTAACCACCTAAAGTTCATTCAAATAAAAGTCTTCCTAGGGACTTCAAGTCCTGGACCATTCTATAATAGCTACCTAACACATAACAAATAGATCATTGGATATTAAGTCATTGTCCCGTAAAGGTTGAAACAAAATCCTTCCGGTGCCTCATATTCTCCACGCAGAGGGTCTAAGTTTTGGTGCTCATCCGGGACAGAAGTCATTTGTTAGGTCTTTCCACATTCCAAGTAATGTTCCGAAGACATACAATCCTTGTCACATCGAATAGGGCATGAAAACATGTTAACCCAACAAAACAAGGGGTAGGCGCACGCCTACAGGCTTCGGGTGCATGCCTGAAGCCGCTGTCAGGATCCTGTCCCCATTATGAAGCATCGGGCACTCGCCTTCGCTGAATACTCCCTGCCTGCTCCAATGTCATACCAGGCACACGCCAGACTCACATGAGCGCATGCACCATGCCGATTTTCTGCACTTTTTGTTTTGTTCATCACCTGTACGGATTATGTTACAATTCCAACTAAAATTTGGCACTTCTATGGTGCCAAAACATCACCAAAACCTATAGATTCACATATATACAATACAAAATACATAATTTAAGCATCTAAACACAAACACAAAATTTGAACACCCGCTTACCTCTTTATCCGTGAGAAACATATCCAGAAGACAAGAACACATAGAATCCTTCAAATTCATTGGCTCCTACGCAGTTTCTATCAACCAAAACGCATGAATACGATTACCATCTCAATTACGACAATCTAGGGTGCCATGGATTCATCAGGAAACTATCAAGATTCCAAACTAGGGCTAAAACTGGAAACATACGAATTGATGAGATGTTCGTATCAAAATGGTTATGGTTGCTCTGTGATCGAAACTCTCTACCGCGGTGTGCACAAACGGTGATCCGATTAGCCCCAAGGTCGAAGATTCTATTTTCTTCTCTTCTTTCCCCCAAATCCTCAGAGTTGGACCTTTTTCCCATTCCTTTAATAACCAGCGCATAATGGGAGGAATAATTGGGAGGGGATCGACTTTTATCGAAATGGGAGGGGATTCACTCAGATTTTCGGGTCGGTATCATTGCCTAGGCATAAACCAAAGTCTAAGCACTATAAGACCTAGTTCATTGCTTACACGAGTATGTTGGAGGATACTCTACTATAGAAGGTTCAAGGCCGCAAATCATGTCTTCCTATGCAACATATTTTCACATGTGATCATCTGAGAGTCGGCATTGTATTTTCATTAATGTGGGGATTGTGAGAGATGAATAACAAATTAATGTTGAAATGAAATAAATCAAAAAAAAAAAACGGAGGAAAAAATTGAAAGAATATGGCACATGGTTTGGATCACTTCAATGAAATGTTACAACATATGAGTTGTACCATTTCGGTTAAAGATTGAAATCATAAAACGAAAGTGGAAAGTCTACTCTTCTCTTATAAATTAAGGGGGCTATTAGGTACATCACATCTATTCTACCTGCCGCACCCCACCTACCTGTACGCCACACCGTTTTCACAGAATCGATCTTGTGAAAATCGATTATAGAGCCAAAAATCGGCATCCGCCGAGTTGATTCAGAATCGACATTGTTCTAGAATCGACTTTCATATATATGATTGATTCTACTGTTATACACCTGTGGTGTGGTATACCGGTAGATTTATTGTGGTGCAAATAAAGATCCTTTAATTAAGGACACTCTTAATTTCGACTTTACAGATGTTGAAATGCAGAGTCCAATTTTATACGTAAAAGGTCTTATGTGTCGCTTGTCCTTAGATTTTCATTGGAAGCGGCTCACCATTCTTTTGCCATATGAATAGGACCCACACACCTCTAACTAACCATTTCTCCACCTCCCTATAAATACATTCTCTCTGCAAATGAATACTTTTCATAAATATATATCATCAACGGGAGAAATTATTACAAAATTACAAAAAGAAAACAATAAACTTGTAATTATGGAAAACTACAAAGCAAAATGTAGAAACCTTTATTTCAAACTGGTAATTATTTTCACAGTTTTCCTTGCCCAATCCCACAATGTTATGGGTTCTTTGGAAAGAGTTCAAGTTAATATTGCCAGTGTTTTATCTGCAAATTATCCGCCATTGGAGGTTCATTGCTGGTCGTCGGAAAACGATTTAGGGTGGCATTATCTGTCCCCACAAAACCAGTTTCATTGGCATTTCAAGACCAATGCATGGGATTCCACTGCTTTTAGATGCGATTTTAAATGGAACACTAAGAAAGCTAATGTGGAAGTTTTTAATTCACATATAGAAAATAGGTTTTGTGGTGGTTCCAGAGATTCTGTCCTTTGCTACTGGTTAATTCTAGACGATGGACTCTACATTACTGGTAAAGTACAACCAACTATGGATGATATCCAAAAGGTATATTTTTGGCAGTAATTTTATGGTGGTCCTGGATCATAATAAAATTGTTGTATTTTTGGTGATCGAACAAGGAACATGTATATGCCTCCCGTTGATAGAATTTGTGAATTTAAAAAAAAAAAAAAAAAAAAAAGAAAGATAAATAAATAAAAAAAAGCTCTTTCACTTTGATGTTGTATTGTAATTTGTGTATATTCTTTACTTTTTAGTTTTCAAGTGTAATTGCTCTTTCACTCGAATCTACTGTAATAATATGTTTTTAAGAAAAAAACTCTTTTTTTTTTTTTTTTTTTCTTTTTAATGGTTAAGAACTTAAGATGAGTAGCTATTTTTATTTTCTCTCTCTCTCTTTTCTGATGATAACCGGCGCAGGTAATTGAATTGGTATTGGGATAATTTTTTATATAGCGTAATAACCAAAAGAAAAATTCCAATGTCAAGAGGAATTGAAGAGAGTTATACTTATAACCAAGTTAATTTTCCTTAAACGAAAAGAATATCATTTTCAGCGTGAAAGTGATCAGGACCGCGTCACATAACGTATGCATGAAACCGTATTTTGAAACTAGCAGGAGTCTATAATCATCTCATGATTAACATAATTCATATATGATTATATTGTGATTAAATAAGATTTCTTCACTGTATTATTTATGAAATATAGATTAAATAGGTCACTCCTATATGCATGTGAATGTCAACTTTTCATTGGACGCATACATGGAGAAATTTATTTAGCACATCACAAACAACAAGCAACCAAGCAAAGGAATATGCCTTACTTTCCACCTTGTCATGAGAATGAGTTGTGTGCGTGAATAGCGTCTTCTACTTGTACCACAACAACTGGTTTGGTTTATAGACGAATGAAGTATTTGTTGGAGTTATCAGAATCTGAATCCGACACGAAAACGTGATCCGAAGGGATCAAGTCCTACCGCTAGAGCCGTAGAACCACCGCCAAATCCGGGGAGCCACCGCCTTAATTAGCCATGCAATCGAAAACTCGTTTATCACATCAGAATCTCACAGATTCATCATGATCTCAATCCAATCGAGATCTACAATGGAAGCACGAATTTCATTTGTATAATGGATTTCGCGATAAACTAACTAGTTAACGATTAATTAAATAAACTCAGAGAAAGTTATGAGATTTTGCATAGCCGATGAGATGCCGTGATTTTCTGGATTGTATCTCCAAACAATGACTGATGGACGTCGATCACATACATGGCCGGGCCTATGCTAAGGCCACCGAGACCCGGGTCTTAAGCCCAACGGTGTCGGGGGCCCAACGGTACATGTTTCGCTAAAAGAAAAAATAAATTCTTGTAGATTTAATCCGATCCAACCTAGTATAATATGTTAATTTTCTTTTTTGATTAAGTCCCAATTTTTTTTACTCCAATCGATACATGTCCCAATAAAAAAATTTACTTGGCCCAAAAAAAATTTGCCATATCAACAAGTTTTATTAATTTTTTGCATTTACGGATGTTAAACACGCGATAAGTGTTGGAAAAAATGTAGTACATAGGATTTGACAGAGAACTGGAAACTCCAAAGCACGTTAATAACATTGTCTTTTAAGAGATGTTTCGTCCCACACGATTTGTCACTAAGGGATCAAATGAAAATCTCTTTTAGGATACAATGGGGGTGTTTGATTCAAACAGTGACTTGATTGAATCAAACCCGAGGACAATCAAAGTTTTTGTGATGATGTTGTCAAACTTATAAATTTTCGTCTGCATACTTATGCCTTTTATAGGTTGCAAGTACCCATTAACGAATGAAGGTACTCCTTGCACGAAAGGGTAGGGTTGTCACTGCTCACCGGATGAAAGCATGCAACCCTTACACGAAAGGGTAAGTACACATCAGTTCGAAAATGCATGTATCTGAAAATGCATTTTCGTTGCGATAACATTAATTCGTACGGCAACTCGTATGCAAAGGATAACCAAAATATTTATTTATGAAAAAATGTCTAACAATAAGTATGTTTTAAAAAATAAAAACAACTTTAACTAAAAGGACCAATTCGGGGACTTGGTCTTAAGCCCAACAAAAGCGAGGGCCGGCCCTGATCACATACTTGAACCTCCTCGAACATGCTCAAAAAAAACCTAGTTTTTATTCTCCCAATGGCCAATCAAAAAAACAATTTCTCTCTCGATTCTCTTTTAAAGTGGCATGTAATGTGTTTAGTTAACGTTTTGGGAGAAACTCTATTTATGTGTGAACACAAGAGTTTTCCCCTACACAAGATATATTTTCCTTTAAAGAAAAGAAAATATTTATCAAACAAGCTGAAAACAAATTTCTTATTAGATAATTATTTAACAAATAAATAATTAATATGCATATGTGACACAATTAAAAGAATTCTTTTTCCCAAAATTAGTTACATGTGGCCCATTTTTGCCAATGGGGATAATAGAAAATGTTTTTTTTTTATTTTAATTTTACATATTACTTAACGAATAAGTAATAATCCAAAGTACAATAATTCACTTGCATGTTAGGAGTCAACCCTGGGACCATTGACCTATAACTTGTAGCTCCAATAAATTGAATCAAATATTTATAAAACAAAATATTTTAACTCAACTTATTAATTTCGGAATCACGCTCCCATAAATGCGAAACTAAACTTTATCGATTATAGATATTTCTTATTCTAGATATTGTCGAGTTTATTGAGTGTCCTTTGATATAATCATTTCACACAGACTAACATTCCATAGACTATTCGTAATGAAGTAGGAAAGCTTCCGTAGATTTTCTTCATTACCTCTATCCTTATTTATCACTAAGCCACTACTGCTCAGTTATAGTTCATAACAAGTACGAACCGCGGTTCTATCAGTTTCTAGGATCAATAAATAAGGGGATTTTGTATTTCTACTTACCGTATGATTGAATGAATTCTATATATGTTAAACACACACTCGGCTACCCATTCCCGGATAGGGTCAACGTGAAAGTGATTCAGACAGCGTCAGTTAGCGATCTTTAACGAACACATCAAATCCTATCTTGAAACAAGCAGAAGTCTGTAAGCACTCACTCTGATCGATCTCCTATGATATAATCTCAATATATCTCGAAGAATTTCATCAAAAAGCGAGGGACTAGGTTTTGAAGAGCTTAAATCGTCTTACTTATGTCTAAAAGTCGAAAAGTACTAGTATTCAAAAGTTAATCATAATGACAGTGGAATATTTCAGATATAAAATTATATTTCCGAATTCCAACCAATAAGCGCTAGATTTAAACATTGAAGATGTGCTTCTGGGGTTGGGATCGTCTGTCCAACTAGTATGTCCAAAATGTCTGTCCAAATTGATACGTCGTTGTTTTGGTTATTATTTTTATTTTTATTTTAAAAAGCAAACGTTATATTTTTGTGAACAAAACGTTGTCGTTTTGTCTTGGACAGGAAAATTAGACATACTTGCTGGACATGGGATCCCGTCCCCTGCTTCTGTGGCAAAACATCCCAAAACCCGTTTCTTTTTAAAGCTATGGCTTCAACCTCTGAAGTTACCACTTCAAGATTTACTTCTCCAAAATTCAATAATTCTTCATTTCGTTGGCTTCTAACTTTGCAATTGCCCTGTATCACCATCAAATCTTTGATCATCGGGTTCCAAATCACCTAAAGAATACAGGACGTAAATGAAATACCATACATAACTCCCGCAAGATAAAAAATGATTCTTGTGCATAAAATCACTCAAAAGCTTGGTTTACTGACAAAAGTGAATCACACCCCAAAGTAAAGATCAAAGTGAATATGCACCCAACTGAATCATAATTGTACCAATAAGGCACTACATGAGTTATAAATAATGGGATGAACATGCGTAAAATGATAGAATGTTGACATATATTACATACAATGCGACAGTTTGTCGGCGATAAGACAAGCACAAAGTAGAATTTAAAATGGTAAGTCATAATGTATATATTGTAGATACAATACCAATTAAATCATTTGATTCTAATGGTGTCATATATTACCAACGATTTTAAGAATCTTAGGAATGTGCTTTCAAAAGAATTAGTTAAAGGGGGAATGAGGGAGAAAGACAGAAATATTTCATCAATTGAGTAGAAGGACAGTCTTTGAAACTTTTGCATAAATGACAAAACTATTTATTCACTGTCGAAATTCACTGTTTAAATTCACTGCTAAAATTCACTGTTGAAATTCACTAATTTTCAAAATTAATTGTCGAAATTCACTGATTTTCAGGATTCTATGTCGAAATTTACTGATTTCGGGATCCATCGGGGAGATTCACTGATTTTCGGGATTCACTGTTTGTCCTTCTCGTTATAAAAATTTTGCATTTGTCCTTCTCCCTATAAGAAATATGTAGATGTCCTGTTACTTAAAAATATTTCAGATCCCTTATCCCTAATTTCCCATTAGTTAAAATGGGGTGTCATTTTTGATAGATGGGATGTGACCAGTGCCTACTGTGTATAATCATGTTGACTGGAGATCCAAGATCATAGTTTAAACATAACAACTAAGCTATGAGGGACAATTATCACTTACACATTTTGATTGAACAAACGTGTTATTTGCTGATAGTTATAGGTTAAGCGAAAGTTTTTTATGATTCTGATATCTTGGCAAGACAAGTGGATATTGTAAATTAATCTTTATAGGAGGTCACTTACGTAAGGGTGAAGTGAGACCGCTTTAATGAGAATTTCCAAGGTTTGAATTCTCCAAAACACCTCTCCTCAAGTGTGGGCAATCTGTCCCAAAACTTGCACAATTTTTTAATTTAAGAGTGTGGGCAATCTGTCCCAACAATCCCCTCAAGTGTGGGCAATCTCTCCCAACACTTGCATAATTTTTTTTAAAAATAATGTTCACACCAGGTTTCGATCACATGACTTCTGGCTCCGATACCATGTTAAGATCAAGCGCTTACCGTTGTACTAAAACCAATTGGTGTTATTAGAGGTGCTACTATATTTCCTTATATCATGATATAAGGAAATATAGTAGCACCTCTAATAACACCAATTGGTTTTAGTACAACGGTAAGCGTTTGATCCTAATATGGTATCAGAGCAGGAGATCTCGAGTTCAAGCACAGCTTCCAGCACAATTAAAAAAAAACCAAGTGTTGGGCCTCACTTTCTTATTATAGGCCCACACTTCCCAAACAAAAAAAAACAAGTCAAGTGTTGGGCCTCACTCCCTTCTTATAGGCCCACACTTCAGGGGGTGTGATATAAGGAAATGTAGATGTTTGCTTCCATCGTGGCCAGCCTATCCATTGGAGGAGAAACTACAAGGCCTTCTTGAGCACCAAGAAGAACAAGCATAATGATGCTTCGACTTCAGGTATATTTATGATTGAGATCAATATTGCTTCTTATAAGTCTAACCATTGGTATTAGTCTATTACATACTGGATGTGGTTCTCATATTTGTACAGATATGCAGGGACTAAGAAAGACTAAAGAGCTGATGAAAAGAGAAGTGGACCTAGGCGTTGGGAATGGAGCAAGTGTTGCTGCTCTAGCCATAGGAGTTTATTTTATTTTGTTGCCCAGTGGGTTTGTACTAGAATTAAATAACTGTTACTTTTGTTCCTACTCTTACGAAAAGCATTATTTCTATTTCTGCATTGGATGCTGAAGGATTTTCTTTTACGTTTAAGAATAAATGTTGTTATTTTTCACGTGATGGAATATTTTATGGTACTGGCAAACTTGACAATGGTCTCTACATATTAGATATGAATGTTGATGTACTTAATATAAACAACAAGAAAGCTAAAACAAGCGACTTGAACGAATCCTACTTGTGGCATTGTAGACTTGGCCTTATAAATACAAATCGCATTTCCAAACTCCATAAAGATGGAATGCTGGATCACTTCGATTATGAATAGTTTGACACATGCGAGGCTTGTTTACTTGGCAAGATGACAGAGTCACAGTTTAGTGGAAAATGGATAAGATCCAACGAATTGCTTAAGCTTGTACATACTGATGTCTGCGGCCCAATGTCAATTCAAGCCAAAAGAGGATACTCTTATTTTATCACCTTCACTGATGATCATTCTCGTTATGGTTATGTATACTTAATGAAGTATAAGTCTGAAGCCTTTGAAAAGTTCAAGGAGTTCAGAAGTGAAGTGGAGAAACAACTGGGTAAAGAGATTAAGACACTTCATTCTGATCGAGGTGGTGAATACCTAGATGGAGAGTTTCATGACTACTTAAAGGAGAATGGGATTCTACCTGAATGGACTTTACCTGGAACGCCTCAGATAAATGGGTATCTGAGAGGAGAAATTGCACTTTGTTAGACATGGTGCGGTTCATGATGAGCTACGCAGTTCTTCCAAAATTGTTTGGGGGTATGCTCTAGAAACAGCATCATATACACTTAACCGAGTTCCATCAAAGATGGTGGATTCTACACCATACGAGGTATGGACCAAGAAGAAACCGAGTCTGGCATATCTTAAACCTTGGGGTTGTCCGACTTATGTGAAGCGGATGATGCCTGACAAATTAGAAGCTAGATCAGACAAATGTCTATTTGTAGGTTATCCTAAAGGACTAGAGGATACCAATTTTACCATCCAGGAGAGCAAAAGGTGTTTGTCTCCAGGACTGGCCACTTTCTGGAGAAAGAGTTCATTCTGAAAGGGTCAGTGGAAGTAAGATTGATTTTGAAGAAATTCAAGAATGACATACGGACTACAGTGAGTTGATGGAAGAAGAGCAGACACCGCATACTGATGAGGTGTAGACACCTGCTCTAGAGACGCAGACACCTCGAAGATCCACTAAGGAACCTTGTGAACCTGAAAGGTACACAGGTGTGTATCTCATGAGAGATGAGGACCTTAAAACTTATGAGGAGGTATTGATAAGACATGACAAAGAGAAATGGCTGGAAGCCATGAATTCTGAAATGAAATCCATGGAAGACAACCAAGTTTTGAACTTAGTTGATCCACCTGAAGGAATAGTTCATATAGGGTGTAAGTGGGTCTTTAAGAGAAAGACTGTCATGGATGGTAATGTGTCTGCCTACAAGGCAAGGCTGGTGGCAAAAGGTTATAAGCAAAGACAAGGAGTTGACTATGATGAAACTTTTTCGCCAGTAGCTATGCTAAAGTCCATTAAAATTCTGCTTGCTATTGCATCATACTATGATTATGAGATCTGGTAGATGGACATGAAAATAGCTTTCCTTAACGGTAATCTGTCTGAGGAAGTGTATATGACACAACCTGAGGGTTTCACAAACGATGATGCTAGGATGGTGTGCAAGTTGCAAAGATCTATTTATAGGTTGAAGCAAGCTTCTCGGAGTTGGAATCTTAGCATTGATGAGACAATTAAACAGTTTGATTTCATCAAGAACGAAGATGAGCCATGTGTTTACAAGAAGGTTAGTGGGAGTGCCGTAGTTTTCTTAGTGCTTTATGTAGATGACATATTGCTCATAGGGAATGCTATTCCTATGTTACAGTCAGTGAAAGTTTGGTTATCCAAGAACTACTCTATGAAGGACTTAGGAGAAGCAGCCTATATTCTATGAATCAAGATCTATACAGATAGATCTAAGAAGTTGCTTGGTCTGTCACAATCCACTTATATAGACAAGATGCTGAAGAGATTCAGCATGGATCAATCCAAGAGAGGATTGTTTCCCATGTCACATTAGGTGTATCTGTCAAAGGAAATGTGTCCTAAGACAAATGAGGAAAGGGCACATATGAGTAAGATCCCTTATGCTTCGGCTATCGAGTCTATCATGCACGCCATGTTGTGCACTAGACCGGATGTCTCGTACCTCTGAGTATGACTAGTAGGTACCAGGAAAATCTAGGTGATGGTCACTGGGTTGCAGTCAAGAAAATTCTCAAGTACATGAGACGTGCTAAGGATATGTTCCTGGTTTTCGGGCACAATGATTTGGTATTACGAGATTACACAGACGCCAGTTTTCAAACTGACAGGGATGACTTGAAGTCACAGTCTAGATTTGTTTTCACGCTTAATGGCAGAGCAGTTAGCTGGAAGAGTTCCAAGCATGAGATTACTGCGGACTCTACAATGGAAGCCGAGTATATAGCAGCCTCGGAGGCGGCAAATGAAGCAGTTTGGATGAAGAAATTTATTATTGAACTTGGTGTGGTTCCCTCTATTAACGGTCCAGTCCCACTATCCTGTGATGACAATGAGGCAGTTGCTCAGTCAAAGGAATCGAGGTCTCATTAGAAGTCCAAACATGTGCTACGGCGCTATCACTTGATTCGAGAGATAGTAGATAGATGAGATGTAAAGATAGAGAAAGTCCACATAAATGATAACTAGCTGATCCGTTAACCAATGCGTTGTCACAAGCAAAGAATGAGAAACATGTTCACATGCACGGGCTTAGGCATATGGGTGATTGTCTTTAGGCCAAGTGGGAGATTGTTGAAAAGGTGTCCTAAACAAAATCGGGTCAGACCGGATCCGACCGGGCCGGGTCATTTACAGTCTATTTAGTTCATGTAATAACTTTATTATGATTAATAAAATCACTTATGTTATTATATATTTTTTGTTTATCCTTATGAACCAATTATGTTATTGAATATATAGAAACGTCCTTAGTATTAAACTATGGTAGAGAAACCATGATAGTGATTATGGTTGACGAGATCTCTAATCACTTTAATAAGTTTGATGCTTAAAAGTCTCTAGTCGTACGAACTGTCAAACATGACATTGAAAGTATGATCAGACTGGAATGTATTGGATGTCTTCTGTCGAAGTGTGGAGACACTTGGACTGTACGTGGACGTGTATTAGAGAATGCGTACGTTAGACTGGCCCACTTAGTTTTAGTGTCGTAGTATGTGACAGTTTTGTAATTATCCTGAGACAGGAGTCTACATGGAATCACGGTGTGGATTGTCGTGCTTTGACGCTATTGAGGTTTCCCCTAGCCATGGGGCGATCATGCGGTAATGCTCGGGTATTGTTCGCGGTTTTATACAAAGCAAAAGATAACAAGTAATAAAATAAAACCGATGTCAGCCCCAAGTGCGAAGGCTCGCAGCTATAGTGGTGAAACCGGATCGTATCCGCAGGGACTTGTACGAAAAAGAGTTTTTTGCCTTCGATTTCTTTTATAAAGTTGATGATTATGATCTCGGATTTTCAATTAACAAACTAAGGTAGCAAACGTGAAAATAAATAAAACTACGATAATAAAAATGTATAATTTAAAACAACTAGAACGCACCGATGATCCACCACCCCACCGAAAATAACAAGAAAGACACATATTCATTCGTAAGTTCTTGGATTATTATACGCTAAAGAGGCATTTTCCCTTTCGGTTATCGCCTTTTAATTAGTTCACCACTCTCGGTACAACTAAAGCATTTACGGATCAAAGATATGGATATAAATCCTAATCGACAACATTCACCCTCAACTTACGTATGTTGGAAGACTATTATCATTCTCCTTCACGGTAATCTACGAATTTATCAACTATCGTATCTAAGTTCGATTAGCATGCAACATAAGTATAGATCATACAAATTGCACATAAACAATTCAAACATGAAGGAAGAACAAGATAACTTACGAAAATGAATTAAAGCGAAATCCTTATTTATTCCGGTGATGGTGGCTTCACAAAGGTGGTTCTAGCTTAGAGACCTTAGCCAATCATCCTCGATTATGATTTCAGAATCAGGGCCGTAGCTCCAGCATTACAACAGTACTACTATTCTAATTTATTCTCGGCATAACGCCTACAGAGTATTTACATAAAAGACGGGAAAAGTAAAAGCTTGGCCAAAAGTGACCAAGGAGGGGGGCGCCTTTATGTATGGAAATGAGGGAGTTCTTATAGGGAGAGTTGAGGGGAGGTGTATAAGGGAGAGGTTGTAGTTGAGGGAGATATTTTTGGGAGAATATGCTAAGGAATATTCTCAAGTTTGTTATAAGCATGTGGGAGGTGATAATGACTTTGCATGTGAAGGTGAGGAGTCACTAAAATAGCATGTGGAGTTTGTTATGACTCATCATCATCATCATTAAGGAGCACATGGAGTAACATGCATCAAACTTGGCCAAAATATCTCCGGTTCGTCCGTAATTCCAGCAGTTCGGTAAAAAAATCATAACTTGAGTTGTAGACCTCCGATTGACGTGATTCAAAATGCGTTGGAAAGCTCATTTTAGTATCTACAACTTTCGTCAAGAACTCTTCCCCTGAAAATGCCTCTAAGTCGGGTAAAATTTCCATCGAAAACAGATTACGGTAAAAACTCGTAGGAAAAATGATCCGTTAAACTCGTAAACTCGTGGCATCTTCTTCTTTTCCTCAAAATCCATCTTTTAGGCCTCAAAATATAATGTTACGTGGCATATTTTGAAATACTTGATCACCAAGTTTGGGCCGAATCGAATCGAGCTTTCTTTATTCGAATCGAGCTTTCTTCTTAATCTTCATCTCGATCTTCGTTTAAGCTCCTCATTTAACATGCAAGCGTACCTACATTCATGATAACATCGTGCAAAATGTAACATCTCATATTCAAAGATTTTTATCAATGAAACCACATAATTAACACAAATTTGCACTTAACCACTTTTAAAACTCATTTGCTCAATAATTCGATTAAACCCTTGATTTCTATGCAAATTATACGAATATGGAGGAAATTGTTATAAAATATAACATTAGAAATCGTATAAAATCACCCTAAACAACTCCCCCACACTTAGCTTTTTCTCGTCCCGAGCAAAACAAAACAAGAATCAAGGCTCGAAAAAGATAGACACCTCAGCAAATACAACATATACTCAATAAATCAGAGGTTCACCCTGATGTGTGTGCATAGCCATAGAAAACTTCCACTAAGTCCAAACTTGAAAAATTCAAAGCAAACTAGCTAATACCCCCTTCAAACTAGTAATAATGATACTTATAAGATGTACCCTACAAAACGTGACATATCCTGAAAAGAATGATAGAATATATCTAGGGCCATTCTGATATACTCAGAGGATAATCCCTACAACATATCTGTCAGTTTATACTGGGGATAAGGTATACGATAACTAAGTCCTTAACTTATTCATAATAATAAATTTTTTCGATTTTTTTTCACTTTTTTTCACACTTTTTTTTTTCTTTTTTTTTTTCAACACACATCAGAATGAGCTTTTGCCCGTCATACTAGAATAGGAAATTTCGAGATAATCCCCTATCTACTCAAATCATAAGGCAGCTTTTTCTGACTGTCGTGAGCTTTTGGTCATCATAGTGGTATAGGACATTTCGAGATAATGCCCTACCGCACTCAAATCATCGACCAAACTTTCGACACACACAATTGATTACTTTTTTCGAGATTTCGGCGGCGGTGGTTAACATGCTAAAAGCAATTCAAACCTACCGAGCATAACACCTCAAGCAATGATTTATTTGTTAATTATTGTGCAAGAACATTAGTTATGTTTCACTTATCACATTCAAACGTTCAGATATTCACAATATATCATACTCTGGCTATAAACACAAACTATCATAATTCTCACGATACGCGTACGTTAGCACTAAGCACATGACTTTATAAGATAATGAAAAATCACTAATCAAAAAGGGATATAGCTTTATAATTTAGCTCATCATTCACTATGGCTCGTGAAAAATATATTGGGTGAAACAACTAACTTATCGAACATACGGAATATAGCATTAATGACTATAAAAACCGAACAAAGATATGCATTGTTTACTCGGGAATAAACAAAAATTTGAAAATTTAGCCCATTTAGCATAGAATCAAAATAATTTAAGCAAATGGTAGATACATATAACCGACTATTCCCTCCCCCACACTTAAATCACAACATGTCCTCGGGTTGTGCGAATGTAAAAAGAAAAAGAACACTTAGCCGATTGTGGTTCGAAAGTGGCAATTCCGGAAGTGGCCTAGAATCGCTCCGTAAATGCTCGATGAAATCGTAGACTCGTGGACCATCCACCGGTAAAGGCGATTTATCTAAAAGCTCACAATCGCTATCGCAAAAATCCTGCACACCATGGGAAAACAAGACGTACCTCGGGGATAGGGGCACAAAAGATGATAGACAAGGCAATATCATGGAATAAAGACAGAAATAAACTACAGACAAAAAGGAAAAGATATCTAGGTTACCGTCCTAGTAGGGCTTAATTATAGTCGGGAGCTCGACTAGACAATAAAATTTCAACTCGGGTCAGCTTTGAATTTCCTATTCCCTTAGTTGCATAGTAGTTAAACTAATACATGTCACACATTATTTGAAAATTTAAAACAGACTAGGTCATGATATGAAATATGTGACAAAGTATTAACTATGAGTCTTTTATACCCAGATCCTCAAGGGTTATTTCAAATTGTTCTAACAACCTAAATCTAAGAAATGATGCATTTGAATTTTTTCTTTGTACTCCCTCGGGATTTTCGGATAACCTCCTAATCGTTCCCTTTAAATGACATTCAAACATTCATCCTGAGACTTGGTGAAACAAAATGAAAATCAATTCGAAGTATTGGAAAACTATTATCCAAAGTATGAGTAAAGTATAATGCAAAATGTAGAGTTTTTGTTTTTTTTTTTTTTTTTTTTTTTTTTTTTTTAAACGGGTTGCCTCCCGGTAGCGCTTTTGGTTAATGTCGTTTGCTCGACAACCCAAAAAATTTTCAACCCGGGTCAGGCCAGTGAGGCCTCTTTCCGGAATCATTCTTGATTTCCTCGGGGTCAATAGTATGGATCCCACAAAAACAAAGTCTTGCCAACGTATTGGCCATATCAGTAAACTTCTGTATCCACTTAGTTCCTATGATTCTTCTCTTCTTCTTTTTAGGTTTCAGTTCCACAAGCTGAGGTGTATCATCAGTAATCACAATATCATCAAAGAATTCACAGAGACGTAAATCATCGGGTTCCAAAAGATCGGAGCGTCTTGACTAGGGACGTCGTTTAGATGGAAAACCACCGGTCGTTCCTTTTGTTGACCAATATAGTGTTTCAACCGATGACCATTCACTCGAACAACTCTCCCTCGCTTATTTTTCAATTCGACGGCTCCACTAGGGAAAACTCCGAGAAATTTCAAAGGGGCCGGACCAACGGGTGCGTAGCTTACCAGAAACGAGATGTAACCCGGTATTATATAGTAAAACCCATTCGCCCTCTTTGAATTCTCTATGCTTGATTTTCTTGTCGTGAAGAAGTTTAGTCCTCTCCTTACCGATTCTTGAGCTCTCGTAGGCTCCGGAGTCCGAACTCATCAAGCTCCCGCAACCGCAACAATCGCTTTTCCGCATAACTGGTTTGTCAAAGTTTAAGAATTTAATAGCCCAGAATGCTCTGTGCTCAAGCTCGATTGGCAGGTGGCAGGCCTTACCATAAACCATCTGAAACGGAGACGTGCCAATAGGAGTTTTGAAAGCTGTCCTGTAGGCCCAGAGTACATCATCCAGTTTCTGGCTCCAATCTGTCCTATGAGAATTCACCGTCTTCTCAAGAATGCTTTTCAGGCTTCGGTTACTTACTTCAACTTGTCCACTCGTCTGAGGGTGATAGGGGGTAGCAGTTTTGTGTTTCACCCCATATCGTTCTAAAATCTTTTCTAATGGAGTATTGCAGAAGTGAGTTCCCTCGTCACTGATGAGAGCTCGTGGACAACCAAACCGTGTAAAAATGTTTTTCCTCAGGAAGCTCTTGACCACCTTGTGGTCGTTCCGCGGTGTTGCTATTGCCTCTACCCATTTTGACACGTAGTCAACGCAGACCAGAATGTACTTGTTCCCATACGAGGATGGAAACGGTCCCATGAAGTCAATACCCCATACGTCGAAAACTTCACATTGTTGAATGGGGTGTAGGGGCATGTCCATTCGCCGAGAAAGTTTACCGGTGCGCTGGCACCGGTCACAACCTTTTACAAAACTCTCTGTATCCTTAAAAATTGTCGGCCAGTAGAAACCGGACTGAAAAATCTTCGCAGCAGTCTTCCCAGCTCCATAATGACCTCCCACAGGTCCGTCATGGCATTGCTCTATAATGTCCCTCTGCTCGAACTCAGGGACACACCTACGGAGTAATCCATCCTTACAACGCTTGAAGAGAATAGGGTCGTCCCACACATAATAGTTCAAATCCGAAAAGAATTTCTTCTTTTGCTGATATGTCGTGTCGGGGGTCCGATATCGCCGCTCAAGAAGTTTGCAAAAGGTGCAAACCAAGGAGAACCTTTTCCAAGACGGGCGGGAATAACCTCGCACACATCAATAGTCATGAGTTGCTCGGTTGGAAAATCAATTCCAATCTCATCCGACTCTATTTGATGATCATCGGTCACCGAGACATGTGATCGGCTACCACATTCTTGCTACCCTTCTTGTCCCGGATATGAACATCAAACTCTTGTAAAATCAAGATCCATCTCATCAAACGAGGCTTGGCATCAGCCTTGCTCAACGGATACTTCAATGCGAATGGTCCGTCGGATCGTGACTTCCGACCCAAGCAAATAGCTTCTAAATTTATCCATGGCAAAAACTACGCCAACAACTCCTTCTCGGTTGTTGCATAATTTACTTGTCTTTGGGTTTAAAGTGTGACTAGCGTAGTAGATAGGTTGGAACCCGCCGTCCACTCTCTCGACCTAGCACCGCTCCGATCGCATAATTAGAAGCATCACACATAAGCTCGAAGGGAGCTTTCCGGTCGGGTGCTATAAGAATTGGCGAGGTAATCAACTTGTCTTTTAATTCTTTAAAAGCTCTTTCACACTCAGGGGTGAAAACAAACTTCACATCCTCTCTTAAGAGAGTTGACAAAGGCTTGGCTATCTTAGAAAAGTCTTTAATGAACCGCCTATAGAATCCAACATGACCCAAGAATCCTCTTACTTCTCTTACATTTTTAGGGTATGTCATTTTTTCAATAGCTTTTACCTTTGCTTTGTCAACCTCTATACCTTCCTTGGACACCTTGTGTCCAAGAACAATTCCTTCTTCCACCATTAGGTGGCACTTCTCCCAATTTAAGACTAAGTCCTTCTCTATGCACCGGGACGAACTTTATCAAGATTGTGTAAACAAGTGGTCGAAAGCTGTCCCCGAATACGAGAGAAGTCATCCATAAAAATTTCCATCACCTTCTCCACTAAACCATTGAAGATAGCCAAGCATACATCTTTGAAATGTAGCCGGTGCGTTACAGAGACCAAATGGCATCCTTCGGTAAGCGAAGGTACCGGAGGGACAGTGAAGGTAGTCTTTTCTTGATCGGTGGGGTCGATAGCTATCTCGAAAGTATCCGAATAGCCATCCAAAAAACAATAAAATTGCTTGCCACTAAGCCTCTCAAGGAGCTGGTCAATGAATGGCAAGGGAAAGTGGTCTTTTAGAGTTACCTCATTTAGTCTTCTCGTAGTCGATGCAAACTCTATAACCGGTGACTTGTCGTAAGGCAATCTCTTCCCCCTTTTCATTCTTTTCAATAGTAATCCCTCCTTTCTTTGGCACCACCCGAGTGGGGCTCACCCATTCACTATCGGCTATTGGGTAGATGATACCCATGTCAAGCAATTTGATGATCTCCTTCTTAACGATTTCCCGCATGTGAGGGTTTAGCCTTCTCGAGGTCGTCGCACCTTCTTCGATCCCTCAACAAAGCCCCGATCTTATGCATACGATATCGTGGCTTATCCCCTTAATATCTCCCACTTGCCAACCAAAGGCGAGGATATTATCTTGCAAAGCACTTCGATAAGCTTTTCTTCCTCCTTCGGTTCTAACTTAGATGAAATGATCAAAGGGAGCTTATCACCGTCCCTCGAAAAATGTATTTCAAGTGTTGAGGCAAGGGTTTCAACACTAAATCCGACGGTGGCTTCTCCACACTTGGTCTCAATTTATCTCCCTTAAGCTCTAGATCTCCAAGCTTATTATAAGGGCTATGAAGCATCATGGCCTCCCGGCAGACAGGGGCCTCATCTCCTTTTGCAAACCGGGCATATCACCATGCCTCTCCCTCATCTTCTTTCCTACCACCTCGTGGTAATCGAACTTTCCTTGTCAATCTCTTCTAAAAATTTTATCCACTCCTCATTAGTCCAAGTTGCGGATAGTTTATTGAATTCTTCCTCATCCCAACTACCCATGAACACTTGTTTATCATACTCATCAGTGAAATCGTCCTCAATAGCTAAACAAGTGTCACTGGACGGGTGCTTCACTGCATTACCCACATTGAACTTTATACTCTCATCCTCCAAATGTAAGGTCACTTCGCCACTGTGGGAATCTAGTAAGGCACGGGCGGTTGCAAGAAAAGGTCTTCCAAGGATCAAGGGGGTTTTCTTATCGTTGGTCATATCCATGATTACCCAATCGGTGGGTATATGAAGTTCTTAACCTTGACCAATACATCTTCTACAATTCCCCTTGCATATTTCACACTTCTATCGGCAAGTTGAAGAGAAATAGGTTTAAGCGTAATAGATTGATCCAATCCAAGAGATTGGAAGATTGACGTAGACATCGATTGATTGATGCTCCCGAATCACACAAAACATTGTGGAAGTCCCCGTTCCCAATAGTACACGAAATCGTAAATCTACCGGGGTCGGGGCACTTCACGGGAAGTTTAGTCCGGCTGATTCCGAGCATTCTCCATTCAATACTATGTGCTCGAGCTCTTGGAGCTTCTTTTTCGAACTTTTGCGTCCTTTATAAACTTTGTATACTTTGGCATTCCTACCAAAAGATCAACTAATGGAATGTTTGCCTCAAAAGTATTCTTGAGCAAGTCGATTATCTTCTTATACTCTTTATCGATCGTTAATGACAACTTGTTTTTGCTAGGTGGGTAAGGGAGATCAAAGCAAAGTCTTCCTCAAGAAAGTGCTTCTTTGCCGTCTTATCATTGATTGCTTTGTCTTCCCTATCCTTCCACCTCACATGCTTCCCGTAACTTAACTTAGAATCGACTTCTTCTCGGCAGTATTCTCTTCATCATCGAATTCTCAACTTTCACCTTTTCTTCGAATTTTCTCTTTCACTTGGATCAATAGTAGTCCCAACATCCTTCTCGAGGAGAACAAAGATCTTCCCCTCCCGCGTCTCTCGCTCACGGGAGGGGCTACTCGTTTCCCTGGTTGGCCCGGCGCCAACCGCTTTCCCACTCCTCGGTTTTATAGCATTCGGCTCATCTTGACCATAGTTCCATGGTGCGGCGAGATCGGTGCAAGAATTTCGGTCATTTTGGACCGCATTAACCCCTCGGGGGTTCTTCTCGGTAAAACTCGGCGGTGACCTTGAGGTCGACTTGCTTCTTTGCCCCGAAATTTGTCCCATTTGCACCTCCAAATTTCTCACCGTACCGGTCGAGTACTTAAAGCATTTGCCAATTGAGTGTTGGCCGTGATTTGCTCGCTCAACTTTTGTTCTAAGATCCGAAATGATTGATTTTGATTTTGCGGTGGATTGGTGTTCCATGCTTTCGGTCGATAATTGGATTGAAAATTGCTTTGATTAGGCCTAGGGGCCTGAAAATGATGGGGGTTTGCTGCCCCAGAAGGGTCACTCCATCGGAAACCAGGGTGGTTCCGGTTATAATTGAATCCTTGAGTGTTTTGATTCTGACCCGAAGGTCGATAATTTTGAGAAGTGAATGTATTCACTTCTTCTGAATGCAACAATAGATGACACTGATGGAATGCGTGCCCAACGGTATCGCAATTTTGGCAAACGACATTGTTTTGAACAGCTTTGACCTGTGAGATCGGGTCAAGCTGGCATTGATTACTACGATGGCCTTGGCCATGGCAGTTGTCACACACAAGACTTTGAACATTCATTGCCGTCACTTGCTTCTGTAGTGCGGCCAACTGAGCTTTTAGAGACGTGGTCTTATCTACCTCATACTTCCCTGCAGTCGAGCTTTTCGATTGGACGCACCCGCATAGGTAGGGGCATAATTATACTTTGCAATATCTTCAAACAACATCCATCCCTCATCGGTGTCTTTCTCGAAATGCACCTCCCGTGAGAACTATTCACCATTCCCTTAGTCAATTCGGTCAAACCACCGTAGAAAGTGTTGACCAATCTTTGTTTATCCACCCATGGTGGGGGCACTTTCTCAAGAGAGTCTTAAATCGTCTCCACGCATCGTAAAAAGATTCCTTCTCGATTGCACAAAAGTGAATATCGATTCGGAAGATGAGCCGTCTTTGCGGGTGGAAAGTACGGCTCAGAATTCTTTCTCCAACTCCTCCCACGAAGTAATGGATTCGGCGGTAAGGATTTATACCATTCTTTTGCTTCTCCCTTCAGCGAGAAAGGAAAAAGTTTCATCTTTAGGGCGTCCTCAGTGACCCCTTTGATTAAAATAGTCCCGCACGATTCTAGAAATGAGTGAATGTGATCGTGCGGGTCCTCAGTGGAAAATCCATGAAATGTGGAACCTCTTACCAAATTGATTAAAGAAGTTTTGAGTTCGAAATTATCAGCCGTGATTTCAGGAATCACGACCGCAGGATTAACTTTCACAGTAGATGGCATGGCAAAGTCTGCCAATGTCCGTTGCTCTGCCATTTCTTCAACCTGGGCTCCTACTTGAGCTTCTCCCTCAACGTATCCTTCAGGATTGTTTCCTTCCGTGGTTCCCTCGTCCGTTGGTCCGGTGAGCCGAACCAAACGTCTGTTTGGTCGAGCGATGGTTCGCTCTATCTCCGGATTATACAAAAGTGGTCCCCCGTGAGTTCGAGTTTGCATAAACTACGTTTGGGCACCAACACCTAAATCACGAGGTTTCGGGATTTTATCCTTATGCTTCCGCAGAGTGGGATTCACCGAGAATCCATCACCCAACCTCAATGATTGAAACGTGTTCCGTGTTTCTTTTCTCTCTTTCTCGGTAATTACCGAATCCACTCGGTATTTATCGAGAATTTTTTTTTTAATTTTTTTTTTTTTTTAATTTTTTTTTTAGAATTAAAAAAAAACTATACTAAAACAGGCTCGAAACAGGTCTAAACAGCGTAAAAGAAACAAAATACTATAAAACTAATACAGAACAGAAACAGAACGAAAAGAAAATATTTTTTTTCTCTCTCTCGGTAATTACCGAAAGATTTTTTTTTTTTTTTTTTTTTTTTTTTTTTATTGTTTAAGACGAAAACAGATAACTTAGTTGACAAAAAAAAACCGAAAACGAAAATTTTCCGTGCCAAGTCCCCGGCAACGGCGCCAAAAACTTGTTCGCGGTTTTATACAAAGCAAAAGATAACAAGTAATAAAATAAAACCGATGTCGGCCCCAAGTGCGAAGGCTCGCATGCGGCCTATAGTGGTGAAACCGGATCGTATCCGCGGGGACTTGTACGAAAAAGAGTTTTTTGCCTTCGATTTCTTTTATAAAGTTGATGATTATGATCTCGGATTTTCAATTAACAAACTAAGGTAGCAAACGTGAAAATAAATAAAACTACGATAATAAAAATGTATAATTTAAAACAACTAGAACGCACCGATGATCCACCACCCCACCGAAAATAACAAGAAAGACACATATTCATTCGTAAGTTCTTGGATTATTATCTGCTAAAGAGGCATTTTCCCTTTCGGTTCATCGCCTTTTAATTAGTTCACCACTCTCGGTACAACTAAAGCATTTACGGATCAAAGATATGGATATAAATCCTAATCTGACAACATTCACCCTCAACTTACGTATGTTGGAAGACTATTATCATTCTCCTTCACGGTAATCTACGAATTTATCAACTATCGTATCTAAGTTCGATTAGCATGCAACATAAGTATAGATCATACAAATTGCACATAAACAATTCAAACATGAAGGAAGAACAAGATAACTTACGAAAATGAATTAAAGCGAAATCCTTATTTATTCCGGTGATGGTGGCTTCACAAAGGTGGTTCTAGCTTAGAGACCTTAGCCAATCATCCTCGATTATGATTTCAGAATCAGGGCCGTAGCTCCAGCATTACAACAGTACTACTATTCTAATTTATTCTCGGCATAACGCCTACAGAGTATTTACATAAAAGACGGGAAAAGTAAAAGCTTGGCCAAAAGTGACCAAGGAGGGGGCGCCTTTATGTATGGAAATGAGGGAGTTCTTATAGGGAGAGTTGAGGGGAGGTGTATAAGGGAGAGGTTGTAGTTGAGGGAGATATTTTTGGGAGAATATGCTAAGGAATATTCTCAAGTTTGTTATAAGCATGTGGGAGGTGATAATGACTTTGCATGTGAAGGTGAGGAGTCACTAAAATAGCATGTGGAGTTTGTTATGACTCATCATCATCATCATTAAGGAGCACATGGAGTAACATGCATCAAACTTGGCCAAAATATCTCCGGTTCGTCCGTAATTCCAGCAGTTCGGTAAAAAAATCATAACTTGAGTTGTAGACCTCCGATTGACGTGATTCAAAATGCGTTGGAAAGCTCATTTTAGTATCTACAACTTTCGTCAAGAACTCTTCCCCTGAAAATGCCTCTAAGTCGGGTAAAATTTCCATCGAAAACAGATTACGGTAAAAACTCGTAGGAAAAATGATCCGTTAAACTCGTAAACTCGTGGCATCTTCTTCTTTTCCTCAAAATCCATCTTTTAGGCCTCAAAATATAATGTTACGTGGCATATTTTGAAATACTTGATCACCAAGTTTGGGCCGAATCGAATCGAGCTTTCTTTATTCGAATCGAGCTTTCTTCTTAATCTTCATCGATCTTCGTTTAAGCTCCTCATTTAACATGCAAGCGTACCTACATTCATGATAACATCGTGCAAAATGTAACATCTCATATTCAAAGATTTTTATCAATGAAACCACATAATTAACACAAATTTGCACTTAACCACTTTTAAAACTCATTTGCTCAATAATTCGATTAAACCCTTGATTTCTATGCAAATTATACGAATATGGAGGAAATTGTTATAAAATATAACATTAGAAATCGTATAAAATCACCCTAAACAGGTATGATATTAAGTATGCGTAGGATACAGTTTTGTTCATCAGAAAATCGCGTATCCTATTAGTAGGAGTGAATATCCGAAATGAACTTCTTATAAAGAATGTCCAGCTCTCGTGAATCTTTGCAAAGTGGGAGTAAATGAGTTATTTCGAGAGAGCATAATATCCAGATTATAAGATACGATCGTTGATGTACTGACACTCGAGAAACGATTGTATGGATATTGTAATAGCGATAGAATTCTATTTACACGGTAACTGTTTCATATGAAAGGTAGTAGTCATCGCTTTTGAGTCTTCCGATTATTGGGGGTCACGGTGTGTTGCTAGACGCTATTCCGTGATCGTTAGGTGTGAAGGGTATTTTCATAATTTGCACTTTGTGTCTACGGCCAACATATTCGGAAGTCTATCGGGTCACAAATATAAGAACATCTAGCCGGATTAAAATGCGGTTATAGTGATAACCAAATAAGGAAAGTTTATCTCGACTATGAAGTGTTATAGTGATTAAATTATTATTGTGGTATTTATTTCTTACGAATAAATTAAATACAAGATATTAATTATATTGATTAATTAAAGAATATTCCGGATGTCAATTTATGGCTAAGGGCACAGGTGGTTGTGTATTAAAACACACTTGAATTATGCAATTTAATTAATGGTATTATCATATATTAATATTGGATACTAATAGATTTGTTAAAAATAGATTTATGATAATAAGATAAAAGATAGTCAATAATAGATATTGACAATATATTGAATTTATTTAATATGAGATATTAAATTAAATGAGATAAATCTAGATTATCTATTTTCCTTATTTTACTAGTAAAAGATTTTCTTTCTCATTAATCTACACAGAAGCTTTTCCCAATCAGACTGGGAGACACTGGGGCGCCACACACCCGATATAAGAAAGGGGTTGACAAGCTCTTTTATACTTCACAATCAGAAGAGTTCTAATTTAAAAATAAATTGAGGGTTTCTTAGAGAGAGATTTAGAGAGAGAGAAAAGGCTGGTCTAGCAACCGGATTTTTCTAGTAGCTATCCAAGGAGGATTCCGGCGAGGTGCTCGTGTGGATATTGATAGAGGCCGGATACGTGGACGCCTTGCGCACACTACTACTCTCCTTAGACGGTCAAAGCGTCGATCTTTTAGATCAAGCAAGGTAATCACCGTCTACTAGCACAACGTGTTTATTGTATTAAACAGAGTCGATCTTGGGATCGGAAATCAAATTTTAAATTACGCTGCGTAAACTAGTTGATTTCCTAACAGAAGGTTCAGTACTTCATTACGGAAGGTTCGATACTTCACTATCTCTCCCAATGCAAAAGATTTCTGTCTATGATCTCTTCAAAGTCTGCGTTGCATTTTCATTAATTTTCCTTAATGTGGTCATTACTAGAGATGAATAACAAAATAATGAAGAAACAATATAAATAAATAAAAAATGGAGTGAAATATTGAATTGATATGCAGCTCATCAGTTCGGTAAAATATTACAACCAAATTATGAGTTGTATCATTTCTGTAAAAGGTTGCAATCATAAAACGAAACACTACTTCTCCCCTATAAACTAAAGGCTACCGGTATGAAATTTATTCATTCAATCATTTGTACGTGATTTTTTCTTAAGGCATGGCCAATTTCTCATTTGAATAAGCTTAATGAATCGTGCATTGATTCTAGTCAAGAAGAGATTATAGAACAAGATTGCTTTTCCGTATTTTCTACAATTGAAGTGTTGTATTGGACATTAGGTAAATTTTGTTCTATCTTGAAAACAATTCATGTAACCGAATAAAAAAACATCTTAACGACAGATTGTTACACTTGCTGCTAAAGTGTATAAGATGGTAATTATCAACCTCCCCATCATCTTAAGCTTTTGGGAGAGATGGTAGTTCAATATAGTATCAGAGCGAGAAGTCATGGGCTCGAACCCTGGTGTCAACATTATTTTCCCCACAACTAGTGTTGGGAGATTATTTTTCCCACAAGTGTTGGGAGAGATAGCCCACACTTGAGGGGGCATGTTGAAGTGTGTTGAAGTCTTTAAGATTTAGAGCCCACACTTAAGGGGACGTGTTGAAGTACATTGAAATCTTTAAGATTAAGATTGGGGGATTCTTTTCCCCACGAGTGTTGGGAGAGAGAGTGATGTAGCACATTGTAATAATTATTAGCATTTTATTTATGTTTTAAATTAATGTGTAGTCAAGTGGGCTTTTGTAAGTGTATGTTTTAGGTAAATGGGCTTTTAAGCTTATAAATACCTTAGTTCCTTAGAAGTTAAGGCATAGTGCAAATCCTTTAAGAGTTTGGATTAGCTTTTGTTTATCGTTTTATTTTTTATCATTGTATATCTTCTACATCATTTGGTATCAGAGCATAGGTTTTCCCTTTTCTTGTTGATGACTAAAAAGCTAGGAAGATAGTCGGATCCGCGACGGTGTTCAGGATTCAAAGATCCTATGGGATACTCCATCACGGCTTAATCAAAAGACTATTTCTTTGGAGGCAGAAACTGATCAAGTTGTGACGGGGCTGAGAAACAACCCTTTGCATGACTGCAGCCAAGTTCGGCGAGATGTTCCTCGAGCATCTGCGGATGACGTCGGCGATGGGTTTCATTACCGGAATCGCAATTGTAGAGAAGAGAAGAAGCATTTTTTCAGATCGATTTTACTCACATACGATGGCTCTCCATTTGTTGTTGATCTTTGGGAGTGGGTTGATGCACTTGATGATTACTTTGAGAAGATGCAACCACTGGATGAACTAAAATGCAAAATATCATCGTACACCCTTGTTGATAAAGCTAACAGTTGGTGGCAGCAGTTGCAAAGGGAACGAATTGTTATAGGGAATGCAAAGGGAGCGAATTGTTATAGGGAAAGCAAAGGTGTCAAGCGTTTATTGGGAAGAAGATTTTCATCCGTCAACTGTTTGATGAAAGTCCAATCCTCTGTTTTCGACACCAAACTTGGCAATGATGGTATGCGTAGCTACCATGATGAGTCATACCATACCACTGCAGTTCATGAAATGGGAGCAATTACAAATGAGGTGAAACAAATTGAAGCAACCACAGTAGTGCAGCAGCAAATGGAAAAGAGAAAGGAAGTAGTGAAGCAACTAATTGCCGATACACTCGCACCCGTCAAGTGTTCGAAAAAATTACCCAACAGTGTGGAGATGGTGGAAGGCAAAAAGTTAAACCCTAAACTTTTGCCCCCTACGTGTTCGATCAAATTCCCTTTACAACCGATATGCAATGGACAAGATAATGGACTAGCTGGTCACCACATTGAACTCAGACACATCAATTCTGACATTGAAGATTCTACACTAGTTGAAGCTTTCGTGGAAGGAGTCAAGATTGATGACACAATGCCTAATGAACGACCACAACAACACATGGATCAGCATGTTGTTATGCACACTTCCGCAGTTGATGGATCTCATGAGGGTGAAGATACTAAGAGTAAAAATTGCACAACCGTTGTTGAAACACCAGTTTCGGTCAAGGAAGATGTCGAAGCTTTGGAAGAGGTCGGGCTGCAACCAACTAAACTTGTGGAACCAAGTGTTCTGATGAGTGAGGATGAAGAATTTTTGTTTGCATATGGAAAAGTTGATGGTTATAATCCTCAAAGGGCCTTGAGTGTGAGTAGGGATGGTGATAGTTTTGGTGTGGCTGCTAGGATGTTCGGTAAGATTCTTATTGCAAATTTTGATCCTGGAGGTAATTGTCTAGGCAAACTGCAATATTTTTGGCAACAATTGCATAATCTTGAGCTCAAACAACCATTAATGGAGGAATCAAAATTGGAGTTACTTGAGGATTTGAGCACTCCTATGATTAAGAATCCCACTGCTATGCGTAGCAAGAGTATTGAACATAGAGAACAAAATGATGTGAAAGTGATGAAGTTGCAGCCAATCCAAATACTGGTTGTCAGTACAGTAACAAAGCCAACTTTCACACAAGGCCAAGTGAACCAGCCTAAATTTCAATCTTGTCGTGGGTGATGAATGACGACTAAGAGAAGCCAAAGCGCGAAACCTCAGGACAAGTGAATGTTTGTTTCTAAGACTTTATTCCAAACCTGAATTCATGACTTATGATATCCTTCTCATGATTTTCGACCTTAGTGGTATGTGGCAAATTGAACAGAGATCGAAGATCACAGATAAAATGAAGCAGATTGTGATTTTGTTTGGCTTTGTTGCAAGGCTGTCAAGCATATCTTCTCCATTTGCTTGAATGATGGGAAATTTTGTCTCATCATGAATCCCAAAGAAAAGGATATGATAGTAGGAATGATAACGCATCAAGCTAATCCCCTGACTCCGAAAGAGCTGGCAATGGGTAGTAAGATTCTATGCAAGTCATACTATAGAAACGGAAGGGAAGGCATGCTTGATAATGATCTTGATGGATATTCAATGAACCTTCTGGGCATAAGTCAAAGTTACCAATGTGGTAGTTGGTCTCGTATGGCAGTTGAAGAGGATCTTATTAATGGTTGGCCAGACATTGTTCAAAGAGCTACTGCTTAATCTAATGATTAGTTCCCAAGAGGCTAATCAATTAATATGCAATGTAGAGTTTCAGGGGTGTAAACTGGCACTTACAAAGTATTGTGCGTTAATGAATAACCTTGCTGTGAGAGATGGGTTGGATAATGACAAGTACACAAAGGAGGGAAATATGAAGTTGGATACCATTGTTACAAAGCCACATGCTTCAGGAAAGCTACTTACTGACACAGGGGAGCTAGAATTCAATTTTAGTTTGAACAGGTTGATCGGCAATGTTGTCAAGGATGATGAGTTGCTACCGGGAGAAGTTATATCTATTTCATTCCATGAACATTGGAACTACAACTTCTATATAACTCATAAGCAAGTTATTTCGTTGGAGGGTTGGAATGATGCGAACAACGCCAATATAGAAAGAAAATTCATCATAGTTGAGATAAGTGTTGTTATAATTGATTAATGTGTGAATACTTTGTGCAAGAATGGATCATCTAGAGAGTCTTTAATATGGTTTTACAAGGTGGTGAACGGGTTTGACCCGCCGATGGATCTTGGCGGTGCTTGTGTGGGCTCAATGTGAATCCTACGAGTTCGCTTGTGGACGAGCTTTCTGAGTAGGTGGTGGAGATGATGGAACACATCATAATAATTATTAGCCTTTTATTTATTTATAAATTAATGTGTAGTCAAGTGGGCTTTTGTAAAGGTACATTTCAGGTAAATGGGCTTTTAAGCTTATAAATGCCCTTAGTTCCTTAGAAGTCAAGGCATATTATGTAATCTTGAATTCTCTTTAAGAGTGCAAATTCCTTAAGAGCTTGGATTAGCTCTTGTTTATTGTTTTATTTTCATATCGTTGTAGATCTTCTACAACAGATAGCTCACACTTGAGGGGTGTGTTGAAGCAGGGGCGGACCCAGCATGGTAGGGGTGGGGTGCATGGACCCCACTCAAATTCCAGGGTGAAGTTACTAATATACCCCTCTAATAATATTAAACCTGTATATGTATATTATTTCTGACAATTTTTAGTGTAATTATCTGTTTAGTCCAACTAGTTAGGAACTTTAATATACGTCCTAAGGTCATAGATTCGAAAAATGGCTCATGCATATTTTTTCAACTTTTTTTTGGAATTTGGCCCCTATTGGAAAAATTTTCCTGGGTCCACCACTGTGTTGAAGTCTTTAAGATTAAGAGCCCACTCTTGAGGTAGCGTGTTGAGGTGTGTTGAAGTCTTTAAGATTAAGATTGTGCATGTGTTGGGAGAGATGTCAAACATTTGAGGGGGCTTCAGACATGTTAAAGTGTATAAGATGTTAAATATCAACCTTCTCATCTGCTTAAGTTTTTGGACTGGAGATATGGTAGTTCAACACTTGCCTCTGGTTTATAAGTTTTATCGTTCCATTTTGTCCAGTGTTTATATTTTCTTGTAAAAAAAATTGTTAACAAAAGGTTACATGATGTCCTTAGATTTCCATTGGAAGCGGCTCCCCATTTGTTAGCCATATGAATCGGATCCACCTCCCTATAAATATACATTCTCCCAAATGAATTCTTTTCAATGTTTTCATATATACATTTCATCAACGGGAAAACAAATACAAAACAAAACAAGAAACTTAATAGTAAATATGGAATACTGCAATCTTTTTAAACTGGTAATCGTTACAGTTTTTCTTTCCCAATCCCACCATGTCACAGGTTCTTTGGAAACCGTTCAAGTTCATGTCGGCAGTATTCTATCTGCAAAATCTCCTCCATTGGAGGTTCATTGTTATTCGTCCGAAAACGATTTAGGGTGGCATTATCTGTACCCATTTCAACAATTTCATTGGCATTTCAAGACCAATATTTGGGATTCCACTGCATTTAGATGTGAATTTAAATGGCAATCTAAGACAACTAATGTGGAAGTTTTTAATTCACATATAGAAAATACGTTTTGTGGTGGTTCCAGAAATTCTGTCCTTTGCTACTGGTTAATGAAAGACGATGGACTGTACATTACTGGTAATGAACATCCACGTTATGAGGAACTGCAAAGAGTATACTTTTGGTGAACTGGGAATTAATATAACGCCCCGTTCCGAACACGAGTTAATTAGCATGCATGCCTCCCGGCTCCCGATGATGAAATTTATGAATGCTCTTTGATTTTGATGTTGTATAGTAATATTTTTTTTCTTTTTTATTAGTTTTCAAGTGTAATTGCCTAATGCAATTCTATAAAAATGACGTCCGTAAAGAAACTACAATAGTAAGTTTTACAATTATGTGTTTCATTTCTAATTATCTGTTTGTACAGGGGAAATTGCAAAATTCATCTCATAACTTTGGGTAGTATTTTTTTTATATTTTTTTCCAGAAGGACAAAATTATCCAAAATTCGAGATAGAAGAAAACTGTAATTTAATCAGGACAAAAATAACAATTATGAAGCAACTAATATGAAGTAACAAATGTGGAATATAGTAAATATGAAGTAACAATTATAAAACACAAAGTAACATTAACACGTGAAGTAACAACTTTAAAGTAACAATTGTGATTTTTATCCTTTATAATCATGAAAATGTTACTTTTCTCCTTCCAGACTCATGTATTAATTTTTTCGTCCTTGTGGCCCATTCCCCCATTTTATTTTGATCAAACACCACGTAATTTAATTAGTAGTTTTGGTTTCATAATTTTGGGATTATGCGAATATTGGTTCCATACGATATCAATTTGACTAGTTTTTTTTTTTTTCCCATTTTGGGATGATATTAAATTTGGTGTGACCACCCAGATCCGGATATCGAGTCTTTAAGAAAAAGACTTCCGACACGAATATAATTAAAATAAATCAATTATATACGTTAGTCTGACATCATTAATACCAGAGAACAAGCGGAAAACGGAAACATAGACTCGGAAAACTTCAAAAGATCACTACAATGATCGACAAGTAACACAGTCTATGTAACGCCCCGCTCCCGGATACCGAGCCTTTATCCGGAAGAGAAACGTTCGGCGCATATAGCATTAAATAAATCTAATATTATACGCAAGTCTCTACGTTGTCGTATCAAAATAAAGCAAACGGAAGCTAAAAAGTCTCGGGTAAAAACATAAATGCTACAAAGAACAGAAAGTAACAATACTAAAGATGGATAGTTAAATTACAACGATGAAAAACCCAAAGACTTAAACAATACGAGGTCTTAAAAGTAGAAGTACAACAAGTCTAAGAAAAAGAAATACAACTAGTCTAGTACAACCTTTACAAAGAAAAAAACTAAAAGCTTCATCAAGACTTCAAGTCTTCAAAAGCCGTCATCTACACTTGATCAACATGTTCGTCTTCTCACCCCACAATGCATACAAAAGAAAATGCAAATGAGGTAAGTACAAAGTACTTAGTAAAAGTGAGAAGCTAATGAATAACTAAGTTATACCACGAAAGGATCTTTTTATTATTATTAAATTACCTTTATGAGACCGACTCAATCTAGGGTTCATTTCATGTCCATCAACATGTCATGACTAAACGTTTCTTACTTAACCTATCTATGTTACAACCGCACTCAAGGGCACTACGCATATCCAAACTGGGGATATTCTTGGCAACATATTAGTGGATCACACCAATATCCACGGAGCCTAGAATAGGTAGACTCCGATAGTGCGCACATATCAGTGGAGTCCCTCCGTACTTAGGGTTTTTTTACCTACGAAGTTCTTCCACCTTCAGAACAGCACATACATCGCGATATAGACTGGTGCCTATCCAAGAGAGACATGTTGTTTAATCTTTTACTAGTCAAGTACGTATTTTTATTAAATTATTAACTAACCACCTAAGTGTTTTCAATTAATCTCCCTCACAATTACTACTCTCTTCCTAGACCACTAGACATAACCAAGGCCTAACAATTACACAGACATTGATGAATGCTAATTCATCAAAGCACAAGCCTATCATGCTCTTCCGACGGATCCGAACTTCAACTCCCTTGAAGAGTACATTCGGTGTTTTAACTGAACGAATCAGAAGCTCAATTCAGGCTTGTTTATGATTAATTAATGTTATCAGATCATATTATAACATTTGACATCTGATTAAAAGGCTTAAACAACATTTAAGTAAAACTGGGGCAATGCGTGTGCATCCCTTATGGAATGCGTGCGCATTCCCTAACCAGAACACATACTGAAAGTTACTGTCCAGACAATGCATGCGCATTGCTCAAGCTGGGAGCAACCTTCTAAGAACCTGAACCAACAATGCGTTCCTGTAACAAGAAGACTCTGACCACCTGAACCACGAATTCATCCACACTGAATGCGCACGTATTCATCCTGCAGAAACAAAACCATATAATCCTGTAACAAGAATGCGTGCGCATTGATAGGCAATGCGTACGCATTCAACGCTACTAAGCCCTAAAAACACGATTTTCTGCACTTAACGATTCCTAACCCCAAACCAAACATGTTTACCATCAAAAACTCAGAAAAACAACAAGGAAACATGTTCAACATATGTCATAGCTTAACATAGACAACAACTACACATACAGATGATTTCTAATCACCAATCTATTCCAAGACTCAACCTCAACATAATACAACTATAATTATTCATTAGGAAGAGCCTCTTACCTTAATTTCCAGCAAAACAGCAAGCAAAACGCCAAACAACCGCAACAATTGTTGATCCTCAAACCCAAAACCTATTTGATCAACAACAAACCCTAAAATCCTATTTCCTTTCAAAAACCGAACTGAAAAAGTGTATGAAACAGAAGATTACATGGATTAGCTGCTGTGAAACTATTTTTAGATTAATCTACGCTTCAAGACGATCGTTTCGACTACTCATGGCTGTAAAACAGAGCTACAGATTAAAAGATACGAATTTCTGAAGAATCGAACTCAACGGTTACCAAAAACTAGGGCTAAACTGAAAACTTACGAAATTAGGATATGTTATTTTCCAAAGTTGCGTCTCCTCGCGCTGATCACTTTTCTCTCCTGCGGCATCTTGAACAGATGAACGGATTGATCACACGGTTGAAGTTTACGTTCTCCCTTTTCAGAATTTTCTTCTGCATTGGTTTCTTCATTACCGCCGCCCTCTTCTTTATTTATTTGTTCATAATTTGCGTGGTGTGTGATATGAGGGGAATTAGAGAATTATTTATAAGACAAATAATTATTTTCCTTAAAAATAATATCCCATAATCTTTTAATTAAATCATTTTTTAATTAAATAAAAGAACAAATAATAATTAAGTCGTAGTGATTAAACCCAATTACTATTTTATCCTTTATGAAAAGTCGGGATGTTACATTCCTTCCCCCTTAAGAGGAGTTTCGTCCTTGAAACTCGAATGTAACTGGTTGTACTTGAACTCTGGACTTTGCAAAGCGTTTCGTCTTCTAACTCTTACAGTCTTCTTCTCCTTCCATCTTCCCAACTCTTCTGCTTGTCTTGAGGCAATTTGAGGTTGCGACGATCCAATTCAATCTCCTCATTGACTTGCTGTATCAAATCTGGTCTCGTATTCTGTTGTCGCTCCACTTCATCCCAGAAACTCATGTTCTTCTATCTCTATCTTCATGAAAGATCGCCAGCAGTACTGTTCTAATTCTTGTACTTCTTGGTCGCTCCGAGAGGAACTGCAATCGCCATCTCGAGGTTTTCATTCTTCATTGTCCTTCCCAATCTTCCGCATTCGGAACCCAAAGATGATTCCGATGCCAACGATCTCCATCTTCATCTAACTCGTGACCAATTGCTGGTTGGTTCTGACCACTCACTTATAACCGGAAAATTCTGGATCTTTGTCTTGCTTCTTCCACGAACTCATCAACTGCCTCGAATTTTGAAATCATCAGTTAAACACTCTATGCTTGCTCCTGCTGACCTATACCCGGAAGGCTGAATCTCCCAGCCGAAACCACACTTCTGGCACACTTGACTTCTTTCGATCTCAACTTCCATCATGGCACCACAAGCTTGCTGAAAAAAACTGCAAGGATCCCAGCTGAAGGACTTCTGAGACTCCTTAAGTATGGAGAACATGCATCTGCCATCCTTTCTCTCTGACGGTTTGATCCACTTCTTATGCCAAGGGAGTTAGCTTGGAGAATAAAAGAAGTTGAAAAGTAAGTACAAGGGTGGTATGTCAACTAGGTAAGCCAAGGAAGGGTACAATGCACTTGAAATAAGGCAGGTTGCTTGGGTTATAAGCAAAACAAGATGATTCCGTGTTGGGAAAAAAATTGAGGTTGGTTCCAAAACCGAAGAATGAGGCACTTGTATCACAATACAAAAGATAGCCCCCAGAAGGAAGACAAAAGAACACCTTGCAGATGAAGTTCTTTTGAGAGAGTGAAATTCTGCAAGATACGGTGGTCTACAAAGACTTCAGGGGCAACTTGAAAGAATGGTAATAGACTTTCATATAAACTTTTAGAAAGTTGAGACATTACAGGAAACATCACCCGATGGACTTGAACATATTCTCAATGTACGGAAAGAGAACACCAAGCTTAAGAACACTAGGAAGGTGACCTTGATTGTTAAACACATGGTTAACAAAAATGGGTGTTGGCGAACTAGAAAAATCTTGAGTTCACATGAATTTCGTAGAGGAAACATCACACAACAGAAAAACAAAGTAAAGGTGCAAGGTCGAGCACTAGAAGAAATTAAAAAAAATTCAAAAGAACGTAGGCATCTCAACATGAAGTAGCTATGGAGGGAAAACGAGCACATCAAAAGGTCTCAGAATGAAATTAAACACTTGTCATGAAGTGTCCGAGTTTGCAATGGTCAAAGGGAGGTTATTTTGAGATTTAAAAGAAATAGAACTTTCCCTCAAGGAATTGTAAGGTAATATCAAATTTTGTATAAGTAAGCGGCAAACAAGATTTTGAATGAAGAGGAAACGATACTTAAAAAAATTGTCGAATAAGGTTTGATTTCAAAGAATTAATTCAAACCTTCAAAGGAAGTTTAAACGATCATTGACGATCCAAATCAAAGGTTCAAGGTTGCACTACTCGAGAGGAATAGTACACTGACAAGGAATAAATGCTCAAGGTTATTCCTCGTGTGGGAATGAAAAGGTTAAAAAAAAAGAAATAGGCTTTCAACCGGTGTAACAAAATTGGAATAGAAACGCCAAACAAAAGATGGAAAGTCAAAGGGTGTATATGGCGGTTTATGGCTCTAAATGGCCCGAAAGAGATTTAAAACTGAAGGGTACAAGGTACAATAATCTGAAATGGAGATCAAAAGTTTAGGAACTCAAAAGTCGATTGGCTAGTTAGGTTAGGAAAGCACCTTAGCAAAGACTACGTTCTGCTTGAACTAGTTTAGCATAAATTGCTGGAAGGTTAAAGATAAGTAACTGAAAAATAATGTCAGGGTTGGCTAAAAAAAAATTGGACAGGCAAAGAAGATATGCATACCTTAAAATCAAAGGCAACATTAGGTGAACAAGTTACAATATCGACACTACCCTTAGGAGGGGAGCTGAGAATAAACACAAGTAAAAAGAATGTTCTGACATTAAAAGGTTCAGCAAAATTTGAATTTGAATGAATAATGGGATTGCAACAAGAAGACTCTTACCACCGAACCACGAATGCGTGCGCATTCATCCTGCAGAAACAAAACCATATAATCCTGTAACAAGAATGCGTGCGCATTGATAGGCAATGCGTACACATTCAACGCTACTATGCCCTAAAAACACGATTTTCTGCACTTAACGATTCCTAACCCCAAACCAAACATGTTTACCATCAAAAACTCAGAAAAACAACAAGGAAACATGTTCAACATATGTCATAGCTTAACACAGACAACAACTACACATACAGATGATTTCTAATCACCAATCTATTCCAAGACTCAACCTCAACATAATACAACTATAATTATTCATTAGGAAGAGCCTCTTATCTTAATTTCAAGCAAAACAGCAAGAAAAACGCCAAACAACCGCAACAATTGTTGATCCTCAAACCCAAAACCTATTTGATCAACAACAAACCCTAAAATCATATTTCCTTTCAAAAACCGAACTGAAAAAGTGTATGAAACAGAAGATTACCTGGATTAGCTGTTGTGAAACTATTTTTAGATTAATCTATGCTTCAAGACGATCGTTTCGACTACTCATGGCTGTAAAACAGAGCTACGGATTAAAAGATACGAATTTCTGAAGAATCGAACTCAACGGTTACCAAAAACTAGGGCTAAACTGAAAACTTACGAAATTAGGATATGTTATTTTCCAAATTTACGTCTCCTCGCGCTGATCACTTTTCTCTCCTGCGGCATCTTGAACAGATGAACGGATTGATCACACGGTTGAAATTTACGTTCTCCATTTTCAGAATTTTCTTCTGCGTTGGTTTCTTCATTGCTGCCGCCCTCTTCTTTATTTTATTTTTTTCAGAATTTGCTTGGTGTGTGATATGAGGGGAGTTAGAGAATTATTTATACGACAAATAATTATTATTTTCCTTAAAAATAATATCCCATAATCTTTTAATTAAATCATTTTTAATTAAATAAAAGAACAAATAATAATTAGGTCGTAGTGATTAACCCCAATTACTATTTTACCCTTTATGAAAAGTCGGGGTGTTACATTCCTTCCCCCTTGTGTAAGATTAGATTCAGCTGCATAAAAGAGGCTGTAGTGCAAAGTTTTCTTGATGTATCTAAGCACCCGATGTGCAGTCTTCATATGAGCAACTGTAGGAACATCTAAGAATTGAGATAATTGCTGTACAACAAAGCATAGGTCTGGTCTTGTTATAGTGAGATACAACAGCTTGCCCACCAAGCTTCTATATTTAGTGTTATCTGTCAGGAGTTCAGAATCTCCAGGATGCAAGACTATTTTTGTTGCCAAAGGTGTATCTGCCGTCTTGACAGCTAGGAAACCAAAAAACTCCAATAGTTTTGTAGCATACTGTCTTTGAGAGAGTGTGATTCTGCTGCTGTTCGTGAAACTCTATGCCAAGGAAATAGTGTAAATCCTCTAAGTCCTTGATCTGGAAAGTACTATGCAAGAAACCTTTCACTTGATTAATCTCATCCAAGTCTAAACTAGCTATAAGAATGTCATCTACATAAACAACCAATGCCATGAAATTGTTTCCTGCCCCTCTAGTGAAAAGGCTATAATCATGTACTGATTGCTTAAAACCTTGGCTTAATAAGGATGGGGTGAGTTTATGATTCCACTGCCTACTTGCCTGTTTCAGGCCATAAATGGATTTTTTTAACCAACACACTTGGCTCTCGTTGTTGAGTTCATACCCAGGAGGTACCTTCATGTACACCTCCTCCTCCAAGTCTCGATGGAGAAAAGCATTATTAATGTCAAGTTGTTTTAGAAACCATCCTTTCACAGCAGCTATGGCTATGAGCAATCTAATGGTGCTGATTTTTGCTACAGGGGAAAAGGTTTCCTCATAGTCAATGCCATGAGTCTGAGTATAGCCCTTGGCTACTAACCATGCCTTGTATCTCTCAACAGTCCTATATGGTTTGTATTTCACCTTGAACACCCATTTACAGCCTATGGGGTGCTTTCCTGCAGGCAGATCCACTAAATCCCAAGTTTGAGTCTGTTCTAAAGCTATGATCTCCTTGTTCATGGCTTCCCTCCACTGGGGAAATTGGACAGCCTGGTTATAAGTGGATGATTCTGAAATTAAGAAAGGTGACTCAGAATCTGTGGATGAGGGAAGAGAATGTGAAGATTTTTTTTAAAGTCTGTGCACATAGATAATCATGTAAATAGGTAGGCACTTGTTTGGCTCTAAGGGATCTGCGCACTGTGGGAATTCCAGGGACATGAACAGAATCTGGAGATGTGAAAGTAGAGGTAGTGGAAGAATCTGAGTTGGTGTCTATTCTTGGGCTGATAGGTTGATTGGAATACTCTGGTTCATGAGATATTTGGTGAGAATGAGTTTCAACTGGTGTAGCAGAATAAGGTTCAGAACCAGGGGAGGGAACATGTAAGGAAACCATTTCAGAAAATTGTGTAGGTCCCTTCCTAAAGGAATCATGAAAAGGAAAGTAGGCTTCATGGAAAATCACATCCCTAGAAATAAAAATCTCTCTTGTGGTAAAGTCTAGTAGTATGTACCCTTTTGTGATTTTGGAATTACCCAGATAAACACTTAGTCTACTCCTAGGCTCAAACTTAGATCTATGCTCATGTAAAGTGTAGGCATAGACCAAACACCCAAAGACTTTGAACTGTGTGTAGTCAGGTTTGGCATGATATAACCTGTTGTAAGGTGTATCCCCCCTTAGTATAGGTGAATGTAGACTATTGATTAAGTCAGTGGCATGGATAAGGCAGTATCCCCAGAGAGACATGGGTAGGTTAGCCTGAAATTTACGGGCTCTAGCTACATTAAGCAAGTGCTGGTGTTTTCTCTCTACAACACCATTTTGCTGTGGTGTCTCTACACAGCTCGTCTGATGTACTATCCCGTTTTGATTATAATATTCTTTTAAGTCGAATTCCTTTCCATTATCTGACCTAATGATCTGGACCTTTTTTTTAAATTGTGTGTTCATATACTCACAAAATCCTTGAATTAAATTTTATACCTCACCCTTTGACTTCAAAAGATAAATCCAGGTGAATCTGGAAAAATCATCAATGACAGTAAGGAAATACTTGTGTCCATAGATGGTGGATGTCCTATATGGTCCCCATATGTCCATATGCACAAGCTCAAATAAACACCCAGCACTAGACCCTCTCAAAGGAAAAGACATTCTCTTCTGCTTGGCTAATGGACATATGTGACAGACATCTTTATTACATTGAGTGCTACTAAAAACATCTATGGGCAGCTTTTCCAAAACACCTTTAGATAGGTGTCCTAACCTAAAATGCCAAAGCATACTAGAATGAATCACCTTAGCTGCAGTACTGCAAACCTTGTTACCAGAATTCATAGGAGAATCTTCAACTGACAGAAGATAAAGCCCTTTCAGCAAGTTAGCTGCTCCAATCTTCCTCCCATTCCTCATATCCTGAATGATACAAGTATCAGCCTCAAATTTAACTGAGATACTACCATCCTTAGTGAGACATCCAACAAATATGAGATTAAAAGTAAAGGATGGAATGCATAGCACATGTTCCAGAATCATCCCTTCTCTTAGTTTCACTGTTCCTATGTGACTCACAATAGCCTCATTTCCATTTGGCAACCCCACTCTAATGCCTTTTACTGACTTAGATCACACATATATGCAACAGAACAGACTATGTGATCTGTTGCCCCCAAATCTACTATCTAACAAGTTGTGGAGTCTGTATGTACCTGTACGCTCAGTTATAGGATTGAAAGCTCCTGCTGCAGTCAATGAGGTCATCTGATTGACCATAGGTGCCTTGCCATTTGATCCACTCGGTCTAGCAATCTGATATCCCTGTATCATCTTGAGAATTTCTTGGTACTGCTCCTTGGTGAAGCTTGCAGCACACTGAGAGCTTGCAGCACCTTTCTCTGTGTCTTGATGTTCTGAATCCCTAGTGTCTCCACCATTTGTGTTTGAACCTTTCACTAGATTCACTCTACGTTTGGACTTGAAACTGGCGGGAATCCATGCTTTCTATAGCATGTCTCACTGGTATGACCATGAAACCCACAGTGTGTGCATAAGCCTTTTTCCCTTGTGTCTGGCCACTATTATATACTTTTCCTCCTTTGTTGTCACCATGGACACTATGAGGCCTGTCCTGCATCCTATTTGCAAGAGCCATAGGTGCATTATTGTTGTTCCTTGCATATACTAACTGCCTTTCCATTTTATTTGCCATACCAAACACTGCCTTGATATGTGGCATAGGTGTCATGATCATTACTTGATTACTCACTTGTGAATACTCATCTCTTAGACCTTTGAGAAATCTGATCACATGTTTAGTCTCAAAGTAGTCCACAAAAACCTTAATATTAGCCTTACAATTGCATCCTGGTGCGCAATTGCACTTCGGAATTGGCCTTAGAATACAAATCTCAACCCAAATCACCTTCATCTTCGTGTAGTATTCAGTAATAGAGAAGTTACCTTGCTTTAGGTTATTTAACTCCTCCAATAAGTCAGACAGATGATAAGAATCCAGGTTTGAGAATCGATCCTTCAGATCCTCCCAAACTTCCTGTGATGTGTTGATCCAAAGTATACTTCGAGAAATCGTACCGTGCACAGAGTTCAGAATCCACAATGTGGCCATGGTATTACACTGATTCCAAGCCGCAAAATTCCTATCTTCCTCGTTTGGCCTAGGAATCATTCCATCGATGAATCCTATTTTATTTTTAGCAATTAGTGCCATCCGCATCGATCGACTCCAAGCATGATAGTCGTTTCCTTCCAAAATCGGATGAACTAGGGTTTGAACAGAGTTTTCATTCGGGTGAATATAAAAAGGACTAGAAACCGGAATAACTTCCAAATTTGCCATAGAAAAAAAACTTCGATAACAGCAGAAACGTTTGGATTAAAGCTCGGATACGATGAAGAAATACTGAAACCGAATCGAAAAGAGGAAGAACAAAGTTAGGGTTTGGTGAAAAGGGAGAACCGAACAAGACAGAGAGAAAACAACTCTTTGTTCTATTTTTTTATTATTTCTTTTTCTCAAAAGTTTCATTTACAGAAAAACCTTTATATATTTACAACCAAATAATGAAAAAGGAAAAACGGAATATTCTGTAAACAAACAGAATATTCCCAAAACCAAAACGGAATATTCCATAAGCAAGCAGAATATTCCCAAAACCATATATGTAACAAAAATGAAGACGGATAATGGAGATGATTTTGAAGAAAAGGGTTGTCCATTTTTAGAAACCGGCATTCACTCTGACAATGCCCTGGCTTTCCACAATTGAAATAACTACTATTGAACTTCTTCACTTTCATTTTGTCCCATAAACCATCATTAGGCCGCTTTCGCTTCTAGCCTTTGTTGCTCGATCACCTCAATCAGGTTAGGATTGGATTGCCTGATCTGGACACCTTTTTCAGGCCCCTTCATATGCTCTCCAATGCGCAAATGTATAGCCAGCTCTTCCTATGTCATCTCCTTCTGTTGGTGTATCAAGAGTTCTTGAAATCATGCCATGAAGGTGGAAGCATCCAAACGGCCACAACAACATGAAACGATTCACATATGACCATCTTCTCTTCAAGGCTCTCACATATGATCGCTTGCAGTTCCTTAATCAGTCTAACCACAGTCCTAGAGTCTACCATCTGTAGTCCGTGAACTACACCACAACAAACTTCTTGGAACCAACTTCCTCGGTTGTATACTTTTTCTCCAAGGCCTGCAACAACGACATAGAGTCTTCTTTGAACAATACACCCCATAAAAGGAGATCTCCAAGAAGATGGGGACGTAATTCTTGCACAAAAATTCGGAGTGCTTTCATGCATCCAATGCAGAAATCAAAGCACGGTTATTTTCTCTTTCTTTCATAAAAGGAGGATCCACAGTAAGAATCCAAGCCAAGCCAAGAGTGGTCAGATTATGTTGCCACCTCTTGAAATTTCGACCACCAAACATCTCTCGTTTCTCACCCTGAGACGCCGGATTGTTTGGCCAATAGCGTCCCTGTCCAAATTTAGGCTTGGGGCAAAAAAAAAATTTAGGCCCTCGCCTTTCGAAAAAAAACAATAACCAAAATATATATATATAAATAAAACAAAAAAACTGCGTGTGATAGTCATGGGTTTGGAAGAAAAAAAACCTACTTATTTGGCTCCTAGTCCTAGTTTAAAAAAACAAAAATTATAGTAGCTTGCAAGATTCGAAACCAAGTTTCATGTTTAGTATACTTAAGTGCTAACCATTAAGGTAATGCATTCCTTGTTCATATAAATACAGTATATATATAATATTATGTCAAAATTTCGTGGGGCCCTTAAATTCATTGATTTTCGGGGGGCTCCGGGCCATGGCCCCCTTGGCCCCCCCACAGGGGCGCCCCAGTTGGCCATGCACAACAACAGTTTGTGAAGCAACATGCATAGTAGAGGTATTCCTTCGTGTAGTTACATCCATTTATATGTACACAGGAGATCGACAAACAAAGTCAGTTCGTTCTCAAATGAACTTAAAATAAAGGAGTAGAAGTAGAGATCAGATTGGTCTCAACCAAACTTAAACAACGTCTAATAACAGATTGGTAATATTGACATAACAGATCGGAAAAAACCAATCTATAAATCGAAACTGGAAAAGCAATTGTGCAAAAGAAACGATTGATAGCACAAAAACAACGGTTCTACAGAGCGTGTCGATTATAATACAATTAAAACAAATCAGGATTGTCTTGAGCTTGTTGAGGTTATGACATGTGTGAAGTTTTTACAATACGTGTAAACACGGAATCAATCAAGTAATTAATGACATAAATAACGAAAAAACGTGTCATTACCACAAAAATAAAATTCAGAAATTCTTATAATTAAAAGGGGCCAGAGGCCAGAAGGACAAAATAAGATACAAAATGGGAAAAAATGACAAGAAAAAAAAATAATGGTTGAGAAGGACAAAAACACGTCTGTTACTACATGTGTTACTACATTTGGTTGTAGCAACATGTAGTAACATGCGCGTTTTTGTCCTTCTCGACCACTATCTTTTTTTCTTGTCCTTTTTTCTCATTTTAGATAAAAAACAGTCCTTTACAACCTTTAACCTTAATTAAAAAAGATTCATCAAAGATTTTTTCTTAACAAGTATAACAGAATTGGTATAGTAGAAACAATGTGATACATAATTGGTGTACAATAAAATAAAAGTACGATGCAGAAAACATGAAAATAAATCAAATCAAGACGAGTGTATTCACTCTATCCTTAAGATGATATTGCTCTGATCATGTGTCTACGGTTGTAGTAATTGACTTCCAAAATACAATGGTTTACGTGTCCAGTTTAGTGTCACTTCAAAATCCCAAACTCCGGCGAACTACTAGATGCTCCGACTTCTCTTCGACGTGACTCAATAATGATGTATACAGAATGTTGTAAAGGAAAAGACGAGAAGATTTTATTATCTAATTCCCGGTCATTGGAATTGTTTATATAGCGGAGAATAAGAGTTTAATTAAGGTTGCTTAATTAATTAAGCCGCTTTAATTAAACGTGTTATCTTGTTCCCCTAGACAAGAAAACCAAAATTATTATGTTGGCTTAACCGACGAAAATTCAAAGTATATACATTCGGGGATAATAGTTTATTTTATATCTCTATTTTTAATTTTTTTACAAGCGTAAGCCCGTCAAATTACTCGGTAGGATGAACAATTTGGCATTCTGGACGGGATATATTGTCATGAGGCTGAGTTATTTTTTATTGAGTCCGGACTAAAATAGCACGTCCTGAGCAAATTTTCTCACTCGGACGGGCTAAAAATTCTCATCCTGCAATTTTTTTTAATTGTCCGACGTTTTATTTATTTATTCTGAGGCCGAATTATATTTTGATTCAATTACGAATCTTCGTCCGACCGATCTTCGTCCACATCGTCCTGATTGAAAAAAAACCATCGTCGGTCATCTGCAAAACCCTTTCTCCTCCGACGAATTCTTGTCCCTACCAAACCGCCGGCGTCATCAAATCTGGAGTGGTGTATTGATTAAGGTAACAAATTCAACATTCTTTTTTTTTTCTTCGATTTTATTGATGTATTTTTTTTTGCCGGGTAGTTGTATTAAATTTTGAGAGGTATCATAATTCAAAGTGTATCGTATTTCATTGATTCAACTGAATGGAGATAGTACAAGTACATACAGGGTTCCGTGACTTGGTCAACAAGTCACTATAAGATAAATACGATAAAAGGATATTGAAAGTAAATAATAATATTCAAACTAGATTATCCTCGATACACCCCCGCAATCACGTGGTAAGTGGCTGAATACGGAGATTGAACTTTAAACTAGCAAAATGACGCTGAGCCAACGGTTTGGTGAGGACATCGGCTAACTGATCCCTTGAGGAGATAAAAGAGATGCCGAGTTTGAGAGCAGCAACTAATTCGCGAACATGGTGGAAGTCGATCTCGATGTGCTTCGTGCGGGCATGAAACACCGGATTGTGAGCAAGATAGGTGGCGCCAACATTATCACACCTAAGAGTAGGTGGGGAAGACAACGAAACCAACATCTCACGAAGAAGACTGCAAAGCCACTGGAGTTCGGCGGCGGTGTTGAAAAGAGTCTTGTATTCAGCCTCACTGTTACTCTTTGAAACCGTCAAGTACTACGCCAACTAATGAGATTAGCACCAAGGAAGACACAATATGCTCAAACAGAATGGCGATTATCACTATCAACGGCCCAATCAGAATTAGAATAAGCCCTAAGAGAAAAAGAGGACCGTCAGGAGAAAAGAGACCATCAGATGTAGTGTGCTTAAGATACCGAAGAATGCGTTTCACGGCAACCCAGCGAGCTTCTATAGGCGAATGCATGTACTTACTAACCTTGTGGATGGCGAAGGAAATATCAGACCGAGTGAAAGTGAGATACTGTAGACCGCTAACAATAGTGCGGTAAAGAGACGTCAAGTGTAAGACGGGTAGAGGCCGACATAGGTGTCTGACAAGGCTTGACCTTGTCCAGAGAGGCACGCTGCAGAAGCTGAAAGATATATTTGTGCCGGGTGAGAAATAGCCCATCGGAGGTAGGAAGCAGCTCAACACCAAGGAAATAGAACAGATAACCAAGGTCCTTAACCGGAAAATGCCGACCAAGATAAGTAATAACCTGTTCAACAAGAGAAGATGACGAGCCAGTAATAATAATATCATCCACATAAATTAGACAGAATATAAACACGTGCACCAGCACGAGAATAAATAAATAAGGAGGTGTCGTCTTTGGAGCCGAAAAAACCAAACTGAGTCAAGACATCGGTGAAGTGAGAGGACCAAGCACCGGGAGCCTGACGAAGGCCATAAAGGCTACGGCGAAGATGGCAAACATAATCTAGATAATCAAGGTGAACAAATCTTTGTGGTTGCTGCATATAAACAGGCTCAGATAAATGTCCATGGAGGAAAGCATTTTGAATATCAACATGTCGAAGAGACCAACCCTGCGAAATGGCAAGAGACAGATGAAGACGAAAAGTGACCGGTTTGACGACCGGACTAAATGTGTCAGTGAAATCAACCCCTTAGGCCTGCTGAAAACCTTTGGCCATAAGGTGAGCCTTGTGATGCTCAAAACGGCCATCTGTATGATGTTTAGTACGATAAACCCATTTGTTTCCAACAATATTCATATGAGGATGCGGAGGCACAAGATCCCATGTATGGTTGTGCAACAACGTGTCAATTTCCTCTCTTATGGTATTACGCCAATTAGGGTGTTTTGAAGCTTCAGTATAGGATGTAGGGTCCAAGGAGTCGATAGAAGCAACAAGGGCTTTAGGAAGCGGATAACGGATGAATTCAGGCCGGGAGATAGGTTTTAGAGAATTGGTTTTGGTTCGAGTAACCATGGTATGAGTGGGAGTAGTTGGTCATGAGGCGAAGCTGGAGAGGCCAAGGCCGAAGTGGACGCATGAGAGGTGGGTGGTGAAGGCGCGGGAGGGGAAGCCACAGGGGTTGGTGACCGGGGTGGAGGTGGCCAGAAAGGGAGGTGGATTTTGTGGAGGTGCAAGCAGGAAGACAGGAAGCGGTATAGTGAGATTATCAAGTGTGGGTTTGGAGGGAGAAGGCGTATAGGGGAAGACGGATTCATCGAACACAACATGGCAAGCAACATAGATACGGCCAGAGGCAAGGTCGAGACATTTATAACCATGGTGGGAAGGACTATAGCCGAATAAGATGCAATTTTCGGAGCGGATATGAGTCTTGTGATGGTTGTAAGGACGGAGATATGGCCAGCACACACACCTAAAGACCCGAATGAAAGTATAGTCCAGAGGCCGATGGTGGACCATTTCGTAGGGAGAGTTATCATTAAGAACTTTGGTAGGAAGACGGTTGTTAATGTAAGTGGATGTGATAAAGACATCCTCCCAATAAGGAAGCGGAAGATTAGACTGGGCAAGAAGGGAGAGGCCGACTTCAACAATTTGGTGGTGGCGGCGCTCAATGGCACAAACTTGTTCGTGGGTGTGGGGACGTATGCCAAGAGTGGTGAGAAGAGTGAAAACACGAAGGTACTCACCACCCCAATCAGTTTGGATGGATTTTGGTTTGGTATTAAATTGACATTTAATCATAGCAAAAAAAAGTCAGGAAAGATAGTTGCAGTATCAGATTTATTTATCATGGGATAAAGCCAGAGGTGTTTTGTGAAGTCATCCAGAAAACTGACATAATAACGGGACCCATAAATGGAGGGCTCAACACAAGGGCCCCAAACATCGGAGTAAATCAGGTCCAATGGAGCAGTGGAGGTAAACTCAGAGGTGTAGAGCAGGAATCGGTGACTCTTAGCTAACTGACATGGGGCACACATAACATGGGGTGTTTTAGTAGGAGTAAAGGTAGGAAGACTTTTTAGGGCTTGACGGAGCATAGAGTAAGAGCAATGACCGAGGCGCTGATGCTACGTGGTGGAGGAGGTGAGGGTGGAGGTAAGAGCTTGAGCAAGAGCAGGGGGTTGGTGGAGCGGAGTGGAGAAGTGATAAAGTCCATCCTTAACAAATCCTCTAAGATGGACGTGACCGGAGTATTCTTTTACAAGAAAGTAGGACCCATGAAATTCAAAATACACGAAATTTTCAGAGGCAAATCTATGCACAGATAATAGGTTTCTGGTGATAGAGGGGGTAACGAGAATATTAGATTAATAAAATGACTGAGAAGGGGAATTTACAGAGGAAGAGCCATGATGAGTAATGAATAAACATGTACCGTCACCTACATGCATTTTGTCGGGCCCAGCATAAGGTGCAGATGATAGGTTGAGATTTCAAACATCATGGGTGAGATGGTGAGTGGTCCCGGTATCCGCAATCCAATTAAAGCCAGGGTGGGCGGACGTCGCATATGCTTGAGGAGGGGGAGCGTTGATATCGCAAGGAGCAGGCTGGTGCGGTATGGCCGGTGGTAGCACAGATCTGGCACATAGAGGGTTGTCGACCATTAGAGAAGCTGGAGCTAGTGTAGGGGACGAGGGTTTTCACGATCACAGCCTCGCCCCCGGCATCGAGAAAAATCTGAACCATGGCTATTATGCGGAGAAGTACAGTAGCTGAGACTGTTACGTTGAACTGCCGTTCCTTTTTTTTAATATATATATATATATTAACGGCTGATGGTAAAACCCAATATGCTTTTATTTTTCCTTTTATTTTTTTTATTTTTTTATTTTTTTCTCTTTTGGGTTGCTTTAGGGAAAAAAAAATTAAATAAAAATAAAACCTAATCAATGAGAAAAGAAAGCGGCGGAAAAGTAGAAGAAACAAAACTATCGTGAAGACGAGAAGCGCAAGTCCATGGATACGATGCTCTGTTACGCAAGTAGAGGAAATTGAACTAAACAGATGATAATAATGCTCCCAATCCTTTTCTTTTGTTTTTGTTTTTGTTTTTGCTTTTGAGGCGTATATTGCTCCCAGTCCTAGTTGCAACTTTTGTTTCTAGCACAATGGTGGCTTAGATGCGGCCATGTATGGATACCGGAGGAAAGAGGAGTAGAATTACATGAGAAGAGGCCTCACCGGAGCGGAGAAGATGTAATATCCCGAATTTTGGGAAAAGACAGACGTGTCAATTTGTCAATTTGTAAAGTTCGGTATATTGTATTTATTTAATTATGGATTTTATGTATGATTTAAATAAAAGAAAAAGAAAAGAGAAGGGGGTCAAATTGGAATTAAGCATAATTAAGGGGGCTCGTTGGTAATTAACGGGAGCTATTTTTGGGGAAAATAACCTCTCCTCTACTTAGTGGAATTCTGGGAAGTTGCCAATATGGTAATCAGAAAAATTTACGTTCAAATCTCAAACAACGTTGAGAGCAAACCAAAAGGGCAAATAGACTTCCTTCGATTTCTCACAAGTTATTCAACGGATTTCAGAACCGTTTGAAGATTCAGAATCAGCGGGAAGAGAGGATCGTTTTGATAGCAAAAGTTCAGAGTTTTAAAAGGTAATGGCTTTAGCCCTAAGTATGGTTTTGTCAAGGATTGATCAATCTTCAAGGCTCTAGTTGGTTTGATTCGTAGTTCTTGTAGTTTAGAAGCTTTTGATCATCAATTGATTCATGTTTAATTGTGATCAAATAAGTTCGTTGTTGAAGTCTTCTCAAGTGCTGTAGATTTCTGAAGGTTTTGGTTTGGATTTGCTTTAAACAAGTAAGAGGCTCTTCCTAAAGTTTAAATAAGGTTCTATGATGTAAGGCTGAGTATTGTGTTGAATTCTTGGTTAGAAATCATGTTCTAAGTTGTAGTTAAAGTATTAGATGTTGTGGTATGTGAAAGATGTGATTTTCTGCTGTTTTGCTGTGTCTATTGTGATAACCTTGTTTGGAATCGAGTGGGGATCGTTTAGATGCATAAAACTGCGTTTTTGGGTGTTTTTACGCTTGGTGCGGGCGCACCGGAGTCAGAACGTCCGTTTTTGCATTCAGAGACTTGGTGCGGGTGCACCAGGACTCAGTGCAGGCACACCGAGCTTCCAGAAATCGAATTTAACATTCAGAGCCTCAGTGCGGGCGCATCGGGTCCTAGTGCTGGCGCACTGGAGAGGCTTATTTTTTCAGTTTGATCAGTTTTGAACCCCGAGTCTAGTTTTAAATGTTGTTTCTTGATCTAATAACATTATATGAACATGAATAAGTCTCGATTACGCTTCCGATGCGTTTAGTTCCTGCACCGGATGTATTCTTCCATAGAGTTGAAATTCGGGACCGTCGGAATGGTATGAATGGCTTGTGCCTTGAGTAATTTGCATTTCTCAATGTCTGTGTATGTGCTAGGCATTGTCCGTGTCTAGTGGTCTAGGAAAGAGAGTAGTAGATGTGAGGGAGCTTACTTGAAAATACTTAGGTAGCTAGTTAACAATTAATAATAAACATACTTGTGTAGTAAAAAGATTAAACATCAATCCATTTTTGGTAAGGCATAAGTCAATATCGCGATGTGTGGGCGTTCAGATAAAGTGGATAACTTCGTAAGTCTTTGGACCCTAAGTACGGAGGAATACAACCCCGTAAGTCTGAGACCCTACGTACGGAGGGACTCCGTCGAGCGTGTACATTATCGGGCTTTCCCCCGTGGATATTGGTGTGATCCGTCAATGTTGCACACAGATACTTTGTGGCGAGTAGCACCATGCGTAGTGCCCTTGAATGATGATGTAACAAAGATAAGCTAAGCTAAAAACCAATAGTCATAACATGTTGATGAGCATGAAGTGAACCCTAGAGTTGAGTCGGTCTCATAAAGATAACTTGATAATAACTAATGAATCTTTTGTTGTAAGAATTAATCATGCTTTAGCTTCTTACTCTTGCTAAGTACTTTGTACTTACCTCAATTGCATGTTTTGTTGTATGCTTTTGGGGTGAGAAGACGAACATGTTGACTTGAGCTCGTTGAGGAGTTTGCTGATGATATGTGATAGAGATGCTCGGAGATGTTTCCTTGTTGTTTTAGATTTTAAACATTGTATTATATTATGTTGTACCTTATCTTTAAAGATCATGTTGTACGTTTATTTTCAGGTTTCTAAGACAAGTTTGTTGTTCTTTTGCTTTGGATATCGTATGTTGCAAGTTACCTTGTTGTTGTAAGAAAACCTTTTTATTTTCGTTGAGTTTTAATCTAATCTTAGACGCATTTATGATATTTTTCGAGTTTTTTTAGCTTCCGTTTGCTAAACTCGATACGACGTAGTAAAGGCTTACATATAATATTGAATTTATTTAATATTATATGTGCCGAGCGTTTCGTTTCTGAATATAGACTTAGAACAAAACACGATGTCCAAGTTTTTAGCTGTTTGTGGTAGGTGCACATTCAAAGTATGAGCTATTTGTGGTTTGTGTTTGAGTTTGTTATAAAACGGATGGAGATAACTTCAGATGCAAGAAACAGAAACAGAAGCAATCAAACATAAACAATCAAAGGAGATAACAGAAACAAGAAGAACACAGATTTAACGTGGAAAACCCCTCAGTGGGAGAGGTAAAAAAACCACGGCGTAAAAGAGATATTTTATTATGCACCGAATTTTACGATTTCAACACACTCGGATAATGAGACAACAAGCGTATTTATAGGCACAAATCCCTAAACCCTAGCCGCCAGAATCTTTGTACGATGCACCATAAATACCCCTACACGTGTCCTCCTTTTAATGACACCGTATAGGCGTCACATAACCGAATTAACGGATGTGGGACCCCGTCGTATTCAAGTACTCAGCAGACTATCACCCTGCTGATAGTTACCCTGCTGAAGCTACCCTGCTGAAGCTCAGTAGACTCCACCCTACTGATGTACAGAATTGAATACACTTCTCAGCTGACCATCACCCAGCTGAGTCTTCAGATTGGTTCCACCAGATGTAGAGTTTAACTCACCTTACTGACAGAGTTGATCATTATTATCAGAGTATGCTTTGATGGTACGTGGATGCTTTACTTTGTTTGCTATCGTAAAATGTTCAACCCCGAATCTAACCCAGAATCAAATGAGTCCATTTCTCAATATTTGCTACCTTAGTGTGAGAACTTTGTTGCTGCGATCCGTTGCCCTTTGTCATTCCATTTTTTGGTGGCTAACGTGATCTCACACATGGATGGCGGCAGATGCTAGTACATGGGTCATTCGTCCGGAAGATAGATACGAAATAAAATACGAATATAATGGTGGACAAACGCAGTTCCAAATACTCGAAGATTCACTTAATTCTCACACCGATGCTAAGTTGGTTGATCGGATATTGGAATACCCATTGAGAAACATATATACAAAGCTATGGAGAACTTCCAATTCTCGTCAACGGTTTTGCGCCAGTTGCTTGTCAATCTTACTCTTAATATACTTCATCAAACTTAATCTAATAATATCAATTGCTTATGCTCTAAAAGAAATGTAAATATTCAAATTAAGTAACTACAAGTAACCCTTAATCCATTTTATTTTCCAGTTGTCGTTGAGAAAGATTTTTTTATTTTTATTAAACCGCATTGTTGTAATTAAACTTATTGAACATACGAAATTTAGTAAATGACCACACCAATAAATCCTAGCATTATTTTGTTTCTTCTCAAATACTAAAACTTCAGCGGTCAATAAAATAACATTTCGTTTGAAAATATTAAATAAATATTATATCTAGTAGGTTAATGTCTGCATTTATTGAAAATCAAGTAATGCTTGAAGTTATTTAAGGTCTGTGAGTTTCAAATGTAATTATTTTTATTTTTTTTTGAAAATAAATGTAATTATTTTAAAAATAAAACTCTTTTAAGTTCGCATTTATGCTTCTTACGTTACATTAACGGGAAGATAGTCCATTGCATATTTGATGCCATTATTTAAGGTCTGTCAGTTTCAAATGTAAATAAATTTTTTTTTTTTTGAAAATCAAATGTAATTATTCGAAAAATAAAACTCTTTTAAGTTCGCATTATGCTTCTTACGTTACAAACGGGAAGATAGTCCATTGCATATTTGATGCCATTATTTAAGGTCTGTGAGTTTCAAATGTAAATATTTTATTTTATTTTGAAAATCAAATGTAATTATTCGAACAATAAAACTCTTTTAAGTTCGCATTTATGCTTCTTACGGGAGAAACGGGAGGATAGTCCATTGCATATTTGATGCCATTATTTAAGGTCTGTGAGTTTCAAATGTAAATATTTTATTTTTTTGAAAAACAAATGTAATTATTCGAAAAATAAAAAATGTAAATATTTTATGTTTTTTGAAAATCTTTTTTTGAGGAAAAAGAACTTTAATAAAGAATATCCGCCAAACAGGCGGACAAAACGTCACCCGGGGGCGAAGTGCCCCAAGATGTCCGAGTCAAAACTAACAAAGCATGTCGAGCTAAAAGGTGCACAGGGACATTCCCCATACGCCGAATAAAAGTAAATGAAACATAAGTGAAACTAGGTAGAATGGCCAAACAGTCTTGTACTAGACATCCATGTGCCGAAAGATCTTCGACAGGTCTGCGGAGCCTTGAGATACACGCCAAACAATCACTCTCTACATGTAGTCGTTGAATCCCCAAATGGCGCGCTTCCTCCAAAGCCAAGGAAATAGCCTTTAGCTCCATATATTCCACCGAGCCCCCTGGATCAAAGTGATATGCAAAAGATTGAAGAACTGACCCATGAGAATCTCGAAAAATGACTCCTACCCCTGCTCCCGCCTCAGTGACTGACACATCAACATTGCCCTTTATAACACCCTCTGCTGGATGCACCCACTTATCCACAAAGTGTGGGATGGAGGATTGCATCTGATAAGCCGCCAAAGCCTCATCATACTTCGCCGATGCTGTCAAAGAACGCGTACACACCGCGGAGATGTAAACAGTCTGATCATCAAACACCGCAGAACAAAGTGTCTTCCAAATCCCCTACATGAGCCACACAAATCTCGCAGTGTCCTGAGCACCCTGATCCTCTACTAATCGCATAAATAAATCAGCAAAAGAGGCAGAACGAAGGCGCCCCAATATCCTATAGAATGGCGACACTTGCCAAATCCTATCTGCCATCTCACACTCGAAAATCACATGTCGTAAAGTTTCCAGACCCTCCCCGCATGCTAGGCAACGGCCATCCCCCAATTGCCTCCTCTGTAGTCCCTGGACAACAGCGAGACAATCATGTAGGCGCCTTCACAAGAGATGCTGAATACGTGGCTACACAGGAAGCTGCCAGCAACTCCTCCATTTCTTACTCTCCCCGCCTGAAGAAGATGGCCCAGCCACAGAAGATGGCCGATAGAGCGATAAGGCCAGAAAGTACCCAGACATAACTGTATAAACTCCCTTGCGATCATAATGTCAAATCCGCCTATCTGGATGCCCACCAGGGCTATGATGGTTTCCAGAATGGCATCCGACTCCCATGGCCTGAATACCTGTTGAACCCGCTGCACATCCAACACTTTGGAATTAGGAATAAATAAATCTGACACTTTGGAATCTGTTGGAAGCTCGTGCCCTGCAAAAGGTATGCAGAAAGAAGGTTGCCTACTTGTCCAAGCATCATGAAACACATACACCGAGTCCCCATCCCCCACTCGCCATCTCATCCCATTGAACAACAGGTCCCGCCCCTCCAGAATACTACGCCAAAGAAAGGACGGCCGAGGCCCCAACCTAGCTGCAAGGATGGTACTATCCTCAAAGTACTTCGCGTATAAAACTCGAGCCGCTAGCGAACCCGGATTATTCATAATCCTCCAAGATTGCTTCGCCAACAAAGCCAGGTTAAAACATTCCAAATCACGAAACCCCAAGCCCGGTATGTTCGCAGAACAAAACTCTTTTAAGTTCGCATTTATGCTTCTTACGTTACAAACGGGAAGATAGTCCATTGCATATTTGATGCCATATCTTTTATAGAGAGAATGACAACTGCATAATTTTTATAGCGAGAAGGACAAACAGTGAATCCCGAAAGTCAGTGAATCTCCCCAGTGAATTCCGAAATCAGTGAATTTCGACAGTGACTCCCGAAAATCAGTGACTTTTGACAATGAATTTTGAAAATTAGTGAATTTCGATTGTGAATTTTGGCAGTGAATTTAAACAGTGAATTTCGAACAAAACTGAATTTCGACAGTGGATAAATAGTTTTGTCCTTTATGCAAAAGTTTCAAAAGACTGTTCTGTCCTTCTTCCTATTCCCCTAGAAAATAATGGCTTTATTTTATTTTTAATTTTGTACAAAATAAACATGACAAAGAAAAAGCATACTAAGTATCAAAAGTACTTGAACGCACTGCTTACTTCGCAATTACTGCTAAAACTTTACTAGTAAATTTGATTTAACCATATATTGTTAAATTTAAAATTTATCTGAATAATAAAAAATAAAAAAATCAAATCTTTGAAAATACTTGTGAAAATTAATGAGCCTACTCGATTCTTCGTTATAAAAGCCCAGTATGTGAATCGAGTCCTCACCAAATTAGAGTAAAAAACGAAATGAAAAACATCATAGGCTGCAATCCTATGAAGCCTAGCTGCCTCTTAGTCTTGTTGATTTCCATTGTTTATTTCTCAAACGCCCAGAATGATCCACTGAAATTTAGTTTCTTGCCGAAATACGATCTCCATATCGAGCATGGCCTATCTTCAACTCGCACCCCATTGACCATCCATTGCCATTCACATGATGATGATTTAGGGAATCATACCCTTGTCCCGAATCTCGATTATAATTTCCAGTTCAAGGTGCGTTTTGTTGGGGAGACATTTTTCGAGTGTTCGTTTGAATGGAGTCCTAAGAAGGCGGTTTTTGAAGTTTTTAATAACGATATAGCGAAGGATCATTGTGGGAGGAATCAATTTCGTGTTAATGTTTGTTGGTGGGTAGTGAAAGACAATGGGTTTTACTTGGCCAATTATATCAATCCAAATCCTGGTGATTTAGTGAATATGAGTAATTGGTCATGATCCTTTTCTAATGAATAAAATTTCTTACGTAGAATTCACCTACACCTGGTTTTTTTACAGCATTGGTGTAATTTGTTCAGTTGTATACAGCCATGGTGTACAAAAAAATTCAAAAAAAATAGAATTTGTCAGTATTGAAGATTTTGTTCTTTTGCTATATCTACCTTACGCTTATTACATTTCTTACATCATGCAATAAATATGCAGGGCCGGTCTTGGATTTTATAGGCCTAAGACAATTCGTCGAATTAGGCTTTTTTAGTTCGAAGTTGTTTTTTTTTTTTTTCCGAAAAGCCATACTTATATAATATTACTTCAATATCGCGTTTTTAACATCCGTAGATACAAAATTCAATTCATTGATAGTCTTAAAACATACCTACAAAAGTAGTCTTTTTTAGTTTTCTAGTATATTTAGAAACAAAAACCAAATTCACACGTATACAGGCTCACAATAACAAAATTTCAAAAATCAAACTAATGACTATCAAAGTATTAGGGCTTCTAACGGCAAAATTAGGATTTTAGTCCTCTAACTTGGCCTATTTTGGATTTTAGTCCTGCTCTTGCTCCGGTGAGAAAAATGGTCCTCTAAGTTTGTTTTTTTTTTTGGATTTTAGTCATATCCGCCGGAAATAGCTGATTGGACACCGGAATTTTTAAAAATAGTCCTCTAACTAGGCTGCCACGTAAGCGTTTTTTAAAGAATCCGGTGCCCAATCAGCTATTTCCGGCGGATAGGACTAAAAACAAAAAAAAAAACCAACTTAGAGGACCATTTTCCTCACCGGAGCAGGAGCAGGACTAAAATCCAAAACAGGCCAAGTTAGAGGACTAAAATCCTAATTTTGCCGGGCTTCTAACTATAAGAAAATTACCTATTTACCTCCACTTAAGAACTAAGGCTTGTGTTGTGTTGGGAAAAATTGATTCTTGCTTTATATTATAACTAATAACTTGAAGATTGAGATTAGAATTTAAATAGAAGGATGTATGAATGTATTATTAATTGTGGGAAATTAAAAGAAGAAAAAAAGAAGGAAGAACTGAAGAAGAAAGAATGAGAGGAGAGGGCCGAGAGGCAGGGGATAAGGAGAGACTGGAGGAGGGACGATTGATTTTTATTTTTGTTTCATTGTTTTTGTTTACTTTATATATATATATATATATATTATAGTATAGTATACTTTTTCTCTTGCTTTCCAAACCAAAATAATAATAATAAAACTTGTTTTATGTATAAATATAAAATATGTGTGGTATATATATATATATTTTTTTTTTGCGCCAAGTAAAATTTTTTTTGGGCTTTATCGCTTCGAGTAAAAAATTCTTTTGGCCACATTATATTAGATTGATCGGATTTGATCGACACGAATGTTTTTTCTTTTAACGAAAACATGTAATGTTGGGTCTCACTGGTACCGTTGAGCCTAAGACCGACGCCTAGGCGGCCTTATGATAGAGCCGGCCCTATAAATATTTATAGCTAGCATCCAAGAGGCAAACGGTGGATGCAACTCAAATTAAAATCGGAGTAGTAATAATGCCATAACAAAATGGTCACAACGTCTTGATCTCAAAAACGGAGATTCGAGTTAGGAATCTTCTGTAGAATCTGAGTAGTTGGTCATGATCCTTTTCTAATGAATAAAATTTCTTCTGTAGAATACACCTACACCTGGTTTTTTACAGCATTAGTCTAATTTGTTTAGTTGTATACAGCAATGGTGTACAAAAAAATTCAAAAAAATAGAATTTGTCAGTATTGAAGATTTTGTTCTTTTGCTATATCTACGTTATGCTTATTACATTTCTTACATCATGCAATAAATATGCAGGGCCGGTCCTGCAATTTTTAGGCCTAAGACCATTCGCCGAATTAGGTCTTTTAGTTCGAAATTGTTTTTTTTTCTTCTGAAAAGCCATACTTGTAAAATATTACTTCAATATCGCGTTTTTACATCCGTAGATACAAAATTCAATTTATTGAAAGCCTCAAAACATACCTACAAAAATAATCTTTTCTTAGTTTTCTAGCATATATTTAGAAACAAAAACCAACTTCATACTTATACAAGCATTTTTATTTTTGTTTCATTGTTTGTTTACTTTTTATATATATATATATATATATATATATATATATATATATATATATATATATATATATATATATATATATATATATATAATATTATAGTATATTTTTTCTCTTGCTTTCCAAACCAAAAATAATAATAATAAAACTTGTTTTATGTATAAATATAAAATATGTGTTGTACGTCTATTTCTTATTTTTTTGGGCCAAGTAAATTTTTTTTTGGGCTTTATTGCTTCGAGTAAAATTTTTTTTGCCACATTATATTAGATTGATCGGATTGGATCTACACGAATTTTTTTTTCTTTTAACGAAAACATGTAATGTTGGGCCTCACTGATACCGTTGAGCCTAAGACCGACGCCTCGACGGCCTTATGATAGGGCCGGCCCTGTAAATATGTATAGCTAGCATCCAAGAGGCAAACGGTGGATGGAAATCAAATTGAAATAGGAATAGTAATAATGCCATAACAAAATGGTCACAACATTGTACACAATATACTTTGGATCCATTGATTATGACGTGGACCTATAAAATCATATGGGTCCCAATGTTTAACATTTTATTGTGGCATTTTGTTTTACATATTTTCTTATGACACAAAAATTTATCTTAAAATCATGTGTTCTTCCTCTCAATCATTTAGAAAAAAAAAGTTAATTGTCAATTAGGACACATTTAGAAAGATGTCAGGATTTTAGGACTATAAGAAAAGTTTTTTTGTCACAAATGACATTTCATCAGTGAAAGTGAAAATGAAAGTGAATTTGAAAATAAATTACGTTGGTTTTGTGCTAAAAATCAACGGAATTTAGTTTCACTTTCACTTTCACTGATGAAATGTCCTTTTTGACAATAATCTTTTCTTATAGTTCTTTTTATCTGATATCTTTCATATTGTGTCATTCAGACCCTTATTCCTTAAAAAAAAGGATTTTAAGAGAAAGACTAAGACAAAAAAAAATAGTGAAAATGACATTTTGTCAAAAACAAATGCACAAAGGTCGAATAGATTAACCTTAAAAAGCAAACTGCAGCTAAGTGCATAAAACGAAAATCTATAAATCCGAAATTGATAATACTTTCAGAAAAAAAAAATCGTGCCATTTATTTCAAGACTACAAGGACCATTTTTCGACGTTATTTCTAAAAGTACATTGCTATTTGAAATTCACAGTCAACATTCGATGTTGAATTTCGATAGTGAATTATATGAATAATGATGCAATGATAACAAAAAAAAGGACAAATGGAGAGGATGAAAAAAAGTTTAAATATTGGTTTTTTTATATCATTTTTAAAGATTAAGATCAAAAGATATAAATGTATAAAGATAAAAGTGGAAAAAAAATGTTAATGGGCTGAGACATTAGTTAAAAGAAACTATAGTGCAATATTTTTTTTTTTTTTTGAGTAGATGTCCTTTAATCTATATACTTTGGAGAAGATATAAGTATTTGTTCCTTACAAAATTTTGATGTGAATAAACTTTTTATTTTGAAGGAACCGAGAACTTCATCAATTTACTAACTATGATTCTTATAACCAACTCTTACAAACAAGTCAACACACAATTAATGAGCCTACTCGCACGATTCTTCGTTATAAAAGCGCAGTATTTATGAGAATCAAGTCCTCACCAAAGTGAAAAAAATAGAGTAGAAAAGAAATGAAAAACATCATAGGCCGCAAACCTATGAAGCCTGGCTGCCTCTTAGTCTTGCTGATTTCCCTTGTTTATTTCTCAAACGCCCAGAATGATCCACTGAAATTTAGTTTCATGCCGAAATTCGATCTCCATATCGAGCATGGCCTTTCTTCAACTCGCACCCCATTGACTATCCATTGCCATTCACTAGATGATGATTTAGGGAATCATACCCTTTCCCAAATTCCGATTATAATTTCCAGTTCAAGATGCGTGTTGATGGGACTACATTTTTCGAGTGTTCATTTGAATGGAGTCCAAAGAAGGCGGTTTTTCAAGTTTTTAATAACGATATAGCGATGTATCGTTGTGGGAATAGTCAACATCATGTTAATGTTTGTTGGTGGGTAGCGAAAGACGATGGGTTTTACTTAGCCAATTATATCAATCCAAAACCTGGTGATTTAGTGAAACTGAAAACTTGGTCATGATTCTTTTCTAATGAATAAAATTTTTTCTGTAGAATACACCAACACCTGGTTTTTTTACAGCATTGGTCTGATTTGTTTAGTTGTATACAGCCATTGGGTACAAAAAAATTTCAAAAATTCAAAAAAAAAATTGAAGATTTTGTTCTTTTGCTAGCATATTACATTCTTACATCATGCAATAAATTATGGATAGCTAGCATCCAAGAGGCAAACGGTGGATGGAACTCAAATTAAAATCACAATAAAATAGTCACGACATTGTACACAACATACTTTGAAGTCATTGATTATGATGTGGACTTATAAAATCATATGGGTCCCAAGGTTTAAAAGTTTATTATGATATTTTGTTTTGCATATTTTGTTGTGCCACAAACATTTATCTTAAAATCATGTGTTTTTTCCTCTCATTCATTTAATATAAAAAATTTGAGAGAAAGACGAAGACAAAAAAAAAAATAGTGAAAATGACATTTTGTCAAAAACAAATGCAAAAAGGTCGAATGCATTAACCTTAAAAAGCAAACTGCAGCTAAGTGCATAGAAAGAAAATCTATAAATCCGAAATAGATAATAATTTCAATTTTTTTTTGCCATTATATTTCAAGACTACAAGGACCATATTTCGACGTTAATTCTAGAAATACATTGCTATTTGAAATTCACTGTCAGCATTTGATGTTGTATTTCGACAGTTAATTACATGAATAATGATGCAATGATCACAAAAAAAAATCAAAACGGGGAAGGTTGAAAAAAAAATTAAATTTTAGTTTTTTTATATCATTTTTTAATATCAAGATCAAAAGATATAATTGTATAAAACTAAAAGAGAAAAAAAAAATTTGTTTAATGGGCTGAGACATTAGTTAAAAGAAACTATACCGCAATTATTATTTTTTTTGAGTAGATGTCCTTTATCCTATAAACTTGGGAGAAGATATAAGTATTTCTTCCTTGTAAAATTTTGATGTGAATAAATTTTTATTTAAAGGAACAGAGAACTTTATTAATTAACGTTCGTAAATTATGCGGCTAAAACATCTTCAGGTGGCAAAGTGCCTCAAGAAGTCGTAGTAAGTAAATACAAAGCATGTCGCGCAGTATGTGCGCAGGTACATTGCCGGTAAGGCGAACAAAAGACAAAGCAATAGAATCAAAACTAGAGAGTAGAGGTAAGCAGTCCATCAGAAGACAACCCTGGGCAGTAATGTCCTCCACAGGGTGCCTAAGCCACTGCACACAAGCTAGACAGTCGCTTTCCACCTCAACTCGCCGTAAATGCAAACACTGCCCTCAACCAATGCCAAATAGATACCTCGAAGCTCCATATACTCTGGCCGATCTCCCCAATCAAAAGGGGAACCAGCGGAGTGCAAGACTACCCCTGCTGAATCACGAAAGACAAGCCTAATACCTACTCGATCCGCCCTCACCGCCGCATCAACATTGCATTTCACTACCCTATGAGGTGGCCGAGCCCAAGAATCTACCAAATGCTGGGGCGTCCCTTGCACCCGATAGGCTGCCAGGGCCTCCGTATACTTAGCCGTCACAGCCAAAGAATACGCACACACCGCCGAAAAATAAACACCCTGTCAATCAAACACCACGGAACATCACGCTTTCCGTACCCCGCACATAAGGCCCACCACACCCACTATATCCAAAACCCATCGGTCCGTTGGAGACGCATAAAGAAATCTACAAATGAGGATGAGTGGAGATACTCCAAAACTCCATAGAAAGGAGAGGCCCGCCAGATCCTGTCCGCCATCTAGCACTCAAACAAGACATGCCTCAGGGTCTCCATTATTTCCCCACATGCCAAGCTTGTACCTGTCCCCATATTACGCTTCATAAGGCCATGGCCGATTGCTAAATAGTCTTGAAGACACCTGATGTGATCCATGATGACATTCCCGACCCATTAGCACCTATGCAGCCCGTGGATCATCTGGTAGTTCGAGATGGGCCAATAACGAGGCTCCAAAGGAAGAGATTGAGAGATGCTATGAACAACTTGGTGATAGAGACTTATTCGGAGTTCGGATAGCCCGTGGAGAAGACTGAGGCGCCAATAATGACACTCGTTAGTATTGTTGGGCCTGGTTCGAGATTTATTGCGTGGTTTGGCTTCGTATTGGGCTAAAAGCACAAGTCCTGGACGCCAGGAAGATTATGGGCAAAATTGATGAAGTATTGGTCTTATTTTACTTTGATTATTCAACTTAATTTTGTTTTGGTTATTATCTAATAAAGGTCATTTGGGCCTTAAGTAGACTATGTAAGCCCATTTATGCACACATAGGGCGCATTTTCTAGGTTGGTTATTCTCCACATTGCTTTCTCCTTTCTAGTTCTTTTGGTTGTAAGCCTATATAAGGCAAACACTAACTTTTCATTTGATATACAATTATTATATGAAAATTCAGATTATTGAGTTTTACTCAACCAAGTCGTGAGACTTGAACATCACTTGCGAGTGAGAATTTTCTTCATCGTAGAAAAGTTCAACCCTTCGAGAATTTACCAGCACTGTGAGAAATTGTTGGGTGTCTCTTCCTACGATTTAGTTGGATTACTAGGTCTAGGATCCTTAGCTCGTCATCGTTCCCCTTAGTTACTTCCTAGGTGAAACATCGGACTTGATTCCATCAGGAATCACATCAGTTGGTAGCAGAGCTCAGCAACTTCGGTGAGCAAATATTCCTTTTATTTTATATTTTTTTGTTTTCCTTTATTCCGTATCATTCCAAAAAAAAATCGTGTTATTGTTTTTATTTTTATTTCAGTCATCCAAACCGCCCCCCCAAGAACACAAGCAATCTTCATCCATCAACCCGGAAATTCCCTTGTATCTTCGAACCTTCATCCAAGAACTCTAATTTTTTTTTGTTTTTCCAGACCCTTTTTTGTATCAGGCCGTTACCTAACCAAAAAACCTCCAAAAATACTGAAATCTTTACCACATCTCGATCTACAATTTTGTCTTTACACCCAATCCAAATTCAACGCGTATATGGCCTAAAAACACCGATTAATCCAAACAATCTGTCCAGAAAAACTGCAGCAGTAAATCATCGTTTGAATTCATTTTCAGTGGGTTAAACGACTCAAAATTACTTGAAAATTGGTGAAATTATAGGAAATTCGCATATCTACAACTTTTATCTTTTTCATTTTACCAAATTCTCTGTAGTTCGGTCGTATTTGATACCGTAACACATTGTTATCAATCTGAAATTTTTTGACACATTGCACCACTTTCCAAAAAATGCTTGTATGAGCGACTTCTATAACACAAAAAAATCTGCAAATTTGACATCTTTTATAAACCTCTATGCTCTGAATCTTTTGTCTTTTGAGTTTTCCCAGATTCGCAATAGTTTTCTGACCACATACCTTTCAACCTATTCTCGGTCTGAAAACCTCTTGTCCTTCTAGAGAGTTGGTTTTGCTTGCAATTTACTTTTTCTTGCTTTTCTGGTTCGTTTGACAAGGGTGCTTTATATGACTTAGAAAGAGGGGAGTGTAAACACATGAGTTTGTGAGGTTTTTTCCTTTTGAGACAATGACAGAAAGAGATAACATTGTGCAAGGTGATGTTGAAAGTGATTTTTTTCGTACATGTTGTTTGATTGGTGAGAGGCTATGCTCTATGATTATTGAGCCTGAATGTTGTGCTAACTTAGTTAGTACGTATGTGATCGGTAAATTATCCATTCCTACTATACCCTATCCTCAACCATATAGTGCAATGGCTGAATGATGTTGGTGACATGCGAGTTACCAAACAGGCCCTAATCTCCTTCAATCTTGTAAACTCGATGGTGAAGTTTTATGTGATGTAGTCCCCATGCACATCAGCCATATATTATTTGGAAGATCTTGGCAGTTTGATAGAAGAGTTACTTATGATGGGTATGCAAATAACTACACCTTGCGCCATAAGGGTAAACACTTTACACTCATTGCGTTATCCCCTGAAGAAGCTCACAAAGATAATGTTCGGTTCGCTAAAAACTTTGAGGGGCATGTAATGGAGGAAAACGATCGTTTGAATGAATCAGTGGGAGAATCTTTGGGTGATGTCATTAAGTAAGAATTAGTGGAGTCACTTGAAGAATCAACCGTGGATGAAACACTTACAGAGGGTAATGAGCATGTATAGGAGATTGTTGGTGAACATACTCCTATATTTGTGGCTGAGAACATGGAGGAGAGTGGGGCATATGATTCTCTCTCATTAGCCCCTTGTTCGAGCTCTATCTTATCTTATTTGCATGAACATAATGAGCATACACTTGAGAGGAATAACAATTTGATGGATGTGCCCGATGAAGCACCTCTAGTGCATATGACTGATCTTGACACCGTTGATATTAGTGGAAAGCCGGAGCACACTTTTACTGATTCTTTTATCGTACATATTGATGAGTACCCTAAATTGCATTCCTACACTTATATGGATACAATGCAGCATTTTATCAACATTCATATCAAGCCGAGAAATTGTTCTTACATTCCATTGGTGAAGCATGAATCATCATTTCGACATGCCATTGATATGCAGCTCTATATACACATGTTATTTGATCCCGGTATTCTGTTGCCGATTTTTGTAGGTTGTTCGAGATTGGTGTGTATTTCTGAATTTTACGACGTCCTATTGATTCGAGGATGAATCCTTTCCAACCGGGAGGGAATGATGTGATCCATGATGACATTCTCGACCCATTGGCACCTATACAGCCCGTGGATCATCTAGTAGTTCGAGATGGGCCAATAACGAGGCTCCAAAGGAAGAGATTGAGAGATGCTATGAATAGCTTGGTGATAGAGACTTATTCGGAGTTCAGAGAGCCCGTGGAGAAGACTGAGGCACCAATAGTGACCCTCCTTAGTGTTGTTGGCCCGGGTTAGAGCTTTATTGCGTGGTTTGGCTTCGTATTGGGCCAAAAGCCCAAGTCCTAGACGCCAAGAAGAATATGGGCGAAATTGATTAAGCATTGGACTTATTTTACTTTGATTATTCAGCTTTTGTTTTGTTATTATCTAATAAAGGTCATTTGGGCCTAAGTAGACTAGGTAAGCCCATTTATGCACACATAGGGCACATTTTCTAGGTTGGTTATTCTCCCTACATTGCTTTCTCCTTTCTAGTTCTTTTGGTTCTTTTGGTTGTAAGCATATACAAGGCAAACACTAGCTTTTCATTTGATACACAATTATTATATGAAAATTCATATTATTGAGTTTTACTCAACCAAGTCGTGAGACTTGAACATCACTTGTGAGTGAGAATTTTCTTCGTCGTAGAAAGTTCTACCCTTCGAGAATTTACCAGCACTGTGAGCAATTGTTGGGCATTCTCTTCCTACGATATAGTTGGATTACTAGGTCTAGGATCCTTAGCTCGTCATTGTTCCCCCTAGTTACTTTATGGGCGAAACATCGGACTTGATTCCATCCGGAATCACATCAACACCTCCATAGAAAATGTTGAATACGTGGCTGGACTGGGAGCTACCAACATCACTGCCAGACTCGATCAGTCTAGGCTGAAGTTGATGTGATCCGTGACCGAATCAGATCCGAAAATGCCCAAGGACTTGACTGAAGGCACCAATAAACGAGCACCGAGACCCTTAGCCAACCCGTAGCTAAAAACCTTGGTATAATAGACATCCACAAGGTTCACTCACAACTTCGATAAGTCCCGTTTGGAATCCACCAAACACTGGTTTGGAATCCACGAAACACTAACGTGAGAAAACTGACCAAAGCTTAAAAACTTCAAATATAATATATCAAAATTTGTCTGTTTGAAAAAGATTACAATCAAAGCCTTTTTATAGGCTAGAATAAAAGACATAAACTACTCCCAAAGCAATGTGGGACAAAGTTATTTATAAAAAATAAAAATTAAAATAAAAGAAATAAATACTAGTAAAATTCTAAGAAAATATGTCAAACTTGCAATGTGGGATAAATGATCAAATAAATGGACTCCACGCCAAAACGTCTCATCTTTGATCATATCAGAAGTCCTTGGCCCAGCAACGAATAATGGCCGGTATAACGAGAGTGCCAAAAAGTACTTAGACTTGGCCGTATAGATGCCGGTACGATCATAGTCCCAAACTCGCCGGTCCGGATGAGTCCCTATGACAATAGTAGTATCCAAAATAGTATCTGACTCCTAGGTTTGGAATACCTCCCAGATTCGAGAGGCATCCCAAGTACGCGTATGCGGCATGAACAACGACGAAACCTTAGCATCAGTCGGGAGTGAGTGACCTGCATAAGGTATGCAAAAAGATGGCCGCCGTGCCGTTCACGCATCATTAAACACAAAGACCGACTCCATGACCCTAACTCTTCAACGGATCCCACTAAGTAGCAAATCCCTACCCTCGAGTATACTACGCCACATAAACGACGGCGAGGAACCTATTCTGGCCGACAAGATAGTGCCCTCCTCAAAGTATTTCGTGTGGGGTACCTATGCCATAAATGACCCCGGATTGTACATGATCGTCCTTGCCTATTTGGCCAACAGGGCTAGATTAAAGCACTCCAGGTCTCGGAATCCTAGACCACCCAGGTTCTTCGGCAAACAACATGCATCCCAACTTTTCCAATGAATCTGACGCATCGTCTCTGTGTCACCTCAAAAGAAACCCCGGATTGCCTTTTTCAACTCCCGAATCAATGTGGTGGGAATCTTAAAACACTGTATGATATACGTGGGAATGGCCTGGATAGACGATTTAATAAAGACCTCTTTTCCCGCCGGAGAAAGCAGTTTATCCTTCCAGCCAGCCACCTTTTTGCATATCTTGTCTCTCAAGAACTCAAACGCTTGATGCTTATTGTGACCAACCACAAACGGTAGCCCCGGGTACTTACCAGACCCATCACCCAGGGGGATCTGGAGCATATCCGAAACCTCTTCCCTCTCCAGTAAGGAAACCGCCTCCGAGAAGTACAAACTACACTTATGAAAATTAATGGCCTGTCCCAAAAGGGCCACATACTTGGCAAAAAAATCCACCAACTTCTTTACCACCCCGTCCAATAACTCAAAAAAGACCATGCAATCATAAAAAAAAACTCAAAAAAGCAGGTATGAGACAACGATCTCAGCCTCTCTCCTAAATCTAATACCCGAAGAGCACCCATGTGCGCATAATCATCTAAAAGTATAGTAAACCCCTCAGCGTAAATTATAAAGAGGAAAGGAGACAGCAGACCGTCTTTCCGGATGCCCCGAGTAGGCATAATCCTTGGATTGGGCTACCCATTAATCAGGACCCAAAAGGAGACATTGGTGACACACCTGCGGACCAAATCAATAAATGATAAAGGCAAGCGCATACGCTCCGTAACGCTCTAGAGGTACCGCCACTCTACTCTTTCAAAGGCCTTAGCCATTTCCAGCTTCAAAGCCGCGTGATTGTGACAACCCTGCATGCCAGCCTTTAAAGAGTGAAAGGCTTTAAAGGCAAATAATCACATTATTTGTGATGAGGCGGCCAGACACAAATGCACTCTGAGTCCCCGAAATAACATCCCCGATCACCCTCTTCAGCCGATTGATAATCACCCGAAAGATGAGTTTATAAATAGAATTACAATGTGTAATCGGACGAAACTCAGTCATATTGTAGGAGTGGCTATCTTAGGTATTAAAGAAATAAAGGTTTTGTTAATCGTATCTAGCGGAGTCCTATTGTTCAGAATGTCCAGGACAATTGTCGCAGCATCATCACCCATAAATCCCAGAACTTTTGCAAGAAAATCATATGCATTCCATTTAGCCCCGGAAATTTCTGGCCTGGCAACTGTTTCAAAGCAATACCAATCTCCTCCAGCGTAAAGGGCATTGCCAATCCCTACCGTTGGTCAAGAGCAAGCTCCGCGAACTGTAAACCCTCAAGGTTTATATCTGCCCCATCAGAGGAATAGATGTTTCTAAAATAATCCATTGCCACACGTGATGCGATACGATCCCAGGAGATCGACGAAAGGATCAATAAGAGCCGAAAAACCCTAACCTAACTGGGCAGCAGTCTAGGAAGAGGGCCAAGAACAACTCAACGCTTTGCTCAAGAACGCTGATAAGCTCTCGAAAGGGGTGCAATCTCTACGACAAAGAGATCACTCGCTCGCAAGCGATGTTCTTGATCAATCACAGACCAAGGAAGAAGAGAAAACTCTCAATTTCATTATAATAGATTCATCATTGATTTGATTTTAATATTACAAGTAGTTTGCCTTTATATAGGCTACAAAATAAAAGACTGACAATCTCCTAACCGATGTGGGATAAATTACAATGTAATTTTCGCCACTTTATTTTGTAACAAATCTAACTCAACCCTAATAAGCCCAAACGATTTTTATTTGCTAAAAATAACCACCTGGCCCAATATACTAACATATGGGCAACTTTTGACACGGGCCGAAGGCCGTTTTATTCATTAAAACACCGAAAACTAAAATAAACAAAACAAATAAAATGTCTCGGGACGGATCACATCATTCCCTCCCGGTTGGAAAGGATTCGTCCTCGAATCAATAGGACGTCATAGAAGTCAGCATCAGAAACCAATCCCGAACAACCCACAAAAAACATCAATGCTATGCCGGGATCAAATATTCGACGAAGTGAAAACCTCAAATCAACCTGATGCGAAAAGGACGTCGTGTGCTGAAACAATGAGACAGAAGAACAGAATTGTGGCCTGACAAAAATGTGGGCAAAACATGGTGTTGCAGCAAAATAACTAGAGTAATACAATATCGGAGCCTCATCAAGACACACGGCAAAAGGATCATTAAAGATATGTGCCGGTTTGCCACCATTAACAACCGGGGATAGATCATCCAAAGGCAATATATGGGCTGCATTGGATGTTTCCAACAGCCCGGTGTCCTCCTCATATGGATGATCATCATGTACCTGCAAAGAAGATTCAGCAAAGCTGGAACAAGAATTTAATAACATAGAATCTACTTCTTTCACCACTATAGACACTTCAGACAAGTCCACTTTCGCATCAACAACATGACGACCACTTGCAGCGCTTTCCAACTCATCACAAGGATCATGAAACTCCGCACACTCAACATCACTCGCAACATAACAATCAACGATTGTCTGATCCCTGGGCACTATCTCGTCCACAACAATTGCCTCATCTTCGTTAACTACTTCTGCCACATGCTTATTCTCCTTGGTGATTGCATCAGCCGCCATAAACTCTTGGACTTCCTTCTCTTGAATGTTAACACTCTCATCGTTGTTTGCCTCAACCAAGGCTTTTTCCCTTTTGGATTCATGTTTCAAACGAGCTTCCTCATGTGCGGGTGCCAGTTTGAGTTGATCTTTGTGGGCATCTTCGGCGGATAAGGAACGGAGTGTAAGTCTCATCCTCTTATGGCGCAAGGTGTAGCTATTCAAATACCCATCATACGTAACCCTCCTATCATATTGCCATGGTCTCCCAAGTATGATATGACAAGCATGCATAGGGACTACATCACATAAAACTTCATCATCGAGCCTACCAAGATTAAAAGATATTAAGGCCTGTTTTGTAACTCGCACTTGACCAACATCACTGAGTCCTTGCAACGTATGTGGTTGAGGATGAGGTGTCGTAGGAATAGCTAAATCGGAGACAAAACCAGCATTTATGACATTGGCACAGCTTCCCGCATCAATTTTCATTAAGCAAACCTTCCCACTAACCCAAACCCTCGTATGAAAACTATTTTCTCGGTGCAAATCATTCTCCACGTTCACCACACTACTCAAGGCTTTCTTTACCACAAAAATCTCTCCTTTCAATGATTCATACCCTCCGGATGCCTTAAGTTCACAATTGTTTTGACAACAGAATTTCACAGGTGTGAAAATGTTTACACCCTGGGTGTGAAACCCACGTATTTAAGCACCGAACGACTATAAATTTGGAAAAACTCAAAAGACAAAAGTTGTAGAACTGAGAGTTTTCTAAAGGATGTCAAAATTTCAGATTTTTTGGAGATACAGAAGTGGCTCAAACAATTCGTTTTTCAGAAACTGATGCAATCTGTCAAAAATTTCCGATTGATAACCGTGACTTAAGGTGCCGATTCCGTTAAAACTACAGCGAATTTGGAAAATATCAAAAGACAAAAGTTGTAGATCTGCATATTTCCTATAAGTTCACCAATTTTCAGGTAATTGTAATTCGTTTAACCCACTGAAAACGAATTCAAACAATGATTTACTGCTGCAGTTTTTCTGGACAGATTGTTCGGAGTAATCGGCTGTTTTAGGCAAGATTTATGTTGAATCTGGATTGGGTGTAAAGAGATAAATTGTAGCACGAGATGTGTTTTATATGTTTTAAAAGGTGAAGATATTTTTTGAGTTGTTTTGGTTTGGGAACGAACTGATACAAAAAATGGGATCTGTAAAATAATTAGGGTTCTTGGGATGAAGGTTTGAAAAATCTTCAAATTTTCCGGGTAGGATGGATGAAGATTTGAAGATTTTGGATGTTCTTGGGAGAGGGTGGACGAAATTAATGAATAAAAAACAAGGAACTAATTTTTATATTTTTTTTTGAATAAGAAAATTAAAGAAGGAAAATAAACGGGGATATTTGATACCTTCGTCGGCGAGCTCGCTACCAAGGCGATGCGATACGATCCCGGGAGATCGACGAAAGGATCAATAAGAGCCAAAAAACCCTAACCTAAGCGGGCAGCGAGTCTAGGAAGAGGGCCAAGAACAACTCAACGCTTTGCTCAAGAACGCTGATAAGCTCTCGAAAGGGTGCAATCTCTACGACAAAGAGATCACTCGCTCGCAAGCGATGTTCTTGATCAATCACAGACCAAGGAAGAAGAGAAAACTCTCAATTTCATTATAATAGATTCATCATTGATTTGATTTTAATATTACAAGTAGAATGCCTTTATATAGGCTACAAAATAAAAGACTGACAATCTCCTAACCGATGTGGGATAAATTACAATGTAATTTTCGCCACTTTATTTTGTAACAAATCTAACTCAACCCTAATAAGCCCAAACGATTTTTATTTGCTAAAAATAATCACCTGGCCCAATATACTAACATATGGGCAACTTTTGACACGGGCCTAAGGCCGTTTTATTCATTAAAACACCGAAAACTAAAATAAACAAAACAAATAAAATGTCTCGGGACGGATCACATCAACACGCTTCATATCCTCTGGTTCTTCCCACGGCACTCTACTAGCATCATGCAACAAATGTATGGTATTGCGTTTCTGCCTCGAGGCCGCCTTATGTTGAAAATATCGAGTATTCCTATCCGTCATAGCCAACCACTCACTCAACCCCGCTAACGCCAATACTCATCCTCTATAGTCTGCCATTGATCAATTTGCTGCATCAGAACCCGTTCTTGTTGAATGGAATATCCGGGAGATTCCCGTAGTGTACGTAACTCCTCCTCCTTTTCCGCTATACTCTTCCCCAACTTTCCATGCTTATGAGAACTCCAATGCCGTAGTACCTGACGAACCTGCATCACCCGCCCTAGAAAGGAGGACAGCCCCGTAACAACACCCCATTGCCAAGCGGCATGAAAAGACTCTGTGAACTCCTCATCTCGAATCCAAAAATGATCATATAGGATAATCGGCCTCCAACTAATCCGACCCTTAACTAAAGGGTCAACCGCTGACAGCAAAATGGGGACATGATCCGAATAGGAGCTGGACAAATTATATATAAAGTGCTGCGGGAAAGGTGTCCGCCAACCCAAAATAGCCTACTCCCCTATCCAAACGGACCCGAGTTGCCGTAGCTTTTGCGTGCTTATACCACGTATGCGGGGTCCCAACATACCCAAGTCCGATAAATCACAATCTGCTAAAGAACACAAGAAAGCCGCTATCTACGGATACTGACTCAAGTACGGCCCCTCCTGTTCAGTATGCAACAACACTTCATTAAAGTCCCCAGCGACAACCCATGGGAGCGTCATCTGATCTCGCAAATGCCGTAGAAAATCCCAAGAGTGCTCTCTCTCGCTCACCACCGGATTACCATAAAACCCTGTAAATCGCCAGAGAAAACCAGAAGCACTACAGATAACTACGTCAATGTGGCCTGAATTATAAGTAGAGATAGAAACATATGTATCATAATTCCACAATTATGGAAGCCGACCACTCGCCCCCATACTACCAAAACAAGTGCACTACTATAACCCAAAGAACAACGAACATACTCAAAGCGGTTTTCATTTAACTTGGTTTCAAACAAATACAAAAGAGAAGGCGAATAAATATTTAATAGGCCTTTGACTGCACGGGGTTGGCCGAGCCCCCGGTAGTTCCAACATAAAACATTCATGGTGCCGGGTGGGCCTACTTCTCGAAAGACTCTACCAATGGCAATAAAAGTGAAACACAACTCTTATTAGTGTCAACCTCCCTGTCCACACCATTATGAGCTTTACGTTTTTTCTCGAGTAACTGTAGAGCCCCCGAGGCGACTGGTGTACCCCGAACACGTGCTAACCGTTTAAATGTTGACACCCGCATCCGGAGATGGTAAACGGACGGAAGTGCATGCATGTCTACTCCTTGTGCAAGAGCAAAGGTGGGTGCCATACTCAAACCATTATCCAAAGCTCCAGCCCAACTCCCCAAGTCACCCCTCTCCACAGCCCCATGATTTCCTGCCGGAAGCAAGGAGCTGCGTGAGTCACCATCATCCCAGCAAGATAACATGTATCTTCCATGACTTGGTCGTCATCAACCCCCGTCCCAACAGCCCCCTCCACCCGCTGCATGGTATAAGGTACCAATGCCAACGAGTCCGGCCCACCACTATCGGGTTCATACGTACCGCCGTCCGCTTGGTCACCAGTTCTCACTAGCTCCACCTCCTTCAACAATTGTGATCGGCTTTCCGCCTTAAGCCACAGCCCATATGGCAAGGACCGTTTCTCTGCCGCCGTTAATTCCCGATTCAAGCTTGGGCATAACCCCACCGTGTGATCCCACAAAGCACAAGAATAGCATATGTTTGGTAGCCTCTCCGATTGGATCGTGGGTGTAAATTCTACACCATCAATAACCAACCTTAGAACCCTCCTCACCGAAGTTGTCAAGTCCACCGGCACTCTCAATCGAAAGAAACGCCGCCCCGGAACCACTTCTTCCCGAATCTGACAGCATAAACCATCCCCCAAAATCTTTAGTACTCAGCTACCTACGACCCTGTTGCACATGTGCGTAGGAATATCATACACATGGTGCTAGAACTCCGTCGCCGCAAAAAAATCCACCTTGCTCTCCCAATCATCCGCCCAACGACGCAAAACGGGAAGGGCACTACTGAAACACCATGGGCCATCGCCCGAAACCCGATTCGCATCCTCAACCACATAAAAACGAACTGAAAAGTGTTCTTGGTCAATCTGATCGCCGAAAAGTTACATCCCCATGATTTCCGCCGTATGCGGTCCCTGGACATCAATGTCTCTCGGTGTCAAGAGCTTCCCGGACAAACACCGACCTCGCAGATCTGCCGCCGGTCCCACTATGCCTGTGGAAATAACAGCTTGCTCTGCCTCCTTCGGCGTGAGAGCCATAGAGTTCATCCGCGCCTCTAGGTCCTCGGTGTCCATTAAAGCTGCACAGGTTTCTTCCGAAGAAGAGATAGTCTCGCCGACGCAAGGGTTTTGTCTCCAAAGCTGCGAGAAAAAAAAGGGGCTTATATTACGCCCGACAAATATGTTCTTATATGATTTATATTACGGTACATCGCAAGTAAAAGGGCTTAAGTCAATTATTAGTTACATGTGAAATTTTATTGTATTTTAATGAATTTCTACGTGAAATTATTGTTATTTCTAGTTTCATGATTTTATGTAGGAAGTTGGTGCATTGAAATTTCGGATTGGAGCAAGTATGTGCCAAAACACCTAAGTGAAGTCCAAGATTGATGCTACCCAAGATTTCAGTTGGGCCGCTTTCCCGAGAGCTCTACACAGGAAAGCGTTCAAGGCAGTGTACATAGGAGCAGTTTTGTCCAGTTTAGTGTAGGTCGGCCAATAAGCATTATTCAAGGCCTAGTTTGATTTTATTCAGTACGTTTTTGCAGCAGAAAACTATAATTAGTATTTTCATGATAAATGTTAGATAACAAAACGAGAGAAAAGATTCTCTATTGATTTCAATCAGAATTGATTAGATTTGTTTTCAGTACAAAGCTTATATATCATGTGCCACATCACACACATGTATGGCACAATAGAACAATACCAATACAACCTTTACACTAAGGATAATACCAATAATACCCTTACATCCTTTATTCATTAACTCCCCCACTCAAACTATGTGCACTAGATATAATATTTAGTTTGCTTCTGAACCTGCCAAATCACTAACTGGTAGGGCTTTGGCTAAATCAAAAAAAGTGTGGCTAATAACACTTGGTTAGGCTCTTTTGCCACACTCATGTGGCTAAATGTAAGGCTTTTTGTTGTGTGACAAACAATAGTGTAGCAAAAAACTGTTTTTCTTGTAGTGTAAAGGTATCAGTAACCTGAACTTCTGAGGGAATATAGCTAATTGATAACTCCTTATTGAGTACTCTGTCTTTAACAAAGTGAACATCAACCTCTATATGTTTTGTTCTAGCATGATATACTGGATTTTGAGCCAATGAAGCAGCTCCCAAACTGTCACACCAGGCTATAGGAGTTTTGGACATTATGATCTTTATTTCCTACAGTAATTGTCCAATCCAAGCTAATTCAGAAGCCAAATTAGACAAGGATATGTACTCTAATTCAGTACTAGAACACCATGAAACAAGTGATGAACCTAGAAAAACACAATATCCTGTCACAGATTTTCTGTCTGAAGGGAAACATGCCCAATCAGCATTAGAAAAACCCTGCAAATGCATTGATCCATCAGCTGGAATGAACAAGCAGTAATGCAGAGTTCCCTTCACATATCTGAGCACCTTTTTCAGTGCTATCCAATGCTCATATGTTTGTGCCTGCATGAATTGAATCAAGTAATTTACAACATAGGTCTGATCAGCCCTGGTAGAGGTAAGAAACTGCAGTCCTCTAATTGCACTTATATATAGAAGTGGATTCTGCATAGGTTCTCCTTGCTTGGGGCTTAAGTGAACACCAACTGACATGGGTATATTGCAAGGTTTGATATTCTCCATGTTCAGTCTTTGCAGCAACTGACTTGCATAGTGTTTCTATGAGAGAATTTTAGTCCTGGTTTTTCTCCGGCGACACGTTTTTCGATTTTGGTCTTTTCCGGTGACAATTTTAGTCCTGTAAGTGGTCTTTCCGGCGTTCCGGACTATTTTTGCAAACAAAAGACCACTTACAGGACTAAAATTGTCGCCGGACAAAATCTAGGATCAAAATCGAAAAACGTGTCTAGTTAGAGGACCAAAATTGTAATTTAGCCGTTTAGTGGGTTTTATAGGCATTTTCACCACGGTAAAATCACGAGACGAAAGACGTTTATGTCCGGAAATCTCCACATTTTTCATCGTGTGAGTTTTATTGGCATGTATCACGCTTGGTTTTGTTGTTTATGATTACTATGTACGGAGTGATAGAGAGCGTAACAAGGATCTCAACGGAACAAAAATCGGTCAAAACAGAGTTCGGATGCGATAATGGTGCGAGAATGAAATTTGAGATTTATTTTATTTATTTAAAAAAAATTTATTAAAGAAAAAAAAAAAGAAAAGGAAAAATCTCAAACCCAGGCTTCTAATTAACAAGCCTGCACCTCTCAATTTGATCCGATTTCTTTTCTCTCGGAAATAAAGGCATGGGCTGATAAAATTATATGAAGACCAAGCCTTTTTATTACGTGAAATTCCCGAAATACTGGGTCAGCTATTAAATTATAAATAAACAACCTAATCAAATTTTAACACACACAGACTTTAGACCACAATTTTATTTTCTCTGCATCGTTTTTCTTCTTCCTATTAGAATAGTTTTATTTTATTTTTCTGTATAAATTCCTCTAGAACAATAACAGTTTTTTTCCGTTAATTTACGATTGCAAAACAACGAAGTGACGATTCGAGTGCTGAATTGCTTCAATATTTTTATTGGTAATTTTATTTATTTTTTATGATGCCTATTATGTATTTCTTCATGAGTTTCGGCGATTTTATTTTTATAATGAGTAGCTAACTTTTCTATAGCTAAATTATGTAATGGAACGGTGAAATTAATGCCTGAACGATGATAGGGCTAAGAAGTTGAATCTCTTGAATGTTTGTGTTTTAAAACTTAAACCTAATGCTTGGATTAAACTGATCACTTGATTCATGATTACACATACGAACTTTATAAATGTATTTTGCGAGGGAGTGTGTGAAATAGGGTTTTTGAATTGTCATTCACGAACTAGTCGAGTTTTTGCAGCATGTTCCTTGGGAAGGGTCTTTTTGTTAAGTCGTGAACTCGGTAGATACGGAGCGTCTCATAGTTCTTAATCATATTAGGTCAATTAAATCCCAAATAGGGGAATGTTAAACAAGGTATAGGCGTACTAGGTTGTATTATTCGCGCCTAGGGATCAGTTTAGGAGATTGCACCCAGTGACGAACCAAGAATTATTGTTTAGGAGGGCTAATAGACTATATATGTATGGTTGGTGGGCTGGATTAAGACAATTAATGGTGTTGGAGTGAATTATATCGTTTTTTTAGTGTACCGTAAATAAAAACCAGGTGGGAGCACACACCCTGGTTTCGTCTTTTGATTGCACCCAAAACACATTCATTAGAAACTATTGGTTGGTTTGTTGGTTGGTTAATGCTCGCCCCTAATGACTCGGTAAAGGTATTAAGATTAGTGTTTCTGACCATAATTTGGCTATTACTTCATTAATATATTTTAAAGTTATTATTTTTATTTTATTAGCTATAGTTTATACTTTCATCCTTATTGTAAGCTTGATCTAGATAAGAAGGTTGTAAAACCATGTTCCGAAAATGCTTGGGTTTTGGCCCCGTCATGAAAACCCAAGTATTTTCGAAACGGGACGTTATAAAGGTGATTGTGGTACGTGACGGATTCCTCGTAGGACACAACCTTACTTACCGTTGTAATATAACCAATCCAATATTTTACCGGTTAAAGTTGGTTTACTATAATTTGACCATCATGGTCTTTTTCTAATTAATAAAATTTCTTTCGCTGAATACACCTGCACCTGGTTTTTTTCCAGCATTGACCATATTTCATTTGTTTAGTTGTATACATCCATGGTGTACCAAAAAAAAAAATATTCAAAAAAAGGAAAAAGTCAGTATTGAAGATTTTGTTCTTTCGCTATATATACGTTACGTATATACGTTTCTTATTACATCATGCAATGAGTACGGATAGCTAGCATCCAAGAGGCAAACGGTGGATGAAACTCAAATTAAAATCAAAATGTTTATTCCACTCGGGGCCGGCCCTAAAATTTTCAGAGGCATTCGGAGACTTTGCTGAAAATAGCCTTTTTAGTTCGATTTTTTTTAAAACATACCGATAAAATATTATTTCAACATCGCGCTTCTAACATCTGTAGATACTAAATTCAAATTCATTGATAGTCACAAAACATACCTATAAAGTAGTAATTCAACATCTCTTTTCTAGCATATTTAGAATTAAAATCCAAATTCATACGTATACACAAAACATTCTTACAAATTATTTCTTCAAGATTGCTCTTATAGCACATTTAGATGTGAAATCACTAATCAAAGTAGAATTATCAATTTTATTAATCATATTTTTCTCGATCGATATCATGGCCAGCCCATTAAAACGTTTTGAGTCATTTGTAGCAGGTTTGATCTCTTTTTGACTTTCTAGTGTTTTGATAAATTTTATATTATTACTCCATCCGTCCCATAATATAAGGTATTTTGGCCATTTCACAAAGTTTAAAAAACTTAATAAATGAGTTATTTTTTAATATTTCAATGTAAAATATTGTATTGTTTTTTGGGACTGACTAATAATATTGCATTGTTTAGTATGAAAATGAAGACAATGTATTTAATATTGTATTGGAATGTGAGAATGACTTATATTTTGGGACACCAAAAAAAGTGAAAAACACTTATGTTGTAGGACGGAGGGAGTATAATTAATACACATTATAAGGGTCCTGGATTTTCTTTTATTTTTTGGTCATTGAGCTTTTATTTTTTTTAAACATATTATGATGGGCTGGTTGAGATATAGGTACATTAATTTTTTGCGGCTTCTATTGGCAACACAGTTTTACTGCTGACACCACAATTGCATCAGGCACTCAAAAAATTATTTCGAGCAACATGATTATTTTATGCAAAATAAATAACGTCACTAACACTGACGTTGTATTTCGTTAATAACATTACTGACAAAGACGTTATAGTTATAAAGTGTTATGGGTGAAAAACGTCAGTCCCCTGACGTTCTTAGTGTGGTGCCAAAAGTAAAATAATAAATACATGTGTGCTGCCGGAAGTATATGAAAAATAATAACAAAAAAAAGGTGTCAATGGTAAATACGTGGTGGCGATAGAAGCCACATTTTTTAACAAAACACGTAACTGGGGGGCCGCCTTGACGGTGGGACAAAAGTCCACGTTAATCTCCGACTAACAAATCTCCACATTGGGACAAAGCTCCATGTTAATCCCTATTGTATTCCCTCATCGGCATTGTGGAATAGTGCTGCCAACTTAGTTAGTTTATTGTATAATAGGTTTAGCCTATTATTTTCAGATGTACCGGTTAAGTTAAACTCTCAATTGTCTTAGCCAAATTCAACTTTTTCTCTTTAAGAGAGTTTATAATTTTGTATTTCTCTACTATAGTTAGAGCTGAACAAAATAACGAGTAAACCCATACCAACCGTAAACCGATCCAAACCAATCCGAATAAACCAAACCAATAACAAACCAAATGAATTGGTTTGGTTTGGAACCAAACCAAATTGCATCGGGTTGGTTTCGGATATTTTTAATTTCATCCAAACTAAACCAAATTTTTTATAAAAACAGATTTGTCCAAATACAAAACAAGTATATCTTGTTAGATTTCATTCTGGTAAATGGAATACAAATAAAAGTCAAAAGAATTGCATCGGGTTGGAAATTTAGCTATATTTTTAATTTCACCCAATCCATGAAGAAATTCTTTGATTTATTTCGATACCATGTTAAAACTAAACCAAAATTTTTATACATTAATGATATATATTATACCCAATTAATGAACTTTTAAAAGAAATAACTTATCTCAAACAAGAGATAACAAAATTAAAAAATTCTAATAAGAATTTAGAAGAAAGAATTACTTTTCTTGAATCTAAAAAGGTAAATACTAATTTTGAACCGACCCTATATTAGAACAAGATATAATTCAATTTTTTTTTATCATTTTTCTATGTTTTTTGGTTGGAAGATACTCATGTTCTTTTGACCATTTTGTTGAACATTCAGCTTTAATCTCTTTTGATGTAAATATGTAAATCAGTAAATGCATGTATGTAAATATGCAACAATGGATGATTGATTGTAGTTGAATCATATTGTAATGCTTGTCACTTGTTAGTTGTTTTAAGTTTTTTTCATCATTTTGGTTTGTAATTTATTATAGTTTGGATGTAGCTATTTAGAGGTTATGTAAAAAAATGTGGGTTTTGTCATATTTTTTTTAAAAGATTAGGTTTTTGTTAAACCGAAACCAACCCAATCCAAACCGAAACCAATTCGAACCAAACCATTAGGGTTGACTTCGTTTTGGGGAACGAATTATGGCGCTCCAAACCGACCCGAGTCTTTCAAACCCAAACCAAACCCATCGAAATCAATCCAAGCTCCGCCCTAACTATAGTAATATATTCTATTTCGCCCGTGGACGTAAGTCACATTGACCGAACCACATAATTTTGGTATTTTGATTTTTTCCTTCTGTTAGTTATTTTGTGTTACCGTCGTTGATACTATCGCTCGGTTTGTTTTTCCTAACAAACTGGTATCAGAGGTTGATTTTTCAAGTTTTTTTTTTTAAATTAGCCATTATAATGGTAAATAAGTATTACTTTGAGAAGTTTGATTTGGGATGTGACAATTGAAGATGGAGGCCGTGATGATTCAGGAGGGCTTCGATATTGCACTGTTATGGAAGAAGAAAAAGCCAGAGAATATGTTAGATTGAGCGTTTGTTGATCTCGACAAAAGGCATGATTATGTATCATCTTATGTCTTTCTGATCAGATTCTAAGAGAGGTATCCACATAGGTCACTGCAATTTATGGAAAAAATTAAAATCCTTGTACAAGGGGTGGCTGCAGGATTTTTGACATGGGGGTAAGAAATTTATCAAAAAAAAATTCCGTAACACACATGTACTTGGATATTCAATTCTACACATGTAATTATAGAGAAACAGATAAAAACATGGGGTCAATACAACATGATGAAATCTATAAGGGAGTCTATTACACATTTATATGTGTTTATATAACATGATGAAAACATGGGGTCAATACAATTACGACTTCAAGATTTCATCATGTAATATTTATTACACATTTATAGGGGGTCGGCCACACCCGCGCGGCTCTATGTTGAGTTGCCTGATATATGTCAACCAGATAGTATATTTTGATACATTTGAATCCTATTTCTTAAGATTTTAGTGATAATTTTATATTAAATATAATAAATATCGTAGTAATATAAATTAATTCCGAAAGTAGTAGATATCATAAATTTTCCACTATTTTGAATTATTTTGAGGCTTATCGGCTTAATTTTATTATCAGATTTACCGTGTCTTTTGTCTCTTTTGTTTTGTACAGATACAACATGATGAAATCTTGAAGTCGTAACATGAAACACGACAAAGCGGGTTTATAATTATCAAAATCTTATTATTTCCCCAAAAGATCGGCCAAGATTGAGAATTATTGGAACTGACCTAACAAGACCCGGCGCAGACCGGGTGGATACCGATCTATGCCGGAAAAGATATTCAAAATCTATCAAGATTGGCAAATATTGGCGCATTTAATGGCTCTGACACCTAACTGATTACCAAGATTCCGGCGTAAACCGGAAAGTAACGGCACACATCGGGAAGGGACTCAGCCGAATTATTTTGATTACTATTACAGTGAAGAAATTCTATATATACACACATTAGCACAAAAAGAAAAGAGAGAGCCATCTATTTTTCCTTTACCTTGCAGGCAACATCAAAAGGCTCTTATAGCCAAATACATTAACTACACTTTGGCAAAAATTATCATCACAATTAATGATTAAAATGTTAGCATGAAGTATGGATAATTGGTAAGGAGAAGCTAGGCTTTTGGTACAAATACAATTGATGATCGTCGGAGACAGAAGCAAGCTGTTCTTACAATAATTCTACGATCGTAACCGGTAAAATTCTAGTTATATTTTGTTGTGATAATCTGATTACCATGAATGCTAACTTTAATATTTTAGTATTTGTAGTAATTAGTGGCTAGACTTGTAACTAGCCAAGGCAATGTAATTAAACTATTTTGGTCTTTTTTGGTTGATCGGATAATGATTATGCAATGTATATTTTAATTTCGATTGTGTTGAAGCTTTTTCTACTTAAATTGATTGTTAGCTCGTGTTGGAGTAATTAACCAATATTAGCACACACACACTTAATTGATACCGAACGGAGATATTAGGTGTGATAACGAGGTAGAAAAACGGAAGGTAAAGTTGACCGTTATCGGAGTTCAATTTCTTATCCGGGGAATGAATTAGTTTGTATTCGAGATTTTTTTATCATGTCAAATCATTAGGTTTAGGGCTCTTAAACCAAGGAGGAGGTATAGAACAATTTCGTACACTCGTATGAGGGGAAATTGGTAGAATAGGAGTACACCGCTTCACACAATAGGATATCCTTAATAGGCCGAATTAACCATATCCTTAAAAAACTGAAAGAGACTATAGTTCAAAGAAATTGTCTTGGCTAGTACCTTTATTATTAAGTGTTATTTGTTTATAAGGACATGTTTTGAGACTTAATTAGACACTTAGGACACCCAAAAAAGATCATCAGTTATAAGGACAAAATAACACTTCTTAGACAAAATTAACCCTCTCTTTCGACTATGGTGAAGCCCTTTCCAAAAGCCTCCTCCATTTCGAAGCCCAACGCTCCGGCCACTTACCTTACAATCAACGAGTCACCTGCCGTCACCATTCCGGTCTCACCGACGGCTTGGAACAAGGGGTCTCTGATCCATCTCTAATCTTGCATTTTTTTCGCTCTCCACTTTTCCAATTTTTTTTCATTTTGAAACATTTGTCTTGGAGAAATTTTGAGGGAAAATAGTGTTGTATAAAGGTGGATCTGATCGGAGGGTACTATGATGCCGGTGACAATGTGAAATTCGGGTTTCCGATGGCTTTCACGGTGACAATGCTGGGGTGGAGTGTAATACAGTACAAGGAGGAAATAGTCGGCGCCGGAGACGGAGGAGAGTATCAACACGCGCTAGAGGCAATCAAGTGGGGGACTGATTATTTCTTGAAAGCACATCCTCAGCCGAGTATCTTGTGGGTTCAGGTCGAAATTCTCTCACATGTGCATATACAAAGTTTGAGTCTTGATTGTTGCAGTTAATTTCCTAAGTATTTTCCTAGACCAATGAGTAAGGATATTCAGTGAAAATTTATGATGACAGATTGCTCTTTCATTTTCCGAAAGCTTCTGATCTTGTTTTGTTTTATCTTCTATTGTTCTTTCTTTTAAATAGCTTGCTCCTGTTACTTGCTTATGGAGCTTATGTTTAATCTTTTCAGACTTTTCAATAAAAATCTATTTGTTGAATGGTTTGTGGTTAGTATAACTTTCGATTAATCGTCACATCATTGTTCATTCAGAAAACCTTCAATGTTCTACGAATGCATCTCATTTGAGTGAGGTAATGAAACTTGAATTCAAAAAATGTTGATGTCACTGTATATACAATTTGGTTTTGGGCCAAATGGTTCAATCAGGGCCAAACCTTAATGGTTTTCCATTCATTATGCCGGAAAGCTTTCTAAATTCTAGTGTATTGGAAATGTGAAAAAATAGAAATAAAAGTTGGATGCTTTGGTATAATTATGAAAGGCTTTGGATGATGTTTTATTTTTTCCTTTCTTTTTTTTGGGTAATGATCCGGACACAACCGTTATGACACAACGAATGTCACATCATGTATCGACACCGTTGATCATGATGTAATAATGATCAATTAGTTTAACATGCATCACCTTGAAACAAAGAAAGCAAAGATATATGTTGATGGTGGGTTTGTGTATGATTTGGCGATGTCACTGCATAAAATACCAATGTCACTGCATAAATTGTTGATGTCACTGCATAAAATGCCAATGTCACTGCATAAATTGCCGATGTCACTGCATAAAATGTTGATGTCACTGCATATCTGATTGCCGATGTCACTGCATAAATTGTTGATGTCACGCATATATGATTGCCGATGTCACTGCATAAAATGTTGATATCACTACATATATGATTGCCGATGTCACTACATAAAAATATGAATTAAGGTGAAAGATTTATGTTGATCGTAGATTTATATCAAAAGATATAGCCATTTGAAGTCGATTTTATGAAGAAAAAAAAAGAAATCGATTTTATGAAATTAAGTCGAAAAAATATCAAATGTCATCACGGTGTTGCTTCATCAAATGTCACTGCATCCCGGTGATCAATGCATCCCGATGGTCTCTGCATCGCGGTGTCTCTGCATCAAGGGTGGCCACTTTATCGCGGTGTCTCTGCATCAGGGGTGGCCACTTTATCGCGATGTCTCTGCATATATGACTGCCGATGTCACTACATAAATTGTTGATGTCATTCATATGATTGCTGATGTCACTGCATAAAATGTTGATGTCACTGCATATCTAATTGCCGATGTCACTGCATAAATTGTTGATGTCGCGCATATATGATTGCCGATGTCACTGCATAAAATGTTGATATCACTGCATATGATTGCCGATGTCACTGCATAAAAAAATATGAATTAAGGTGAAAGAATTATGTTGATCGGATTTTCATATCAAAAGATATATCCGTTTGAAGTCGAATTTATAAAGAAAAAAATCGATTTTCTGAAATTAATTCGGTAAAATATCGTGGTGGTGATTGCATCGTGGTGGTCAATGCATCGGGGGTGGTCAATGCATCGGGTTGGGCAATGCATCGCGGAGGTCACTGCATCGCGGTGGCCAATGCATCGCGGTGGTCAATGCATCGCGGTGTCTCTGCATCGCAGTTGTCATTGCATCGCGATGTCATTTCATCGCGTTGGTCAATGCATCGCGGTGGTTAATGCATCACGGTGGTCAATGAAAATAAATAAATAAATTTTCACCGTCCGACGACGAAAAAAAAAAAAAAAAAAAAAAAAAAACCAGCGTCCAGGTGAATGGAGGGAAAAAAAGAAAAAAGAAAAAATATACACAGCAACAACAACAGCGTCCGTTCCTGCTTTTTTTTTTTTTTTTTTTTTCCATTAATTAAGGGTATTTGGGTCTATCTATCTATTTTTTGTCCTTATAACTAAGTGTTTGTTTTAGATGTCCTTTTTGCCTAATTAAGTCCAATATGCGTCCTTTTCAATAATTGTCCCTATTATTAATTGTTAATTTTATTAGTGACGTAAAAATATCTTTTTTATGTTAAAACTGCGACTTAGATCAAGACAATAATAGCTAATTGCTGTTTAACCACACTTAGAATTGTATCGTGTTCCCAGAGGAGACGACCTTGATTCACCAAACTAGACTACAATTTGACCCGGTACAGTGCCGGTAAGATTGGACCCCGGTTTTAGGATATCAAGTTTTTAGCGCCGTTGCCGGGGAGTTCGCCAATTTATTGTGTTATTGGTTACTACTTATATTAGTTCAAAAGTCTTGAGGATAAGTCAACACTTTTCTTAATCTCATTTCTATTTTTGTTTCTTTGGTACATACCTCTCTAGTAAGTAACCAAAGTGTTATTTTATTGTTTTCATGTTATTTTCTATCCTGTAGTTGATGACCCGAAGTGGTAAGGCCCCACTCACTCCATTTAAGCCTGGCATAAATAAGAGTTGAGAATATACGCGGTCAAGCCAGCCAGGGACATCTTGGTGAAGAATCTTCCCAAGGATCATCAAACAAAGGAATAGATATGGCAGAAGTCAGTGACAAAACACCACCTGATCAAGGGCTTGCTTATGCCCAAAAACATGGACAAAACCCCATTAATCCAAATCCACCATTACAGAATCTTCCTCCACCTCCAAATCCCAATAATCAAAACCCCAACAATCGGAATAACCAAAACCGAAACCAAAATAATCGTAATAACCCACCAAACCCAAGACCCATTTGTGATCAAACCATGAGAAGGAATGAGACCAACAATCCAATTCGTTTACCCAATGATGGAGCAAATAACTTTGAAATAAAATCCCACATTTTTTGTTTGATTGACACAAGAGCTCAATTTCTTGGTGAGGATGATGAAGACCCGCATCGATCATCACCTATATCTTTTTGAAGAATTGTGCAACACGGCCAAGAGTCAGGGTGCTCATCGTGAATTGACAAGGATGTCAATGTTACCTTTTCCCTAAAAGGAAGGGCACGAGATTGGTTTATGTCACTCCCACATCATTCATTAACAAGTTGGGAGGACATTCAAACTGAGTTCTTAAAGCAATATTTCACTCCGGGAAGGAATTTGGAATTGAAGGTTGAGATTGCTAACTTTAGACAAGGATCCGAGGAAACACTTGGGAATGCTTGAGAAAGATTTAAAAAATTGTTAAGAGCATGTCCAGATCATGGTTACTCTCTTGATATGCAAATTCAACTTTTCTGTCGAAAGTTGAGAAAAGACTCACGTGCGGATGTTGACCACGAATGTGGTGGTTCTTTGATGATGAGTGAAGCACAAGTTGTGTATGATACTATTGAGAAAATCTCTAAGAATAACCGAATGTGGGAAAATTGGTTCTAGCACAAGGAAAGTAGCATTTGTAGAAGAATCTACATCAAACGTAGAAGTTCTAGCACACTTAGAAAATATGAGTTGAAAGTTCGATGGCTTACAAGCAAGCAAAAGTCTAAGCTCGGAAGGCAATGTATCTAGTGAATATTCAACCCATGACTATATGTCATTAGGGATGGAAGAATCTGAAGAATATTCAAGGGAAGAAGTGAGTTTTATGCAACAACATAGGAATTTGAATAACGTTTACTCAAACTCATTCAATGCAATTAGAAGAGATCACTTTACTTTTCGTTGGTCCGAGAACCCAAATACGCAGGGACAACCTCCATATCCAACTCAGTACAAGAGCTCGTACAATGTGAATGCTCAAAATCAAGGTTGCCAAGGAAATACCCCGAGCCAAAACCACCAATCACCACCCAGATCATACCCACAACACACCACTCAAAGTATACAAGTTACTCAAAGCTCAACTCAGCCCATAGAAGGAGTTAATAAATGGGTAAAATTAATGGAAAATATGATGGGTGTGATGTCTACCCAAGCTCAGAATATGGAAACCATGATGACTTCTATAGGCACAATTACTAAGGACATGAGTACGTTGAAAACATCCATGAGTGGACATGACACGAGGATGAGAACCATAGAAGCATCTGTGCTAAATATGAAAGATCACTTGAGTAGAGAAGGAGAACGAAAGAACAGTAGACCTCCTGGAGGACTACCGAGTAATACCGAAAGGCACCCAAGAGAAGTAAATGCAGTGATTACCCGAAGTGGAAGGGTATGTGGAAGTAATGGAGTAGAGAACTCCGGAAACAATGAAGTGGAAGATGATTTGGATGATAAATTCGAAGAAGAACTGGAACACAAGGACGAACCAGAGTTCAGTGAGAGAAGAAGAAGAAATTATCGAAAATTTCGTATGACATGATAGACATGTTAAAGTAGAAAACGAAGATGAGGAATGGATCAAGGTCCAGAGAATACTAAAAAATCCAAGAGCCAGTGATTTGCGGACCTTATTTAATGAACATGTCAGAGAGGACATAATAGCTGATGATACAGTCCAAGTGGGGAGTAGCAGCACTCAAAAACCAGCAGGCCTGGAAAAAGATACAGCCCACGCTGGACATGGTATGGTTCATACAGAATGTGAGAAACAGAATTCTAGGCATATTTCGAAGAAAGTAGTGCAGGATCATGACACATGGTGACCACCAAATGCTCAAACATTCAAGAAAGCAGCACCGTCTTCACTAGAGGAGAAAGGTAAGGGAAGTATAACTTCGAACCCTAAAATTATTGATCTTGAATATTTACCTTATCCACCTATATAGAAAATTAAAAAGTTGAAAACGGATTAGAAGTATGCATGATTTCTTGACACATTTCGTCACCTTAATGTCAATATCCCTGTCATTGAAGCACTAATCAATATGCCCACATATGGAAAGATTCTTAAGGACATCCTCTCAAACAAAAAGCGTTTAGAAGAGTATGAGAACATTTGCCTTAATGAAGAATGCTCCGCAGTATTGCAGCACAAGCTCCCGCCTAAACTGAAAGACCCCGGTAGTTTTACCATCCCATGTGAGATTGGGGGTTTTTTGTTTAAAAAGGTGCTCTGTGATCTCGGTGCAAGCATTAGTCTTATGTCTTACGAAGATTATAGACTAGGCATAAGAAAGCTCAAAAACTCTGAGATGACCCTCCGGATGGCAGATAGGTCTATTAAACATCCTAAAGGAGTCATCGAAGACGTGTTGGTCAAGATAGATAAGTTTACTTCCTAGTTGACTTTGTAGTTATGGAAATGGAAGAAGGATTTTCGGCACCCCTCATTCTTGGTCGTCCATTCCTAGCTACGGGAAGAACCCTTATCGATGTTCAAAAAGGTGAGTTAATCTTAAGAGTCAATGAAGATGAGGTCACCTATAATATCTTCAAGGCTATAAGACATCCATACAAATCACAAGAGTCATGTTTATTCATAGACACCATATCCTCTATCTGTATGGATCATGCTGAATTGCAAATTTTTGAAGATAAGATCGAAGAATGTTTAGCCTTATCCATCTATGAAGAAGATAAGAATGACGAGGAAATGGAAGAAATAAACACAGAAGGTTCTTTTGTAAGACAACCATGGCATCGTTATTTGGAATTTGAACTGGATGGTCCAGTATTGAAACATTCGATGGAAGAGCCATCAAGGAATTTGGAATTGAAACCTCTCTCGTCGAATCTTAAGTATGCCTTTCTTGAAACTGATAATTTGCTTCCTATTATTATTTCATCATCATTAACCAGTTCACATGAAGATCAATTGTTAAGAATGCTGAGGCAACATAAGAAAGCACTTGGATGGACAGTGGTAGATATTCAAGGAATAAGTCCCGAGATTTGTGTACACAAGATCATCTTGAATGAAGAAGCTAAGCCATGTATCCAACCACAACGCCGCCTCAACCCGAACATGCAAAAAGTGGTTAAGAAAGAGGTTATTAAACTATTAGAGATGGGGATAATTTATCCTATATCAGATAGTGAATGGGTAAGTCCCACCCAAGTGGTACCAAAGAAAGGTCGTTTCACAGTAAAGGAAAATGACAAACATGAATGGATTCCAACAAGAGAGGTCACAGGATATCGAATGTGCATTGATTTTCGCAAACTGAATGAGCACATCAAGAAAGACCATCATCCTCTTCCGTTCATAGTCTAGATGTTGGAGCGATTAAATGGACATAAATTCTACTGTTTCTTGGATGGTTATTCAGGCTATTTGCAGATATTTATTGCAGCAGGGGATAGAGAGAAAACGACTTTCACTTGTCCATATGGAACCTTTGCATACAAAAGAATGCCATTTGGATTGTGCAACGCACCAGCTACGTTTCAGCGATGTATAATAGCAATATTCTCTGACATGGTAGAAAAAAATTTGGAAATTTTTATGGATGATTTCAGCGTTTTTGGAGAATCTTTCGGAGAATGTCTCTCACACTTAGAACGTGTTTTACAACGCTGTGAAGACACAAACTTGGTCTTGAATTGGGAGAAGTGTCATCTAATGGTATCAGACGGTATTGTTTTAGGTCATAGAATTTCTGAAAAAGGTATCGAGGTAGACAGAGCAAAGATCGAAGTGATTGAAAAGTTGCCTCCACCAGTAAATCTGAAAACTCTGAGAGGATTTCTTGGAGATGCCGGTTTCTATAGGCGGTTTATCACTGATATTTCATGCATAGCAAAACCTCTCAGTCATTTTCTTGAGAAAGAAGTGTCATTCAATTTTGATGATGAATGTATGAAAGCATTTAAGACTCTAAAGGCATGGTTGACAACTGCACCAGTGCTAATGGCACCGGACTGGAACTTACCGTTTGAACTTATGTGTGATGCAAGCGATCTGGCGGTTGGAGCTGTTCTAGATCAACGCCATGAAAAAGTTCTTAAGGCAATCTATATATATTATGCATCCCACATATTAAACACAGCTCAGCTTAACTATGCCACAACAAAAAGGAGCTACTTGTCGTAATTTTTGCATTCGATAAATTTCGATCTTATCTCGTTGGTTCTAAAGTCATTGTTTATACCGACTACACGGCATTAAAATACTTGTTAAGTAAAAAGGATGCAAAACCATGTCTACTCAGATGGATTCTCTTACTTCAAGATTTCGACATTGAGATCAAAGATAAAAAGGGTTGTGAGAATGCGGTAGCAGATCATTTAAGTAGTATGGAATTTGCTGAAGAAGAAGGAAAGAGACAATAGATTAAGGATTCATTTCCGGACGAACAACTCCTAATGGTCGACGCTCCCCCAACAATGCAACTCATTAAAGCTGGTAATACACCAAAGGAGAGCTCGCCATGGTTCGGTAATATCGTTAATTATTTTACTTGTGAGTATGTTCCGTCTCATTGGACATGGCAACAGAAAAAGAAGTTCTTTTATGATTTAAAATTCTATTATTGGGAAAAACCGGACCTTTTTCGAAATTGTTCGAATGGCATAATTAGGAAGTGCGTGCCCGATAATGAAATTTTAGTTATTTTATCCTTTTGCCATGACCGTGAGGCTGGCGGACACCATGGAGGGTGGAAAATCGCCTATAAAGTATTGAAATATGGTTTTTTACTGGCCAACACTGTATAAAGATGCACACCACTATGCATGATCTTGTGAGTCATGCCAAAAATGGGGAAACGTTTCTAAAAAGCACGAGATGCCTCTTCAACCTATATTGGAGTGTGAATTGTTTGATGTTTGGGGCATTGATTTTATGGGCCCTTTCCTGTTAGGTGTAATGCCCGAAAGACAATTTTGTAATTGTTTTATTTAATAAATGAAATGATATTATTATTATTCATATTTATTATTCTCATATTCACCGATGTGACAATAGTATTTACACTACAGAAAACCATATAGTATATCGTTTATGTAATCACTTAACTCAGTGCATGGGATATACACGGGAGGATTGAGTTAGTGAAGATGTACTTAAAATACAATTAGCCCGTAGTGAAGTTGATCGAGAGTATCGGGTCTCTCCTTTAACGTGCTATTAATGCGCCTAGAACACAATAGTGTGATTGTCTTATCCGGACTTTCGGTAATGAGAACCTAGTGGGGCATTTATATATGATAGATATATCATATAGGAATTTGGACCGATTTGATTAGAATTCACGATATAATTCCGTAATCGAGAAGTCTTATCGAATCAATCGATGATCATATTTATGGATATATCTTAATCCCGAGGTGATCACGGTCAATTTGTTTGAATCGTATGAGGTTTGACTTGACGGTTAAGGATTACACCGAGTCCGTGATCCGAATTACCCCATCTTGGCATTGTATTGGATTGAGTGAGTAGTCCGTGCTATCACGGATACGGAATCCATTCCTTCCATTTATGGAAGTAGATAGACGTTCCCTTATTTGTTAATCCTAGAAACTCGATCGATCGTACGAGTTCATATTACACCGATTAGCTACCGGTGAGTTGTATGAATTAATTGATCACTAGGGGGTTAATGGTAAATAATGATAAGAGGTTCTGAAAAGGGTTAACGGTAACTTCCCGATTTAGAATGAACAGTCTATGGAGGATTAATCCATATGTAATGATTATATCAATGGACGCTTATTATTATTCTCATGAAGAGATAAATGTAATCTCATAATCGGAGGAGTGCAGTCACGGGATTATGGTGGCATATTCCTGTGATTGATTTATCGAATATAATTATTATGTTCGTAAGATAATTATTTATTTGATTTATCGGAGCCGCTAATTATTAGTCCATGGTCCCCGACGTGCCTCCAATATAGCATAGCTATTCTCGGACGTCGAATCCTGATAATATTAATTTAGTTCTTATTAGAATTTAATTAAAACGATATGTGAATTAATTGTTTAGTGGACTATTAATTTAGTTGGCTAAATAATTAAATATGTGAAAAAGATATTTTTCATAATCTTGGGCCAATTTAGTGTGTATAGTCGAAAATCATAAGTGACTAGGTCACAATATAATTTTCGGCCTCCACCTTGTCTTAGTGTACTAACATTTCCCTCCATCTTTTGGTAAGAAATTAATCTTAGTAATGGTCGATTATGTATCTAAATGGGTCGAAGCCCAAGCTCTTCCAACTAATGATACCAGAGTAGTGCTAAAATTCCTTAAAAAGAATATATTTACGAGATTTGGCACTCCCAGGGCTATCATTAGTGACAGAGGGTCACATTTCTGTAACCGACCATTTACCAAGTTGATTGAGAAATATGGTGTAAAACACAAGCTTGGTACGCCATACCATCCGCAAACTAATGGACAAGTCGAGGTATCTAACAGAGAGGTAAAGAGAATCATTGAAAAAACTGTCGATTCTAACCGTAAAAATTGGGTAGAAAAATTAGATAATGCACTTTGGGCATATATGATAGCCTTTAAAACACCGATTGGTTGTTCTCCTTATAGACTAGTTTTTGGCAAGTCTTGTCATCTTCCGGTTGAGTTGGAACATCGTGCCTTTTGGGCTATTAAATTTCTTAACTTTGATCCTAAGGCCGTTGGTGACCATCGATTACTCCAACTCACGGAACTTGAGGAGTTTCGCCTCGATGCTTATGAGAACGCTCGAATCTACAAGGAACGCACAAAGTCTTTCCATGATAAGAGAATCTTTCGTCGTGAGTTCCAAGTGGGTGATCGAGTGCTCTTATACAACTCACGTTTAAAATTGTTTCCAGGTAAGCTTAAGTCTAGCTGGACAGGTCCATTTTTGGTAACTAAAGTGCATGCATCTGGAGCAGTCGAATTGACGGATGGAAAAACGACTTTCATAGCCAATGGTCATAGAGTGAAAATATATGTGGAAAAGGAATGAATCACTCCAACTCGAGAGGTGATGTTCTTTATCGACCCCCCCAACTAATTGAATCACGAGATAGTCTAGCTATAGACTATAAATGTAGCAATCACGGGTACTATCCTTCCTATTACTCATTAAGCATTTAATTTCGATTGTCAATATGAATAACTGCTAGGTGCTTTCGTGAATAATGGACATAGTATCCCCTCTTGATGTAGAATAATAAATTATTATTAAAAATAAAAATAATAAAAAATAATTTAGAAATACAAAATAAATGTATAATAATAATAACTAAGTCACGGTTTGATTAAAATAATAATTATAAAAATGAAAATAAAATACATATAAAAACCTAATAATAGTTAATAAATGAACAGTAATAAAAATATTAAAACGTGTTAGCATCTCATTACGGCGTACGCCGGGAATGTAATCCAAATCAGACTGATTTCCCGAATTTACGGCGCACGCCGTGTATCTCGGACTACGCCGAATGCCTTAATTTTAAATTTCAGAAACGGATTTCGTTTCTCTCTCCCTCATAATTCCTTCCCCAATTTTCGGTTCTTCTTTCCCCATTACCTCCATTCACCTTAACTCCTTCATCTTCTCCACCAACCCTCAAACACCTTAACTCCTCCATCTTCTTAATCGAGCATCCAACCATTCCCCATAATTTACCTCACACCTCTTCTTCTCAAAAGTTTTTTTTATTCTAATCACCAAGGAACACACCACTTCAAGTGAAGGGGCGGGTCCATCTTTTCCGGCGAAGCTTTACAAATTCCGGTCATCAACCATCTTCCAGCAACTTCAACACAAAGACAAGGTATAAAATTTGATCTCTTATTCCTAATATAAGTTTATCTTGCTTTTTAATTGAAAATTTTTTAATTCTCATTTTGTAAATTTTATCTTGCTCATTTTATTCGTACCACCCTCGTAGATGGCCGAATCATCCAACCCTCGTAGAAAAATACTGATAAAAAGAGAAAGACTAGTACCCCAACCATTGTAGTCCCAGTCCATGAACCCCGCCCTCTCACCGCCGAAGAGGAGGCGGTCTCTTTTCGGAGAGCCGCCACTCCGGCCGCCATTCAAGCCCGTGATAAGTATTTTGGGAAGTGTAATATTTTGCTCGAACACGGTATAGAATTCGGATCCCTAGGCACTGAACTTCGTCAAATTTTTTAGAAACGTAATTGGTTAAGGATTGCCGAAGAACGCACTGATAATGTTAATGCCACTTTGGTAGCCGAATTTTACTCATTTATTTCTGCCTATGAACCTATCGAGAACGGATCACTAGCCTCAGTTTTTGATTTGTGGCTCTACTGTCCCTTTTACTCCTGAAATCATCAATGCTTTTTATAACATTCTTGAAATTCCCGCTGAGCAGGATAACTACACAGTGTGGGGCCTTAATCAGCCTGATTTGGTGCTGATCAAGTCTCTCGAGGCCCAGCACGCCTTTGATCCCTCTGACACTTGGGTCGAAAATAGGTTTAAATTTGGCGGATGTATCAAAGACATTAGAGCCCTTAAACATTTTTTAGGTCATAATGTGAGTCCATCTCGACATCTTAGTGCATTTGGTTCTGGTGATGCTTGCCTAGCTTGGGCAATAGTTCTAGATGTTCCAGTTAATTTAGGACGTCTTATCTATAACAAAACTGTGGACTTCGCCACCAGTCATTTTAGGAGTGGCAATATGCCTTTTCTCAATCTGATTTCTACACTCTGCATTCGAGCCCAAGTCACTGTTCTTCCAGCCGATAGGATTATATCACCTTCTACACCTCTAATTGGCCCACGCTTGGCTGAACTACCAGCAGGTCGTATTAACTACAACAATCCCGCCCGAACTAAGGATTACCGCCTAGGTCTGCCCCAGCTTCCCTCCCTTCTATGTTTCCTTCTCCAGCCATGCTTCATATCAAAAACCTTGCTCAGGTGGCTCGGTTTGACTTCATAGACTCTACGCTAGCCGCCATTTTGAGGGGTCAAGCCACAACTGATGCTAATATGATCTCAGGATTTGAGAGAGTTCGGCTGTGGGCCGATGATATACGCGTTGGTATCAGAGGTCAGCGCGGTTTTTTAAAATCTTTAAATCCGGCCTATGAACAGATTTTTGATAACCAGGATTAGTGTCAAGCAGGTCCGTATACCTTACCCACCTGGATCTCCCAAGCACCTACTCGTACCTCCCACCAGTCTTTTCCTAAGACTACCTTAGCCCTTGGTGGTATGGCTGGTTTCATGTCTACAGGTGTATGTATTACTCCTGATGTTTTCTCCTTTCGGTTTGGTGTCCGTCTTCACTCTCGTCCGTCACTGTTGGTTTGGGAGGTATGGGTTTGGATGGATCAGTGGTTATGTCCACTAGTGCTGCTGGTGCTTGTTTCGATGCTTTAGCATCAGCCGCCGTATTCTCGGATCCGCTCCAGTTCTTAACAAGTCTAAATCCGGCACAATTTCAAGGAACGGGTCTTATGACTCCAGCAAGTTTTGCACCAACTGGGACGATGGCCATGCATGGTGCTACTTTTAGAGGACCTATTCAAGATGCCGGGATAGAAGAGTCTGAGATGGAATCAGACGATTGAAAATTTCCTAAAAACTATTTCTTATTATTTTGGACTATTATCTTTATTTTGGATTGTTGTTTTGATTAACGGTACGGTGCAATAATTACTGTTATCTATGTATTATGATATTATGGTTGATGCACTCTGTGGGTAGTGCACATTTTGGTTTTTAATTTAATAACTATGCTTAGTTTGTAAAAATTTGTGTTATCCTTATTTGCAAAAAAAATTATATCCTTAATGTTTTATTCACATTTTGGCTCAAAAAGCATATTTTTTGTCTATGTACGTGAATAGGGTATAGCCGGTTTACGCCGGTGTCCAAACCTGGACCTTTTGTTGTGTTGCCCGGTCTTCGCCGTATTGGCCCGGTCTGCGCCGGCCTCTACAGTTGCACACCGACCTGACTTCCCTATGAATGCTACCATCATTTTGATTCCCTAGGCTTTCAGAGAATTATTCCTAAGTCTGGTTTGCGCCGGGAAGTTACCGGTCTGCGCCGGATGTGCTATATTTGGACCGACAAGCTTAGATTTCCATTTTATTTATAGAACTACATACCCACTTCATACTCTGCACCAACTTTTCCTTTCTAATTTCTTTTCCTTCTTGATACAACCATGGCTTCACCATCAACACCATCTCTTTCCCCACCTGGATCAACAAATTCAGTAATTTCTCAACCCGAACCATATTATCCTACACCTTATATCACCAATTACGCCTCAGAAACAGCACGCGATCGCTACTTGGCTAACTTTTCTCACTCTCCAATTCTGATTGAAAAACGCCTTAACATGAAAAAGGTTAAAGAATGGGTGAAATTCGAGTCCTATAGGGAAGATGGGACATGTTTGTTCATGCCCCTTAGGGCCGTATCAACATCACCATGGTCCGGGATTCTACGTTGTCTTATCTGAAACACCCTACATTGCTGAAACCACCTCAGTCTCTATCAGAGGTGTCTGGATTCCCTTTACTCCTATGGTCATTAACCGTGCCTTTTCTATATCAGAAGAACAAGTTGCCGTTCATTCTCACTATGAAAGAGCGTGGCGTTTGGATACCGTGGCTGGTTTGGTATTGAATTGTGATGAGGCTGCACATGCTTTATTTTTAGGTGCACCGCACAAACGTGATATGACAGCCTCTGGCCTGACCACTGAGATACGTGCATGGAAACACTTCATAAATTCTCATGTTTTTCCAACAGAGGATTTCTCCCAGGTCAATGACGACGAGCTCCTGTTGCTCTATGCTTTATCTGGTTGTGCTGCAATCGATTGGGGTGTACTTATACACCGTGTTGCCATCTGTTTTGCACTATCAGGACCAATTTCCGTCAACCGTTGCCCTCTGCATGTGTGATTTCTTACTTGTGTAATCATGTTGCGGGAGTGCCTACCCTTCCCACGGATAAAGTCTTCCCTTGCCATCGCGCCCAAACTGCGCTGCTACCGGTTGACATTCCTGGTGGTTCTTCCTCCGCTGAGACGGGGGACACTGATTAAGCTTGTTATTAGTTTCTGCATGCCTTGAGGGTTGGTCTAGTAGTTTTATGGTTGGTCGAGTTGGGTGGTTTCTATGCTATTTTGTTGTTTCAGTTTGGTTGTTGTTCTTCAGTTTGTAAGATAACAAATAATGCCGTTGGCGTGTTATGACTTTCTTTTGCTATCTACTTTTGTATAATATCTATATGAAATAAATAAAGCTCAAGGCTGCTTATGTAATTTAGTTTTGGTTATTCAGATTTTTGAATTATTAGTTCTCTGAATGTGTTTTGAAGTACCCGGTTTGCACCGACAAATGGCCCGGCGTGCGCCGTGTATATCCGGTTCACGCCGTGGCCATCTCCATGCTCCATCAAACATTTTACTAAATACTTAGGAGGTCCTAGTTTAATAACCAATTACTTTTTTCTCACCTTTTATCGGGACGATAACAGTTCGTAAATGGAGAGTGGGGACGTAGTTAGTCAATAAAACAAAAATATCATAAAGGAAAGCATTTAGTTTTCCAATCAAATTTAAGCATGATAAAATATAACTGACACACTTAATATAGTGTAATTGAGAGAATAAGTTTTTAATCAATTGAGTAAACACGATGCATTATGACAATATAATACTTGTTTATCTTTGATTTTAATATGATTTTTGCGTACGTATAATTAAGTAATTAGTATCAAATATTTTAATGAAATTAGACAAGCATACTTACAAATGTAGTTAATTTTAGAAACACTCTCTTTCAAGACGAATCATGGTTCTGGAATCGGATTAAGGATGACGATTTTTGGCATAACTTTGACTCAACCATAGCCAAATGGCCTACCCGAACATACATTCCATTTTTTTCCCCATCTCATCCTTGTAGAGTGGCGAGACCCCACACGGACTAGCCATCATATTTAACCGGATTATAACCGACCCTCAGCCTGATTTGGTCTACATTCCTTGGCATCCCACAAGTTTAGTATGTACTTATGGATAGCGGCGACGACATCGGAACTAAGAGTCGATGCATTAGAATGCCACGATTTGAGATTGGTGCATTATCATTTTGGGGTCATTTAGCAAAATTATATCTTTTATATAATTTCGACTTTAAAAAAATTTAAAAAAAAACCCCAAAAATTGTTCATTAAATGTTGTTTTAGTAATAAATTGGTTCCAACCAATAAACTATGAACCATTTGTATATATGTGTGTGAAATAAGAATTATTGGAGGCAATTTTGCAAGCTTATTAGACAGTATCAGGATGTTACCGATCGAGATATTTTTGATCGAGAGTTGAAGGTGTAAGTACGTACGACTTGCTTCTTTCTCTTTTAATTTTCCTTCTTATCCTTTCGATTAGCCAACACCCTGAGCCCGAACATTACAAGCCACTTTGCCAACTACTTGACTTAGTCTTTGCTTCCAGATATTCATAAGTGGTGATTGAAGGTATTTCTAAGATCTTGATTATATCTAGTAAGTAATGCATGTAGAATTTCATCCATAATGGTTGATAACTAATCTGATAGTTATACCTACTTTCCTCCATTAATCTCTTAGACATACAAAATCATCATATGATCTTGATGCTAACTGAGTACATCAATGCATTAAAATCTTAATCATGCTAATTACATTATCTCCCTTATGTCCTTGTAATTTATCGCTTAAATTGCTCGAGGACGAGCAAAAGGCTAAGTGGTGAGTGGTTGATATATGTCAACCAGATAGTATATTTTGATACATTTGAATCCTATTTCTTAAGATTTTAGTGATAATTTTATATTAAACATAATAAATATCGTAGTAATATAAATTAATTCCGAAAGTAGTAGATATCATAAATTTTCAACTATTTTGAATTATTTTGAGGCTTATCGGCCTAATTTTATTATCAAATTTATCGTGTCTTTTGTCTCTTTTGTTTTGTACAGATACAACATGATGAAATCTTGAAGTCGTAACGTGAAACTCAACAAAGCGGGTTTATAATTATCAAAATCTTATTATTTCCCCAAAAGATCGGCCAAGATTGAGAATTATTGGAACTGACCTGACAAGACCCGGCGCAGACCGGGTGGATACCGGTCTACGCCGGAAAAGATATTCAAAATCTATCAAGATTGGCAAATATTGGCGCATTTAATGGCTCTGACACCTAACTGATTGCCAATATTCCGGCGCAAACCGGAAATTAACGGCGCACGCCGGGAAGGGACTCAGCCGAATTATTTTGATCACTATTCACTTACAGAGACGAAATTCTATATATACACTTATTAGCACAAAAAGAAAAGAGAGAGAGCCATCTATTTTTCCTTTACCTTGCCGGCAACATCAAAAGGCTCTTATAGGCAAATAATTAACTACACTTTGGCAAAAATTATCATCACAATTAATGATTAAAAAGTTAGCATGAAGTATGGATAATTGGTAAGGAGAAGCTAGGCTTTTGGTACAAATACAATTGATGATCGTCGGAGAGAAAAGCAAGCTATTCTTACAATAATTCTTTGGTCGTAACCGGTAACATTCTAGTTATATTTTGTAGTGATAATCTGATTACCATGAATGCTAACTTTAATATGTTAGTATTTGTAGTAATGAGTGTTTAGACTTGTAACTAGTCAAGGCAATGTAATTAAACTATTTTGGTCTTTTTTGGTTGATCGGATAATGATTATGCTATGTATATTTTAATTTCGATTGTGTTGAAGTTTTTTCTACTTAAATTGATTGTTAGCTCGTGTTGGAGTAATTAACCAATATTACGACACACACAATTAATTGATACCGAACGGAGATATTATGTGTGAGAATCGAGGTAGAAAAACCGGAAGGTGAAGTTGACCGTTATCGGAGTTTAATTTCTTATCCGGGGAATGAATTAGTTTGTATTCGAGATTTTATCATGTCAAATCATTTGGTTAAGGACTCTTAAAACAAGGAGGAGTCATAGAACAATTTCATACACTCGTATGAGGGGAAATTGTTAGAATATGAGCACACCGCTTCACACAATAGGATATCCTTAAAAGGCCGAATTAATCATGTCCTTAAAAAACTGAAAGAGACTATAGTTCAATGAAATTGTATTGGCTAGTACCTTTATAATTAATTGTTAATTTTATAAGTGATGTAAAACTATCACTTTTATGTTAAAACTGCGACTTAGATCAAGACAATAATAGCTAATTGGTGTTTAACCACACTTAGAATTGTATCGTGTTCCCAGAGGAGACGACCTTGATTCACCAAACTAGACTACAATTTGACCCGGTACACTGCCGGTAAGATTGGACCCCAGTTTTAGGATATCACTGCCCCTTCTTGTATATGGAAAACCGTGGAGAATATGTTTTATTTAAAACAAAGTTTGTATATGCTCCGTATCTCTGAAGAATCACCTATACTAATGCATTTGGATAAATTTGATTCCTTGCTTATGGATTTGAGTATAATATAGATGTTAAAATCGATGTTGAGGATCATGCCTTGTTATTGTGTTCACTTCCGGAGTCGTTTAAGCATTTCAAATAAATAATGATTTATGGTAATGATACTATATCTTATAAAGAAATCAAGTCGATTTTGAAATCAAAAAATTAGATTGATAAAGATATAACCGGGGAAAGTAGTAGTCAAGTAGACATGTTGGTAGTTCGATGCATATGGTGAAAAAATTTGTTTTGAATCCAGACATAAAAAATTGATGTGCAATTATTGTAATAATATTAGACATATAGAATTTGATTTCTTTCCACTTAAGAATAAAGAACAACGTGAACAAAGGAAATAGCATGGTAAAAAATCTGCTCAAGCCAGTATCGATCATAGAAGATGAGAGTGATTGAGAGATCTTCTTTGCTGATGATAAATTAATGTATGTTGATGAATGGATCTCTGGTTGCACGTATCATATGTGTCCCAACATGAATTGATTTTCCATGTATGATTCAGTTCAAGGTGGAGTTGTCTCAATCGACAACGGCGCAAATTGTGAATTTGCTTGTATTGGTACGTTAAAATCAAGACCTATGATGGTGTTGTTAGACACTTATGCGAGTCTGACATGTTCCAGATTTGAGGAAAAAATTTATCTCTTTTGACGCACTTTAGTTTCTTGGATTTAGGTACTTCCCGAATGTGGAGTTATGAATGTAATTAAAGGTTCAATGGTTGTCATGAAAACTTACAGGTCTAGTTTTGTTTGTATATTTTGTAGGGATCAGTTGGAGAACTTTGAATTTAAATTTAATAAGGGAGGGAAAATGCGAATGGACATGCCATAAACGGGTTGCATCTGTTCGATAAGAGGTTGCAACCATATATGGGTCAGGGGCGTATCCACATGTATTAGGGTGGGGTAACGTGACCCCACTGAGATCCGGAGAAATTTTTTTAGTATTAAAATGATGTAATTTTGTTGTAAAAAAATTATAATTTTATGGTTAAAAAATGTAGATTTAGGCTCCGGTGACCCCACTGAAACAAATTTGTAGACTAAAAATGTAGTTTTAGGCTTTGGTGACACCACTGAAACAATTTTCTGGATCCGCCACCGATATGGGTTGCACCCGTTCGGTTGAATAATTTTTTGGAAGTATGCAACCGGTAGTGAATAGCCTTTATTCTGCTATAAAATCCCATCATACACGAGACAATTATGCTGCAATTTTTTTTCATAAGAAATTCATGTGAATTATCCTAAGAAAAGTTATGGCCAGGTGTACAAAATACTCATACAAAACTTTGCACATTTTTCGGGTCAAGAAAAAATTTACAAAACATGATCGGTTACATGCTTCTTCTTGTTAAAGTGCAACAATCTGAAAAATGTATGACTGTTATATCTTGGGAGATGCTTTTCATTACCGTGTGCACATAGTCGGGAAAAACGTCTTAATTAAGGATAACATTCTATGCATCTCAATCAATAAGTTTTCATGTCCTATTTGTTAATTTTATGTTCATACATGTTCATCAGATTTAAGTGTTCAGAGAGTTTGTTAAAAAATTGTTAGGCATCATGGTAGATTGATAAATTTCCCCAAGAGGATCCAATGTCATTGACACTACTGCAATCTGTTAAAAGAATTATGTTAGAATAATTAAGTTTTATTTCCTAAGGCTATGTCAGCTATGTTATTTCCATTTTCAGTATGATTTCCATTACTAGAATAGTTATTTTTGGTTTATAGCCATGATCCCATGTTTCGTACTTTATAGGAAGTGGCCTAGTGGTTGGCTATTTTCTACTTGTATTTATACGCTTGTTATATCAATGAAAGATTTAAGTTTTCCCAAAAACTATCTCTTCCATAAAAGTTATTAGTGGTATCGGAGCCATTTTCTCAACAGCAGTTGGAGAAAGATCCATGGCCGAAACAAATTTTGTTCAGGCTTCCATCACAAGGTTTGATGGACAACATTATATGTTGGAAAGGTGTCCTAAACCCAATCGGGTTGGACCGGATCCGACCGGGTTGGACCGGATCCAACCGGGTTGGGTCGTTTACAGTCTATTTAGTTCATGTAATAACTTTAATATGATTAATAAAAGCACTTATGTTATTATATATTGTTTATCCACATGTTATTTGTTGTACATATATAGTAACGTCCCTAGTATCAAACTGTGATAGAGAAACCATGATAGTGATTATGGTTGATGAGATCTCTAATCACTATAAGAGGATTGGTACTTAAATGTCTCTAGTCTTATGTATTGTCAAATGGGACATTGATAGTATAATCAGACTAGCACGTATTGGATGTCTTCTATCTTAAAGAAGGTAGGGATAGATCTCGTCTATCGAAGTGTAGAGACACTTGGACTGTGCGTGGACGTGTATTAGAGAATGCGTACGTTAGATTGACCCACTTACATTAAGTGTCACACTATGTGGCGGTTGTGTAATTATCCTTTAGACCGGAGTCTTCATGGCATCAAGGTTTGGATTGTCATGCTTTGACACTATTGAGATTTCCACTAGCCACGGGGCGATCATGCGGTAGTGATTGGTATGATATTGAAGCAGACGGAGTATACATGATTGGTCGTCCGGGAATCACGTATCCTATGATTGGGATCGAATATCCAAAATGGCCTTCTTATAAGGAATGTCTAGCTCTCGAGAATCTTTGCAAGGTGGGAGTAAATGTGTTATCCCGAGAGAGCATGATATCCAGATTATAAGATACGATCGTTAATGTATTGACACTCGAGATATGATCGTATGAATATTATTACAGCGATAGGATTGTAAGTTACAGGGTAACTGCTTCACATGAAAGGTAGTAGTCATTGTTTTTTACTCTTCCGATGATTGGGGGTCACGGTGTGTTGCTAGACGCTATCCCGTGATCGTTAGGCATAAAAGGGCATTTTAGTAAATTGCACTTTGTGTCTACGGCCAACATATTCGGAAGCCTATCGGGTCACACACATATAAACATCGAGTCGGATTAAAATGCGGTTATAGTTGATAACCAAATAAGGAAAGTTTATCTAGATTATAAAGGTTATAGTGGTAATTAATATGGTGTTATTTATTTATTATGCATAAATAAAATATAAGATATTAATTATATATAAATTATATTAATTAAAGAATACGGAAGTCAATTTGTTGACTAATGGGGCACCACATCCTAGGGTATAAGATACACTTGGATTTTTGCACTTTAATTAATAAGATTACCATAATATTAATATAAGATATTAATTGATTTTGGAAAAATAGATTTATGGTAATAAGATAATTATATTCAATATAAGATATTGGCAAAATTAATTATAATAAAAGAGATAAATCAATCTAGAAGATTTTCCTTATTTTATTGGGAAAATGTTTTCTTCTCCTACACACATATGGGGCGCCACATTTATCTATAAATAAGAGGTGGGTGTCAAGCTCTTTTGTACATCACAATTGCAAGAGCTCATAGTTCTTGTGTAAAATAGAGAGCATCCTATAGTGAGTTTGTGAGAGAGGAAAAAGGCCGGTCTAGCAACCGGAGTTTTCCAATAGCAATCCAAGGAGGATTCCGGCGAGGAGTTCGTGTGGATTAGCGATAGAGGCCGGACACGTGGACGGCTCGCGCACTGTACTGCTCTCCGTTGGCAGTCAAAGCGACGATCTTATAGATCATCAAGGTATAACCGTCAAACTACTTAACGTGTTTATTGCATTAAACGAAGAACGATCTAGAAAAAGGAAATCAAATTTTAAATTCTGCTTTGCGTTAAACTAGTGATTTCCTTACAGTGGTATCAGAGCCAGACTTCGAGCTTAAGCAATAAGACACAATTTAATTGTGTAGTAATTAATCGATAGATGCAAGATTTAAATCACGAGACAGTTAAAACAAAAAAAGGAAACGATTGGGGGGGCTCGGCCGAATGGTGGCGGCGGCTTTAGGACTGTCGTCGTCGGCTGTCCTCTTCCAACGGGGAGATCGACCCTTTTCGTTTTGTGATATTTATTGTGCATAGATATCTCGTTTATTTAGTTGTGCCGTATGGCCAACCAATGGTTCAAATAGTTTGGGCCATTGGGAAACCATAATGGCATATTAACCAAAATATTGACCTTTCCAAATTTTGATTTGGAATAGGCCTAGGCCCTTTTCAAATATTTGATTTGTAAAAGGCCTAGGCCTAGGCCTAGGCCACTTCCAAAGTTTAGATTTTGGAAAGTGGCCAGGCCTAAACCAAAACTATTTGGCATTTTCAAATTTTGATTTGGAATAGGCCTAGGCCCTTTTCAAATATTTGATTTGAAAAAGGCCTAAGCCTAGGCCACTTCCAAAATTTTGATTTCGGAAAGTGGCCAGGCCTAAACCAAATTTGGTTTTGGAAGATGCATTTTGGCTTAGGAAACCAAAGGCATCCCTTTTGGTTAAGAACCAAAAGGAAAGGAAACAAATTAGAGACTTCATAATTTTAGTTTTATTTTGAATTGTTCAAATTTAATAAAATTGAAATTAAAATCGATTTAAAATTAAATATTAATTTATTTTCGATTAATTCATATAATTAATTAAAATTTATTCAATTATTTGATGTGATAAAATAAGACGCATAAGTAGTTAAAAATTAAAATTTAATTTATTCATAAGATATAATTGTATAAAGTAGATGTGTAGATATAATGTGATTATATGGACCCCGATTGATCATGGACACGATCAATAGGATAGATGGGAATGTTTTCTTTATGTTGGTTTTCCCGTTAGCTCCCCCCCCCCCCCCCCGTTGCGGCGGGTGTAATTATTTATTAGATGATTATTATGTAACAAGAATTGAGTAAGAAGATGAAGACCAAAGAGAGATAAAGAACCCATTGGCGTACAACAATAAAGATCCTATTGGCGGTTGCAGACACCCTTAGTTTGTGACCCACGGTTTCGTCAGTTTGTATTCGAAACCACACTTAGGAAAGGTCCATGATCATACCGGTTATTTTGTGCACGGAATGTTGTGTATGTTTTACTTTATATGATATCGTAGTAATATGCATGATAGGGATATTCCTACCTCCGGCTCGGACTCGTCGCTCCGAACCGCGGAAGATGAATACTCATAGGACCGGCTTCTCGCCAACGGTAAGAGGGGGGATCGGACACCATCGGGATAGTCTTCTAGCATGAAGTACAAGCCCCAAGATTGGAGCCGCCTTACCTCACCGACGGACCGGGCATTTGCTATGTGTCCGCACCATCTATGTCCTTTGTCGTAATTATTTGATAATGTATAACAACTTCCTTAAAAATAGGGCCATATGTAACCCTTCCATGGGGGGTTCTTTCTCATGATGAATAAAAGAAAAGGCAAAGCCGAATTCTCCCACTCTCGTTTTGAATAGTACGGCACCAATGTTGTGCATAGTTTTGAGCCACCGTAATTAACACCTCAAAAATAGCCAGATATCCACCCTAACACCACCGCTAACCACCTGAGATAATTTCCACGTTATCAATGCACATAGTAGATAAGACTATAATTAAACAAAATTAATTAAGTGAATTAATTTAAAATTATTCCCATATCAAAAATCAAGTCGAAATGCCTCCCCATATTATAACGACGGTGAAGATCCCTTGTTCGGACCTAACTCACCAGCCAAAGCGGGGGTTGACCTACCTCGGGTATATCGTCGTTATCGAGATATGATCGAAAGAGATCTCACTAATATTGGGGTTATGACTCGACTAAGAATTCTCTCGGCCACTTTCCAAAGCGGGGTCGTTAGGATTTTAGAGGCATGGGTTTGACTATTTTCATAAGATGAAAAATTGTCAAAGAGTTGACTAGTCAAAGAACAAGAGTCGTATAAGATATGATCGACAAATCGTTGTCCACCTGTTAAATTATTTTCGGCCCATCAGCCAAAGCTGGGGGTCGGGGTAGTTCGATGGGATTTTTCCCACTAAAGAAATTATTTTCCTGAAAGCCAATTGGGAATAGTTGGCTAGTGGGAGTAAAAATCTTATAAAATTTTAAGTGCAAATTTAGGGTTTTTATAAATGAGTTTTTACTTATTCTATCTTTATTCATTGTTGTAAAAAATGTCAAACAAATTGACCCTTCGTTTTATAATCGACAATAAGCTTGACGAAACTAATTTTCTCGATTGGGAAAGAAACCTCAAAATCATTTTGAGGCACGAGAAGATTGGCTATGTCTTGGACGAGGCTCTGCCTGAGAAGCCCGTTGAGGGTTCGGCTGCAGATGCTGTCAAGAAGTATAACAAGCACTGTTCTGACAGTACTGATGCTACATGTATCATGCTTGCATCGATGACACCTTAACTGCAAAAACAGCATGAGTCTATGGACGCCTACACAATCATGGTCCACCTAAATGAACTCTATGCTTCTCAGTCTCGGACTGAGAGGTATGAGGTCTCAAAGGCCCTGTTTAGTTGTAGGATGGCATTTGGGACTGATGTCGGGTCACACGTGCTTAAGATGATTGGGTACATAGAGAGGCTTGGGAAGCTGGGCCATAAATTGGAATAAGAATCGAGTATTGGCTTGATTCTACAATCTCTACCCGATTCATTCTCACAGTTCGTGATGAATTATCACATGAACAATATAGATTGCTCCCTTGCGGAGTTATTGAACATGTTGAAAATTGCTGAGGGCACTGTGGGGAAGGGAAAGCAAGTGTTGCTGGTCACTTCTAGCAAGGGCAAGGAAAAAGCCCAAAAGAAGTCCAAGAAGGCGAAGGCTGCACCTAAGCCAACGCCTAAAATAGCGAAAGACAAATCCAATGATGCTTGCTTCCATTGCGGTGAGACCGGACATTGGAGGAGAAACTGCAAAGGCTTCTTGAGTACCAAGAAGAAGCATTTTGATGCTTCGACTTCAGGTATATTTATGATTGAGATCAACATTACTTCTTCTAAGTCTAATCACCGGGTATTAGATACTGGTTGTGGTTCTCATATTTGTACGAATATATAGGCACTAAGAAGAACTAAAGAGCTAAGGAAAGGAGAGGTGGACCTACGCGTTGGAAATGGAGCAAGTGTTGCTGCACTAGCCGTAGGAGTTTATTTTCTTTCATTGCCCAGTGGGCTAGTACTTGAACTTAATAACTGTTATTTTGTTCGTGCTCTTTCGAAGAGAATTATTTCAATTTCCGCATTAGATGTTGATGGATTTTCATTCACGTTTGAGAATTTTTTATGGTACTGGCATACTTAGCAACGGTCTCTATATATTAGATATGAATGTTGACGTACTTAATATAATTAACAAGAAAGCCAAGACAAATGACTTGAATGAATCCTACTTATGGCATTGTAGACTTGGCCATATAAATAAGAATCGCATTTCCAAACTCCATAAAGATGGAATATTGGATCAATTTGATTATGAATCGTTTGATATTGTTTACTTGGTAAGATGACAAAGTCACCTTTTAGTGCAAAGGGATAAGATCCAATGAATTGCTTGAGCTCATACATACTGGTGTATGTGGCCCAATGTCAATTCAAGCCAAATGAGGATACTCTTATTTTATCACTTTCACTGATGACCATTCTCGCTATGGTTATATATACTTAATGAAGTATAAGTCTAAAGCCTTCAAAAGGTTCAAGGAATTCAGAAGTGAAGTGGAGAAACAACTAGGTAGAGAAATCAAAACACTTCGATCCGATCGAGGTAGAGAATACCTAGATGGAGAGTTTCAAGACTATTTGAAGGAGAATGGGATTCTACCTGAATGGACCCCTCCCGGGACGCCTCAGATGAATGGCGTGTCTGAGAGGAGGAACCATACCTTGTTAGACATGGTGCGATCCATGATGAGCTACGCAGTTCTCTCAAAATCATTTTTGGGGTATTCTCTAGAAACCGCATCCTATACACAGAACTGAGTTCCATCAAAGACTATTGACTCTACGCCATACGAGGTATGGACAAAGAGAAAACCGAGCCTAGGTCATCTAAAACCTTGGGGTTGTCTGACTTACATAAAGTGGATGATGGCTGACAAATTAGAGCCCAGGTCTGACAAATGTCTATTTGTGGGATATCCTAGGGAAACCAAAGGGTACCAATTTTACCATCCCGAGGAACAAAAAGTGATTGTTGCCAGGACTGGCCGCTTTCTGGAGAAAAAGTTTATTCTGGATAGGGTCAGTGGGAGTAAGATTGATCTTGAAGAAATTTGAGAACCACTTACGGATAACAGTCAGTTGATGGAAGTAGAGGAGACACCACATGCAGATGTGATGCCAACCCCTACCGTGGACACACTAGCACCTCAAAGATCCACCAGGGAATGCCGTGAACCCGAAAGGTACACTGGCGTGTATCTCATGGAAGATGAGGACCCTAGAACTTATGAGGAAGTGCTATTAAGGCATGACAAAGAGAAATGGCTTAAAGCCATGAATTCTGAAATGGAATCCATGAAAGACAACCAAGTTTGGAACTTAGTTGATCCACCTGAAGGAATAGTTCCTATAGGGTGCAAATGGGTCTTTAAGAGAAAGACCGACATGGACGGTAACGTGACTACCGACAAGGCTAGGTTAGTGGCAAAAGGTTATAAGCAAAGACAAGGAGTTGACTATGACGAAACCTTTTCGCCGCCATGTTAAAATCCATTAGAATTTTGCTCACTATTGCAGCATACCATAATTACGAACTCTGGCAGATGGATGTGAAAATAGCTTTCCTTAACGGGAACCTGTCTGAGGAGGTGTATATGACACAGCCTGAGGGTTTCACAACCAATGGCGCCAAGATGGTGTGTAAACTGCAAAGATCCATTGATGGATTAAAGCAAACTTCTCGGAGTTGGAATCTTCGCTTTGATGAGATAATCAAACAGTTTGATTTCATCAAGAATGAAGATGAGCCCTGTGCTTACAAGAAGGTTAGTGGGAGTGCCATTGTGTTCTTAGTGCTTTATGTAGACGACATATTGCTCATAGGGAATGATGTGCCAATGTTACAATCAGTCAAAGCTTGGTTATCCAAGAACTTCTCAATGAAGGACTTGGGTGATGCAGCCTATATTCTAGGAATAAAGATCTATAGAGATAGATCTAAAAGGTTGCTTGGTCTGTCGCAATCCACCTATATAGACATGATGCCGAAAATATTCAGCATGAAGTAGTACAAGAAAGGATTACTGCCCATGTCACATGGGGTCTACCTGTCGAAGGGAATGAGTCCTAAGACAGAGGAGGAAAGGGCACAAATGAGTAAGATCCCTTATGCTTCGGCAATCGGGTCTATCATGTATGCCATATTGTGCACTAGACAAGATGTCTCGTACCCTCTTAGTATGACTAGTAGGTACCAGTCCAATCTAGGTGATGGTCACTGGATTGCTATCAAGAATATCCTCAAGTACATGAGACATACTAGGGATATGTTCCTGGTTTTTGGGAATGATGATTTAGTTTTACGAGGTTATACATATGCCATTTTCCAAACTGACAAGGATGACTTTAAGTCACAATCTGGATTTGTTTTCACGCTTAACGGCGGAGCAGTGAGCCGGAAGTGTTCCAAGCAGGAGACTACTGCAGACTCTACGATGGAAGCCGAATATATAGCAGCCTCGGAGGCAGCAAATGAAGCAGTTTGGATGAAGAAGTTCATTACTGAACTTGGTGTGGTTCCCTCCATTGAAGGTCCAGTGTCTCTGTACTGTGATAACAATGGAGCAATATCTCAGTCAAAGGAACCAAGGTCTCATCAGAAGTCCAAACATGTGCTACGTCGCTATCACTTGATTAGAGAGATAATAGATAGATGAGATGTAAAGATAGAGAAAGTCCACACGGATGATAACATAGCTGATCCGTTGACCAAGGCATTGTCTCAAGCAAAGCATGAGAAACATGTTCACTTGCATAGGCTTAGGCATATGGGTGATTGGCTTTAGGCCAAGTGGGAGATTGTTGGAAATATGTCCTAAACCCAATCGGGTTGACCGGATCCGATCGGTTCGGGTCGTTTACAGTCTACTTAGTTTATGTAATAACTTTATTATGATTAATAAAAGCACTTATGTTATTATATATTGTTTATCTTCATGTTATTTGTTGTACATATATAGTAACGTCCCTAGTATCAAACTGTGATAGAGAAACCATGATAGTGATTATGGTTGATAAGATCTCTAATCACTATTACAGGATTGGTACTTAAATGTCTCTAGTCTTATATATTGTCAAATGGACATTGATAGTATAATCAGACTAGCACGTATTGGATGTCTTCAGTTTATCAAAGTGTAGAGACACTTGGACTATACGTGGACGTGTACTAGAGAATGCGTACGTTAGACTGACCCACTTACATTAAGTGTCACACTATGTGGCGGTTGTGTAATTATCCTTTAGACCGGAGTCTTCATTGTATCACGGTGTGGATTGTCATGCTTTGACACTATTGAGATTTCACCTACCCATGGGGCGATCATGCGGTAGTGATTGGGTATGATATTGAAGCATGCGGAGTATACATGATTGGTCATCCGGGAATCGCGTATCCTATGATTGGGATCGAATATCCGAAATGGCCTTCTTATAAGGAATGTCTAGCTCTCGAGAATCTTTGCAAAGTGGGAGTAAATGTGTTATCCCGAGAGAGCATGATATCTAGATGATAAGATACGATCGTTAATGTATTAACACTCGAGATACGATCGTATGGATATTATTAGAACGATGGGATTGTAAGTTACAAAGTAACTGCTTCACATGAAAGGTGTCAAGCTCTTTTGTACATCACAATTGCAAGAGCTCAAAGTTCTTGTGTAAAATAGAGAGCATCCTATAGTGAGTTTGTGAGAGAGGAAAAAGGCCGGTCTAGCAACCGGAGTTTTCCAATAGCAATCCAAGGAGGATTCCGGCGAGGAGTTCGTGTGGATCAGCGATAGAGGCCGGACATGTGGATGGCTCGCGCACTGTACTACTCTCTGTTGGCGGTCAAAGCAACGATCTTATAGATCATTAAGGTATAACCGTCAAATTACTTAACATGTTTATTGCATTAAACGAAGAAGGATCTAGAAAAATGAAATCAAATTTGAAATTTCGCTGCGTTAAACTAGTGATTTCCTAACATTATGATCATTGGAGCATGTTGATGGGGAACTTCATGCGTTTTAAGGAGTATTGGACCATCACTGAACAATGAGTGGTTGAACCAGTAGCAAATCCACCCCCAACTGAGGCTCAAAGAGCAGATTTTGAGAACAAAAAACTCAAGGATCTAAAGACCAAGAACTAGCTATTTCAAGAAATAGATAGAGCTATTTTGGAGACCATTCTCAGCAAGGAATCATCAAAATATATATGGGACTCTATGAAGAGGAAATATCAAGGAAATGCTAGAGTTAAGAGATCACAATTAGGCCCTAAGAAGATATTTTGAAACACTAAAAATGAAGAAGGGTGAATCTGTCTCAACTTATTGTGCCAAAACCATGGAAATGCGTAATAAAATGAGATTTCTTGAGGAAAAGATGGAAGATATAGCAGTTGTCGAGAAGATTTTAAGGTCTCTAATCCCAAAATTTGATGATGTGGTGTGCTCCATTGAGGAATCTAAAGATGTTGATGCACTGTCTCTTGATGAACTGCAAAGTTCCTTGCAAGTTCATGAACAGAAGACGAGGAGAGGCTCAACAGCTTCAAATGAAGAGCAGGCCTTGAAGACCATTTCCTCTAGTAACAATTATAGGGGTAGGGGTAGAGGTAGAGAAAGAGGTAGAGGGAGAACATCCAGAGATTCTGACAATCGGGACAACTCTCAGTCATCCAAGAATGGAGAGGGAAGAGGTAGCGCAAACAAAAAGAATGTTGAATACTTTAGGTGTCACACATTTGGACACTACCGGCCAGAGTGCTACACCAAATTGCCAGTAGACAAGGAGAAGGGTACTCAGCATAGTTCTCTCTTTGCTGACAAAGATGAGGATGAGCTCTGCTGATGACTACACGGCATGAGCAGACATCAGCACCCTAAGTATGGTATGTCGATACAGAATGCACTAATCACATGTGTGGTAATAAAGCATTATTCTCTTATTTGGATGAATCCTACCATTCAAAAGTGAAATTTGGAGATAATTCCCCAGTTAGTGTTAAGGAAAAAGGCAACATATGCATCAGATCCAAAAATGGGGCATCTGAAACAATCTCTAGTGTTTTATATGTTCTTGATCTGAAGTGCAATCTTTAAGTGTGGGACAACTACAAGAAAATGGATATGAAATTATTTTGAAGAATAAGGAGTGTGAAATCAAGGATTCAAGCAAGAGAAGTATAGCTAAAGTTCCCATGAATGCCAACAGATTGTTTCCTTTGGAAATCAAGGTGCCACAAGCATGTCTTATGACAGGATTGAAAGACACATCTTGGCTATAGAAATACATGTATGGACATCTAAATTTTGGTGGTTTGAAAACACTTCAGCAGAAGGAAATGGTTAAAGGACTTCCACATATTCAGACTCCCCAGCAAGTATGTGAAGAATGCACAAAAAGAAAGCAACACATACATCCTTTCCTAAAAGGAAAATCTTGGAGGGCAAAGCAAGTGTTGGAAATCATTCATTCTGATTTGTGTGGACCAATCAATCCATCATCTAATGGAGGTAAAAGGTACTTCATTACATTTACTGATGATTTTTCCAGAAAATCTTGGGTTGAATTCTTGCAAGAAAAATCAGAAGCCTTGAATGCATTCAAGAACTTCAAATTGCTAAGAGAAAAGGAGACATGTCAAAATGTCAAGTGTCTAAGAACAGATAGAGGAGGAAAAATTTGCTCTGCAGAAGTTTGAAGAATTATGTACCAGTCATGGAATCAGAAGGGAATTGACAGTAGCCTACCACAACAAAATGGTGTATCTGAGAGGAAAAATAGGATTATTCTGAATATGGTGAAAAGCATACTGGCCTATGGAAATGTACACAAAAGATTATGGCATGAGGCTATAAGTTGGAGTGTGCATATTTTGAACAGATGTCCAACCTTTTTCTGTTCAAAACATGACACCTGAAGAAGCATGGAGCTCAATCAAACCATCTGTAAGTCATTTTAAGATTTTTGGATGCATTGCTTATGGTCATATTCGATGCAAACGGGAAGAAACTGAGTGATAAAGGAGAGCAATGTGTTTTCTTGGGGATTAGTGAAAAGTCCAAGGCATTTAAACTGTTTAATCCTATAACCAAAAAGATAGTGATCAGCAGAGATGTGGTGTTTGATGAGTTGAACACCTCGAATTGGGAAGCAAACAATGCTCAGTTCCATCCTCTTCATAATCTGGTAGATGAAGAATCAAGTGAGGATCTGCCACAGATTCAACAGACTCAAGATCATCCATTGGCTCAACAGACCCAAGATAGTGCTGCTGAGGGCTCAGTAGACCCAAGTTCAGCAGACCCAAATCATGAAACAACGGCAGAGGGTTCAACATCCAGACCTTAGAGAACCAAGAAAAGGCCAGGCCGGATTACAGATTTTGAGGTATCAGGTTTACCACAAATAGAGGAGACTACCTATTATGCCCTATTTGCTAGTGATGATCGAATCACTTATGAGGAGGCAGCAAAAGACATCAAATTGTGGCACGCTATGGATGAAAAAATCATGGCTATTGAAAGAAACCAGACTTGGAGCCTCAGAGATTTACCAGAAGGACACAAAAATATTGTTGTCGAATGGATTTACAAGACAAAACTAAATGAAGATGTTAAAGTCAGCAAGTACAAGGCCAGACTAGTGGCCAAATGGTACAAGCAAGAATATGGGATTGACTACAATGAAGTGTTTGCCCCAGTAGCAAGGATGGAAACTATCAGACTTGTACTATCCTTGGCTGCCTAAAACCATTGGAAAGTACATCAAATGGATGTGGAGTCAGCATTCTCTAATGGTCAGCTGCAAGAAGAAGTAGATATGGATCAGCCACAAGGTTATGTGAAGAATAGAGAGCAGAAAACAAAGTGTATAGGATTAATAAAGCCTTGTGTGGAATCAAGCATGCCCCAAGGGCTTGGTATAATTGTATTGATTCTTATTTTGTGAAGGCGGGTTTCACAAGGTGTCCATATGAACCTACCTTTTATGTGAAAGTTAACAACAAGGGAAGGATTTTGATTGCTTGTTTGTATGTGGATGGTCTTATCTTCACCGCTAGTGAACTCATCATGATAATAGAGTTTAAGGAGGCAATGAAGACAAAATTTAGCATGACAGACATGGGACTAATGCAATATTTCTTGGGTATTGAGGTTCAGCAGACTGAGTCAATTATATTTGTTTCTCAAAATAAGTATGTATCTGAAATTCTCAGTAGGTTTGGAATGAAGGACAGCAACCCAACGCTCACACCCTGTGAAGTTGGTATGAAACTTAGCTAGTAAGGTACATATGGTAATGTGAATTCCACCTTGTACAAACAGATGATAGGGTGCCTTATATACTTGACAGCAACAAGACCTGACATCATGTATGTTGTAAGTGTGGCAAGAAGATACATGGAGTCACCATCAGCATATCACTTAAACTATGTGAAGAGGATCTTAAATACTTAAATGGAACCATCAATCTTGGCATCTAGTATGGTTCAGCAGGAAAGGCTCAGCTGCCTGCATTTTCGGACAGTGATTATGCAGGAGATGTTGATGAGGAAGAGTACTTCTGGTTTTGTGTTTATGTTTGGAACAAGTGCTATCAGCTGGTCCTCAAAGAAGCAACCGATAGTCACTCTATCCACAAAAGAAGCAGTAGCAGCAGCTCATTGTTCATGTCAGTTGATCTTGTTAAGAAGAATGCTAGAAGTTCTAGGGCAACCTCAGCAGATTGGAAACATTTTGTATTGTGATAACAGCTCAACTATTAAGTTATCCAAGAATCCAGTGATACACAACATAAGCAAGCACATTGATGTGAAATACCATTTTCTAAGGAATTTATGTGAAGAAGGAATCATTGAACTTATACATTGCAGAAGTGAAGATCAGTTGGCTGATATTATGACTAAAGGACTCAAGAGGGATCAATTTCTGAAGCTTAGAGACAAGCTGGGAATGTGTGAAGTAATCTGAACATGTTAGCTCGGATTAAGGGAAGAAATGTTAGAATAATAATGTTAGAATTATGTTAATTAATTAAGTTTTATTACCTAAGACTATATCAGCCATGTTATTTCCTATTTTCAACATGATTTCCATTACTAGAGTTGTTATTTTTTGTTTATAGTCATGATCTCATGTTTCCTACTTTATAGGAAGTGGCCTAGTGGTTGGTTATTCTCTAGTTGTATTTATATGCTTCTTCAATCAATGAAAACTTTAAGTTTTCCTAAAAACTATCTCTTCCATAAAAGTTATCACAATCCCTACATCTTCATATTTAGAGTCAGATATTACGAAGTATCGTCCATTTGTTAAGTTCAAGGCGTGCTTGGACTTATTTGACATTGTTTGTTGACTTGGAGGTTGTTGAGAGAAAGAGTAGTATTATTATCTTCTACACATGAGATATTTGTCTCAATGTGAAGATTTGTTATGCAAGTGGGTCATATACCCCACATCGGGCATGGCCCACATGGGTATCAAACCCAAACCACCGGATATTGTTTATCATCCCAAAGCTATGGGGCCAATCTTTGCAATTCTCCTCTGTATCAAGTATATAACCCCATCAATATTCAATCTCCTTAGCATAGACATGGGGTATCAAACCGAAATTCCAAAAATCCTCCTCTTTCTTTTCATTTCTTTAGTGTTTTCAACTCAAGCAACAAAAAGTCCATCTTCTTTTCCGCCAAAATATCAAGTTCATATCCTCAATGGCATCTCTACCCATGATCCCCCATTGAAAGTCCACTGCGTTTCTAAAAAAGATGATTTAGGAAAGCATACTCTCAACCCAAACGATGATTATAATTGGGGATTCAAAATGGATATTTTTGGGCGTACGGTTTTCAAATGCAAATTTACAAGGACTCCCTTCTTTGCAGTATTTGAAGTTTTTGACAGAAGTTTAGTCAGAAATCACTGTGGGAGAAGTTTCTTTAAACTGAATATGTGTTTTTGGATAGTTAAAGAAGATGGATTTTATCTTAGTCATTGGATAACGAATAGTACAAAAGATTTGCCAAAAATGGTGTCCTGGGATGATACCAGGAATGTCTATATATGAGTACCCTCCTAATGAAATATTGCAATCGTAAAAATTGTTATTTTAAAATTTAATTTTTAAAATAATATGGCTCATGGATTTATCCAATAATGTTTGTTTCATTCAGCTTCCTGCAACTTCCCTTGACGGGTGCTTCATGTTGGAGAAAAGCTCATTTAGTGGGTTTTGGTTTAAGCAATAAACAATGAACTTTAGCGTTAATTTCGGATATGCTACCATGTGTATCATAAAAAACTTATCGTAATACTCCCCCGTTTTTTTATATATATCGCAGAGAGAAGATTCACACAGATTAAGAAAATAATTAATATGTCTCAAATATAGTTTTGGAAATGTATTTTTTTTTATTGGAGATGTAAATATTTTGTTGGTAAATGTGTTTTTAGTATTGGAAATGTATATTTTTTATTGGAGATGTAAATATTTTATTGGTAAAAGAGGAAAAAGTAATAAATGATGCATTGAAAATGTACAATGACAGATAAATAAAAAAAGAGTAAATTGTGAAGTGTGACCGATAAAAAAATGGAGGGAGTATTAAATTCTACTTATAAATTAATTGATAATGAGTTTTTGAATCACTCGATTCGGATATTAGGTGAATAAAAAATTAATTTCTAAAGTTGGTGGAAATGTGTGTGAGGGATGAGTAGAAGTCCGAAGAGGGAAATTCTTAGTTGGAGACTCCAACATAGAGAGTAGCATATGTGGCTTAGTCCGGATATTGCAGAATGAAACTGTGTGGTGTAGAATGTGCCACATGAGTCACTCTCTATACGGGAGTCTCCATGGTAGAAACTTCCCGTCCGAAGGATGTATCAGCTCTTCTTTCCCAAATTGGTTATATGAGCATTGGCCCTAAATTAAAGGTCATGTTTGCTCTTTAGCATATGCCCCAAAGGGCAAAAGTTTTTTTTTTTTTTTTTTTTTTTTTTGCATAAGAGAAGACCTATATGACTTTGGTTAACCTTTTCGACAAGATTTCTTTATGAAATTAATCTAAAAATTATTATCAATTAGCCTTAATTAATGCATTTATGCATGTCATAGAAACGGAAACGTGTATAATGTGTGAGAACGATTTGAGCCGATTAAACAAAGTCAGTCAATCAGACTTAATTAAAGTCAATTTAAGCCACTGTAACGCCCCGTTTCCGGACACCGAGTCACTATTCGAAAAATAACATTCGGTGCGTATAACATTAAATAAATCCAATATTATACGCAAGCATCTACGTCGTCGTATCAAAATAATGCAAACGGAAGCAAAAAAAATCCGGGTAAAACCATTAATGCTACTAGAATAGATTACAAACCATACTAAGATAGAAAGTTATCTTACAACAACGATGTCACCAAACTTACATAATACGATGTCTTAAAAGAAAGTACAAACTGTACATACAACATGTCTCGAAATAAAATACAACATGTCTTGAAAAGAAATGCAACATAGTTTGATACACCATAGATAAATAAAGAAAAAGGAAATCAACAAGTAAAGCATGGCATCATCAAATGTCATCCTCAAAGTCGTCATCAAAGTCCAGGTCAACATGTTCATCTTCTCACCCTAAAAGCATAAAACAAATATGCAATTGAGGTAAGTACAAAGGTACTTAGTAAAGAGGTAACGCTATTGAATAATTAAGTTTTACAACTAAAGGTTCATATTATTGTTAAGTTATCTTTGTGAGATCGATTCAAACTCTAGGGTTCACTTCAGCTCATCAGCATGTCGTGGGATCCTACTTGTTTCTAGCTTAGCTTATCTTTGTTACATCAGTATTCAAAAGCACTACGCATTCTGTTACTCACCACGAAATATCTGAGTGCAACTAATTGGTGGATCACACCAATAGCCACGGGCTAGCCCCGATAGTGTACACATTCGGTGAATTCCTCCGTATTTATGATCTTAGTAACCTACGGAGTTATTCATTCGTGAAGTCCCTTTACTCCTGGTGCCCCTCAAAGGCCAACAGAGTTATTCACTTTATCTAACCATCCACACATCGCGGTATAGATTTGTGTCTTACCAAGAATAACATGATATTTAGGCTTATAACTACATAAGTACGTATGTTATTAATTGTTAACTGGCAACCTAAGTATTTTCAAAGAAAGGCTCACTTACAAATTATACACTCTCACCTAGACCACTAGACAATAACAAGACCTAGCACATTGCATAGACATTGATGGATACTAATACATCAAAGCACAGGCCAATCATGCTCTTCCGACGGTCCCAACTCTTAGGAAGAATCCATTTGGTGCCGGAACTAAACGCATCAGAAGCTTAATCATGGCTTGTTCATGTTTCTATAGCGTTATTAGATCAAGAAACAACATTCAAAACTCTTTTCGGGGCTTAAAACTCATCAAAGCACATAATAGGAGGTTTGGCGCGTGCTAAAGCCTCTTTGAAGTCTCAGCATCAGTTCTGGTTTGCTTTTGGCGTGCGCTAAAAGCTCCAAGTACTTTCAGCCTGCTTTCTGGACACGTTTGGCGTGCGCTAAAACCACCGTGCAAAAACACCCCATTTCTGGTTTCGTTTTGGCGCGCGCCAAAACCCATAATTTGCCCTAAACATGCTTTTCTTAACACTTTACAATTTCTAATCAAATATCAACCATTTTTGATAGAAAATAACTTAGAAATAGCAACAAAAGCAGGTTCTAAACATACCCAAAACATATCTTGCATCAACAAAAACTTAAACATGAAATTCTAACAACAAAGGCATGACAAAAGTCAACCTAAAACATCATAAAACTATAATTGATCAATAGGAAGATCCTCTTACTTGATCAAAGCAACTTCAAGCAACCTTCAAAACACAGCAGCCTAAAAACATAGATTCTTCAACCAAAACCTATGTGATCATCCACCAACTTGAGTCAAACTTGATCACATGCTTTTATAACATCTATTCTACGAATTTAGGAAAACTAAACCATCAAACTTGATCAAAGCCACGGCTATACCGGTGGGCTTCCACCACTGCACCGATTGCCCACAAGACTTTTGAGGCCCATTTGATGTATTTTATTAGTAATTATCATATTTTTTATGTAAAACAAATATGTATATTGAGATATGACATTTCTATAATGTAATGTGAATCCGAGAATGACGTAAGCGTAAAATTAATTTTAGTGTATTACACACGAAAATCGAAGACCAAAATTTAATTTCATATATATTCCATTTGTTCCACGATAACTGAGACAGTTGCCAAAAATACATAGATTAAGAATGTAATTAATTGTTTTGACTTTGATTAGATAAAAACTAGAATACCCTTATAGAAAATAGAGTGAATGATGCTCGTGCATTTAAGACAATGTATTGAAAAATAAAGAGATGAGCAAAACAGAAAAGTGCATTAAATTTTGCATTGGAAATGTTCTACAACACTTATTTGGAACAATTTTTTTTTTAAAACCGCCTCAGTTATTTTGGAACGGACAGAGTATATTGGTTGCATTTTTTTTTTTTTGCGGATACGAATGGTTAACACACACACCCTTAATTTTTACCTCTGTCTCAAAATATAAGTCATCCTAAAGATTTCACAATGACTAAGAAAGTGGTTAAATGTAATTAATGCATGGCTAAAATGTCTAATACACCTTTTGACTATCATAAATACAACAATTGAACACTAAATAAAAATGGTTGGATTGATATAAATTATGGGTAATATAAGGAAAAATATTTATAAATGCTCTTTTGGTATCGTAAATGACTTATATTATAAGAATAAAATGAATAAACTAGTATGACTTATATTTTTTGGACGAATGTAGTATTAATCGTAACCTGCTAGCTAACAAAATTGTAAATGCAGGATAACATTCAAATCGGCTGCTACTCCCTCCGTTTTTTTGTATATGTCGCAGAAAGAAAATTCACACAGATTAAGATAATTAATATGTCTCAAATATAGTGTTGAAAATGTATTTTTTTTATTGGAGATGTAACTACTTTCTTGGTAAATGGGTTTTTAGTATTGGAAATGTATATTTTTTAGTGGAGATGTAAATATTTTATTGGTAAAGGAGGAAAAAATAATAAATGATGCATTGAAAATGTACAATAACAGATAAATAAAAAAAAGTAAATTTTGAAATGTAACAGATAAAAAAAACGGAGGGAGTATATTTATATATTTTTTCTTTTCTCTGAAGAAAAGTTATAGTAGTTTGTTTTGCAATAACTTCATTGTTGACTAATGCTCACAAACACGTCAACAACATTAAATAGGATGCTCGGTGCTTTCACTATAAAAACTCATATACAAATAACCAAGGGAAAACAATTGAAAATTTAAAAAAAAAAAACAAAACAAAACAAAACAAAAACAATAACATTGATCTACATTGTCATGAAGCCTAGCTACCTCTTGATCCTGCTGATTTCTCTCGCTTATCTCGCAGATGCTGAATTAGGTGCTTCTAATAATGATCCGGAGTGGTTTTTCGTAGCAAAATATGATGTTCATATCGTGCATGGTCTTTCTTCAACCGCCACCCCTCTCACTATTCACTGTCATTCGAAAGATGACGACTTAGGGAATCATACTCTTGTTCCTAATTATGATTACCATTTCGGGTTCCGGATGCGTTGGGGTATGACCACTTATTTCGACTGTAATGTCGTGTGGAGTCCGAAAAATGCAATCGTTCATGTTTTCAATCGTCATATGGCAAAAGATCATTGTGGAGAAGACGCAAGTAAAACTAATGTTTGTTACTGGGTAGTGAAAGACGATGGATTTTACTTTGCAAACTATATTAATCCTCAACCAAAAGATTTAGTGAAACTTAATCCCTGGTGATCTCAATTATTTGTAATGTTTTTTTGGGAAAATTATTTGTAATGTTGAAATTAGAATCTTTTTATATATGTTTGGCCCTCAAAAAAAAATTATATATGTATGGACTATACATGTTAAATTCCGTTTCACTCTTTTCTTTATGGACCTTTTGATTTTTAAATTATGTTTCACTCTTATGATTATGAAATGATTGGTGAAATAAAATAATGATAAAAAAAGGTTATAATTTTTTTTTTTAGGAAAAAAATGGTTATAAAGTTGATAAAGTGCAATGATGAGAGATAATTTAATATTTTTTATTTATAGTTTAAAAAATGATTGGTAAGAGAATTGTAAGATATGATGGGTGAAGTGATATAAAAAAACTACGAAAAAAACTCTAACGAAAACAAACGGAACCTATATGTTCAGGTATACCAAAAAAAAAAAAAAAAAAAAACTAATAATCATTGTTTGTTAAATAGGAATATATATTAGGTTTTTAGCCCACTTTCCCTAATGTATATAAATTTTAATCCATACTACTTTTTTTTAGTTATAATAAGGACAAAATAATTTGATTCGGACTAAATTTCCCTAAAATAATTTGCAGCAGCACCATTTCCTCCTTCACGACAACCTCCAACAGTCCCAGATCCTCTGCAAAATCAGACCCCTCTTCTGCAACTGAACACCTCTACTCCTTCTCCAATTCCTCCCGCGCCACTGCCATTGTGAAGACCAATGACAGAAGAAACACCAACAACAATTTCAGCTCCCTCGTCAAGAGATTGATTGAAACGAAATCCAATACTTCCAAGACCAGCAAGAAGGGATCTGGTGCTGATCCAGTGAAATTGATCCCTTCACTGGAGCTACCTTCCTTCGCCGGAGCTCATCAATCGAAGGTAGCAGCAGCAGTTATTCAAATGGCAATTTTATTTCGACTCAGAAAAATTATGCAATATCATACACCTAATGAAGTTAGGTCCGTTAATTATTGAATTTCTGTGTCTTTTCTTAAAACAAATTTTGCAAACCTATAGTACCTTTTTTATGAACAAACTAGCACCAACTTTGTATAACAGGAGTATTATACTTGGTAGTAGTTTCTTATCCAAAATATTTCACTCATGTTTTTTTCTCTCTAATAGTACCAGTAGTTTAGACTTTATGGCTATACTCTAATTGAATTGGGAAGAAATGTAGATAATACTATTTATGTTGACTTAGTTGATTATCAAATAGTTGTTTTTTTGCTTAAAGTGTAATTTCCATGAATGTATTGGTGTTAAGGTCATCTGAGGAATTATTTGCCATTGACAATACCTTTCCAGGTGCTTGATGCATTAGAGGAATCGATTCCCTGTGCCACATATGACAGTTGGATGGTATACATTCCAGCAAAATTAGGATTTTAGTTCTCTAATTTGGCATACTTTGGATTGTAGTCCTGCTCCTGCTCCGGTGAGGAAAACGGTCCTCTAACTTGTATTTTTTTTGGAAAATAGTCTTATCCGCCGGAAATAGCTGATTGGGCACCGGAATCTTTAAAAAACGCTTACGTGACAGCATTGAATCCTACGTGGCTATGGAAGGAGAAATCATTTTATAAAGTAAAATGGGATCTACATCCACATAGGATTCAATGTGGCAGCCTAGTGGATGCCACTAAGCGTTTTTCAAAGATTCCGGAGCCCAGGCAGCTCTTTCCGGCGAATAAGACTATTTTCCCACACAAAAAACAGACCATTTTCCTCACCGGACCAGGAGCAGGACTAAAATCCAAAGTAGGCCAAGTTACAAGACTAAAATCCTAATTTTGCCGTATACATTCCTGAGGTTGAATTCTTGTCACGCATTGGACCTACCGAGTTCCACAAGGTAACCATATATAACAGTCCCGCTCGGTTTTATGTTTTGTGATGAAAGCATCAAAACTAGTTCTATATCCATTTTTTAACATCTTGTCTGCTCTAGAAACATAAAAGCAGGAGCTTGACATTTCTAAAATAATATCACGAAAATGTTTTCTTTGTTCACCACTTGGTTTATGTTGTGGGTCAACTTAGGTGATTTTTATTTTCCCTTTGGTACTTGTTAGAAGCAATTGTTGAGCTGCTTATTGGGTTGAGCTTTGAAACTGCATATAGTTTTATTGAATGAAAATCTTAAAGAGTTGTTCAATTGAATGAAATTTTGAATGACTGATTGATGCTTATTCGATTTGTTCATTTTGCAGTAGTACAATATGTAAAAGAATCCGATTATTTCTATTGTTTGTTTGTATTCTAATTAAGAGAGTTGCTTGACATGTGATCTCTACGATTTTGCTTTAGGTCGCCAGTTTTCCACTTTGATAATTTGTTTTTCTAATTTTGATATTTTTGTTGTGTCGTAAACGGTAGTCCCAAACACTTAAATATAACAACTCGATATTTTATTTATGCTCAAAAAAAGTGTACAACGACACTTAGATAATACAACAAGAATAACCAAAGAAGACCAATTAAGAGAAGCTTGGAGTAGCCAGACTCAAGTACACAACTTGCGTGTATGAAATGCCTAAGCTCTATGCCTATTTATAGGTCTCTATGTAAGTTGCTAGAATTTTCTAGTATATACTTCTATTTATTATTTTGTGGCTACTAATTGGTTTCCGTATGTTGGTAGAAAAGCCTAGCGACTAGACTACCTTTTTAGAACAATCTAGGCTTTGTAGTATAATATAAAGTAGTTGGTGCTCTCAACACTCCCCCTCACCGACTACTCTCTTTCAGTGATGATTTAGAAAACATTCCAAGCGCATTTATGAATTCTGCGATATTGTTTCCGCTTAAACCTTTGGTGAAGACATCTGCTAGTTGATCTTCAGTCCTCACGTGAATCATCTGTATTTCATCTTGAAGAACCTTCTCTCGAATAAAGTGGTAGTGCACTTTAATGTGCTTGGTCCTTGCATGAAATACTGAATTCTCTGCTAGCTGAAGTGAAGATATATTGTCGCAATATAAGTCCACTGGGTAGTCAACTAGCTGATGTAAGTCTCTCATAACTGCACAAGCCAAGTGACTTCTTGAGCTGCTACAACGGCTTCCTGGTACTAAGCCTCGGTAGTTGATAGAGATACAGTAGGTTGTCTTTTGCTACACCAAGATATTACTCCATAATCAGCGTGTCATGATCGGAGAGTGTCATGATCCCCAGCATAATCAGCGTCACAGTATCCAATGAATCTACATGGCACTCCTTTCTGGTAGAAAATACCATAGACATAAGTTCCTTTGGCGTACCTCATAATTTTATGAACTAACTGCCAATGTGGCTTTCTTGGACTCTGCATAAATCTGCTTGCGACGCCAATTGCAAAGGAAATGTCTGGTCTTGTTAACGTCAAGTATATCAGGCTTCCTACTAGTCGTCGATAACTTGTGGGATCATCCAACTCTTTGCCTTCTTTTGAGCTCAACTTGGCATTGACTTCAATTGGAGTTGGAGAAGGCTTGTAGTCTATCATTCTAGACTTCTTTAACACATCCTTAACATACTTCTGTTGGCAAAGGAACAACCCATCTTTAGTGTACTCGACTTCAAGTCCAAGAAAGTGCTTAAGCCTTCCAAGTTCTTTCATTTGAAACCGGACTGATACGTTCCTCTTGACTTGTTGAACTTTTTTGTCATCATCTCCAGTGATGATGAGATCATCAACATAAACCAACACGACTGTTAATTTGTTATTTTGATGCTTGATGAACAAACTTGAGTCGGACGGAGCCATAGAGAATCCACTATGAGTCAAGAACTCTGCAATTTTTCCGTACCAAGCCCTTGGCACCAGTTTCAATCCATATAACGCCAATAGCACTTTTGTATATTAAAGGATCTTTCAGAGGCTCACCTTGATTAGGATCAAGATGATTTCCAGGAGTCATAGGTGTGTGAACTAGGTTTAATGTTCTCCATATTCAGTCTTTTTAGAAGCTGACCTGCATAATGTTCTTGTGACAGTGTCAGACCAGAAACATCTCTAGACACCTGCATTCCATGAAAATGAGATATAGGACCCAAATCTTTTTGAGCAAATTTAGAATCCAGAAGTCCTAGGAACTGCTGAATCAAATGATTTGAGCTTCCTGTGACCAGAATATCATCAACATAGATAAGGACATAAAAGATCTGTTTCTTTGTTGCTAGCATGAACAAAGAGTTGTCTGCCCTTGATTGTGTAAACCCCCACTCCAGCATCTGTGATCTAAGGGCTCCAACTAGGCTCTAGGGGCTTGCTGTAGGCCATACAAGGCTTTGTTAAGCTTGCAGACAAAATGAGGTTTATTAGAATCAACAAAACCTTCTGGTTGTGTCATGAATATATCTTTATTGATTGTCCATTTAGAAAGGAATTGTTTATATCAACCTGCCTAATGGACCACTTGAAGTTCACAGCAACAGACAAGACAATCCTAATGGTTGAGGCTTTAGCCACTGGACTGAAAGTATCAGTATAGTCAACACCATAGGTTTGATGAAAACCCTTAGCAACAAGACTGGCTTTGTGTTTCTGAACAGTACCATCTGGTCTCAACTTCAGTTTGAACACCCACATGTTTCCTTCCAGATTCTGCCCTAAAACAGGTGGAACCAAGTCCCAAGTGTGATTCTGTTGTAAGGCACCAAATTTCTCTAACATAGTAGCTTTCTATTGTGGACACCGTAATGCCTCAGACATCCTAATTGGCTCAGAAAGGTGAGCTGGAAGGTTGGACTGAGTGATGGAGGTAGAGTAGGCTTTTGGCTTAAAGATCTCACTTTTGGATCTAGTTTGCATATGATGCCTAACTGGTTCTGTTTGTACTACTACAAGAGAATCATGTTGAGGGGTATATGGAGATAGAGGTTGAAGAGCAGTGAGATTGGAGTGGGAGACTTGGGAGTAGCAGCAGAGGGAACATGTGTGCAGGACCTTGGAGTAGTTGCAGGTGAGTGACAAGGACTAGGTGTAGAAACGGGATCAGGACCAGGACAGTATGGAACAACATGGACTTCAGTGGAATGTGGACTTGATGAGTCTAAGACAGTTGGAGGATTTGAAGTATGAGGATTTTGGGTACCACTAGGATCAAAATGTGGCAGATAGAAGGTGCTAGTGAGAGTATGATCCAAGGCAACACTTCTATATGGACCATGGACAAAACCATCTTTGAAGGGAAACTCATTCTCATTAAAGACAACATCTCTTCTTATTTAGATCCTCCCACTATACTCTAAACACTTGTATCCTTTATGATTAGAACTGAAACCTAAGTGCACACATTTAGCTGAGTAGAAGCTGAACTTATGACTTTGAAAAGGTCTTGAGTTAGGGTAGCAGGTGTTGGAAGTAGCACCTGAAAGATAATTTATGTAATTGTTTTTATAATTAATAAATGACAGATTTATTCTCATTTTATTACTTGCTTCATGCTTATAAGTAATACACTACTGAAAACCCCAAGTCGTATCATATGTAGCCATATAACTTAGTGTGTGTCACACATAAGGATTAAGTTTATGGTGAAACACTTGAAATGTTAGTCCGTGGTGAAGTTAATCAAAGTATGTTGTCTATTGATTAAACCACCATTAATGCGCCCAGAACACTTTATGGTGTGACCGTCTTATCCGGACCGTCGACATTGGTTGTCTAAGTGAGGCATTTATATATGATGTAGTCATATAGGACTGGACCGATTTAATCTATGTTTCTCATATAATTGGATCCGTGATTGGGAAATCTTATTAAATCACAAGATGATCATATATGGATTAACCTTAATCCTGAAGTGATTACAAGCTCCTACTTGTTTCAGGATAAGGTTTGATGTGTTCGTTAAGGATCGCTAAGAGGCACGGTCCGAATCACTTTCATGTTGGCACTATTCTGGAATGAGTGAGAAGTGTGTGTCTCAAAGATATGGAATTCATTCCTTCCGGTGGGAAGTAGAAAGACAATCCCCTTATTTGTTGATCCTAGAAATTGATCGATCCGCAGAGTTCGTATTGGTTATGAACTAATTGATCACTAGTGGGTTAATGGTAAATAAGGATGAGATGTATTAAAGAAGGTTTACGGAAATAATCCCGCTTCATTACGGATAGTCTATGGAGGGTTAGTTATTTGTATGAATTTGTAGCGTTTAATGGATTTATCGAGCAAATGGTATTTTAAATAAGTTATTCGCAACATAGATTAATTTATGTGTTTTAATTATGTTTTTATGATTATTTGAGCGATATTAATTTTGATATGTGTCATAGAAGCACAAATTCGAGCTCAAGAGGTGATTCAAAGATTAATCGGATTTGATTAAAGAGGAAAGATAATGATGATTTACATTGAATGTAGATAAAGATAAAGAAAGGTTTATATTGAAATAATCCCGGTGGACTTCGATGGAACCGAACGAGCGTCCGGAGAGTTGATTACGCCGAAGTGGACACCGTCTAGCGTTTGGTCATGAGGGTTAGTTTTATATGTAATGATTATATCAATGGACACAAGAGGATTACATCATTATTAAAAACTCGACTCATCTTTTTACGTTTTTTGAGAATAAGTTATATCTATAATCGATCAAACGAGTAGTTCCGACAATTGTTGATTTCGTTTTCTTCGATTATTCGGATTTATGGTGTTTCTTATTCATACGTAATTCCAAATTTAATTGCTCTTTTATGAGGAAGATGTATTATTGTTGATGGAAGTCTTAGTAAACCCTAGATCACCATGAATAAGAATAGTAATTCGAATCTATCATAACGGAAGTTAATAGGGTAAACACAAAGTTTGCCCCGGGATTGACTCAATGCTTGTTGGATAGGTGGATCAACGTTATAAATTTGATTTAAATCCTTAAAAGCGAGTTAGTTTACTTTTATCCGCATCTTTTAGTTAGTTTAAATCGGTTTATCCTTCCCGGGAACCACGTTTTAGTTAAGAATAAATTAAATAGTTGTCTATTTAATGAATATGCAATATTATTTATTTGGTAAATAATATGTAAAATAGGAAAGACATTTTCTATTAAAAAATAATGATATATGGAACCACATGTTGTGAAAATTTAGGAAAAGAAATTTTTCTAGATTATGTCACATATGTAATTAATTTATTATCTATTTGTTGGATAATTAAAAGAAAAATAAGAGATTGAGTTTTTGGGAATTATCTCTTATTTTTATGGCAAAAATATCTTTTCATTATGCGAATAGGTAATTGTGGTGTGAAAAGGATAACTCTCTTCACTAGTTATTTTCCTATATAAAAAGAGTTTCTCCTAACACAATTGACAATTGAAATTGCGCCAACATCAAATAAAAAAGGAAGAAAAATTAGTTTCTTGCCTTAGTCATTAAGACAAGAAAAACCTAGGGTTTTTCTTGTGCATATTCGAGGAGGTTCTACGGCGAGGATCGACGTCCACCAGTCGTCGCTAGGAGATACAATCCGGAAGACTGCGGCTTCTCCTTTGGTCGATTGCTTCTCTCTCCGGTTTGGGTAAATCTACTAACTTTCTTATAGTTATTAATTAATCATGCGAATCGAATCGTGGTAAAATCACATGCGAATTTATTCATAGCTTCCGCTCTACATGATCGAGCGTCTCGATCGGTGCTGTGAATCAGTTCTGACGATCCAATTATGGATTGGATCCGGATTTGGGTATATCCAAAGGGTGCACCCAAACACTTTGTAGCTGGAGTAGTCAGGTCTGGTATGAAACAGAACTTGTGAGGGTGTTAGATTATTTAGAACAGGGGTAGGAAGGTCATTAATAAGATGAAAAGCCTATTGGAATTTATCCCACCAGAATCTGAGTGGCATAGAAGCTTGTGCTAGGAGAGTTAGACCCATCTCAACTATATGTCTATGTTTTCTTTCTACCCTATCATGTTGTCCATGGGCATGAGGGAAAGGATGTCTAAACTCAATACCATTTTATTTAAGATAGGACTCAAAAATCCTATATTCTCCACCCCAGTCTAACTGAAGACACTTAATGGTTGTCATAAACTGATTTTCTACAAGTTTTTTAAACACAATAAAGGCTGTCAGGGCTTCAAATTTATGCTTTAAGGGATATATCCAGGTATATTTGGAGTGATCATCAATGAAATGAATATAGTATTGAAAACCAGAAGTAGGTGTTACAGGAGCCGGGCCCCAAAGATCAGTATAAACAACATCCAAAACAGAATTAGCAGGAAAAGAGGATTTAGAGTAAGGTAAAGAATGCATTTTCCCAAATTGAGAAGGTTCACAGAAAGCAATAGATTCATTATCAAAAGAGACATTACATGAGTTCATAATATATTTTAAAACAGACCGGGAAGGATGGCCAAGCCTCATATGCCAACTATTCAAGTCCTTACTTAAACTAGTGGAAGAACAAATGAAGGCAGTACAAACATTTCTATTATTAGACTCTGACAAGGTCTTGAGTGAAGGGAGATCTGGTGACTGGAACTCTTGATGATTGGAATTTGGTATAGGCCATGTCTAAAAACTCCTACCTACAGCAGGTTCCTTGTACCATTGTCCTTGACATAACAACACTTATTGTCAAATTCAATAAGAACATGATACTCATTGGTTAATTGAGAGACACTGACAAGATTCTTAGTCACATTGGGAACTAGCAAGGAATTTTTTAAGTGGATAGGTGTGTTGTTTTGTGTGGGGAGAATACAGGTGCCAGAATGAGATATAGGGAGAAGCTCACCATTTCTAATAGCCAGGGTGTTTGAACCATTGTAGTCTCCAGTCAAGTGTAGATTGTTGATATCTAAAACATGATTGGTAGCACCACTGTCCATGTACCATGTAAGATCCACAGAAGTCTGAGAGTTTTCAACATGGGCTGAAGCTTGTTGTTTAGATCCATTTCCACCACCACTAGGAAGCACAAAATCTTCTTCAAATATTTGCCAGCATGTTGTCACAATGTGACCTATCTTCCCACATAACTGACACACTGGTCTGTTGGAAGCATTACCAGCATTTCTACCACCTCATCTTCCGTTGTTACTCTTTCCTCCTCTACCTTATTTGTTTGATCCCTGAGAGTTGTAGGGCCTACGTGCAGAGTTAGGTCTAACATTGTTATTGCTAGCAAACTGAATAGAGGGTCCACCAACAGGATTATTGAACCTGGAAAGAAGCCATTCATGAATCAAGAGTTGAGATTGAACCTCATGCCAAGTCATAATTCCAACTCTTGATGTTAAGTTGACTATAACAACTTCATACTCTCTCTCAAGTCCTCCCAAAGTAGCAACAATCAAGTCTGACTTTGGAACATGATAACCAGTAGCATTCAGATTATCCGTATAAGATTTCATTTGGGCTAGATAATCTGCCATAGATTTAGTGCCTTTAACCGCTTTAGTCAAGGCACTCTTGTATTCCAACATCCGAGACTCAGATTGGCTGTTGAAAAGGGTTTCTAGAGTAACCTGAATCTCCTAGCTGAAGTGCAACTAAAAAACTTCTTGTAATGCTTGTTCTGTCATGGAACTCATCAACCAACCGATACAAATGATCTAACAGACTCCACTCCTCAGCCGTCTGAGGCCTTTGATAAGGGGAAGGTGATCCTAGTAAACGGAGAGGAGCTCCATCTGCCTTGTATCTCATCACTAAGAATGTGAGCTTCAAGTCTATGACCACGTATTATGGGCAAAATAGTTGCGTTCCACAAAAGGTAATTAGATCTATCAAGCTTAACATTACAAGTCTGATTCAAAATTGCTGGTGAATGGCAAATGAGACAACAAAGCTGGATTGCCTAGATTTCCAATAACAGGTGCAGATGGAAAGCTCGTGTAAATAGAGGTTCCAAAAGGAATTCCGATTGTAGAGGAGTTCTAGTGCTATGCATGTGAGTAAATGAAGCAAAAGCACCTCCTCCAAGACTGATATGAGGAGATAAACCAGGTGGAAGACTTAGCGGTGGATGTCCGGTGAACGCGCCGACAAAAAGGGGAGGAGCACCAGAGACGGTTGCTCCAGTAATGGTAACTCCAATGCTTTGTCCATCAGTAGAAAACGGAGTGGACACTCCGGTGATTGGAGAGGCAGCCGTAACTGCAGAAACAGCTTCCGTTGGAGCTCCGGTGCTCATTTGAGCTTACGTACGCCGGCATATGGCTCTGATACCAACACAGAATTTAGAGAAGATACCAGAATGTTTTTCTCATTAGATTTTTCAATACAAGAGTTACACAATAAAATGACACACCTCTAACAAACTCTGCATAGGTGTCATAACAGTACATTCCCAAAAATACCCTTACACATAACATCTAATTTATCTAGAGAGATTGAGGGAAAAGTCCTTTTTTTAATTACAAAATGAATAAATATGATAAACTCCTTTTTTTAGTTGCAAAAAAGACAAAAAAAATTCAGACGGACAAAATACCCCATAATAACAGCCGCGCTGGGTTTGAGCCGTTTGACACGCTGGGTAAGGTTTGGTACATGCATGGCTTATGTTTTATTTTTTTTTTTTTTCAAACACCAGTAACTTTTGATTTATAACTCCGATTGTTTATGGTGATTTTCTATGACTTATATTACTCTATTTCGTAACAAAGTCCTCTATATTCTAATGATTTGCATAGAAAGTTAAGTGGTTATTTGATTTATTAAGCAAATTAAGTTGGAAGTTGTTTAGGAGCAAACTCTAGTTAATTACGTGGTTTTATTGGCAATTTTCTATCTATATATACGGTTTTACACTTTGCTCGTTTTTATCATCTTGAAGGTACATTTACATGTCGTGAAAGGAGCTAAAATGACATCTTATTGGATTTGAATAGAAGGAAGGAGATAAAGATGAGATTGGATTGAAGATTCAACTTGAATTTGGAATGAAGTTGAACCAGACGAGCATTCGATACTCCGTCCAGATGGACGGGCGTTTGAATAACTAGACGGGCGTTTGAAGATCCGGACGGGCGTTCAAGGTAGCAAGTCGATTCAAGGAAGCATGGTTTTTCAGTGAACGAGCGTTCAACAATACACTGGACGGGCGTCTGATCAGACTCGGCCCGACTCGAAGAAGTTCATACAAACTGGACGGACGTCCAGTACCTCAGACGGGCGTCCAGTCAACCGCCTCAGCTAAACCGACATTGAATCCTATAAATAGTCGTGTTTTCTGAACCCTAAAAGATAGATAATTCCATCCCTGGCCGCCCCAGGCCCCTTGGGGGCGACTTTGATGTTTCCTCTTGCCACCATAAACATAGTTTTATATATTTCTTTTATTTTCTGCATACCAACGATGAATAAAGGCTAGAGCATGGTTGAACAAGCTTGTGAAGCCGATCGAGCGACTTGATTTCAATCTTTGGATGTTTTGTGAGTATGTTCATATTGTTATGCAATTTAAATCGAGAGATGGTTGCGATTTGATGTTTAACGTGTGATGAGAATCGTTGTTAGACTTAGATCACCGTAGTAAAGATTAGATTTTTAACCTAAAAATAACGAGAGTATAGGTTAATTTCTAGGCTGCTAGATTGAGAAATCTTACACCTTTGTTATGAAAGCGTTAATCTTTAAGATCGAAATATGAGAGATTAATAGGCGAATTATCTAAGAGATTAGAAATTCATACTTTTGATAGGTGAACCACAATCTTCATTAAATTTTCACTAAACAATCAAGAGAGGAAGTTGAGGGTTGTGAGATCGGTGGATCAGTGCTTGTTCGTTTTCAATTTATTTGTTATCATCTTAGTAATTTTATTATCTTTTTGGAATAGAATTATTTTCATTAGATTGGCTCGTAACTATCTTTCCTGGCTTTGGATTCTAAATCCTCTGTCCAGTTTATTGTTTTTGTTTTTTTTTTGTTCTGTTTTGTTTTATTTTTCATGACAACTTTAGAGAAATTAAGAACTAGACTAATCTCGATTCCCTGTGATTCGACTCCGGTTGTAACTACTATACTACGATCCCTGCACTTGGGGTAAACCGTATTATTTTATTACTTGTTTATTTTTCATTAGATAAAATCCCGAGACAAGTTTTTGGCGCCGTTGCCGGGGACTCGGTACGGTTGTCTAGTTTTTACTAAGTTTTCTGTTTCTGTTTTCTGTGCTGGTTTCCAAACGGGCATCCGGAGTAAGTGGACGCCCGTCCATCTAAAAAGAGCCAACTCGGTACCGTTTGGAGGAAATCAGACGAGCGTCTGGCTTGCCCCAAATGGCCGTCTAGTTCTTCAGGCAGACGCCCGTCCGGATTAATTGGACGCCCGTCTGTCCTCCTGTTTTTATTTTCTTTTCATAGGTTTTAAATTTTAGTTTTTAGTTTAGACAGCTTGATTGTGGTTGTGGTTTATGCAAACTCGGAGTCAGAAAGGCCCACTGCTTTACACCCCTGACCTCGAACGAACCATAGTCAGACCAAACAGGCGAAGAGTCCGTCCTGCGGTTCTTCCTGACAAAGGGAGTACGGCCGATCAAGATCTCGAACGAAATCTAGCAATAGAAATCGAAGACATAGTCATTATGGCTGCAGAAGATAGACGTACGTTGGCTGACTACGCCATGCCTGGTGAAGTCATAGTCAACCCGGCCATTGTTTTACCCGCCATTAATACACCAAATTTTGAACTCAAACCCGGTCTTATCCAAATGATGCAACACGCATCAATCTTTCATGGTTTCCAATCTGAGAATCCTCACACTCATGTACACACATTTTTGGAAATATGTGGTACAACTCGCATACAAGGGGTAAATGAGGATGCAAAAAAATTGAAGCTATTTCCGTTTTCCTTGAAAGGGGAGGCGAAAGAGTGGTACAACTCTCTCGCCGCCGAGTCAATTACCACCGGGCCGAACTCGAGAAAGAGTTCCTGAGTCAATACTTCCCACCATCCAAAACAGCCCAGTGCCTAAGTGAAATTTTCACTTTTATCAAAAGGAAAATGAGTCTTTCTTCGACTGTTGGAAGAGGTTCAAAGCTCTCCTTCGAAGATGCCCTCATCATGGTTTAGACTTGCAGAGGCAAGTCAACACTTTCTTTAGTGGATTGACCGAACTCACCAAGGGTATGGTCAACAGTTCATCAGGATGGGCATTTTTAAGAAAAACGCCTGAAGAGGGGCGGAAATTATTTGAAGATATTTCCAAGTACAACCATTCCACTCCCCCACCTAGGATTGAGAAGATGAACATGCAAAATCAGATCACCATGCTGCAACAGCAGGTGGCAGCTCTTAAAATGTCCCCTAATCCTATGGGTCAGAATCAGTCATTCCCTCATAACTCTCAAGTTCTGTTCTGTGAAAGTTGTTGTCAACCTGGCCATGTGGTTGGCCAGTGTCAGTTTATTTCCCCTCCTACTTATCAAGTCAATACTGTCCAGAATCAGGGACAGTACAATCCAGTCACATGCCAGGCATGTGATAATGTGGGGCACACTGCTCGTTTATGTCCTATGAATGGACGAATGTCGAAGTTAATGCTTTCCTTGGCCAAAGCAAAAGTCGAGAGATTTAACAATCGTTCTCGGCCAAACCAATCTTCAAAACCGGGGTTTCCATCGAATCAAAATCTCAATCAAAATTAAAATTTTAACCGAGAATCGAATTTAAATCGAAACCCAAGCTTCAATCGAACTCGAACTCGAATTTTTCCAATACAAATCGAGGTTCAATCAAAATTGGCCAAACAATTCAAATCCTGCGTTTCAGAATCGTTCCAGCCAAACCAACCCGCAGAACTTTCAGAACACTCAAGGCCCCTCTCACTCTAATGATCTTGCAGCTAAACTGGAGGAGCAGAATAATAATATCCAATCCCTTCAGAGAAAAATAAAGAGTCTTGAGAGGCAGATCGGGCAAATGGCTGGCCAACTAGCTTCCAGACCCTCAAGGTAGTTGCCCAGCTTTACGGAGAAAAATCCTAAGGGTGGTCAGGTAGCTCAGACCGATTTGAATCATAGCCATTGCACTGACCTAGTTCTTCAATTCCCTATGGTAAAGAAGAGGCCAGTGCCATGAATCTCAGATCTGGTACTCAACTTAGTGGTCCCCCGAACCAGGGAAACTACTAACCCCTCCTGCCAGTGATGAGGCAGGAGCGGAAATCGAGCACCCATGTTCCCCTTTTCTGCAAGAGAGTACTCAGGTGGGTGATCCCCTGAGAAATGAAGAATCAAGTGAGAGTTAGGTGGCGGATCCCCTGACTAGTAAAAGAAGTGAGAAAGTGGTGAGGTGGAAAGATTTGGAAGATAAAGCTTTCAGTTCATCCTCGAAGAAAGTCTTTTCTGAGAGTGATTTAAAGAAACTACCATCTCCACCTAGAAAAAGCAACATCTCCTTTCATGAGGACAAGAAATATGAAAAAGTGCTTAATCTTTTGAAAAATACTCAGGTTAATCTTCCATTATCTGATGTTTTGGTTGAGATGCCTAAGTACACTAAGTTCATCAAGGATGTTGTTTCTTCTAAGAAGAAGTTAGAAGACATGGATCGGTTGATTGGTGAGGATTGCTCTATGATAAGTTATGAAGTGTTGCCAATCAAGATGGGTGACCCTGGGAAATTTGTGCTCACATTGCTGATGGGAGGCTTAGTCTTCCCAAACTTTTATGTGACCTGGGCGCATCCATAAGTCTGATGCCAATGTCTGTATGTAAACAGCTTGGATTGAATGATCTTTTAGAACCCACAACCATGAACCTACAATTCACTGATAGATCTTCCAAGAAAGCTGCGGGGATACTAAAGGACGTTTTAGTTAAATTGATAGATTTACTTTTCCGGTTGACTGGTACGTCCTAGACATAGAAAAGGATGAGAATGTCCCCTTGATACTTGGAAGACCTTTTCTTTCTACTACCGACGAGCCCTCATTGTTGTGAAGGTGGGAAAGTGACCATACGAGTCGGTGATCGGGAGGTGAGCTACGGTGTCTCCAAAGCTATTCGAGACCCTCGATTATCCAACCGGTTTCTCCATTGAGGATATGTCGGATGACTTTAATGATTACATGGAAAAGCAAGTCATGGTCTGTTGAGGCCGAATATGAGCGATTAGTTGAAAATTTGAATAATCATGGTTGGGTGAATCTAGAACAATTAGAAGAAGCCGAGTTTAATAAAGTTTTGTTGAAAGGAGAAGCTTTAGCAGTAGGACCACTAAGTAAACTCAGTGATGTTGAGTTGAAAAGTGGAGATCTTAAATCGAGTTTAGAAGAACCCCCTACAGATCTGGTAGTGAAGCCGTTACCTAAGCATCTGAAATATGCTTTCTTGAGAGAAGGTGACAACCTTCCGTTGATTATTTCTTCCAAGCTATCCCGGTTGGAAGAGATGAAACTGTTAAACATTTTGAGAAAGAATGAGAAAGCTTTTGGTTGGCAAGTGGGAGACATCAGAGGGATATCTCCTGACTTATACATGCATAAGATTAAAACTGAAGAGGGTGCCAAGTGTGTTAGACAGCCCTAGAGGAGGCTCAACCCTCACATGCAAGAAGTAGGTAAGAAGGAGATTATCAAGCTTTTAGACATGGGTATTATTTATGCAATTGCTGATAGTGAATGGGTGTCCCCTACTCAAGTAGTTCCTAAGAAAGGAGGAATTACTATCGAGAAGAATGAAAAGGGTGAAGAAATAGCATTGAGGCTAGTAACGTGTTATAGAGTCTGTATCGACTACAGAAAACTCAATGAAGTTACAATGAAAGATCATTTCCCCCTTCCTTTTATTGACCAGATGCTAGAGCGTCTGGCAGGACATGCATTCTACTGTTTGCTTGATGGATATTCGGGGTATTTTCAGATACCCATAGATCCAGTCGACCAAGAAAAGACAAATTTCACCTGCCCCTATGGTACATTCGCTTACAGGCGAATGCCATTTGGTCTCTGCAATGCCCCAGCTACATTCCAAAGGTGTATGCTGGCAATCTTTGATGGGCTGGTTGAAAAGTGTATGGAGATATTCATGGATGATTTCTCAGTCTTTGGGCAATCCTACGATGATTGTCTTGATAATCTTGACCAGGTTTTATCCCGCTGTGTGGAAAAGAACTTAGTCCTAAACTGGGAAAAGTGCCATTTTATGGTAGATGAAGGAATAGTTCTTGGCCACAAGATCTCACCAAAGGTATGGAAGTAGATAGGGCAAAAGTGGAGGCTATAGAGAAGATGAGTTTGCCTAGAAATGGGCGCGAAGTGAGAGGTTTTCTTGGACACGTCAGTTTTTATAAGAGATTCATTAAAGACTTTTCCAAGATAGCCAAGCCCCTATCTACCCTACTCAAAGAAGTTGTTGTTTTTTATTTTGATGATAGTTGCAAGCAAGCATTTGAGGAGCTTAAGAGTCAACTGATTTCCGCCCCGATCCTTATCTCTCCTGACTGGAACCTACCCTTTGAACTCATGTGTGATGCATCCAACTACGCTGTTGGTGCAGTCTTAGGACAACGAATAAAGGGAAAGTTCCAGCCCATATCTTACGCGAGTCACACACTAGACCCTACTCAAGTAAACTACACGACCACTGAAAAGGAATTATTGGCCGTAGTCTTCGCTATGGACAAATTTCGTAGTTACTTGTTAGGTGCTGCAGTTACTGTGTGGACTGATCACGCTGCTTTGCGATATCTAATGATGTAGAAAGATGCTAAATCGCGCTTACTACGTTGGATACTGATCCTGCAAGAGTTTGACGTCTAGATTAAGGACAAAAAGGGCAGTGAAAACGTAGTAGTTGATCATGTTTCAAGGATGTTGAATGAGGAAGAGCAAGAATCTAACGATATAGACCTTTACTTTCCTCTTGAAAATGTTATGCTTCTAGACGATTGCGCCCCAGATGTTCCATGGTATTCTTCCATCGTCAACTACCTGCATTCCCAATATCTAAATCCGGAATTTTCATATCAGGAGAAGAAGAAGTTCTTCTCTGACTTGAGAACATTTGTATAGGATGAACCTTACCTCTTCAAAATTTGTAAAGACGGATTGTTAAGGAGATGTGTTCCTGAATCTGAGCAACGTGATATTATTGAACAATGCCACAGTGGGCCTACTGGCGGTCACTTTGGTCCCTGGAAAACCGTTGCTAAAATCTTTCAGTCCGGTTTCTTTTGGCCCACGATCTTCAAGGATTCAGAAGCTTTCTGCAAGGCTTGTGATAGGTGCCAACGAACCGGAGCTTTAACAAGGCGTTTTGACATGCCGTTGAAACCCATTCTAGAATGTGAAGTCTTCGATGTATGGGGGATTGATTTTATGGGCCCGTTCCCATCTTCCTGTGGAAACAAATACATCCTAGTCTGCGTTGACTATGTATCAAAATGGGTGGAGGCTCAAGCCACCTCTCGCAATGACCACAAAACGGTCATGAGCTTCCTGAAGAAAAATATTTTCGTGAGATTTGGATGTCCCCGCGCCTTAATCAGTGATGAAGGAACGCACTTCTGCAACCGACCATTAGAGAAAGTACTTGAGAAATATGGTGTTCGGCATAAAATCGGCACACCATATCACCCTATGACTAGTGGTCAGGTTGAACGAAGCAATCAAAGTTTGAAGAAGATCCCGGAGAAAGTAGTAAACAGTCACAGAAAGGACTGGAGTCTTAAGTTGGATGATGTACTATGGGTATATCGAACTGCCTACAAAACCCCCATGGGTACATCACCCTATTAGATGGTATATGGAAAACCATGCCACCTGCCAGTTGAGTTGGAGCATAGAGCGTATTGGGCCACTAAGTTCTTAAACTTCGATACCAATCATGTGGTGAACACCGACTGCAACAGTTGCATGAGTTAGATGAGTTTAGACTCCGAGCCTACGAGAGTGCCAGGATAAGTAAAGATAAGATGGAACTCCTTCATGATCCCAAAATCAAGAAGCGAGAATTTCAAGTTGGGGAGCAAGTTCTATTGTACAATTCCAGGTTACATATGTTCCCTGGAAAGTTGAGGACACGTTGGTCCGGCCCCTTTGAAATTCTGCAAATCATTCCTGGAGGTGTTTTAGAACTAAGAGGTCATGGTGACCAGCCGTTCAGAGTGAATGGTCAAAGGTGCAAGCATTATATCGGTCAAACCAAAGAAAAACCTTTGATTGTTCATTTCATCGACATCCTCGGGTGTGGTACACCTGAAGTCAATAAGTTTGACGAATTTTCACCCGACTTGTTTTCCGAGGAAGACGGCAGTGGTCCATTAGAGGAAGTCATGGCTGGTAGTTGGGATATGTAAGAGTTTAAGAGGGAGCAACAGCTTAAGAGGCGTCTGAAGAAGAAGAAGTCTACAATGGGGAGGATTAAAAGTGTTTGGAAAGCTATCAAAAGCTTGACCCCATGTGTTAGATGTTGTTTTTGCGGCCCACACTACGATCGAGCTTACACGATGTATTGGCTGGAAGAAAGGTTAAATGGCCTGATCCAGGCTAAATTGAGAGATTGTCGAGCTAACGACACAAACCAAAAGCGCCACTAGGGGGCATCCTAGATATCCTTATTTGTATTAGTTACTTTTGTTTTACTCATTTCTTCTTACTTGATTCATATGTATTTTTCTTGGAGCTACTGTCGGTTTCCGTTGCTCATCTTTCTTGATGAATCTTGTAAGCCATACGGCGTATCGTTGACATTCCTATGGTTTCTATTATTCCGTGTCGTGCATGAATTGTAGTTTGATTCGATTTCACCTTATCCTTATCTTTATATTTATTCTGTGATGTGATATAATCCTTGTTTTTCCCCGAGATTTTCTCGTGTTTATCGAGTAGTGCAGGCATATTTTTAGCTGTTTTGTCGAGCTAGTATTGGAATCATGCTGAAACGGATAATCTTTGAGTTTACGAACGTTGGTTTCTTCATGCTCCTGCCTGACCAACGGTTCGAGTATCTGTTCAAATCAGCTAAGTACTTTGTTTCTTTTTAATTCTGCACAACCTGAGGACATGTTGTCATTTAAGTGTGGGGGAGGGGAATGGTTATGTGTATCTTTATTTTTGCTTATATTGTTATTCTATGCTGAAAAGAGATAAAATTTTCAAATTTTTGTTTTGTCCCGGTTGAGCGAATGCATATTTTTGTTCGGTTTTTATAGACATTTATGCTGTATATTGCATGTTTAGTAGGTTAGATGTTTCACCCGGCATACATTTCACGAGCCATATTAAATGATGAGCTAAAATATAAAGCTATACCCATTTGGATTAGTAATTTTTGATTATCTTATAAGTATCTTGTGCTTAGTGCTAATGTACGTATCGTGAGAATTATATTAGTTTGTGTTTAGAGCCGGAGTATGACATACTGTGAATATCTTAGGTTTGAATGTGATAAGCGAAACGTGACTATTGTGCTTTAAAAAGTGGTTTTAAAAAAAATAATACAAAAAAATGAAAAAAAAAATTGGATGTGTCGGAAGCTGGTCGATGATTGGAGTGAGGTAGGGCGTACCACGAATGTCCTATACCACTATGATGACCAAAAGCTCACGACAGTCAGAGGAAGTTGCTTGATGATTTGGGTACGGTAGGTCATATCTCGAATGTCCTATTCTACTATGACGGGCAATAGCTCATTCTGATGTGCGTATAAATGTGAATGTTAATTAAATCAACTTACGAAAGGTATTGGTATGAATTGATATAAGACTTATGGCTCGTTTGTTACGCAGGAATGGAATGGAATGGAATAAAATGACAGGAATGGAATGGATTGGAATGGAATAATTAATTCCATTCCCGCGTTTGTTATGCATAATACTAGAATATTGTCATTCAATTCCAACGTTTGTTATTGGTATAATAAAATGAAAATTTATCATTCATTTGTTTGGAAAAATAGTAGGTTTGATGAAAATAAATTTAAATTTCAACGTTTTTTTATAATGATATTTCCAATTCTGTATGTCGCAGGAATAGAATGGAATGAAATGAATTTTCCAGTGTTTGTGTATAATTATAAGGTAACGGAATAGAATGAAATTTTATTCCAACGGAATGAAAACAGTCCATTTTCATTACCTTAGAAAATGGACGGAATGAGATGGAATAAAATGAAAATTGACAAAACACGTGGGTGGTGTGTCTGGGGGAGGTGGGGAGGGTGGGTGGTTGGAATGGGGTGGGGTAGGGTGGGGTTGGGGTAGGGGTGATTTTTTTTTTTTTTTTTTAAATAATAAAACCTTGCAAATTTTATTAATAATTTCAACACATTGCCACTACAAAAAATATATGAAATAGATGGAATGAAATGAAAAATGACAAAACACGTGGGTGGTGTGTCTAGGGGGGAGGTGGGGAGGGTGGGTGGTGGGATGGGTGGGTAGGGTGGGGGGTGGGGTAGGGGTGAATTTTTTTTTTTTTTTGATAATAAATAAACCTTGCAAATTTTATTAATAATTTCAACACATTATGTAGACATCAACCACTACAAACATTTTTACATTTCATTCAAATTATATTCTACCGGAATTATCGTACATAATCATAGCACATTATACATCAGTGCATTACATGTTTACATTCTATTGAAAACAGACCAAATTATCGTAGCACAATATACATCATCATATGCCGACAAAACTATTTTCACTTGCTACGCTAGTTAGGACTAGCCTATCCAAAAAATGCAACATAGTGCAATACTAAGCAAAATAACTACTACCATCACAAAAACCTATTCTTAAGACTAGCCTATCCAAAAGACTATTTTCACTTGCTATTTTTTAGACTAGCCTATCCAAAAAATGCAACATAGTGCAAATTACTAGGCAAAATAACTACCATCACAAAAAATTATGTAGCATAAGTTGATATCGTGACATGCGCCTATGAAGGGTGGCTTATGTTCCACATCTCATGAGCGATTTGGTCACGCCAATCAGTCCATTGTTGTGAAGGTTCGACCTGGTTTATTATATCATCTTGGTCATCCACTTGTCCATCTAGAAATGCATCCACTTCGTCCATTATAAGATCATCGGGCATTTCCCTCCTGATGAGGTTGTGAAGAAGACAACATGCATTAACAATACGGCTCTGGACACGGATTGGGTAAAATGAAGGACTTCTAAGTATAGCACACCGCATCTTAATAGCACCAAAGCCTCTCTCAATTACGTTTCTTGCACTAGAATGCTTGTAGTTAAAAAGTTCTTTAAAATTACTAGGTCTATGGGAGCTCCCACCCCAATCACTTCTATGGTATCGTTGACCACGATAAGGTGCAAGAAAACCTTCTCCATTGGTGTATCCAGCATCACACAAGTAATATTGCCCTACACTCGAATGTAACTCAAATAAATAAAATAGTGATCACACCAATAAATGTAAAATATATTCTAAGGTCATGACAAACCTCTTGGAACCCTCAAACCATTTTGCATATGGATAGCATCTCGTAAAACTCGACCATCGCGCGAGAACCCTCCCACTGGTAATACAAAAATGAATTCCATGTTCGGATTGCATACACCCAAGACATTCATAGCTATTTGTCCTTTTCGTGTCCTATAGCGTGGTCTAACGCTCATATCAACTCTTACCGGGATGTGTGTTCCATCAAGAGCACCTAGACATCCCCGCAAGTATTCATCATTTTCAAATCAATGGATAAACAATCTACGAGCACTATGTATGATTCGCAAACTGGTGTGCTACTTACCTTAAACCACTTCCATCATTGGTCAGTTGAATCGGTTGGTACAGGTTCAGGCTTTGCAAGGAGGACACTATGACATCGTATGAAAGCTTTCAACACTCTATGAAAATGCTTGTGTATAGTCTCACTCGATCTCCAAAGACTAAACTTTACGGAACGAACTTTGGTGTGATGTGCAATGATATTGAGGAATGTGGCAACCATCTCATCTATGCGAACACCCTTGCTATGCCTTAGCCCCCTACTTTCAAGTAAATCACACAAAAGTACAAAAGTAGGAGTGTCAACTCTGAGGTTATCCCGACAATAGACATTGTTCTCATAAATGAGCCGTTTGAGGTGTTCGCTACGCTTTTGGGCTCTTACAAGACCATGTGGAATATATGTGTCTCCTTCCTGTTGTGCAACATAGCTCGCAACTAGGACAAGTACCTTAATCAACTCCAACAATTGCATCCACCAAGCCACAACAACACGAATATTTCTATTTCTCCTTGACAATGAAGACCGTGCCATAAGAGCCTGACAAAAAGACAAACAGATTGCAGTATTGATTACAAACAAACAGATTCTGGTCCCAAACGCAGTGACAAGCACACACGATTGATAAAACATTCATTCCCAAACGGAGTCACAAGCACATAGTTGAAACAAAACACAAACAAAGTAGAGAATTAGACCTAAGAAGAATCGCAGAAAGCAAACTCTGAAATCAATAAGCAGCCCAAAAAAATTCAAATGGACTTCAAATGGAACAATATTGAGAATATTAGCGAAGTGTATGTTGATTGGATTGATGATACCTTAACCCATGTCCAGATTATACAACCTCATATTGTGGAGTTATCACTTTTAGGTCACTAGAAAACCATTAAATCGTAAACCAAAACCATTGTATCGACAAACGAAATGACGAAAAGGTCAAGATATATTGCTTTATTTAAGCTATTTTTTCCATGTACCCGGCTATCAATTGCGGGAGAACATTTGTATGAAATCACAATGGCTCTGTTTTTCTCCTCTCGTCCGTTTAGATTCTCTTTTCAAAGGAACAATCAATCTAGTCGTTATAATGATCAAGGGATGTTCCTTTGTGGGTGATTACAAAGCGATGACATATAATATAGCCATGATTTCGGTTTCATGTCCCAATTCATCCAAAAGCAAGAGAGAAAAATCCATCCAATCATAAGATTCATCTTCAAGTTCAGACAAAGGCACATTTTCAACACTCATAGCATATATGTCAAGGAGGACAACAGATTTAGCTTACCGGTAAGTGCAAAGAACCATGCTTATATGAAATACTCGAATGGCACCATGAAAAGCCACACTAAAAAATTTATTTCAAGTGTATATTGTTAAAAAAACCAGTTTGTCGAAAGCTTCAAAAGATGAAATAATCACCAAGTAGCTCTTTGAAGGACATTTCATAAAAATAAGCTAATATACAAAACATGTAGACATAGATTAAGGCAAATTATTCATTCCTATCCAACAGAAGTGATGATATAGAATCACCGAATAGTAGGAACTTCCAGATATTAAAGAATTGTGACGTGTAAAACACGATTTTATGATAAAACAACACCCAAAATAATCAGTAATGTTTACCAATGTAATCAAAAATATTTAAATCCTCTACAAGGTAATTGCTTGTTTCTGTTTTTTCTTTTGTTGCCCCCCACCCTCTTTTTTTCTTATCCTTTCTTGAAATTAAGGAGATGTATCAAAGATCACCCATCATTCACAGGAAGTGAACTTTCAACATTAGAAGGCATTAACACATTGAACCCATCAGCAGCAGCAATAAGAATGCAATTGCAAAGTAAAAAACTGTAATCAAGCATTAAACTGGTCTCCTTATTGCCAAACTATGGTTCCAACTTCCAAAATGCACACAGAATGCAATACACACAGGAGAAATGATAGTAACATAATCAGCTAAACACACAGAATGCAATACAACTAGTTGAGTTAATCTGTAAACAGAACGGCACAATTCAGCACCAAAACAAGCAAAAACAAGTATCTAAAACACTCTATACACAGTAGCACACAAACGCTCTATATCTAAAACACATTCCGAAACTATCATTGGACGGGTAGCACTAGCGACATGGCCGACCTCTTCACGGAGATCGTAAATCTTTACAATTTACAGAGTAATTATACTGTCTTCCACCCATCGCCGGCCCAAAACAATGAATCATTTTCCTTTGGGCAATTAGCTAGATTTTTCAAGATAAACCCTAGAAACACACGGGAAGAAGAAGATAATAATGTTCCATTTGAACCCTAGAAATTATGCTCCAATCGAAATACACACCAGTCAAAATACACAGAAAGAAGAAGATGATATAACCGAGGGAGAAGAGATACGGAACAAGAGAGATGCGAACAACCAATTTACCTTTGCAAATGGCCAGAGCGAGCAGTTTGAGCAGCGGCGGAAGCACCGGCCAAGTCGCGATGAAAGAGGCGAGCAGCTTTCCTTTTTTTATGTGGTCTATATTTTTTTTGTCCAATTTTTTTATCCGAAGCGCGTCTGATATTCCCTCCTCATTTTAGTAAGGAATGAAAAGTAGTCATCGCATTCCTTTGGAATAATAGGAAATTATATTCTATGTCTAAACAAACAGGTAAGAGTGGGAATGGAATGATTTTATAAAAAAATTTCATTCCATTCCCTGCAAACAAACGAGCCATTAGTTATCGCCTACCTTATCCCCAGTATAAACCGACAGATATGTTGTAGGGATTATCCTCTGAGTATGTCAGAAAGGTCCTAAATGTATTCTATCATCCTTTTCGGGATATGTTACGTTTTGTAGGGTGCATGTTATAAGTATCATCTATTTCTAGTTTAAATGGGGTATTTGCTAGTTGCTTGGAAAGTTTCAAGTTTGGACTTAGTGGAAATTTACTATGGCTTTGCTCACACACAAAGGTGAACCTCTAATTTATTAAATACGCTTTATACTTGTTGAAATGACTATATCTTCTCGAGCCTAGATTTTGTTTTGTTTCGCTCGGGACGAGCAAAAGTTAAGTGTGGGGGAGTTGTTTATGGTGATTTTCTATGATTTATATTAATCTATTTCGTAACAAAGTCCTCTATATTCTAATGATTTGCATAGAAAGTTAAGTGGTTATTTGATTTATTAAGCAAATGAAGTTGGAAGTTGTTTAAGAGCAAACTCTAGTTAATTACGTGGTTTTATTGGCAATTTTCTATCTATATATACGGTTTTACACTTTGCTCGTTTTTATCATCTTGAAGGTACATTTACATGTCGTGAAAGGAGCTAAAATGACATCTTATTTGGATTTGAATTGAAGGAAGGAGATAAAGATGAGATTGGATTGAAGATTCAACTTGAATTTAGAATGAAGTTGAACCAGACGAGCGTTCGATACTCCGTCCAGATGGACGGGCGTTTGAATAACTAGAAGGGCGTTTGAAGATCCGGATACGGGCGTTCAAGGTAGCAAGTCGATTCAGGGAAGCATGGTTTTTCAGTGAACGAGCGTTCAACAATACATTGGACGGGCGTCTGATCAGACTCGGCCCGACTCAAAGAAGTTCATACAAACTGGACGGGCGTCCAGTCCGCCGCCTCAGCTAAACCGACATTGAATCCTATAAATAGTCGTGTTTTCTGAACCCTAAAAGATAGATAATTCCATCCCTGGCCGCCCCAGGCCCCTTGGGGGCGACTTTGCTGTTTCCTCTTGCCACCATAAACATAGTTTTATCTATTTCTTTTATTTTCTGCATACCAACGATGAATAAAGGCTAGAGCATGGTTGAACAAGCTTGTGAAGCCGATCGAGTGACTTGATTTCAATCTTTGGATGTTTTGTGAGTTTTAAATAAAGTTTGTTTCTTTATTATGTTCATATTGTTATGCAATTTAAATCGAGAGATGGTTGCGATTTGATGTTTAACGTGTGATGAGAATCGTTGTTAGACTTAGATCACCGTAGTAAAGATTAGATTTTTAACCTAAAAATAACGAGAGTTGTTAGGTTAATTTCTAGGCTGCTAGATTGAGAAATCTTACACCTTTGTTATGAAAGCGTTAATCTTTAAGATCGAGAGATGAGAGATTAATAGGCGAATTATCTAAGAGATTAGAAATTCATACTTTTGATAGGTGAACCACAATCTTCATTAAATCTTCACTAAACAATCTAGAGAGGAAGTTGAGGGTTGTGAGATCGGTGGATCATTGCTTGTTCGTTTTCAATTTATTTGTTATCATCTTAGTAATTTTATTATCTTTTTAGAATAGAATTATTTTCATTAGTTTGGCTCGTAACTATCTTTCCTGGCTTTGGATTCTAGATCATCTGTCCAGTTTATTGTTTTTGTTTTTTTTTTGTTCTGTTTTGTTTTATTTTTCGTGACAACTTTATAGAAATTAAGAACTAGACTAACCTCGATTCCATGTGATTCGACTCCGGTTGTAACTACTATACTACGATCCCTGCACTTGGGGTAAACCGGATTATTTTATTACTTGTTTATTTTTCATTAGATAAAATCCGAGACAAGTTTTTGGCGCCGTTGCCGGGGACTCGGTTGCATTGTCACTTCATTAGAGAATTGAAAACGGAAAATTATAAACACGGAAAATTCACTGAACCATTATAATTCAGTGTATGCATGCTTACTGATCTTGTTATGAATTTCGCTATAGTATATTGTGCTTAAACTGATATATATCCTGAGCACTTAGATTGATCTTGAAGTTTGTTTTATATGTTTAATTGTGCTTTATTGTCACTGATACTGAGTTTGATTTGGTTTGTCACTTAGCACGTCATCTTGTTGCTTCCAATGTACGAGGGCTCACACTATTTCCAAAGCACCCGATTTTTCACCGCCCTAGGGTTGCATTGTCACTTCATTAGAGAACTGATGCAGTGATATTGATGTCACTACATTTACAATTAGAGAATCGATACAGTGACATCGATGTCACTCCATATACAATTCGATCCACAAATTTGGTAACTTTGTAAAATAAGTGGTATCATTCACTATATTAGGGGTGCACTCGAGCCGAGTCGAGTCGACTCGATACTCTTTAGGGCTCAAGCTTGACTCGGCTAAAAAAGTTTGGGCTCGATTGAGCCATAAAAATGCAAGATCAAACTCAACTCGCTAAATGCTTGATATAACGCGACTCGGCTCGTAATCATTTTCTTAGGATTCTTTCAATTTATAATAAAATATAACAAGATCGAGCTCGACTCGTCTAATTCTCTACTCGAATAATACTTTTTGAATTATAAAAAATAATATTTTATAATAAATTTAATAAATATAATTATTTAAATAAATATTTAATGAAGCTCGATTAGCTCGCGAGGTACTCGATTACTATATTTTAAAACTCGAGATCAACTCGGTTAATTATATCAAAAGATATAGCCGTTTGACGTCGATTTTATGAAGAAAAAAAATTGATTTTCTAAAATTAATTCAAAAAAATATCAATTGTCAACGCGGTGTTGCATCATCAAATGTCATTGCATCGCAGTTGTCTCTGCATCCCGATGGTCACTACATCAGGGTGGTGAATGCATCGCTGAAATGCTTATTATTTAATGAAAGCTCAATTAGCTCACTAGGTACTCGATAACTATATTTTAAAACTCTCGACTCGAGCTCGAAAAAAATTAAATCGATTCAAACTCTTGCGATTTGAGTACGAGTAGCTCACGAGTAGCCCGGCTCACTTACAACCCTAATTCATATGTGACTTCATCGTCAAATGTCACTACATTGTCACATGTCATCGCATCGTCACATGTCACTGCATCGCTTCGATTTTACGAAAAAAAAATTTTGATTTTCAAAAATAATGTTGTATGAGCAAAAATCAAATGTCACTGCATAAATCGTTGCAAATGTTCTTGTCTCCGCATAGATCGTTGCTAATGTCATTGTCCATGGTTGCTGGGTGTACAATTTTCGGCTCAACCATGATATAGCCGTTTGAAGTCGATTTTATAAAGAAAGGAAATCGATTTTCTAAAATTAAGTCGGAAAATTATCAAATGTCATCACGGTGTTGCTTGATCGCGGTGTCGGATCATCAAATGTCACTGCATCACGGTGTCACTTCATCGCGGTGTCACTTCATCGCCGTGTCTCTGCATCGCGGTGTCTCTACATCGCGGTGTCACTTCATCACCGTGTCTCTCCATCGTAGTGTCTTTGCATCGCGGTGTCTCTGCATCGCGGTGTCACATCATCGCGGTGTCTCTGCATCGTGGTGTCACATCATCGCGGTGTCTCTGCATCGCGGTGTCTCTGCATCACGGTGTCACTTCATCGCCGTGTCTCTACATCACGGTGTCTCTGCATCGTGGTGTCTCTGCATTGCGGTGTCACTTCATCGCGATGTCTCTGCATCACGGTGTCACTTCATCGCGGTGTCTCTGCATCGCGGTGTCTTTGCATCGCGGTGTCTTTTAATCGCGATGTCTTTGCATCGCGGTGTCTCTGCATCGTCAAATGTTATAACATTACGATGTCTCTGCATCGTCAAATGTTATAACATCGTGATGTCTCTGCATCGTCAAATGTTATAACATCGCGGTGGCTTTGTATCGCGGCGTCTCTGTATCGCGATGTCTCTGCATCACGGTGTCTCTGCATCGTCAAATGTTATAACATCGCGATGTCTTTGCATCGCGGTGTCACTTCATTGCGGTGTCTCTGCATCGGGGTTGGTCACTACATTGCGGTGTCTCTGCATCGGGGGTGGTCACTGCATCACGGTGTCTCTGCATCGGAGGTGGCCACTGCATCGAGGTTGTCAATGGATCTGAGGTGGTCTCTGCATCGCGGTGTCACTTCATCGAGGCGTCTATGCATTGCGGTGTCACTTCATCGAGGTGTCTCTGCATCGCAACGTCTCTGCATCGGGGGAGTCATTGCATGGCGGTGGTCAATGCATCGAGATAGTCACCGGGAAAAAAACGCCCGGAAAAAAAAGCCCAGAAAAAAAGGCGCAAGAAAAACAACAACACTCGCCCAGAAGAAGAAGAACAAAAAAAAAAAAAAAAAAAAAAAAAAATCCCAGAAAAAAAAAAAAAAAAAAAAAAACAAAAGCAAAACAAAATTAGGGTAGTTTGGTTTCAATTTCATCCAATATAACCTCAGAAAAAAAAAAAGTTAATCCAATAGAAAATTTTGGTGAGTTATTTTTTTTTTACCAAATTCCAAATTTATGTTTTATCTATTGGCCATAAATCACTAAGTCATATTTGGTTATGGACCTAGATAAAAATTGTGTGTTTATTTTTACACTTCATGTGCCATTTTGTCCCCAACTGCCACACAAAAAAAACGCTAATTTTTTTTTTCAAATTTGTAATTAATGAGTTTGTTTTTAGTTTTGGCCACCAGTTCATTTAAAAACAAACTTCTAATTCTGATGAGTAGTAGACCATTTAATGTTATAGTGCAAAAAATACATCATGTGTTTTATTAATGTGTAGATGTACGATCCGGTCACAAGTATAACTATGGCTGTTTCATTTTATTTATTTAAAGAATTGACTAATGCTGACATAATGTTTCATTTTCCTTTGCAAATTCCTTGGTATATATTCAAAGATTTCAAGTTAGGAGATATATATATATATATATCAACAAAGACGAAATTTTCATAAAAGAAAATAAGTTGGATATATTAAGGCCTGTTGTGTCATGGGGAGAAATCTCTTTGTCATAGTTGTGACTTTATCATTATGTTTATTTTCTGAATCCAGGTATTTTGTCTACATTGTCAACAATCTTCCTGACAACACAAATCTCCTTAAACTCTATTGCTATTCTTCAGGCGACAAATTGGGTTATCATTATCTCAAGGTAAATGAAGACTACAATTTTAATTTTCGTAACAATCCGATTTTCCAAACGGAATTTTATTGTTACTTTTGGTGGGGTTCGAAGACAAGAGTCATGGCAGTTTTTGATCGCAGGATAATGAATCGTTATTGTGGACAAGTAAGCAAGCATGAGATGGTTTGTTGGTGGTCTGTGAAACAAGACGGGTTTTATGTGTCAAGAAACCCGAACCCTTCTCCGGGTGACCTTATATATATGAATTGGTGGTTGAATGGTACTGTATGATTGTAATGATTATGAATAAATTTCAATAAAAATAGAATTATTTCTATAGTTTTTGAATCTACTTCTTCATTTGTAACAATTGACAATTTTAACACAATGAGATAAATATCTTTCCATCTCCAAAATATCTTTTCTCTCCAAAAATATCTTCTCCATCTTCATTTGAGCTTCAAGATGGTATCGAGACTTTCTTTTCGAGCCATTGATGGAACTTTGCCCAAACCTTCTTGTTGGAGATCCAAGGTATAATATTACACTAGATCCTAAGAATTCAAAGAATGATATGGCAGCAAAGTAGTGTTTGGAGCTTAAATTTGCAGAAATCGTGAAAGAGTAAGAGTAGAAAGTAGCACAACCTTATCTATTCTTTGAATATGTATGAATGGAAACAGACATTTTTGTTAAAATGATTAAAATTTTGCAACAGAGGTAGTATCTGAGTTAAAAAAAAAGGATTCCTGATGAAATTTTTTCACAAAACGAGTTCGGAATGTTCATGTGAGGAGTGTCTTGGTGTCACATATTGGTGAGTTAACTAAAAAAATACTTTCAAAACGGTAACCAATTGACGAGATGACATGTTATGGCATTACAAAGGTTAGGGCATCCATCTCACAACAGGTGAAGAAGATTGCACAACAGTTACCGAGGTTCAAGTTCCGGGGATACAATATGTCATGTGTGTCCATTAGCAAAACGAAACAATTGTCTTTCAATTTGAGTGAGTCCGTTGTCAAGTACGTTTTTGAGTTGGTTCATGTTGACTTGTGGGGGCCTTACCCTTATGAAACTATTCAAGGGCGAGAGGTATTTCCTCACCATAGTAGATGACTATAGTAGGTACACTTGGATTTACCTACTTCATAATAAATCAGAGGCAAGAGCCATAGTGCAAGGATTTTGTAAATATGTTGTTACACAATTTGGTGTTCCTATAAAGATCATCAGGACAGATAATGGCAGTGAATTTGATATGGTGGATTTCTATACTGACAAAGGTATAATACACCAAACTTCTTGCACACACACACCTCAACAAAATGGATTGGTAGAAAGGAAACATCAACATGTCCTAAATGTGGCTAGGGCTTTAAAATTTCGGGCCTCCCTTCTGTTAAGTTTTGGGGTTTTTGTGTGTTACATGCAGCTCATTTGATTAATTGTACACCAACACCACTCCTAGATCATAAAACACCTTTTGAGAAACTCTTGGGGCAAGAACCGGAGTACAGCAGATTTAAAGTCTTTGGTTGTCTTGTTTATGTGTCTACTATAAAACACAACAGATCCAAGTTTGAACCTAGAAGTGTAGCTTCTGTTTATTTGGGCCATTCCACTACTACAAAGGGTTATTTGGTTTACAAATTGGATAGTGGAGACATTGCCCTCTCCAGGAATGTGGTGTTTCATGAGAGGTGTTTTCCTTTTGAACACCCCTCCTTGTTGCATTCTGAGACTCATGATGAAGATATCTGCATGCCTGCCTCCATATCACCTCTCCCTGATGATTGCAGCATGCCTATACCACAAAACTTTGTTCAGAATGAGCCTGCAACCCGATGCGAGCATGATGACTTTGAAACCAACAATGTGACCGATGATCAACCCGTCGGGAAAGAGCCTAATATTACACTAGATCCTAAGAATTCAAAGATATATGGCAGCAGCAAATTTGCAGAAATCCAAAGAGTAAGAGTAGGTAGCACAACCTTATCTATTCTTTGAATATGTATGAATTTTTTGTTAAAATGATTAAAATTTTGCAACAGAGGTAGTATCTAAAAAAAAAAGGCCTGATGAAATTTTTTGAGAAAAAAATACAAGAAAATTTAACCATAAAAGTTAAATCATAATGATTGTTATATCACACGTTTACACCATTGATCTTGATATTACCAATTGATTAATATACATGGACGTAGCTATATGGAGGGCGTAGGGGGGCTAAGCCCACCAAGTTGTTATTTTTGGTACACCAAAAGACTTATTTAATCCTGTTACACATAGTGAGTAATCTTAATACAGCTCACTCGAACATACATAAATAGTCCATTAGACCACCTAAAACTAAATTCATGGCTCCGTCATTGTTAATATAGGCTTCATTGATCAATAGTAACATGTAATGTGATGCCACTGATCCAGATATCGAGTCTTAACCGGAAAAAGACGCCCAACGCGTATATAATTAAAATTCATCGATTGTATACGTAAGTCTGACATCATCATCACCGGAGAACAAAAAAGAGAACGAAAAGAAAGACTCGGGAAGGTAAAAGATTCTACTAACGCCATCGATTATTACAATATTTTTTTGTAGGTCATCATTTGTCCTCTCCTTTTTTTTTTTTTTTTTTTTAAAGGGTTCATTCCGACAATCGAACTCGGGCTCATTCGTCCACTCTATTAATTAATATAAAATGTAAAAACCAAAATTAAGAAAAAAAAACTTAAATTTGAAAACTTATGCCAATGAAGCATTGACCAAGTGGTAATTACATTTTCCCCTAAAAGGGGAAAAACACGGATTCAAACCAGCAACTTTATGGTAAAATTCCAAACACTTGGCCATCTAAGCTAAAGCTTCAATGTATGTAATATGACACAATTTATTACTTATGCACAATTTATATGTCTAAATCTTGATACAATGTAAACAAAAAAGGTATAATCCACTTTCCACACCTAAATTAAGTTTTAATCCACCTTTATTTTTTTAGTTGCATTCAGGACAAAATGAATGTGTGTGGACTAAAATGCCCCTAGTATTATCTTCAAACAGGCCGCTCAGGCCGCTCATTCACTTTCCAGCCAGATCTCCCGTCTTCTTCCATATCTACATTTTCCCATGCCCGACCATGTACACCTACCCCCTTTCTTCCCTCCTCCGGTCTCTGCCACTCTCCGCCGCCGTCGATGGAGCCCCACGCCCTCAAGAATATATTCTCTTCTTTGTTGTGGTAAATTCGAAGTTTTTCAAGCTTGAATTCTGGTTTAAGAATTTAATGAGCTATTTCTATGCTGATTTATTGAAAATTTGTGGCCGATTAGAAGTTCTGCAGGTTTGAATTCAGTATAAGAATTGAATGAGCTAGTTATCAAAAAAAATTGGAATGAGCTACCTGTCTGCTGAATAATAGAGAATTTGTGGTCGATTCAAAGTTTTGTAAGCTTGAAATTCGTGTTTATGAATTGAATGAGCTATCTATATGTTGAATTATTGAGAATTTGTGGTCAATTCAATGTTTGGCAAGCTTGAATTTGTGGTTTAAGAATAGAAAGAGCTACCTATATGCTGAGTTATTGAGAATTTGTAGTCAATTTGAAGTTTGGCAAGCTTGAATTCTTGTTTAAGAATTGAATGAGCAGATGTTATAGTTTTTTTTTATAAGATTATGATTTATGTATAAGGAATGGCGCTTAAACCAGCTTCAGAAGCAACAAAAGTTGCAATTCATTCGATTGGATGTGGATATGATATTTCTTTAGATTTGAGGCTTAAGTATTGTAAAGGAAATTGTAGCTTGATAGAGATTGATCGAAGAAGATCAGGATCAAGATATTGTGCTACCTGAAGGCATTTTGATCCCTAATGTGTCTAAATTGATCAAATGTGACAAAGGGGAGGGCACCCGTTATCGGTCAGATGTTCTGCCTTTTCAGTAGGTAATGAATAATGTAGAATGGATAACCTATTCAATTCTTCACCGATGATTTCTATGTTCACTTTTGGGGGTCTTTAGTGACTTTATTTTGTGTAGTCCATAGTTGTTTGAAGCAGTTGCTTCAGAAAGCATTCAGAAAGCACTTATGCAAATCTAAATTCTGAATGGAAAAGCATAAATGAAGCTGCTTTTTGTTGGTATGAAATAATTTGTTTGGGGATAATATGATAAGGAAAGTATCCTCTTATAATAATATGATGCATATGCAATGAGTGCTGTGTTGTTAAGAGAAATTTAATGTGAAAAAATGGTTAATTAATGTGAATTAACCATCTACTAAATGAGAGAGTCCTTTTGAGCCCGATACTATGTTACTGATACCGTGTTACTGATACTGTGTTACTGATATTGTGTGCCTTATATGATACTGTTACTGATATTGTGTGCCTTATATGAGCCTTATATGATACTGTGTCCCTTGAATTAAGTCTTAAATGAGCTTTATATGAGCCAGATATGTGTGCCTTGAAGTAGTCCCTTGCATTAAGCCTTAAATGAGTCTTATATGAGCCTGCTATTGTGTTACTGATACTATTAATATCACAATGTATTGTTAGTAAAAGGTGTCATTGTAGGTGGTTTGGCCCAGGTGATTGAAAGCTGTTGATTCAAAATGGTGAGGCAATGATGGTGTTTCATCTCAAGAATACAAGGAAAAATCAAGATCATCACATGCCTAAGAGCCATATGTTGCATTTACATACTACTAGTTAGTTGGTTCTCGTAAATCTATGTTTTTTTTTATAGAAATGGAATGAGTAATCCTTTCCTTGATGTTAAAGTTGTTTATCATATATGTTGTAAATTTTTTTCCAGTGTGATTGAATGTGTTTTGAAAATACACAAGTTTTACGGGTGTTAATGTGATTACATTATTGTCCAAATGATTTATAGTTTACGGTTTGTTTCCGTTTTAATCCATAAAGGAATATTGGGTGTCGGTGTTGTTGTAAAACTTGCCGAGCCCATGATTTTTGTCTAATCCCACACTGCTATTGTTAATTGTAATGGTAATGGTAGTGATGTTACTGATACTGTGTTAGTGTAATTGCTATGATTAAATTCGGCTTTGAGTAACTACGTCGAAAGGGTATCATATGAGATCTCAAAATGAAGAGAAAAAAAATATGAACTTTGGTGAAAGAATTTTGAAGATCGGTATTCTAAATCAAAAGTTACGGTCGTTTATAAGAAAAATGCTTCGATTAATGCAAATGTTTTATCGGCTTTAAAAAATTTCGTCGGAAGGGTATCGTATGAGATCTCGAAGTAAAGAGCAAAAAAAAAACATGAATTTTGGTGAAATTTTTTTGATGATCGGGGTTCTACGTCAAAAGTTACGGTTGTTAAAAAAAAGAAAAAAAAGAGCATCATAAAGTATGGTGTGTCGCGCGCTACTTCAATGGTAGAGTTGTCCGTCGAATATTGTTCATCCTTTTTGCAACTAAATAAAGGAGTGTGTCCTGTTTATTTATTTTGTATTAAAAAATGGACTTTTGGCTCATTCCCCCCTATAAAATTACACTATATTTTTATGTGCTATATCCACACAAACAAAAATAGAACACAATAATAAAGAGTTAGTAAGAATAGCCAAATAGCAATATAATAATATTAAATGCATTGACAATACCAGAAGCCTTTCAGCTATCAAACATCAAGTAATTATTAAGAAAACTTCAAGTATACAACAATAAAGAGTTACTAAGAATAGTAATATAAGCGGTGAGACATTTGCAATTGATAATCTCCAAGTACTCATTGGAGAAGAAGTGACATTTTAAAGGCTAAGCAATCAGGTTCTACTGTGATTTTACAGTGTTGTGGTAGACATTACTCATATCTTTTTGTTTTTTTAACACCGAGAAGAAGTGACATTTTAAGGATTAGAGGCTAAGCAATCAGGTTCTTATACTATAAAAGGCCCAATGTTTGTGATTTAAAAACAATAAAAAGGCCCCATAAAATTTCATAAGTTATGAAAACACACAAGTTGTTTACCGGATATTCACTATTCCGCATATCCGTATTATCTTTTTGTTTCTTTTAACGACTCAAGAACGCTTGAATGGGTTGGCCATAATATCGATTGAGCGGAAATCGGTTGATGAAATTGACGATTATACTTTGATTAGTGATTTCGCCTCCAAATGTGTTTCAAGAGCGTTGTTGAATTGTTGAATACTTGAATTAATATTTAGTAATATGTATATATATATATATATATATATATATATATATATGTGAAAAAAATCATTTTTCGGTCGACTCGGCCTATTTTTTTTCGGTAGGATTAGACTATGTCTACCTCTCATTCCCTAGATCTGACCCTTTATTCCACTTTTTTATGTTTAGGTTTCAATCTGGAAAAAGAAAAGAAAAAAAAAAAAAAAAGTGCCTTTCGTTTTCTTAATGAGTGTACTTGATGTTTGATAGTTGAAAGGCTTCTGGTATTGTCGATGTGTTTAATATTATTATATTGCTATTTTTATATTCTTAGTAACTCTTTATTGTTGTTTTTTTTTTTTTTTTTTTTTTTTTGGTGTGGACATAGTACATAAAAATAGTGTAATTTTATAATCATCATCTTTATTGTAGCAACTATATTTTTTTTTTTTACATTTTATCAAGATTCAGAGATATAAATTGAGCATAAGTAAAGAATTGTGTCATATTATACACATTGAAGCTGTAGCTCGGATGACCCAGTTCTTGGAATTTTATCATAAGGTCCTAGTTCGAATCTGTGTTGTGACAACTTTTTAATTTCAGTAAATGGAGAAATTAGACCCCACAACCCTAGGAGTTGTGGCGAACGTCGGTAATTTTAAAAGATTTGTGACAATTTTGATCCGGGGATAGAACCATTTTTCGAGAAGAAAAAAAATCGACATTTTCTCCGGTTAAGTGATGACTAAAAAAATAACTTGCATACATATATTTCGTTTTATTAATAAAAAATTTGAAAACTTAGGGTTTTATTAATAAAAAATTTGAAAACTTTTTTTTTTTTAAAAAAAAATTATTTTAGGAGGAAAACGTATGTTATCGACTCCTTTTCAAAGTTGTTACCGCAGTTAAAAATGAGAGATCCAAAAGAGATATTGCATTTCAAAAAAAAAAAAAAAAATAATAATAATAATAATATGCTGTGAACGGTTTGAATAAAAAAAATTGGGAAGTATTTAACGAATATCCAGATTTTCACAATCGGAATATTATGCAATATTCTTGCTTATTCTTAACTATATATTTTGACTCAGGTGTTATTTTTACTGTATATAAAAGCATGGAGTCGTCCCTGAAATTCAAGCACAACAAATAGTAATTCATTTTCTTTATTTAAGGAACCCAACAAAAAAAAAAAAAAAACAAATTAGTAGATTAAGGATGATGAGTCATGACGTCATGGCAAGAAACCTCCTATACATAGCATTGACTTTATCTTTTTCTTTCGTCTCCGAAGCCCCATTTGGCGTTCACTATGATCTCCATATTATCAATCATCTTCCGGTCAACACAAATCTACTTACCGTCCATGCTTATTCAGGGGATGACGATTTGGGATACCACGATCTCAGGGTAAACGACGACTATCATTTTAGCTTTCGTCGAAATATTGGACTCCAAACAAAATTTTATGCTACTTTCCGGTGGGGTTCAAAGACAAGAAACATGGCGATTTATGATCAAAGGATATGGAGCAAACATTGTATCGACGTCGATCCTGACATCGGCATTTGTATATGGGTAGTGATGGAAAGTGGATTTTATTTAGCTAAGAAAGAGAATTATACAGATGATGATCTTACATACATGAATTGGTGGATCCATCAATAAAATCAATGTATGAATTTTTTTTTATATTTTCTTTTTGTTGGATCATCAATGTATGATTGTTAGTGTAAAGAATAAAGATTTTTTTTTTTTTTTTTTATCAAATAAAGATTACCATTGAAACAGCATTATAAAAGAAAATAAATCATTAAAGCGTTATCAATGATCAACGGGCGATGATTTACCCGAATGAGTCAAAAGCTTAATTCATAGTAGATGGGATGTTTTTGCGCAATATTCTGCATTGTAGATCCGTAATACGGTCAAAAAGCTTATATAATTCATAGTAGATGGGATGTTTTTTACGCAATATTCTGCATTGTAGATCCGTAATAAATGAATTAAATCTGAGCTACTGATAAAGGCCATTGCTGTTTCTGTTGAGAATTATGGTTCACCAACCTCCCTAATAACATAAAATAAAAATCCTGCCATCAAAGAACACCAAAAAAAATCATGAGTTTGGATTACAAAAATATTCATTGCAAAAAAAAAAAAATCAATGATGTTCAATGCAATGCAATTGCACTGTTATTTGAGAAAATGATCTTAATGAACTGTTTTTTTTTTAGTGCTTGGATGAAAATATATGTGCAAGGCACAACTAAGTGATTGTAAAACTTCAAAAATAAAAAATCACCTGTTAAAATAATGATATCGAGGGAAAAAAAAGCAAGAGAGAACAACCAAACTCAATTTTTTTCATTTGTGTAGTTCCGGTTTTTTATTTTTGCCCGTGTCTTTTCATTTCTCAAAGTAAATTTAGGATGAGGTAGTAATAATGATGAGTATTCTCACTCTTATTAATTAAGGAGAAATTATTAAGGGTATAATTGGAACTCCAATCCTAATAAGTCAAACAGGACAAGCATTTTGGAACATCCCAAAAAGGAAACATGGACACATAAAATGGGACGGAGGGAGTATAAAGGAGTCGCCCGAAAACGGTACGAAAACGTTTAATACTAGAATTCAATTGCAATTCTACTTCACTTTTATAAATTTTGAATTTATCAAGTGCCTCGTCTTTTCAATTAAATAAATACACATAACAAAACCGAGTACTATCATCAATAAAAGTGATTACATATTTCTTATTTCCCAACGAAGGTGTGGCATAAAGATCACACAAATCACTATGGATAAGTTCCAAAATTGTAGACGACCTTTCAACACCACGAAAAGGTTGTCTTACAATCTTAGTAAGCATACAAGTAGTACACTTATCCATATTGATATCAAACGGGGGAATTAAAGCATTTTTAGACATAACATGCATACGTTTATAATGCACATGACCTAACCGTGCATGCCACAACTTCGAGATATTAACATCAGAAATATGCATAACTTGATTAACTTTATCATTAATAACATTAAGCATAAACATATTATTACACAAATATCCAAAACCAACAAATACACCATGTTTTGACAAAATAAACCTATCGGACTCATAAACTTGTTTGTAGCCCGATTTACACAACAGTGCACCCGATACAAGGTTTTTCCGAATGCACGGAACAAATAAAACATTAAATAGTTTTACAAACTTTCCAGAACTGAACTTTAAAGTAATAGTTCCATGACCATATATTACAGCTTTCGACTCGTTTCCCATTTTCAAAATGGATCCATCATTCACCGGTTCAAAATCTTCAAACCAGCGTTGATCCTTGCATACATGCCTTGTTGCTCCCGAGTCGATCCACCATGAAACATCATCATCTTGCATATAAAATGCTTCAGAAATAAATGGCACATAATTCATAACCGAATTAATACCAAAGTTAACATTCTGACCTTGATGTTTTGGTGGTCCTTGGTATTTCGACCCCTGTTCTGGACCCTTGCCTTTTCCATTTTTACGCACTCGGCAATTGATGGGAGTCAACTTTACGTGACTCCGGTGCATTAATTACCCCCGTTTACCACACTTTCAGCATATTTTTGGGTGAATTAGACCGTTTTCGGGGTGTTATCGTGAGCTTATGACACGGGGAATGAATCCGTTGCTTTGATGGATTCTTCCCCCTTTTTTGTCGATATTAACCCCATTCCCGAGCACTTTTACCCTCCGGAATTGTTTGGATGTTTGTGGTTGTTTATGATATTGAAGGGTATTGGTGGCTCGAGGACCCGGAAGGTGACGATTTGTGGTGAAAGAGCATGATCGAGGCAAGACGAGGGCCCAAAAAGGAAGAAAAGTGAAGATTTGGGGAAACAGGGGTTCAAACGCGCGTTTGAACCTCCCAAACGCGCGTTTCAAAAGTCCAGAAGTGATACAGAGTTGAAGCCCTCTAAACGCGCGTTTGAAACCACCTTAAACGCGCGTTCCAAGTCACCAAACGCGCGTTTGAACCACCTTAAACGTGCGTTCCAGATGAAGAACAGTCAAGTCCCTGCCCAGAATTTATGCGAAACACGCGTTTCAACTAAGCGAAACGCGCGTTTGAAGATTCCAAACGCCCGTTCCAGCTCCCAAACGCGCGTTTGGACCGATTTTTCAGCAGATTTTTCCTCCACCTATAAATACCCCCCTTAGACTATTTCTTGCATATCTAGCTTTTCTTAGCAAAACTCTACCCATTTCTTGCTCGATTTATGTAATAGTTTAGAATACTCTCTCTTAGTGTAAATCAACAACATCTTAGCTTAATATTTCCATTTCTTAGCTCAGATTTTCATTCCAAACACTAAGAGACCACCTTTTAATTACTTCTTTATTTTGTACTTTTTGGATCTCAACTCGAATTTCTGCAATTTTATGGTATATTTCTCTTCTCTTTTACTTGTTATGGCTCTTATTTACTGTTTTGTGTATGTTTTAACTAGTATAATGTGTAGCTAAACACCTACATAGTCGAATCATGTGAAATTTGGTGAAATCACCCTTTGGGTGAGAAATTGGGAGTGGGTAGTGCTTTTTATTGTTGTATCTTGCATGTTTCATGTCTTAGAACTCGTTATAACGGATTTGGGTTAGATTGATCACCTAGGTCAAAATCACACACATCAATCTTGAGAGTTGTTCAGATAGAGGGGTGTGGGAAAAGGGTTCTAGGATCGCATTGTAGTGCGAGGTTACTCGTTTTAACGTTTAAACGGCTCTCGTGCATAATTGTCTTGTGAATGAATCTCTCTTAGGAAAGGTTAGTTGACTTGGCATAAGGTGTTGGGGAAGAGTTGTTCAGACCTTGGCACCGGGATTAGGAGTACGTACCCGTGAAATTGAATGTAAGAGTTCGTCGTTGTTACACACTCCCGATTTTGTCATTCCTTTGGGTGAAACTAGCTATTTTGATCATGGTTTGGCTATGTCTCTTTTTATATCTTTATAACCTAGTAGTTTAATCTTCGTTCTTTCTTTCTTATCTTTAAACTCGTTAGTTAGAATCACTTAGCATCGTTGTAGTAAACAAAACCTTAAGAACTTTGATCACCTAGACTAAGCATCACGTTCACTTTGGTACTTGCAAGCACGATTCCTTTGGGTTCGACCTCGTACTCCTGTAGCTATTCTAGCAATCGACCCGGTACACTGCCGGTTAGAGAGTTAGTTTACCCACAGTTTCGAGTCCTTTATAAATTGTTTTTTTTGAAGGGGTAGATTTTAGCTCAATCAGCAATCAGCCTTGTAGTGCCCAGTTTTTCCACAAATCCAACATGCACCCTTTGGCCTTTTTTCCGGATTCATTGTTGCCAGCCTTGAATGGTTTCTTTTTCTTACCATTACCTTTTCCCTTGTTTGATTTAGAACACTCCCCGGCCTCCATTACATGAATGGATGTCGATTCATCAATTTCCTTTCCCTTGGTTTTCACACCCTCCTGCGCCCTGAGGGATTCCTCAATACACAGGTGGCTACCAAGTTCAACCAAGGAGAGTTCTTCCTTTTTGTGTTTTAACATATGCTTAAAATCTTTCCATGATGGTGGTAGTTTATCAATGATACTAGAAACAGAAATGGCTTCATCCATTTCCATCTTGTGTTGTGCAAACTGGCCTAGTATGCGTTGAAGTTCATTGAATTGTTCAATTACAGACCGTGTATCTACCATCATGTACTTCATGAAATTACCAACTAGAAACTTTTTAGCAGATGCATCTTCATTTAAGTACTTAGTTTCTAGTGCATCCCATAATTCTTTTGCAGATGCAAAGTTTTGATAAATATCAAACAACGAATCAGACATACCGTTTACGCAATATTCTGCATTGTAGATCCGTAATAAATGAATTAAATCTGAGCTACTGATAAAGGCCATTGCTGTTTCTGTTGAGAATTATGGTTCACCAACCTCCCTAATAACATAAAATAAAAATCCCCTTCCTCATTCCTTTCTATGTTACAGGTGATGGCAATCGCGAACCAATCAGTTTTTTCTATGTTCGATAAGCAGGACAACCGCCACTACCTATACTCAAATTGTATAGCATTTTATTAGTACGACTATTTTGTAGGAATTCGATATTCGTCTTGATTTATTCATTTATGAATTCAACATTTTCAAATTAGAATTCTTGGTAATCTTCTCTTCTTCGTCATACCGCTCATCAATTTCCGTTTAAATAAATGTTGTGTGTAAATTAATGTGCTACATCGTCTGAAGCCCTTTTGATTATTTTGATAGGAATCATCTGAAGGCTCTGATACGGATGAATCGCGCGCTGTGAGAAATCTTTAAATTATTTCGACTTATTTTTCCTTTGGTTTCAAATATTTCTGTCCTATTATTAATTTTTGTGTTTCTATTTAATTACTGCTTTTTTTGCACCATTTTTTTACGCCTGATGCAATAAATTAACATCCTTGGTCTCGACGACAAGTACAATTTTGTTATTCTTTTTCATGTTCTTTCGTTGTTATTGGTGATTCTAATCACCTTTTTGCTCAATTTCTAATTGGGATCGATGTCATACTAACGGTTTTTATTATTATTATTATTATTATTATTATTATTATTATTATTATTATTATTATTATTATTATTATTATTATTATTATTATTATCTTCTATTTTACAAACTAATCGTGTATATATTTGGTTAAAGTCATTGACAGGTTTGAGGAAATTTGAATGATTTGTTATTATTATGTGCAATATTTATAATGGTGAATAGATCTCAATCTTAATGGTGTTCTTCCTTGGTAGTACTACTACATAGGGTAATTTGGGTTTACCAGTGCCGGCCCAACCATAAGGCCATGGAGACGGTGGTCTTTGGCCCAATGGTGCCTCGGGGTCCAAAAACAAATTTCGTGTAGATCCAATTCTATCAAACCTAATATAATGTGTTAATTTTTTTATTTGAATTGATAAATACTCAAAAAAATTAATTACTCAAACCGATAAAGGCAAAAAAAAAAATTAGTCAATGAATTCTATCCGTGATCGGGATCACTAGACGGCTCAAATTGGTAATGGAAGATTTATGTATTTAGATGTATTGTGGCCTAATTCGAATCGATAAGTATGAAATTTTAAACAAAACGACTTAATTATAAAACTCGGCCTTAGGGCCCAAAAAAATTCTAGGGCCGGCCCTGGGGTTTACGCTTCTGCATTTATGCTTATTGTTTTCTTACTGGATTTCTTTCCAGTAACACTGATCAAAATTGATGTCATACTTCGAATTCGTACGACTACGTTTTGTATTAAAAAAATTGAATTATATAAATATGAAAATCTTATTCATTTGTATTTTTGTTGACCCCAGTTCAAAAATGTCCATGTTTGCAAGCTAGCTTGTGCCTTATTTCAATTTTAAATTTTTATCCTTAAACTAGTGAAATCGTGACTCCGTGCAACGTACGGATTGCCCATGCTATAAGTTTTAACTTATTTGACGATATTAAATACGAAGAAACGTAGCATGTAACGAACCGTTCAGAACGCAATTTTTAAGCGCAACAATGAAAAATAAAACATTTTACGTCGATCTCCTTTCGGATACCATAAACTACCACACAACTCTACCCTAGTCAACACACTATTTCTTATCTACTACACACATTATCAATCACCCAACCGCACATTATCCCAACATTTTTTAACACTCACCTATCCAATCCTACCTCACCATGCCCTACACCACATTATCTTACCACACTACCCTATATTACGTACTTTATTCAACCTACCAAACTTTACTTAACTTACGCCACATCATCCAACCATACCATCCTACCCTACCATACATCACCGCATTACATCTCATACCTCACCTCACCTACATTAGCACACCCTACCGCACCCTACCTCTCTACATACCTACAAACATTAACCTACCTCCCAACCTACATATTAATTCACTATCCTAGCTAAGCCTATTACACCCTATTTTATCTCATCCCACCCTACCTTACCCTACCACCACCCCATCCTACTCTACCCTACAACTCCCTACCCTACCGTGAACATTTTACGTCGATCTCCTTTCGGATACCACAACCTACCACACAACTCTACCCTAGTCAACACACTATTTCTTATCTACTACACACATTATCAATCACCCAACCGCACCATATCCCAATATTTTTTAACACTCACCTATCCACCAAGGTTTACTCGAAAGAAACTTTAATAGTCAAATAACTAATAAAGTTTTAATAGATATAAGAAATGAACATATAATACCATATCTTAACGTTTTTGTTGGCGTATGTGCTACTATATGTAATATAGATCCAAATCTTCGCCCGGAATGTGAGCAAATATATCATGTCGATTGCTCAACCGTACTTAACTTACGCCACATCATCCAACCATACCATCCTACCCTACCATACATCACCGCATTACATCTCATACATCACCGCACCTACATTAGCACACCCTACCGCACCCTACCTCTCTACATACCTACAAACCTTAACCTACCTCCCAACCTACATATTAATTCACTATCCTAGCTAAGCCTATTACATCATATTTTATCTCATCCCACCCTACCTTACCCTACCCACCACCCCATCCTACTCTACCCTACATCTCCCTACCCTACCGTGCCCACCACCCATCTTACTATACCCTACCCTTCCCACCACCCCAACCCAACCCACCCCATCCACCACCTACCTAACATCACTTTCCTCTTACACACCACCACGTGTTTTATCGATTTTCATTTCATTCCATCCGATTTCATTCTGGTCAATTTTCATTTTATGAAAAAAAAAATTAATTCTACAATGTCAGGCCTTACAAAATAGACGGTCCAAAATAACAAAAAGGGCCGAAACACAAAAAGCAACAAATGAGAGTAGAATAGATGATTTTTTGGTGGTTTATACGGGTGAGGAGCCGGGAGAAAAAAAAGGGAGGGTGCCACGTGGCATACCCTTTCCTTTCTTATTAGACAAAAAAAAAATAGTAAAATGTAAAAATTTATAGGCGAATGTTCTCTTATAAAGATACAAAGATCGTATCAGCAACAAGTCGTGGCCTTATATTTTGCTATATTATAGAAAGGAAGGGTTTTCACCCATCCCTTCCACGTGGCTGAAGAGAATACACCAAAATATTGCCAAAACTCTTCCTAATCGACCCGTTTTGCAAGCATTCACAGTTAATTTCCGTCTGGGCTTTTTATGTTGTGCAATCCACTGAAATTGGCCCAATGAATGTCTGGCCTGTTAATGGGTTTAATAGCAACAAAATCAGAACATTATGTAGGGTTTGCTTGGGTATTCATTCAAGAGGGAGTATGTATGGCTATCGGCGGCGGCGAATTTTTTTCGCCCATCTCCCCCACGCCTCCAGGTCGTTTGACGTTTACCCCCGGCGTCGGCCATTTCAAATGGGTTATCTACATAACATCTCTTAAAAGACAACGTTATTAACGTGCCTTTGATCGAGTTTCTAATTCTCTGTCAAATCTTAAATACTACATTTTTTTCAACACTTATCGCGTTTTTAACATCCGTAAATGCAAAAAATTAATAAAACTTGTTTGTATATCTATTTTTTTTGGGTCAAGTAAATTTTTTTATCGGGACATTTATCAATTGGAGTAAAAGAAAATTGGGCCTTTATCAAAAAAAATAATAACTTATTATATTAGGTTGGATCGGATTGAATCTACACGATTTTTTTTTTCTTTTAGCGAAACATGTACCGTTGGGCCTCCCGGCACCGTTGAGCTTAAGACCCGGGTCTCGACGGCCTCTATGTAGGGCCGGCCCTGAACTACACCTTCGTACACCTTTACGCGTGTGTGATGGGTTTGATTTGACAGAAAGACACCGGCTTTTGCTCTGTTAGAGAGGAGGGTGGTGGGTTCTTCCCGGCGGCTGCAGTTTCTTCGATCTTCTCCACACATCCAAATGGGTTTGACGTGCTGGCTGTAGCATTGTACATCTCCAGACGTTTGTGATGCTTCCGATTTGACAAATACGTTGCTTTGGGTTAAAAGATATGTCGACGTGGCCGGCTTCTCTTCCAGAATATCAGACCCTATATGATGGTTAGAAATGTCTGTAGTCTGCTATGTGTACTTGCTTTTTGTGACATTCCTGTAGTCTGCTATGTGTGATAAGCTTCTTTGATAATGTTTTAGACGTCTAAGTTCACCTTGCCGAAATTCTTCAGCGTATTTAACTATTTGGCTGTCAAATTTAAGTTTACTGATCCTGATTTAACCACTGGTTTGCGTTTTTACTGATTTGTATGACACACTCTTGTTGATATTAGTGTTACTAATAGTTATTACAATTTATTTGGATACAATCGTTGGCCCTGAGTTCTTTCATCTTTGATTGACTGTGTCTTGTTTTAATCAGTTCTAATTTACAAATCTTTAAAGAATGTCATTTGCGTGATGGCTCTGGGAACTCTTTTGAACTAGAACTTATTGGTTGCAAATGCATTGGAGCTTATGTCAAAAACAAGAAGAATCATAACCAGGTAGACAATCATTTTGCTATTATTACTTTTTTTGTTTTTAGGAATGCAATTCACCAAAAATTATGTATGTACTTAATTACTCTCTGTTATGTTCTCACTGTATTGATGCAGATATGCTGGCTATGGCAGAAGGTAAGTTCTACGGATGATTAAGGATTCCAGCGCTTCTTGGATAATGTTCAATACAAATGCAGTGAACATGAGGGTTTGTGCTTTTGTTTTAATTGTATTTAACTAACATCAATATGTTTTTATTATCTGAAGCTCTATACACATTTTCCCCCTTTTTCCCCGTGTTTGTGTGCGCGCCTGAACATTTCCAAGGTTTTAAGATGTGCTAGATGTCATTGATCTTTGCTCAAGAGGAATTTACTTAGTTCACTGTACCTATTTTTATATTTTATGCACTACTTTGACAATTGGATCTTAATGACTGTGATTGGGTTTTGTTAACCATTGCAGATACGGTTTGAGGACTGCCTATCATGCCAGAACTATGAATTCTATCTGCGTCACATGATGAGTATATTTTCATCCATCTTTTTTTTTTCTTCCGCCTTTTCATCCATCCATTTATATATGTCTCATGTTCTGGCAATTAAATGGCTAGGATATGGATCTCTGTCTTCATGTACACGTATTAGCAGCGTCAAGGAAAATAAAAATATATAGAAACAACCGTCGTACATTTCCACACGTTTCTGGTAGCGCAAACTCTGGTAGGAATCTTTCAACTAGAACTGAAGTTACTGCTTTTCATATCTATGTTTCTTCGATTCGCTCTCCACAATTCTGTTTTTTATTCTTCTTTAATATATTTTTCCTTATACATATCTTTATGAATAGTTCTTTGTACATATTTCCCTTTAAGTTCTTTGTGAATAGTTCTCTGTACATTTATTACACAATTCTGGTAGGAATCTTTCAAGTGTACATATTTCCCTTCTTGCTGGCGACTTCAGACATATCTTGCTTTCAATCTTTTGAAACTTCGCTCAGCAATGCGATTATAATTACAAGTATGTTGAGGTAAATAATAATATTCATGTTCATTGATTATGAAATACTTTGAGTTGTGTACATATACATGTTCGAATTTTTGGTTGCCATCCTTTTTATTTCGCGGCCTGTTTAATTAGGAAAGATTGTGGGCTTCCGCGGGGCGTAGGCCTGGCCCGTTTATATTATACTTTCTTTCTTTTGATATCATATTATAATTAACCTATCAGATCATAATTAACCTAATTAAAATAAAATATACATATAGCATTAACTTGGGGTCATCAGGCGTAATGTACAAATTATTATCGGATTAAAAAAACGATAAACGATGTTTCCGCTTTCAAAGGTGGAATGGCTCATTTTTCCTACCTCTTTCTACGGCCCCATCGCTTATGTCTCCGGTGTGGCCGTTTGCAATTTGAAAGATCTGATTTCGCGTGGCTTGATACTCGATTGCTTTGTTTGTGCAGTGAAGATCATGGCTACGTCTTTCTTCGGTCAAGGTTCGCTCAAAGGTTTGGTGAGGTCGTACGAAATGAGGTTAGGATATGAGTTGTATGGCTGATTTGGCTTCAGCTAATGATCCATGTTGCAGGAGATGGAAAAAATGGGGGTTGTAAGTACGGTTTTATTGTTTTTAATTCAACAACTTAATTTAAACAATTTCTTCGATACAATATAAATTGTTTTTAACTCTTTAAATATAACCATTAACCATCTTTTTTTTCTCATCCCAGCCTGCTCTTTGGTGTGCTTCTGTAGGAAGAGGTCATTTGTTGTGTGTAAAATTAAGGTCAAAGAAGCTATTTCATGTATGTTTATCTTATGTTCTGCTTATATATTCTAATGCATTGTGTGACCGGTAGCTGTACTAATAGTTTTTAACTCTAGTTTTAGTTTATTGGTAGGAGGGTTAAATGAGGTTATTTGGGTGTTGATATATTGTTAGGATGTTGTGGTTGCCATTGAAGTCAAGTAATAAGAAGATTTCTAGAGCTCTGGTCTGAATTTTGAATTACGGGATTCATAAGAAAGAGTGTTATGGTGTGAACAGAGAAAAAGGGGTTCGTTTGAGGGGGTGCTTTGATGAGTTGTAATTCTTGCTGTTTTTGGGTATGATTGTTGTGTTTGTTTCTGTTTAAAGATGGAAACAATGTTTAATGCTTAGTTACACTCCCTACATTATTGGTTATGCATTTGTTAGCCATGTTTATTCTATTATGATTATAGGGTTGAATATGTTTTTTTAGGTGTTATTTGTTGCTTGCCTTCTTAATGTTTCTATTTTCTTACATATCTCGTCTGGCATTGAAATGCATGAATAAGTAGAGAACTTTGTTCCCGCGGGTAAGCAGCTGCTTCTCTATCTATTTCATAATATACATGTTCATTGATTATAAAGAAAGCCCAGGTATTACACATGAAACACCAGCCTCAGCTGCAATTGTTTCTTAGGCAGAAAAGGACAGTTCGGAGATGGAGAGAGTCCAGTTAAGAAGAACGAGAATAAGGAGAAAACTAACTGATCTTGCATGATTGGTTGTTCTATGAAGCCTTTTTTTGGGGCCGGGGGACGTTGTAAAAGGCTTGGACTTATTGACCCCCAGAAAAAACGGTGAAGGCAGCTTTTGAAAGTGTCATAAAAGCAAACGAAGAATAATGTGGGATTCATTCGCTTCCTACAAAAGTATTAACTCTCTTTTTGTTGTAATATAGATGATGTTGATGGTAATGTTATTAGATGGGCTACATCCTGATCAGATAATTTATACACATTGCTCATGCAATCTAAGAATTTTCTGTTATGTAGCGGTTATTAGTTCCCAACAAAGATGCAGAATAAGTGTCTTGTGTATGAGTTTGTTTCAATATTATATTTACCAAACCAAATTTGATGTATTCGTTTCAAATGACATTGACCATTATCCATTTTCCAGTTCTATGGCAGCAATTTTTTTCGGTGCAAGTGCATCGAATGTTATCATTTTTTTTTTTTTTTTTTTTTTTTTTTTTTTTTTCTTTTTTTTTTTTTTTTTGAGGGTAAACGTTGTTTTCATTAGTGTCCGAGAAATCTGGAGTTAATTTATTATCACATACCATATTGTTTTTTTTTTTTTTTTTTTTTTTGGGTGCGTGCGCGCGCATGTGGTAACAAATTGGAGTCCATTATGGATATTCTGAAGTTCGATTTTACCGTGTCTTTTGGACTTGGTGTAATTAAGCAGGATAATCAATGGTCGGGCTCGGAGTATTTGGCTGTGTCATAAACGCTCCTACAAAATTAAAGGGGTTGTCGTTGGGGCATTCCATGAAAAGGTTTTTGGTTTGTCGATTTGAATAGATGCTTTATCTTTTATACTCAAGGAATATAGAATTTTCTTGATATTGTTAAATTTTAAGGTTGTACAATTTTTGTTGTTATCCTATTGTCAAAAAAGGAAAACGGTTAAATTTCTGTTTGTGGACCGTTAGAGATAATATTTTGGACCGTTTGTGGACGGTTAAATTCTATCTAAACTAAAAGAATATATAATGACAACTCTATCATTATTAAATTCAAACATAATTATCTAAATAATATTATCATTATCTCTAAAATGAACCGTTTTGGTTAGTAATTGTACTATTACAACTCTAAAATAAATTAAAATCAAGTTTTTTTTTTAGTAAATTGTGTTCTTATATATTATATGGGAAATTAGGGATAAGGACACAATGTGAAATATTTTTAAGTAACAGGACATCTACATATTTTTTATAGGGAGAAGGACAACTGCATAATTTTTATAGCGAGAAGGACAAACAGTGAATCCCGAAAATCAGTGAATCTCTCCAATGAATCCCGAAATCAGTGAATCACGACAATGAATTTTGACAGTGAATCCTGAAAATCAGTGAATTTCGACAATGAATTTTAAAAATTAGTGAATTTCGACAGTGAATTTCGGCAGTGAATTTAAACAGTGAATTTCGAACATAAGTGAATTTCGACAGTGAATAAATAGTTTTGTCCTTTATGCAAAAGTTTCAAAAGACTGTCCTTCTACTCAATTGATGAAATATTTCTGTCCTTCTCCCTCATTCCCCCTATATTATATGTTGATGGCCACGCCCGCCATGCAGGTTTTTGGCTAGTAACAGTAATAAAAGAAAAACTTCCGCATTTCATTAAAAAAAAAAAAAAAAAAAAAAAGGGCAAGTAAGTTACCAAGCATTTAATGAATACTAGATTTTCAAAATCGGAATATTATGGAATATTCTCGTTTATTCTTGAAAATTTCGACACAGGTGTTTTCTTACTGTATTTAAAAGCATGGAGTCTCTGCAATTCAAGCACAACAAATAGTAATTCAATTTCTTTTATCTAAGGAACTTTACAAAACAAAATAGGTTTTTTAAGGATGAGTCATGACGTCATGGCAAGAAACCTCTTATACATAGCATTGACTTTAACATTTTCTTTGGTTTCTGAAGCCCCATCGGGCATTCACTATGATCTCCATATTATCAATCATCTACCGGACAACTATAATCTCCTAACCCTCCATGCGTATTCAGGGGATGACGATTTGGGATACCATACGCTTAAGGTAGACGACGACTATCATTTTGGCTTTAAACGAAGATATGACCTCGCAACAAAATTTTACGGTACTTTCTGGTGGCGTTCAAAGATGAGAAGCATGGCGATTTTTGATCAAAGGATATGGTTCCATTATTGTATCGACCTTGATTATAACAACAGCATTTGTATATGGGTAGTGAAGGAAAGTGGATTTTATTTAGCTCAGAAAGTGAATTATACAGATGATGATCTTACATACATGAATTGGTGGATCGATCAATAAAATCAATGTATGATTAATGTTAGTGTTATGAATCTTGATTTTTTCTCAACAAGTGTATTCGAAGAAAACAACACTGCTGATAGGAAAAATGGTACACAACTGATAAGAAAAAGAAATGGTACACAGAACACTATCAAAGGATCTATACACATTTGTAAGATACTCCAAGTATCAAAACCTTCTAAATCTGTTATTTTAGATTTCAAAATTACTTTCAAATTAAATTTCTCCTTCAGGATAAATTTTTTTTTTTTACCGATGCATTGACCACCGCGATGCAGTGACTAGCGCGATGCCGTGACCACCGTGATGTAGTGACCACCCCGGATGTAGTGACCACCAACGATGCATTGACCACCCCGATTCATTGACAACCGCGATGTAGTGACCATCCCGATGCATTCACCATCGCGATGCAGTGTCCATCCCGATGCAGTGACCACTGCGATTCATTAACCAACGTGATGCATTGACCACCGCGATGCATTGACCACCGCGATGTAGTGACCACCCTGATGCAGTGACCACCGTGATGCATTGACCTCCGCAATGCAGTGACCATCGTGATGCATTGACCACCTCGATGCAGTGACCACCGCGGTGCAGTGACCATTGGACGCATTCGCCACCGCGATGCAGTGACAACCCCGATGCATTGACCACCACAATGCAGTGACCACCGTGATGCATTGACCTCCGTGATGCATTGACTACCCCGATGTAATGACATTTGATGATGTGACACCGCGATGCATAAACCACCATGATGCAGTGACAACCCCGATGCAGTGACATTTGATGATATGACACCGCAATGCAATGACCACCGCGATGCATTGACCACCCTGATGCAATGACATTTGATGATGTGACACCACGATGAAGCGACACCGCGATACATTGACCACCCCAATGCAGTGACATTTGATGATGTGACACCGCAATGCAATGACCATCTTGATGAACCACCCCAATTCAGTGACATTGATGATGTGACACCACGATGACATTTGATATTTTACGACTTAATAAAAAATCGATTTCTTTTTCGTCATAAAATCGTCATCAAACGGCTATATCTTTTGATATAAAACTACGATCAACATAATTCTTTCACCTTAATTCATACTTTTTCGTCCTCTTAATTCTGATATCACATTTTATGAAGTGACATTCAATGACACCAACATTTTATTAAGTGACACCCAGTGACAACAACAGTTTACGAAGTGATCACCGTGACGCATTGACCACCACAAAGCAGTAACCTCCACAATTCGGTGACCACCACGATTGGGCGACCACCCCAATGCATTGACCACCGCGATGCAGTGACCACCCCCGATGCAGTGACAACTGATGATGCGACACCACGATGACATTTGATATTTTTCTGACTTAATTTCAAAAAATCGATTTTTTCTTTATAAATTCGACTCCAAACGGCTATTTTTTTGATATAAAACTCAGATCAATATAATTATTTCACCATATTTCATATTTTTTCGTCCTATTTATTTTGATATCTCATTTGATATTTTTCCGAATTAATTTCAGAAAATCGATTTTTTTCTTTATAAATTCGACTTCAAACGGCTATATCTTTTGATATAAAACTCCGATCAACATAATTCTTTTGGCTAAATTACAATTTTGGTCCTCTAACTAGACATTTTTTCGATTTTGGTCTTGATTTTTCTCCGGCGACAATTTTAGTCCTGTAAGTGGTCTTTTTTTTTTTTTGCAAAAATAGTCCTGAATGCCGGAAAGACCACTTACAGGACTAAAATTGGTCTTTTCCGGGACCAATTTTAGTCCTGTAAGTGGTCTTTCCGGCGACAATTTTACTAGAACGATTACCTGAGTGGAATTCCTCGACCACCCAAGAACAATGTTCTTACTAGAAGTCTGATAAGGACCCCTGAAAATACACCCTATGTGACAAGGCAAAATCCCATGAATTTTTTTACCCAATCATAGATAGGCTCGGTAGTGGTGACCCCAACTAAGTGTACTTGACTTTGAAATTGCCTGAACCCAAAACATGGGATGCTAAAATCTTGTTAGCAGAATCAATCAGTAAATTTCCATCAATTGTAGTCCTGTTGTCACCCACAGCGTGTGTGTACGTTAAGTGCAGCGGCTTATCTGAAACCCTGATAGTCTTCATAATTTGGAACCTAAAATCCTGAAAATTCCTAATAATAGGAATCATTTAGTAAGAGAGTTTGGGTGTAGAGGATAGACAAACAAATAAATAAAGAAAATGGATACTTTTTAGGGACGTTAGAGTCGATGCTGAAGAAACCGGGATTTTCAAGGGTAAGAGCTAAGACATTTAACTTAGGGCCGTTGTCGACAATGGCATCGGTCATGGATGCATGAAGCTTGATGTGGCTGGCGTTGAAGACAACAGTGCGGTGGCGGAGGATTTGTCGGTGTCATACCTGGCCTTCACCGATGCCTTCATCATCTTGAGTCTATACATCCCTTGTCTGAATCTTGAAGAAAGGAGATGGAGATTGTCGATGTTGGAGCGAAAGAGTGGAGACGGCTCTGTTGAAGAAGAGTTCTGTGCGTACTCGATAATAAGTGAGGGTAATATAGGAAAACTATTTACATTCCTCCCTTATAACTAATGATCTTTTAAATGTGTCCTAAGTGCCTAATTAAGTCCCAAAACACGTCCTTATAAACAAATAACACTAAAAAGTATAGATTTTTTTGCTAAAAAGACGTATTCTTAATTAAATTGGGAATGCAGGACACTGTGATTTATTAAGGACGAAAAACATTGTTTTATCCTAAATTACACTTCTCTTGATACATTAACCAATTGTCATAAATAATAATAATAATAATAATCAATAGCTACCTACCATAAAAATAGGAGATTTTATTTAATTAATTATGACCATTTATTTTAACGGTCAATCACTATTCCATGATTTTAGGCATCCATTATTACTACACAATTTTGATTTCAATTTAAAAAACATACTCATTTTATCTACAATTTTGACGCTAAATTACTCCACCTATGTTACTGCATTTTTTTCCTGTAACTATATCTAATTATTGGTTGTTACTACTTCTTTATCGGTAATACTATATTTTTTTTGCATGAACCATATCTATTTTATTGTCTGTTACTACGTTTTTTCAAGTGTTACTATTTTTTTGGTTGTACTTATATTTTATTGATTGTTACTGCTTCTTTTTATATGTTACTACAATTTTTTGGTTGTGAATACATCTTTTTTATAAGTGTTACTATATTTTTTTTGATGTAACTAAATCTATATTATTGTATCAGGATAACCGTTTTGGGAAGCATTAAATCCCTATAATTACCCCAACTTAATGGCCAGACTTAAATGCTCATTATTTATGTGACTCTTTTTCTATAAAAAAAAACTCATTTCTATTTTAACTTTTAAGGGTATTTAGGTCCATTAGCCAGAAAATGAAATTGTCCTTTGATCTTGATTTGTTAATTTCTTTGTCCTTCTGGTCCCTTACCCCTAAAAAGTAAGTGCGAATATGTGTGTCAAATTACAATTTCTAAGAGATACCAAAAACTCATATTATGGAGAGTGGTTAATGTTTTAACTTAATAATAAAATGACAATAACACCTCTTGTATATAATTAATGTAATGTAGTTTTCAATTTCCCGCTCTTTAATAAATAAGGGTTGATGTAAAAAAATACAATAAATAATGTTTTGAAAATATAACTACGACAGGTAAAAATGAATTTTTTCTTTTGACAACTACGACACTTAAACAGGAATGGACGGAGTAATAAATGAAAATTATAATTGTTCTTTTTTTTTTAGAAAAAAATTATAATTGTTAAGCAATGAACATAAAGATACAGTTGAGTAGATTGAGATGAATGAAGTATTGTTGAAATGTTCATTCAGGACTCCTAACAAACACTTCATGAGACAAAACGATTAGCTAGTTAGACAAAACGATTAGCTAGTTAGTGCAGTTCATTTGAGTTGTACAAACACTGATTCGATTGATTAATTTCTGATTCTAATTGTGTAAAACATGAAGACGTAGTCATTCTATTTTTCACGTCTTTTCTTGTATTCAACTTGTTGATGAAGTTCATGGTCGAATAAAGTTTATTTTCTCATCTGTGAATCTTATGTTTCCATGTCTGTTTTTAACATGGTATCAAAGCTATTAAGCTTCCGGTTCGTTCAATTTTGTTCTAAAAAAAATTCTTTCCCCTCAATTCATACGATTAATCATCGATGCAAATTAACACGACTCGTTAAATTATTAAAAAATTGATTATAGGTGCCGACAATCGCCAAGCTATCAGTTTTTCCTATGTTCGATAAGCAGGACAATCGCGACAATCTATACCCAAATTGTATAGCACACCTTTCAACAATCGTCAGATGTTTGGTGGGAACAATTGCATTAACGATCAGACTAATCCCTTGATAGGCATTCAACACACATCGGTTAATTGAACTTGATTCATTTATTTTCACAACAAAAAATCCTATGAATTTGAACCGACAGACAATATGTTTTTTTAACCACTTACAATCATATCTTTCACGACAATCGTCTAGATTAAATTTTTGGTGTTACATCAAAACAATCTTTCAATTATCAAGGCTAAATAATAAAAAGACATATTGCGATCATGAGTCGATAAAAATCAAAAAATAAGTGAGCACTAACAATTTAATCGATCAGTACAAACAATTTTATTAATAATGATCAAAATGTATTTGAGATTTTTTTTTGTTCATCATTCGTCCACTCTATTAATGAATATAAAATGTAAAAACAAATTAAAAAAAATAAAAAACTTAAATTTGAAAAGTTACGTTATTCAGTCCTTTTCAAAGTTAGACATTGCATTTCAAAATAAATATAGATTTTTGTCCAGAAGGACAAAATTATCAAAAAATCGGAATAGAAGGACACTGTAATTTAATCAGGACAAAAGTAACAATTATGAAGTAACAAATATAAAATAACAAATGTGAAATAAAGTAAATATGGAGTAACAATTGTGAAACACAAAGTAACATTAAAACGTGAAGTAACAATTTTAAAGTAACAATTGTGATTTTTGTCCTTTATAATTATGAAAATGTTACTTTTGTCCTTCCAGACCCATTTATTAATTTTTTTGTCCTTGTGGCCCCTTACCCCAAATAAATAAATAGTAAATTGGAGTAGTAATAAACTGTGAACGTTTAGAATAATAAATAAAAAAACTAAATTGGAAAGTATTTTGACAATCGGAATATTATGGAATATTCTTTCTTATTCTTAAAATATTTTTTAAGGAAAATTAGGGTTAAGGACACAATCTGGAATATTATTAAGCAACAGGACAACTACATATTTTTTATAGGGAGAAGGACAACTGCATAATTTTTATAGCGAGAAGGACAAACAGTGAATCCCGAAAATCGGTGAATCTCCCTAGTGAATCCCGAAATCGGTGAATTTCGATAGTGAATTTCGACAGTGAATCCCGAAAATCGTGAATCCCGACAATGAATTTTGAAAATTAGTGAATTTCGACAGTGAATTTCGGCGGTGAATTTAAACAAATGAATTTTGAACACAAGTGAATTTCAATAGTGGATAAATAGTTTTGTCCTTTATGCAAAAGTTTCAAAAGACTGTCCTTCTACTCAATTGATGAAATATTTTTGTCCTTCTCCCTCATTCCCCCTATTTTTTACTCAGGAGTTTTCTTAAGGTATATAAAAGCATGGAGTCGTCCCTGAAATTCAAGCACAACGAATAGTTATTCAATTTCTTTTTTCTTTTTTGAAAGGTCAATTTCTTTTATTTAGAGAACACGAAAAAAAAAAAAAAAACAAATTAGTAGATTAAGGATGATGAGTCATAACGTCATGTCAAGAAACCTCCTATACATAGCATTGACTTTATCATTTTCTTTCGTCTCCGAAGCCCCATTTGGCGTTCACTATGATCTCCATATTATCAATCATCTTCCGGTCAACACAAATCTCCTTACCGTACATGCTTATTCAGGGAATGACGATTTGGGATACCATGATCTGAGGGTAAACGACGACTATCATTTTAGCTTTCGTCGAAATATTGGACTCCAAACAAAATTTTATGCTACTTTCTGGTGGGGTTCAAAGACAAGAAGCATGGCGATTTACGATCAAAGGATATGGAGCAAACATTGTATCAACGTCGATCCTGACAACGGCATTTGTATATGGGTAGTGATGGAAAGTGGATTTTATTTAGCTAAGAAAGAAAATTATACAGATGATGATCTTACCTACATGAATTGGTGGATCGATCAATAAAATCAATAGTGTATGATTAATGTTAGTGTTAAGAATAAAGTTTGCATTTTTTCTTTTTCTTTTTCTTTTTTATTTATGTACAACAACCCATGATTTGCCAGAACGAGTCAAAAGATTAATTCATAGTAGATGGGATGTTATTTTTACGCAATATTCTGCATTGTAGCACCGCAAAAGCGGTCATATTGAAATTGAATCAGCTAGTGACGCCGACAGCGGCAGATGCAGAAAAAATATTGAACGGATGCAAAAATATTTTTTCTAAGCTATTTTTTTCCAACGGGTGCGCAATTTTTTTCCGGTGTATTATTCATTGTTTTTCTTCGGTTCAACGGGGTCCGTGGACCCCATTGTTATCAATGTGTGTCCGCCTCTGGATGCCGATGAGGTCTAGCTCAACTGGCTAAAACTGAGGTCCTGAAAAAGTATGAGGTTCTAATCCCGCTGGAGGCAATAATTTGAGAGTCTTTCAGCGTAATTTTCCTTTTTAGGAAAGTTGTACCCACATTATGTGGTGTGTTTGTCAACTATTGTGATTCTAAATAGTTGTAGTATCTTCTTTTCATCTTTAATAAACAAATCTGAGCATGTGATATAGGTCATTGCATTTCCTGCTGAAAATTATTGTTCGATTTTCATCATCGCCCCCGTATAATAATAAAAATTCCCATTCCGCATTCCTTACTTAAAAAAAAACGCGCCCCAGTATAATAAAAGGGGAATGGTATATGTACTACACATTGGTGTAGTGCAGTTTTCACTACAAGTGTAGTTTCATTGATTAAAATGAAAAGTGAAATGTTGTGGTGGGTCCCAAGAAAATGAATTGTGTTGATTGTGTTGTGTAGGATGTAGTGGTAAGATAAGTAGTGGATGTATCACTACTCATAATTAAAAGATCACCGTCACATTCTTTAAAGAGTAATGATAGAGACACAACGGTTGTGCCACAACGAGTGACACAACGGTGATCTCCACCGTTCATAATAATGAGTTAAATTAATAATGATATAAATCTAACACGATCAACAGTTGAGAATGAGATAGGTTTGCAAGGATCACATGAATTAAAGTATTTTAAGGAGTATAGAGAATGAGGCAAGAGCTGAAACTTCCTCATGGAACTGCTAACCCAATGAAAACCAAATGATAAGCCTATGGTTACCAGGTTTGCCCCAAGTGGAAAGTATACCGAGGCTTCAATGATATTCTATCAATCAGTAAGCAAGAGTGCACAAGTGGAAACCATACTAACGCTTCAACGACATTCGATCGACGATCAATCTGTAAGCAGGGTAAAAAGAATGATGCGATTGACCTTACAAAAGAATTCTTCACATCAATTCTGTTTTGTTTTATTTTTTCAGTAGCTAGGCTATTTGCGTACATATTTTCCGTGATGATTTCCGTTCGACCGCCAGTAAATTCATGTTATCACTGTTCTTTTCCATTCAGGACTATACAGGAAAAAGGAAAGAAAAAAAAAACAATAAGGATGGTACAAGATTTGACAGAGTACCGGAGAATGGTGACGTTGTGAGAAACCACTTTGCAGTAAAACAAAACCGAACGGTCAATGGATCAAGGAGGTTTTACTTGAGCATATTCACGAGACAAAACGGTTAGCTAGTTAGTTAGGATTGAAAGTTAGTTAAAAAGCAGCTCCTATACACTATATGAAAAATTAGGGATAAGGACACAATCTGGAATATTTTTAAGTAACAGGACAACTACATATTTTTTATAGGGAGAAAGACAACTGCATAATTTTTATAGCGAGAAGGACAAAAAAGTGAATCCCGAAAATCGTGAATCTTCCCGGTGAATCCCAAAATCGGTGAATTTCGACGGTGAATTTTGACAAGTGAATCCCGAAAATCGGTGAATCTCGACAATGAATTTTGAAAATTAGTGAATTTCGACGGTGAATTTCGGCGGTGAATTTAAACGAGTGAATTTCGAACACAAGTGAATTTCGACAGTGAATAAATAGTTTTGTCCTTTATGCAAAAGTTTCAAAAAACTGTCCTTCTACTCAATTGATGAAATATTTATGTCCTTCTCCCTCATTCCCCCTACACTATATATAGTGATGTAAGTCAATTTTTTGATACGTTTCACTATGATTTTAGCCCATTTTCTCGTAATTTTAATAGTATTTTTGCATCTTCGGCCATCGATTTGCAAATTTTCATAAGGATACAATAAGTAGTAATTAGTAATAAATAAATTAGTTTTAATAGTATTTTTGGGTCATTAGGATCAATCTTTTGTAGGCGGGTTTACGCTTGGTATTTTTGGCGTGTCATTGCAGGATCTTAGGTTGACCAAGCCTCGGGAGAGATGATTTTGATGTGACCAAGACACGTTTGTACGGTGCGAAGCGTGTACCCGAAGCCGTGGAGTTCTTACGAGTCAATTGTCTCGAGCATTTTTATTCCCAGCTGAATTAAATCGACTTTTGACCCAACTTAGAGGCATAATTCGGTTTGGACATCTTCATGAGAATTGTAGATCTTTGAACAAGCTTTCCAATGCATCTTGAATCACTCAAATAAAAGGTCTACGTAAAGTTATGAACAATTTACTGAAGACGGTTCAAGCTGAATCGTCTATTCGAGCCGAACATCAGGCAGCCCGGCTCGTTACGCGTTTAACACTATAAAAACGAGAATTTCCTGCACATTTCTCATACACAATATATAGTTCAATTGAGTTGTACAAACACTAATTCGTTTGATTCATTTCTATTAATGTAAAATATAGTTGTGTTTCATTGAATAATCTGTTGTACAATGGGTTGTTTATATAGCTAACACACTAGGGACATAAACGGAAATAATTACAATGATTATGCCCTACACTACTCGGCCCTGGTTTCGTGTGCAAGGGTTTCACAGCCGTCAATACGCCCCCGCAATCCCATGGGAATGGAATGAACATGGAGATTGGCCTTCAAGTCAGTGAAACGAATGTGACCAAGCGGTTTGGTGAGAAGGTCGGCCAATTGATCTTTGGAGGAAATGAAGGCGACACGCAACTTGTTGAGAGCAACCAACTCACGAACATGATGGAAATCAATTTCTATATGCTTCGTCCGAGCATGGAAAACCGGATTGGCCGTAAGGTAAGTGGCGCCAATGTTATCACACCACAACGTAGGAGGTTGTGAAAGATTAATTGACATATCACGAAGTAAGAACGTGACCCATTGCAACTCGGCTGCAGCATGGGAAAGGGCTTTATACTCAGCTTCGGTACTACTCTTGGCCACAGTGGCCTGTTGCTTAGAGCGCCAGCTGATTAAATTGGAGCCAAGAAAGATGCAGTAGGCACCAATGGAACGACGATCATCAGGGTCGGAGGCCCAATCAACATCAGTGAAGGCCTGTAGAGCCAGATTAGAAGATCGTGTCAATAGAAGTCCATCAGAAATCGAGTGTTTGAGATACCGCAGGATGCGCTTCACTGCCGCCCAGTGCGTGTCCCGAGGAGCGTGCATAAATTTGCTAACTTTGTGTACAACAAAGGCGATGTCAGGGCGAGTAAAGCCAAGATACCGGAGACCGCCAACGATGCTACGGTAAAGGGAAGCATCCGCAAATGGTTGACCGTCAAGGCGGCTCAGACGAAGATTAGAGGCCATTGGCGTGACACACGGTTTGGCCGTGGTCATGCCAGCACGCTGTAATAATGTGTGGATATATTTGCGTTGACTGAGAAGAAGGCCATCAGGAGTAGGGATTGCCTCGATTCCAAGAAAATAGGATAAGGAGCCAAGATCCTTAACCGGGAAATGCGAAGATAAATAATCAATAATCCGTCGAACTAGATCACCGAGAGGTACTCGTAAGCAAAATATCATCGACATAGATTAAGACAAAAATAGAGTGAGAGCCATGACGATAGACATATAGGGAGGTGTCACCGTGGAAGGCCGAAATCCAAACTTCCTAAGAACATCAGTGAGTCTAGAAAACCATGCACGGGGTGCCTGCCGAAGACTGTAAAGACTACGTTTGAGCTTGCAAACGTGAGTAGGATAATCAAGATGACGAAATCCCTGGGGCTGCTGCATATACACTTCCTCATTCAGAAATCCATGTAGAAATGTGATAAGCGTTTTTGCTACTATCAAAATAAAATTTATAAAACTCGAAAACCTAATGCAAAACTCACTTTTTAACCGACATTGGATCGGGTCAATCGTAGGTAGTGCGTTCGGAGTACGAGGTCGATCCCACAGAGAATCGGGTCGTTAAATCTAGTTCGATTAATTCTTCTAACTCGAAAACTAAAACAAAAAAAATAAACCGGACAGAGGATTGTCACCCAAAGCCAGGAAAGGTAGTTGCGGACAAACATAAATAAAACTACATCTAGAAAAACAAGTAAAACTAACTAGCGCCGAACAAACATGAACAAAACAATGATCAACTTATCCCAACAAACCATCACCCCACCGGAAGAAATAAGATAAACATACATTCACTCATAAGCTATCTTGGATTATTATCTTATCTAAAGAAGCGTTTCCTCTTTCGATTTATCACGCCATTAATTAGTTTACCTCTCGGTCTTAACTAATATCTATACGAAGCAAAGATATGGATTTAATCCTAATCTTAACAACATTATCCCTCAACTTCCGTGTGTTGGAATAATAATTGCTAATCTCTCTCACGGCAATCTAACGAATCTATTAACTTCCGTTATCTAAATTCGATTAACATAAAGCATACAAAACATGAAAGAAAACAAGAACAACCTAATGAAATAAACACATGAAAAATCCTATCTTTCCGGTAACGGTGATATCCCTCGATTCAATTCTAAGATAATCTTGTGTCGAATTAATCAAATTGTGATCCTCTCGTAAATCTAGATATTTAACCTACGAACTTCCGTTATGTATAGATTAAAAATCTAATCTTTCCTATGGTGATCTAAACTACACCGACTTCCGTCATACGGTAGTATCAAATCATGCAATCATCTCTCGATTTAAATGCAAGATACGTATAAACATAGAAAAGAAACAATTCAAAACAAAACTTACAAGATCATCCATGAAAAGAAATAAAAGTTGCACTGGAAAAAGCTTCACATAGCTCGATCATGGCTGCCTTAGCCTTATTCATCATAGAAGAAACGAAAAACAAAAGAAATAACCTAATCTAACCTCGGATCACCCGAGCACAAGGCTCGGGTGACCGGCCTTCAAGCTCCAAAGTGCGGCTGCTCTCTCAAGAATATGTGTAATGTCTTATGTTGTTTTTTTTTTTTTTTTCTCTCCATGAGAGATATTATATAAGGGAGGTGTATAAGGGAGGTATCATTTGGGGGAGGCTAGGAGTTAGTTGGGTAGGCTTGGAGTAATGATGAGTTTGTTAGATAGGCTTGGAGTTTGTTAGGGAGGCATGGAGGTGCAAATAAATATCTCCGGCTCGTCCGTTTTTTCAGCTGTTCGGAAAAAAAATCATAACTTGAGTTGTAGACCTCCGATTGACGTGATTCAAAATGCGTTGGAAAGCTCATTTCAGTATCTACAACTTTCATCAAGACCTCGTCCCCTGAAAATGCCTCTAAGTCGGGTCAAATTTCCATCGAAAACAGGTTACGGTAGAAGTGCGTTGGAAAATATTGATCCGTTGATCTCGTAAACTCGTGGCATCTTCTTCTCTTCCTCAAAAATCTATCTTTTAGGACTCAAAACATGTTGTTACATGGGATATTTTGAAAGCCTTAATCACCAAGTTTGGTGATCAAAATATCAAGGATATTTATTTTGTGATCAAATAAATATCCAAGGGAATATGCTTGGAATATTCCCGTAAAATATCCAAGATATTTATTTTTGCAAGCTAAGCACACGGGGTGATCATTCAAGCCTTGGACGCCCGTCCACTTCCTCGGACACCCGTCCGGTAAGTTTTTGAACTCTCCGATCCGATTTCGCTCCGTTGGACGCCGCTCACTTCTTTGACGCCTGGTCCAAATTCGAAGATCACAAACTTGATTTCTTTCCTTAATCTTCCAATCTTCCATAAATCTCTTTAGCTCTTTCCAACTTCGAATTTAGCTCTCTAAAATCATCTTTTCCATCATCAATGAGTATCTACAAGAGGATCAAACATACCAAAGCGTAACATAATTCCAAAATAATATAAAATCATCATTTAAGCACATAATTCGTTACGTTTTGCAATTTAACTCTTAAAAACATCATTTACTCAATATTTCACTATAACGCTCGATTTCTATGGAAAACATCCATATATGGGGAAATTGATAGAAAATATATCGTTAAAAATCATACAATTTGACCCTAAACAATACCCCCACACTTAGCTTTTTGCTCGTCCCGAGCAAAACAAAACAATAACATAGCTCGAGATAAATAAACATCTTAGCAAATATAAAACATATTCAATAGTTTAGAGGTTCGCCCAAGTGTGTGTGCATAGCCATAATAAATTTCCACTAAATCCACACTTGAAATTGATTCAAGCAAAACTAGCTAATACCCCCTTCAACTAGAGACAAATGACACTTACAAGATGTACCCTACAAAACGTGACATATCCCGAAAATTATGATAGAATACATCTAGAACCTTTTCGACATACTCGAGGATAATCCCTACAAGATATATTTTAGTTTATACTAGGTATAAGATTAACGATAACCAAGTCTTTAATTAATTTTTTTTTTCACTTTTATACGCACATTAGAATGAGCTCTTTCCCGTCATAGTAGAATAGGATGTTTCGTGATAACACCCTACCTTACTCAAATCATAGGGTAGCTTCTTCTAACCTTGTCGTGAGCTTTTAGTCATCATAGTGGTATAGGACATTTCGTGACAATGCCTTACCTCACTCCAATCATCGACTAGCTTTCGACACACCCATTTATTTATGTGATTACTTAGAGATTTACGGCTAGCAAAGTGGTAAAAATTATTTTTTTTTCTAATGACCACTGAGCATAACACCTCAAGTAAACAATTTATTCATTATTATTATTTTTTCAAAGACTTTAGTTACGTTTCACTTATCACATTCAAACATTCAGATATTCACAGTATATCATACTCTGGATCTAAACATAAACTATTATAAATCTCACGATATATACGTTAGGACTGAGTACACGACTTATAAGAAAATCAAAAATCACTAATCCAAAAAGGGTATAGCTTTATATTTTATAGCTCATCATTCACTATGGCACGTGAAAAATAGTGTTGGGTGAAACAACTAAATTTACTAAATATGCAAAATAACGCATCAATGATATAAAACTCAAATAAAGACATGCAATGCTTACTCGGGACAAAACAAAAAATTTTGAAAATTTGGCTCATTTTCGCATAGAATAAAGCAAATGAGTGTAGATACATATCGATCATTCCCCTCCCCCACACTTAGATTGCAACTTATCCTCAAGTTGTACAGAAATAAAAATTTAGGGACTTAGCTGATTTGTTATTGATTCGAAGAGTGGCTGAAGAGGACAACAATGGTGATGTCATATGGAGTCCTTTTCCAGCAACGACTTCCAAAGTAGCTTGACAAAAACAGCGATGAATGGCGTGGTTTTCACCAAACAAATTCATAAAATACTCAAGACAACGGTGATTAAACAAGCTCTCTAACCGGCAGTGGACCGGGTCGATTGCGAGTAAAGCTACAGGAGTCCGAGGTCGAACCCAAAGGAATCGTGCTTGCAAGTACCAAAGTGAACGTAATGCTTAGTCTAAGTGATCAAAGTTCTTAAGGTTTTGTTTACTACAACGGCACTAAATGAATCTAACTAACGAGTCTAAAGATAAAAAGAGAGAAAGAAGATTAAACTACTCGGTTTTAAAGATAATTAAAGAGACATAGCCGAACCATGATCAAAATAGCTAATATCACCCAAAGGAAAGACAAAACCGGGAGTGTGCAATAACGACGAACTCTTGCATTCAATTTCACGGGTACGTGCTCCTAATCCCGGTGCTAAGGTCCGAACAAATCTTCCCCAACACCTTATGTCAAGTCAACTAACCTATCCTAAGAGAGATTCCTCCACAAGACAATCATGCACAAGAGCCGTGTAAACGTTGAAAACGAGTAGCCTCGCACTACAATGCGATCCTAGAACCCTTTTCCCACACCCTCTCTCTCGAACAACTCTCAAGAGTGATGTGTGTGATTTTTGACCTAGGTGATCAATCTAGCCCAAATCCGTTATAACGAGTTCTAAGACGTGAAATACGCAAGGAACAACAATAAAAAGCACTACCCACTCCCAATTTCATCACCCAAAGGGTGATTTCACTAAATTTCACATGATTTGGCTATGAAGATGTTTAGCTACACATTATATTAATCAAAACATGCATAAAACAAGAATAAGAGCCATAACAAGTAAAAGAGAAGAGAGATATACCATAAAATTGCGTAAATTCGAGATTAGATCCAAAAAGTACAAAATAGAGAAGTAATTAAAAGGTGGTCTCTTAGTGTTTGGAATGAAAATCTAAGCTAAGTAATGGAAAGATTATGCTAAGATATTGTTGATTTACACTAAGAGAGAGTATTCTAAGCTATTACAAAATTCGAGCTATGAAAGGGGTAGAGTTTGGCTAAGAAGATGAATAATAATCCCAAAATGGACTAAGGGGGGTATTTATAGGTGGAGGGAAAATCCCGCAGATTTTGGTTCGAACGCCGGTTCCCGATGAGTGGAACGTGCGTTCGCTTGAAGTTCCGGGGCGCGCTAAGGGCTTTTGTCTTGCGAAACGCCGGTTTACGGTGCATGGAACGTGCGTTTAAGAGGTCCGGAACGCACGTTCCAAGGTAATTGCTAAACCGGCGTTTGAAGGAGCCGAACTCGTATGACTCGGCAACTCGGGAACGCCGGGTTTGAGGGTGGGAACGCCGTTTGGAGACCGGAACGCCGGTTTGAGGGTTGGAACGTGCGTTTGGACCCCGTGCCACCAATTCTTCACTTTTTCTCCCTTTTCCACCTCTTTTCTCGCCTCGGTTATGTTTCTCATTGTAAACCATTGCCTTTCGGGTCCTCGAGACATCAATACCCTACATCATCACAATGACCAAAAACAACCAAAACATTCCAAAGGGTAAACGTGCTCGGGAATGGGGTCAATATCATCAAAAAGAGGTGGTAAACTATCAAAATGACGGAATTACCCCCGTGCGAGGAACTCACAATATTACCCCGAAAGTGGTCTAAATTATCCAAAAATGTGTTGAAAATGTGGTAAACGGAGGCCAAACAATGTAGCGGAGTCACGTAAAGTTGACTCCCATCAACCACCCCACACTTAGCCTTTGCTCGTCCTCGAGTAAAATGGGCGTTTTAAAACAAACCAAGGGATTCAACTTTATGATGTAGGTGCTACTACTCACATTCTCAAGGTGACCACAAAGTAAGAAACACGAACATATACACATTGGCGCAACATTATCAAGAAAATGGAGTGTGTGTGGTGCCAAGCTAAAACCAAGTGCTCAAAATGACCGTCGGGGCTTGAATCCCAACCAAACGCCTACCAACCGTCTCATAATCACTAGCCTCTCCACTAATCAAGGTCACTAAGTTTGGACACGATCGAGCAGACTTGAAGGGTTATAATGTTAGGCTAGGGTGATTCCGGTTAATCGAAAAGGATATTTTGGGAATTGGAGAAAAAGAAGTACGAGTGAACCTAATCAACAAGTGTACCACTTCATCTCTACTATACAAACCATCCAAACTCCTTTTGATTATTTTTAACACTTTGGGAACCATAGAATGCTAACATACCCGAACTCATTGCCTAATTCAACTATGTTTCAAGTTTCGTAAGGCGAGGTCGAATACATTAGCACCTATCTCACTATCCCAACTCCAACATCATAAGTATAACTTTTGAGCTCATTACTTTGATTCCAACCCTTTATTTTATAAACTCCAAACTCTTATTCGTTGAGAACTTTCTAATTTATTTTGAACTTTGATTGATCGAGTTCTCTTTTTTTTTTTTTTTTTTTTTTTTTCACAGATTTCTCTTTTCTTTTTGGGCCAAACCCAAACATTACACCCAAATGAGCTCCTCTTCTCCTTATAGCTCCAAACCAAGAAAACACCAACCCATCACAAGACATCATTTCCCCCCACCCCACACTTGCCTTAGCAAGTGTGGCCTAACAAAAGACTAAGTCCACTCGTAGGGTATAAAATGAAGGAAATGTGACCATAATAAGGCTCAAGGGTAGGTTTCTGACTAAGTAACAAAACGGCTATAAGCGAATGGTGGTCGACCATTCTATCAAGGCCGAGAGGGGCTACGAAGGGCAAATGTTCCGGTTAAGGCTTATTTGGCTATGGTAGGGTCAAAAGAACGCCAAAACCGTCATCCCATGTCCTACTTAGGTAAACCTATGACATTTCGTCTCGAGACTCGTGGTATGAAAGGTGGTAGTAATCAAATTGTGCACAAAGTGTAGCTTTCGTGAAATGATAAACTCCATTCTCAAGATAATATCAAACCGCAATGCATATGTTCGGGATCCCGACTAAGGTGATCACCACTCGATTGTGAGAATAACACATACAACACGGTGTTAAGACCCTTGAAAAATTTTAAAAATTAACCAAAAATCGACTCGAGCCCGATCATAGGCTAAGCATACCACATTTATAGCACATTCAACAACAAAAACAAGAAAACGGCTAAGTCTCCCACCCCACACTTAAACGAAACACTGTCCTCAGTGTGTGAGAGATAAAAAGAAAGGAGGACTTAGCTGTTTATTCGAAACCCGGCAGAAAGGCGCAACCGACACTCGAAACTCGTGACACCCTCGTATAAGTTCATCCCGAAACCTAAAGCGAGACAACAGAAACAAAGAAAGCGTATGCACGGGAAAAGTCCACGTGCTAAAGATCAAGCAAAGGTAAACGGGTGCGTAAGAAAACGAGTCCATGCCACGAAACGATATCAAAGCATGCCGAGGGGAACAGGATATGCAATGGACGGATACAATATAACAATAAAACTCAGAACATCCACGCCTGCGAAAATAGTAGACAAATATCCCAATAAAATGTCAATCACAAGGGATAAAAACATGCACGGTCAAACAGGCCTCAGGGGCTGAACAATTGCCTCAAAGTGAATCAGTCAAAAGTACCCACAAATAAATGAAAAACAGACTAGCCAAAAGAAGCTGCAACTCTCAAAAGAAATGCAGAAATAATGAAAAAACAAGCTAGCTGCTCTGGCCCTGTACATCAAATTGGAGGATCCTGTGTGCTGGAAGATGGTGTGCGACAAGAATCGCACTCTCGGGCCGTGTAGTCTCGAAGACCCGTCCCCACCGTCTCGAATCCGCATCCGCCCTCGCCTCGGGCCCCGTCTCTCGTCTCCACATCCACCGAGTCATCGTCTCGGCCTCTAAGTCGTCCGAACCCCTAATACCCCTCAGGGTTCGCGCTCAAACCTCTCCCCGGCTCTCGATTCTAATACCACCGCCTCTAGTTCGGACCGCTGTTTTTTGCTTCTTAGATTGGCTCTTACCAACAACAGGCATTTTCCCTTTCCTTTTATCCCCTATCTCCTTCCGTTTACCTCCCGCCATCTTCCTATATCAAGAGCAACGACACCACAACCAACACAAGGCAAACCGACCCGATTATCATCCAATACGGGATTTCAAAACAAACAACCCACAACAACCACAACGTCAACCACCACACATCACAAGGCCAAGAACACAACAAACAAACAAGAAACAAGGTACATAATCAATGACAATTCACAAACGGGGTAGGGAAAAAAAATTTGAAAAAAAATCAAAAATCAAACCCTACTCAAAACGGAAATGTAAACCAAATAGTACTGTCTTATGCTTAGATTAGCCTACGTGAGCGTTGTGGAGTGACTAACTAGCCCCGAAACAAACGAAAATGCGAAATTCGACTATGGTGAAAAATTCACCCAAGCACCGATCGAACCGGTAATTTAGTGGATTGTTGTTCGGATTTGAGTGTAGAAAACAAAAGAGGGGATCAAGAGGTGTTGATTGCAACAAAAATCGCTCAAAACGGGCTAGAAACGAAGATTTTCGAAGCAAAAAAGGGGGGAAGGGCGATGGAACGGCGGTTAGGTTTCAGAATTTTTGAAAGTGGAACGCCGGTTTGGGAAGAAGGGGGTATATATAGAAAAGGGGCCAAACGCTGGTTTGAAGGGCTTGGAACGTGCGTTTCGCATGTCTCAAACGCACGTTTGAGAAGTGGGAACGTGCGTTTCGCATAGATGGAAGCGGCGTTTGAACGAGAAACGTGCGTTTGAACCGGGGAGTTGATGCGGGGGTGAGAGGCTCAAACGCCGGTTTGGAAAATCTTGGAACACACGTTTGAAGGGCCGGGAACGCACGTTTGGACATTGGGAACGTGCGTTTGAGGGCAAAAACAGGGGAAAAAACGGGGAAAACGGGGAAATCACTCCACACGCACATCTAACCACCCCTAGACCACTCTAGACTCTTACTCAATCAACTTAAACCACAAAAAGGTGGGTTGCCTCCCACTAAGCGCCTTTGTTTTACGTCGTTGGCTCGACAAGATGGATTATACGGTGCCAACTTTTTCAAAGTTATACCGTTGGCACAAGGCGAGAAAGGGTAGAAAGATAGAAAGATGGATTTAGAATTATACGAGTCAAGGTTTAAAGTCCATGACAAGACTTACAAGATTCATCACAAGGTACGGGATCTTCAAGATGCACTATTTCTAGTGCTTCATCGTAGGGCAACCGCTCATACCTTTTCAACCGCAAGCCATTAGTGGTGAACGTGCCAAACTTAGGATGGGTGATTTCGATAGCACCGGACGGATAGACTTTTGACACAACATAGGGACCGGACCACCTAGACTTCAACTTCCCTTGGAAGAGATGCAAACGAGTATTGTAGAATAAGACTTCGTCACCCTCATTGAAAACACGAGGTTTAATCAACTTATCATGGAGTAACTTAGTCTTTTCTTTATACTTTGTGGAAAGGTCATAAGCACATAGGCGGAACTCATCTAATTCATTTAATTGGGCCATACGCTTCTCACCAATTAAGGTATCATCGAGGTTAAGCATTTTGATGGCCCAATAAGCCTTGTGTTCGATCTCTACGGGAAGATGACAAGATTTACCATAGACTATCATGTAAGGTGACATGCCCAGAGGTGTCTTAAAGGCTGTCCTATGGGCCCACAAGGCATCATCTAACTTCAAAGACCAACTCTTGACATTCGTGTCTACCGTCCTCTCTAAGATACGCTTAATACCCCTATTCGTGACTTCGACTTGACCACTCGTTTGGGGATGGTAAGCGGTACCTAACTTGTGTTTCACTTCATACTTCTCTAAAATTTTATCAAACGGCTTGTTAGCAAAATGGCTTCCGTTATCACTGATTATAGCACGAGGCACCCCAAACCTACAAAAGATGTTCTTTCTAAGAAAACGGATAACAACATTCCTATCATTGGTGGGTGAGGCTAAGGCTTCGACCTATTTGGACACATAATCACACGCGACTAGAATGTACTTGTTACCACACGAAGAGGGATAGGGGCCCATGAAATCAATGCCCCATACGTCAAAAATCTCACACACTATGATCGGCTTCGAGGCATCTCACTCCTTCTAGATATACGACCGGATCTTTGACAAGCATCGTAAGATTTCACATAAGCATGTGCGTCTCGAAATAGAGTGGGCCAATATAGCCCACTTTGCAATACTTTCAAAGCGGTTCTTTGCCCCGAGAAGTGGCCTCCGGCCTCTTTGTCGTGACAAAACGAAAGAGCACTCAAAATCTCACTTTTCGGGATGCACCTCCTCGAATACCATCCGAACACAACCTATAAAGACAAGGATCTTCCCACACATACTTACCCACCTCACTAAGGAATTTACGCCTTTGGTTCGAGTCAAGGTCGGGGTCTACGAAACCGCACTCGTGGTAGTTGACAAAAGGAGCAAACCAAGGACTACCTTCCTTACCGACTTTTAGAAAGTTGCCTCTCTTAGCCGGAAGAAGGGTGTCAAGTGCATACGAGTTGCTCGTGAGGGAAAGAGTCATTTATCTCGGTTTGTGCTTTAACCAACTCCTCACTAAGCTCCATACGACTTAAGTGGTCGGCTACGACATTCTCACAACCTTTCCTATCACGGATCTCTAAATCAAACTCTTGCAAGAGCAAGATCCACCTCAAGAGGCGGGGCTTGGCATCTTGCTTGGCAAAGAGATAACGCAAAGCGGCATGATCCGTGTGGACAACTACCCGAGAACCTACGAGATGAGACCGAAACTTATCAAACGCAAAGACGACCGCTAAAAGCTCTTTTTCGGTGGTGGTGTAATTCGTTGGGCCGGATTCAAGGTGTGACTTGCATAAGCAATGGGCTTGAAGATTTTATCGATCTTTTGACCGAGGACCGCACCAACCGCGGTGTCACTCGCATCACACATGAGCTCAAATTCTTGATCCCATTTCGGAGCAACTAAGATGGGAGCGGTTATAAGCAATTGCTTGAGCATCAAAAAGGCTTCAACACAAGCTTTGTCAAAATCAAACGGGACGTCTTTTCCAAGAAGAAGAGTAAGAGGACGGGCTATTTTCGAGAAATCCTTGATGAACCTACGATAAAACCCCACATGGCCTAGAAAACCCCTAAGAGTCTTTAGGTTGGTGGGCATAGGAAGCTTAGCTATCGCTTCAACCTTAGCCTTGTCTACCTCTATACCCTTACTAGATATCTTATGCCCTAAGACTATCCCTTCCGTAACCATCAAATGACACTTCTCCCAATTGAGCACCAAGTTTGTCTCCTCACATCTACCCAACACCTTTTCAAGGTTATCTAGACATTGTTCAAAGGAATCACCAAACACGCTAAAATCATCCATAAAGACTTCTAAAAACTTTTCTATCATATCCGCAAATATGGCCACCATGCACCGTTGGAATGTCGCGGGTGCATTACACAACCCAAAAGGCATCCTACGGAAGGCAAAGGTACCATAGGGGCAAGTATAGGTAGTCTTTTCTTGGTCCTCTAAAGCCACATGTATTTGGTAATACCCACTAAACCCATCAAGGAAACAATAAAAGGCATGGCCACTCAATCTTTCCAACATTTGATCAATAAAGGGAGAGGGAAGTGATCTTTACGGGTTTGGTCATTTAGCTTACGATAATCAATGCAAATTCTATGACCACTTACCAAACGCTTAGGTACCTCCTCACCTTTGTCATTGATCTCCACGGTCATACCTCCCTTCTTCGGCACCACTTGGGTGGGACTCACCCACTTGCTATCCGAGATGGCATAGATAATCCCTAGCTTCAACATTGTGACCACGTCCTTCCTCACAACCTCTTGGAGGTGTGGATTGAGTCTTCTTTGGGGTTGCCTTACCGGCTTTGCTCCATCTTCCGAATAATCTTGTGTTGGCAAATGGTGGGACTAATACCCTTAAGATCGCACATCTTCCACCCGAAAGCACGCTTATGCTTCTTAAGCATCTTCACTAACTCATCTTCCTGCAAAGCCGTTAGTGTAGAAGAAATAATCAAAGGAAGTAAATCATCATTTTCAAGAAAAACATACTTCAAATGAGGTGGAAGCGGCTTCATTTTCAAATCTTTCGGAGGATCCTCAATTGATGGCTTTTCTAGCTCTCCTTCAAGCCCAAGATCAATCTTCTCAGTCCACCTCTCACCCACGAAAGCCGTCTCTTCGAGCTCTTTTGCTTCCTCTTCCAATTCTTCTTCCTCATCATGTTCCGTACTTACTCTTTCCATGCCTTCATCGGATTTATCTTTATATTCCCGCATGTCAACATGTTCCGAAACGCAAGGATATATAGCATCAATAGAAAAACAAATCCTCGGTGCTCTCCTTAGGATGTTTCATGGCTTTATAGACATTGACCGCGACTTTTTCATCTCCAACTCTCAATATTATCTCACCGCTCGCAACATCTATCAAAGTCCTCCCGGTATTTAAAAAGGGACGTCCTAACAACAAAGGTGTTTTGGAGTCCATCTCCATGTCTAGCACCACAAAATCTACCGGGAAGGCAAACTTATCCACTTTCACTATGACATCCTCTATCACTCCCATAGGCTCCCTTATAGACCTATCCGCCATTTGAAGGGTCATCCCCGTTGGCTCCAACTCTCCTAGGTCAAGACTCTCATATATAGCACGGGGCATTAGGCTTACACTAGCCCCCAAATCACATAGAACACTAGGAAAATGAGTCGTACCAATAGTAACCGGGATAGTAAAACTACCCTTGTCCCTAACTTTCGGGGGAATCTTAGACTTTCCATTAAAAATAGCGGAACACTCTTCATTTAAACACACAACTTCTTGCATCTTACCCTTTTTAGTTAGTAACTCTTTCAAAAACTTACAATACGAGGGCATGTTTGCAAGTGCTTCAAGGAAAGGAATGTTCAAATCAATTTTTCGTAAAATCTCAATGAATCGAGTTTGTGCCTTATTCAAGCAACTTTGTCTATGATTCTTAGGGGGATACGGGAGAGTACTCAAATCAAAATCTTTAGAAGGAGGAGAGATCATACCTTTCTTACCTTTGGAACGTGGGGAAGACGGCTCTTTCATTGGCTCTTTCCCTTCTCTTCTAGTTGGTTCCTCATCTTTCACATCGATGACCACATAATCTCCCCTAGCTTGAGCTTCTTTCCTTTCTACTTCCTTCTTCTTGACATACTCCCCATGATCTTCATCATCTTCAATCCCATCTATATCACCATCCATAGCTCCCGCTTCGGTCTCAATGGAAGTTTTTCTAGCCTTGTCCTCCCACAAGACTTTCTTCTCTCCATTAGTTCTCAACACTTTACCACTTCGAGTTAAGATGGCGTTCACACTTCTCGGATTTTTTTCGGTGTTACTCGGTAAACCGCCCTTCAACTGAACATGTTCCACCACTTGACCAAATTGTGTCTCAAGATTTTTTATGGCGGACCCATGTTTGTAGTTCATCTCAACCATGTCCTTCTTTATCTCCGCAAAGTTTTTGTTCATTTGTTCCAAGATGACATCGGTTGAACTCTTTTGAGGTATAGGAGCCAAAGGAGGAGGGTTTTGATGATTGGTAGAACCCTGTTGATTATACCCTCCTTGTTGCCTTTGGTGTGGAGGTTGATAGACATGCCCTTGTGAAGATTGGCTTTGATTTTGGCCTTGTCTATAACCTTGGTTTAGTCCTTGGTTTTGATTCCGGTTCCAACCTTGATTGTTGTTATTCCTCCAAGAACCATCACCTTGATTTCCATAGTTCCCTCCTTGACCTTGTCCCACATAGTTCACATCTTGGGATTCTTCATACGGTTGCCCACCTTGTTGTTCCCCCATATATTGGCCTTGATAGGGGCTTTGAGATTGATTTTGATATTGAGGCCCCGTATTCCATTGCTCCATCGAGCAAATACTCATCATCCGCTTAGCCAACTCATTCATGTTATCTTGAGAAAGAGTGCTAGGTTGCCCTTGAGTCGAGGATTGAGGATAGGCCATGTTTTGGGCTTTGGTTGTCATCCTACAATCCTTTGCCGAGTGTGGTCCGCTACAAATTTGGCAAAGCTTAGCGCTCTCATTCTCCTTTTTCAATCTCCCTAACTCGTTGTTCCATCGCTTGTACTTGAGCATGATATTGATCATTTGCTTCAACTTCTTTCACTTCAACCAAACCGGGCTTCTTGCTTCTTGTCCCCTTTCTACTTGACGATATATATTGCCTCGAGGTCTCGGAAATCTTCTCAATTTGGTTCATAGCTACTTCGGGTACCATACTCATAATATCTCCATTGCATGAAGCATGCAACGTACTTTGATGAACTTGATCCAAACCCCGGAAGAAAGCATGAACTACCTCGTACGATCTCAATCCGTGCCCCGGGCACTCCCTCAACAAAGCCTTAAACCGATCCCATGACTCATGAAGCTCTTCTCCTTCATATGCATTGAACGACATTATAGCTTCTTTCATATCCATGGTCTTCGACGGGGGTAATATTTGAGTAGAAAAGTCTTTACCACTTCCTCCCATGTGTGTAAAGAGTCATTAGGCAACGAATCATACCACCTCTTAGCTTGCTCTTTCAAGGCGAACGGGAAAAGCATAAGTTTGAGTGCCTCATCACTCACTCCATTGATCTTCGTCGAGTTCACTATTTGGAGAAAGTGATCAATGAATAAGTGAGGATTTTCTAAAGCGGTGCCCTTGAATATAGCATTATCTCCCAACAAATGTATGATGTTTCTATTCAATTCCAAGTTGTTGGCGGCCACCGGTGGCATTCGGATTGGACTATGCCCCATGTTTGCCGTAGGAGCTAGCACAAAATCTCTACAAGTCAAACCACCTTGGTTTTGCTCTTGTTGACCGTTAAACCAATTTGGCATCGCGTTTGCACCTTGATTGTGAGCTTGGTTCGATTTTGTTGAAACCGATTCAACATCCATGCATTGAACTCGTTGCATAAGAGCGGGATCCATTTGATTCCCTTGGGCCTCATGTTGAACATTCGAGGAATAGGCCCATTCGCATTCACAACGTTGTGTCCTTGTCCATTCCCATCTCCTTGTGCATTGTTGTTGACAAGAGGCGGGTTTGGAACTGGGATTCCATTATTATTCACCAAATTTCCTTCCAAACCTTGTCCACCTTGTTGTGCCATGTCGGATCCTTCTCCCAACTCACCCAAACTATCCTCTTCTATGACCGGAATCAACTCCTCTACTTGACGACCTCTCCTTCGTTGACTGTTTCTACGCCTTGCGTAAGCTTCAATCCCGTCTATGTAAGGTTCGAGTGGTGTTTGAGACCTCCGGGTCATGCACTACAAAAAGCAAACAACAAGAAAACAGTAAAATAAAACCTAGGCCCAAGCCTTCGGTTCACTTACAAGATATCACAAATAGCACACAACTTCCCCGGCAACGGCGCCATTTTGATGAGCGTGGTTTTCACCAAACAAATTCATAAAATACTCAAGACAACGGTGATTAAACAAGCTCTCTAACCGGCAGTGGACCGGGTCGATTGCGAGTAAAGCTACAGGAGTCCGAGGTCGAACCCAAAGGAATCGTGCTTGCAAGTACCAAAGTGAACGTAATGCTTAGTCTAAGTGATCAAAGTTCTTAAGGTTTTGTTTACTACAACGGCACTAAATGAATCTAACTAACGAGTCTAAAGATAAAAAGAGAGAAAGAAGATTAAACTACTCGGTTTTAAAGATAATTAAAGAGACATAGCCGAACCATGATCAAAATAGCTAATATCACCCAAAGGAAAGACAAAACCGGGAGTGTGCAATAACGACGAACTCTTGCATTCAATTTCACGGGTACGTGCTCCTAATCCCGGTGCTAAGGTCCGAACAACTCTTCCCCAACACCTTATGTCAAGTCAACTAACCTATCCTAAGAGAGATTCCTCCACAAGACAATCATGCACAAGAGCCGTGTAAACGTTGAAAACGAGTAGCCTCGCACTACAATGCGATCCTAGAACCCTTTTCCCACACCCCTCTCTCGAACAACTCTCAAGAGTGATGTGTGTGATTTTTGACCTAGGTGATCAATCTAGCCCAAATCCGTTATAACGAGTTCTAAGACGTGAAATACGCAAGGAACAACAATAAAAAGCACTACCCACTCCCAATTTCATCACCCAAAGGGTGATTTCACTAAATTTCACATGATTTGGCTATGAAGATGTTTAGCTACACATTATATTAATCAAAACATGCATAAAACAGTAAATAAGAGCCATAACAAGTAAAAGAGAAGAGAGATATACCATAAAATTGCAGAAATTCGAGATTAGATCCAAAAAGTACAAAATAGAGAAGTAATTAAAAGGTGGTCTCTTAGTGTTTGGAATGAAAATCTAAGCTAAGTAATGGAAAGATTATGCTAAGATATTGTTGATTTACACTAAGAGAGAGTATTCTAAGCTATTACAAAATTCGAGCTATGAAAGGGGTAGAGTTTGGCTAAGAAGATGAATAATAATCCCAAAATGGACTAAGGGGGGTATTTATAGGTGGAGGGAAAATCCTGCAGATTTTGGTTCGAACGCTGGTTCCTGATGAGTGGAACGTGCGTTCGCTTGAAGTTCGGGCGCTAAGGGCTTTTGTCTTGCGAAACGCCGGTTTACGGTGCATGGAACGTGCGTTTAAGAGGTCCGGAACGCACGTTCCAAGGTAATTGCTAAACCGCGTTTGAAGGAGCCGAACTCGTATGACTCGGCAACTCGGAACGCCGGTTTGAGGGTGGGAACGCCGGTTTGGAGACCCGGAACGCCGGTTTGAGGGTTGGAACGTGCGTTTGGACCCCGTGCCACCAATTCTTCACTTTTTCTCCCTTTTCCACCTCTTTTCTCGCCTCGGTTATGTTTCTCATTGTAAACCATTGCCTTTCGGGTCCTCGAGACATCAATACCCTACATCATCACAATGACCAAAAACAACCAAAACATTCCAAAGGGTAAACGTGCTCGGGAATGGGGTCAATATCATCAAAAAGAGGTGGTAAACTATCAAAATGACGGAATTACCCCCCGTGCGAGGAACTCACAATATTACCCCGAAAGTGGTCTAAATTATCCAAAAATGTGCTGAAAATGTGGGAAACGGAGGCCAAACAATGTAGCGGAGTCACGTAAAGTTGACTCCCTTCAACGGTACCTGCACCACTTGAAAAACACAGAAACATCTCGGGGAACAAAGGGTTATACATGTAAAACACATGGAAAAGAAGTCGAGATTTTTTCGATTAAGCTCATATAAGGATGGACATATACATGGAACATTACAAAATAGTAGGCTAGGTGCAACTACATGAAAGTATACTATAATGCAGCCTACATGACATGCAATCCTAAAAATAAAATAAATAAAAATAAATTCGACAGCTCAGCCGAGCAAGTTGACCCTTGACAACTACACGGTGACTACGACCCGTGCGAAACAAAATAAAAACGAGGTAGTATTACGGAAACCGACGATTAACTACGCTCAAGAAAAATAAAAGAAAAATAGAAAAACAATGCAACTAGATGACATGTTACTAAATGATATGCATCTAAATGATATGCAAAAATAAAAGAAAATAAAAGCAAGAAAACTAGCCCACTCATTAGCAACATGACATGTATATAATAAACGTCTACCAAATAATGACAGGTTACGATAAACGACAGTGTTGTTCATTACATGCAGTGTAGACGCGCCTTAAGACTCATAAAAAGTGATAGCATTATGGAAAACCAACAGTTAGCTATACTAAACAGATATAACTCATATGGCCAAAGACGTAGCATACGGAAAACCGACAGTAACTACCCAAATGAGTTATAAAAATAACAAGGAAGCACATAAGTCTCAAAGCTCACAAGATTCATCACAGCGGTATGTAGCATACGGAAACCGACATTAGCTACTAATTAACAATAAGACCAGTTATAGCATACGAGAACCGACATTAGCTATAACATGCATAGATGAATCAAGTATATTAAAGTAAATCAATTATTTAACATGGATTCGTAGATGGAAAGATATGAATATGCAAGTTCAGAACATCTACGTAAAAACAATTATAATTAGCCACAGAAGCTCAAATTAAAGTATCCATATCAAATAAAGCATTAAAAATCAAGTCAAGAGAAATCTAGAACCTGGACGTGCGTTCAAAGTCCAAACGGGCGTTCAGATGGAATTTCAAAGACCGGACGGGCGTTCAACAAACCGTACGCTCGTTCCCCGCAGATTATGAACCGGACGGGCGTTCACTTACCTTGAACGCTCGTCCAAGCATCGAATTTGCACGAAACAAGAGGAAAAATACAAGCACACCCCAAATAGCTCCAAAGATTATCAACTCATAGCAAGATCAGATCATACAAATCACATATACAGCAGCCACAGATGAATTATAGCACACGGGGTTAGATTAGCAAAACAAACATATAATTCACGTTTCATAAATTGAGTAAAAAAACTTTTTGCACCTTCTTAACCCAACGGTCATCGAAACATGGCAAAAATAAAAACTCTCAATTTAATTCACGCTACTTTTATTGAACACAGTAAATTGTAACAAAATCAAGAATTAACTCAAGTAGATTCAACAAAACACCAATTCCCCGGCAACGGCGCCACTTTTGATAAGCGTTTTTGCTACTATCAAAATAAAATTTATAAAACTCGAAAACCTAATGCAAAACTCACTTTTTAACCGACATTGGATCGGGTCAATCGTAGGTAGTGCGTTCGGAGTACGAGGTCGATCCCACAGAGAATCGGGCTGTTAAATCTAGTTCGATTAATTCTTCTAACTCGAAAACTAAAACAAAAAAAATAAACTGGACAGAGGATTGTCAGTCCAAAGCCAGGAAAGGTAGTTGCGGACAAACATAAATAAAACTACATCTAGAAAAACAAGATAAAACTAACTAGCGCCGAACAAACATGAACAAAACAATGATCAACTTATCCCAACTGACCATCACCCCACCGGAAGAAATAAGATAAACATACATTCACTCATAAGCTATCTTGGATTATTATCTTATCTAAAGAAGCGTTTCCTCTTTCGATTTATCATGCCATTAATTAGTTTACCTCTCGGTCTTAACTAATATCTATACGAAGCAAAGATATGGATTTAATCCTAATCTTAACAACATTATCCCTCAACTTCCGTGTGTTGGAATAATAATTGCTAATCTCTCTCACGGCAATCTAACGAATCTATTAACTTCCGTTATCTAAATTCGATTAACATAAAGCATACAAAACATGAAAGAAAACAAGAACAACCTAATGAAATAAACACATGAAAAATCCTATCTTTCCGGTAACGGTGATATCCCTCGATTCAATTCTAAGATAATCTTGTGTCGAATTAATCAAATTGTGATCCTCTCGTAAATCTAGATATTTAACCTACGAACTTTCGTTATGTATAGATTAAAAATCTAATCTTTCCTATGGTGATCTAAACTACACCGACTTCCGTCATACGGTAGTATCAAATCATGCAATCATCTCTCGATTTAAATGCAAGATACGTATAAACATAGAAAAGAAACAATTCAAAACAAAACTTACAAGATCATCCATGAAAAGAAATAAAAGTTGCAGCTGGAAAAAGCTTCACATAGCTCGATCATGGCTGCCTTAGCCTTATTCATCATAGAAGAAACGAAAAACAAAAGAAATAACCTAATCTAACCTCGGATCACCCGAGCACAAGGCTCGGGTGACCGGCCTTCAAGCTCCAAAGTGCGGCTGCTCTCTCAAGAATATGTGTAATGTCTTATGTTGTTTTTTTTTTTTTTCTCTCCATGAGAGATATTATATAAGGGAGGTGTATAAGGGAGGTATCATTTGGGGGAGGCTAGGAGTTAGTTGGGTAGGCTTGGAGTAATGATGAGTTTGTTAGATAGGCTTGGAGTTTGTTAGGGAGGCTTGGAGGTGCAAATAAATATCTCCGGCTCGTCCGTTTTTTCAGCTGTTCGGAAAAAAAATCATAACTTGAGTTGTAGACCTCCGATTGACGTGATTCAAAATGCGTTGGAAAGCTCATTTCAGTATCTACAACTTTCATCAAGACCTCGTCCCCTGAAAATGCCTCTAAGTCGGGTCAAATTTCCATCGAAAACAGGTTACGGTAGAAGTGCGTTGGAAAATATTGATCCGTTGATCTCGTAAACTCGTGGCATCTTCTTCTCTTCCTCAAAAATCTATCTTTTAGGACTCAAAACATGTTGTTACATGGGATATTTTGAAAGCCTTAATCACCAAGTTTGGTGATCAAAATATCAAGGATATTTATTTTGTGATCAAATAAATATCCAAGGGAATATGCTTGGAATATTCCCAGAAAATATCCAAGATATTTATTTTTGCAAGCTAAGCACATGGGGTGATCATTCAAGCCTTGGACGCCCGTCCACTTCCTCTGGACACCCGTCCGGTAAGTTTTTGAACTCTCTGATCTGATTTCGCTCCAGTGGACGCCAGTTCACTTCTTTGGACGCCAGTCCAGCTGAAGATCACAAACTTGATTTCTTTCCTTAATCTTCCAATCTTCCATAAATCTCTTTAGCTCTTTCCAACTTCGAATTTAGCTCTCTAAAATCATCTTTTCCATCATCAATGAGTATCTACAAGAGGATCAAACATACCAAAGCGTAACATAATTCCAAAATAATATAAAATCATCATTTAAGCACATAATTCGTTACGTTTTGCAATTTAACTCTTAAAAACATCATTTACTCAATATTTCACTATAACGCTCGATTTCTATGGAAAACATCCATATATGGGGGAAATTGATAGAAAATATATCGTTAAAAATCATACAATTTGACCCTAAACAAAATGCATTCTGAATATCAACCTGTCGAACAACCCAATCATGTGAAACCGCAAGAGATAAAAGAGTACGAATAGTGACCGGTTTGACAACCGGACTAAAAGTGTCTGAAAAATCAACACCGGCTTCCTGATGAAAGCCCTTCGCGACAAGACGAGCTTTATAACGCTCGATGTGACCATCTGCATGTCGTTTAACGCGGAAGACCCATTTATTACCAAGAAGATTCTGAGACGGAGAATACGGAACAAGGTCCCAAGTGTCATTCTGGACCAAAGCATTAAACTCATCTCTCATGGCATCCCTCCATTCACGGTGTTTCAAGGCTTCGGTAACTGAGGTAGGCTCAAGGGCATCGGTGGTGGCAGTGAAAGCTTTAGGAAGGGGATAGCGGACGAAGTCAGGGTCCAGGCGTTTGGGTTTAAGAGTATTGGTTTTGGATCGAGTAACCATTTGATGTGGAGCAGGAGAATGAGGGGAATCGGAAGAGAAGGATTCAGCATGGGAGGTTTCGGATGCAGATGCCGGATGAATGCTAGGAGTAGGAGAGGGCAGAGAGGGCTCGGGTAAAGGGGGAGGAGGGGCCGAGAGGTCAGCTTGAGGTGGAAGGGCTAGTGCCGAAGGCAGGACAGCTGTTTCAGGAGTGTAGGAGGTGGTGGCGGGCGGGGAGGTATAAGGGAAGGAAGACTCATCAAAGACCACGTGACGGGAAATATAAATACGGCCCGAGGAAAGGTCAAGACATTTGTACCCATGATGATGAGGACTGTAACCAAGGAAAATACAAGTTTTGGAGCGGAAGTCGGTTTTGTGATTATTGTAGGGACGAAGATAAGGCCAACAAGCACAACCGAAAACACGGAAAAATGAGTAATCAGGGACACGATGATGAACCATTTCATAGGGAGATTTATAGTCGAGGACTCTAGTAGGAAGGCGGTTAATGATGTAGACGGCGGTGAGAAAGGCATCCTCCCAATAGGGAAGAGGAAGATGGGAGTGGGCAAGAAGGGCAAGGCCAGTTTCAACAATGTGACGATGACGTCGCTCAATGGCACCACTTTGTTCGGACGTGTGGGGACAGGACAAACGATGTTCAATGCCTATAGAGGTAAAATAAGTGCTAAGGCGTCGATATTCCCCACCCCAGTCGGATTGAATGGATTTTATTTTTGTGTTAAATTGGCGTTCGACCAAAGCACTAAATTGGGGAAAAATAGACTCGATATCAGATTTACGGCGCAAGGGATAAAGCCACAAATATTTAGTAAAATCATCAAGAAAGCTAACATAATATTTATTACCATAAATAGAGTCTTCGGCACATGGGCCCCATACATCGGAATAAATTAAATCTAAAGGACTCGAAGAAGTAAAAGACGACATAGGTAAAGACTGACGATGGCTCTTGGCCATTTGACACGCAACACAAACAGATGTAGGGGCTGTTGAAGGAGCCGAAATTTTATTGTGACCTAAAATTTGACGAAGAACCGGGTACGAGCAATGTCCTAAACGTTGATGCCATTGAGGGACGGAAGAACAACGAGAGGCAAGGGCTTGAGCCGGAAATTGACTGAATGATTTGGAAAAGTGGTAGAGGCCATCTTTAAGGTAGCCCCGATGGTGGATGTGGCCCGAGTAATCCTTCACAAGAAAATAATTATGGTGAAATTCGAAATAAACGGAATTATCTTTGGCAAACTGGGCAACGGATAAAAGATTATTATAAAGGGAGGGGACAACAAGCACATTATTAAGCACAAAAGATTTAGAAGGGGAGGAAATAAGTGATGAACCGGAGTGTGTAATAGTCAAACCTGTACCATCACCCATATAAAGTTGATCAGGACCATGGTAGGAATCGGCAGAGAGATTCAAGTTGCGTGGATTATTGGTGGTGTGATGAGTTGCGCCAGTGTCGGGGATCCATTCATTGGAGCCGGATGTAGATGCAAAATTAGCTTGAGGGGAACGAGTAGGACGTGGTGGGTTGAAGTTCGAGTCGAACCTATACCAACAATCATGAACCGTGTGACCAAAGCGATCGCATAATTGACACTGAACGGACTGACTGGATGTAGATTGGCCACGTCCACGGCCTCTGCCTTGTCCTTGGCCGGAATTTGGAGAACCATAATGTTGATTCCCGTAATGTTGAGGAGGACCACGCCCCCGTCCTCGATTATTCGGAGAGCCTGAATTCCCACGACCACGGTTTCGGTTAGATTGCGGATGGGCGGGGTTGGATGCTGCATAATTGACGGAGGCATTGGGGGCTGAAGACGCTGGTAAAGATGGTGTCACCGGAGTTGGCTGATTGCGTAGAATTCGAGCCTCGGTCGTGAGAAGCAGGGAGTAGACTTCATCCAAGGTGATGTCGGATTGAGTAGTGAGAAGGGTAACAAGGGAGTCGTAATCCGATCCAAGCCCAGCAAGAATATATGCAATGATATCATCGGTGTTCATAGGATGGCCGGCCAAATTGAGTTCATCGGTGATCCTTTTTATTCCCATAAAATACTCGGTTGCAGACATGGTCCCTTTTTGCATGGAAGCTAATTTTGTGCGCAGATGTACTAGCTGAGCACGAGATTGAGATGCAAAAGAAGTGTTCAGAGCCTTCCAAATTTCAGCGGAGGTCGAAGCGGTATAGACTTGGGCAAGAACATCATCCGATAAAGACGAGGTGATTTTGCTAAGGATCAAGCTATCTTGTTTTACCCAATGAAGATAAGCCGGATTGGATTTGGTTGTTCCATCTGCAGTGATCGTCGAAGGAGGAGCGGGGAGAGATCCGTCGACATAACCGAGGACGCCTTGGCCACGTAAATAGGGTTGGATTTGAGCCCGCCATAAGGGGAAATTCTGTCGGGTAAGCTTGGTAAGATGGAAATTAAATGAAGGAGAGAAGGAGGGGTAAGATGGTAGCATCGGTGGAGGTTGCAGCAGAGGTGGTAGCATCGGTGGAGGTTGCATCGGTGGAGGCTGCAGTAGAGGTGGCTGTATCTTCGGCCATGGAAGAGGCTTGAGGAAGAAGAAGAAGGATTAGGGTAATATATTTTTTTTGCTTGGTTATTACGGCTGAGAAAGGAGGAGGGGAGGGAGGGAATTCGTGAGAGACGAGTTGTTCTGCTCCGATACCATATTAATGTAAAATATAGTTGTGTTTCATTGAATAATCTGTTGTACAATGGGTTGTTTATATAGCTAACACACTAGGGACATAAACGGAAATAATTACAATGATTATGCCCTACACTACTCGGCCCTGGTTTCGTGTGCAAGGGTTTCACAGCTGTCAATAATTTCTGATTCTAATGTGTAAAAATGAAAACATGAAGACGTGGTCATTCTATTTTTCACGTCTTTTCATGTATTCAACTTGTTGATGAAGTTCATGGTGGAATAAAGTTTATTTTCTCTTATGTGAATCTTATGTTTCCATGTTTGTTTTTAACATGGTATCAAAGCTATTAAGCTTCCAGTTCGTTCAATTTTGTTCTTGAACACGGGTTTGTTGAATTCTTGGTTGTTCTTTATCATAATTTAAAGTGTATTATTTTTTATTGATTCAACTGAATGGACATAATACAAACTACTTCTAGATTATCCTCGACAGGCCCCCGCAATCCCATGGAAACTGGCTGAACACGAAGATCGGACTCTAAACTTGCAAAACGAGACCGTGCCAACGGTTTGGTGAGGACATCGGCTAACTAATCCTTCGAGGAGATAAAAGATATGCCGAGCTTGCGAGCAGCAACTAATTCGCGAACATGGTGGAAGTCGATCTCGATGTGCTTCGCGCGGGCATGAAACACGGGATTGTGAGCAAGGTAGGTGGCACCAATATTACCACACCAAAGAGTTTGTGGGGAAGACACCGGTACATGCATCTCATGAAGAAGACTGCAATTAAAGCCACTGGAGTTCTGCGGCGGTGTTGGAAAGAGTCTTATACTCGGCCTCAGTGCAACTTCTGGAAACCGTCAAGTATTGCTTACTACGCCAGCTAATGAGATTATCACCAAGGAAGACACAATATGCCCCAACAGAGCGGCGATTATCATTGTTAGCGGCCCAATCAGAGTCAGAATAAGCCCGGAGCGAAATAAGGGACCGGCAGGAGAAGAAGAGACCATCAGAGATAGTGTGTTTAATATACCGGAGAGGCATATTGTTCCCGAATTGGTGAGGGAGCAACATCGACAGTCGAAGAGGGTAAAAGTTGCTGAAACTTCTACCGAGCCAGAAGTCGATGTGAACTGGGTCGCTGACGATTGCGCGGCCTTGGAGGACAAGGCCCTTGCTCATGCACTGCGGAAGTCGAATCGCCTCGTAAGTCGATTGTATTGCTCTTCTTTAAATTTTGATTTCTCTCGAGGCCTATGCGTTGTCCGTTATTTGACATCTCCTTATCTTTTGTAGAGTAACATTCTCAGCCGAGAGGCTGCCCGACGGCTGGCCAAAACTGGTGAGTTAGCAGATGACCTGCGGAAAGAGAACGGCAGACTGCTGCAGGATAATGTAGTAAAGGGTGCCGCCATCGCTGCCATGGAGACTCAGTTCGAGGAGCTGAAGCGTGAGGCGACAGCCAAGGCCAAAAAGCTGCAAGACGCACTGACGGCCGCTGAAAAAGACCTTACCCGACTGCAGACTGAAAGACACGACCAGGGTAAGGAGTTGCTTAAACTGGCCCATGACTACGAGAAGGTGCAACAGTCGCACAAGGCTTCGCTGGAGGACTTGGCGAAGGCTCGACATGAGAGAGATACCTTGGCGGTTGAACTGAGAGTCGAGCAGGAACAAGTCCCTGCAAAGATCGAGGAGGCTAAGGCAGAAGCAATCGTCGAGTATAGAAAGTCGGCCAACCTCGATGTGGATCTGGAGGTGCTCATGCGCGCAACGATGATGGGTGGCTTCACTCTGGCAGTGACCCAGGTGAAGGCTGTCAACCCAGAGTTTGACGTGTCGACGCTAGAGACGGCGATGTTCTATAATCCCGAGGCGGAGTCGTTGTACGACCAGGACAGCGAAGAATTCCAACAGGGAGTGTCTTTGGCCATCAAGTATGGTCCTTCTACTTCTGCTCCTGCTGTTGATCGGACCTCCGCCATTCTTGAGCCGACTCCTGAAACCGACCTCTGATTGTTGCTTTTCTTGTTTCTCTTCTGTTGCAGCCAAGAAAATTTTAGGGATGGAGATCTGGAGAGATAGAAATCAGAAAAAACTATTCTTATCTCAGCAAGGCTATATACAGAAGATTTTGTCAAAGTTTGGCATGTCTGCTGCTAAGCCAATAGATACTCCTATGGCATCAAATGTTCATTTGTCAGTTTTTGCTTCACAGTCAGCTGATGAGAAGGAGTATATGTCAAGAGTTCCCTATGCTAGTGCAGTTGGCAGTCTGATGTATGCCATGGTGTGCACTAAGCCTGATCTGGCTCAGAAAGTCAGTGTTGTCAGCAGGTTTATGGCTCAACCTGGAAAGGAACACTGGAAAGCTGTGAAAAGAATGTTCAGGTACCTTAGAGGTACAGCTGATGTTGGTCTCATTTATGGAGGTGATACTGAGAAACTGATCACAGGATACTGTGATGCTGATTATGCAGGTGATGTGGACAGTAGAAAATCTATGACTGGTTATGTTTTCACATTGGGGAATTCAGTTATCACCGGAAAGCAACTCTTCAAGCAACAGTGGCTTTATCAACTACTAAAGCTGAGTATATGGCTCTTACTGAAGCAGCCAAGGAGGGTGTCTGGTTGAAGGGACTAGTCAGTGATTTGGGGCTACATCAGGATCAAGCTGAGATCTTTTGTGACAGTTTAAGTGCAATTTGTCTAGCTAAGGATCAGGTTCATCATGAGAGAACCAAGCATATTGATGTGAGGTATCACTTTCTGAGAAATGAGAAGAGGGTTGTAGTGAAGAAGATCAGCACCAAGGAAAACCCTGCTGATATGTTCACTAAACCAGTTCAGCAGAGCAAGTTTCAGTTGTGTCTGGACTTGTTGAATATTCAATGCTTGTTAACTGAATTCTGGATACTCAGTTGAGGACAGATCAACTTGAGTCGATTCTGAGGAGAAGTCTAGTACTGTACATCCTGGCATTGACGAATGCATCTGGTACAAGTACATATGATTATGCAATTCTGGTGACGTTGAATGAGAGTTCAAGTCAAGGTGTGGCATTTGTCGGTTTTGGTGACTTGATCTCTAAACCGAGAAATATCGGTGGAACTAATCGGGAAAACCGAGACCGAGTTTGATGGTCGGTTCGATTAAGTATATTCGCCCGTGAAAGTAAGTTTGATGAAGTGCAACTGAGTTTCTTCGAGGTCGCGGTCGGTCCGGTCCGCGCGTTTTGGTGAGTATAGCTGATTTCTACATCTGAGCAACTGATTACAAGTCTGGAAAGTCAGTTTTGAACTGGGTTTCGTCTGGTGGATAACAGCTGGAGCTGGGGTCCACATCTGGGGTATTTATGGTAGTTCCGAAAAACATCTATGGCGGTTAGTGTTTGGGACTTGTGTCTATAAATACCAATGCTGTAATCAATGCAATGTGTGTCATTCAAAGTGTTATTATTCACACACTTGTGAAAACCTTGTAACTCTGTGCATAATAAAATATCTCCTTCTCTGTCTGTGGAGTAGTCGGCACAACGCCGGAAACGCCGGAAACCACGTTAAATCATTGTGTTCTTCTTGTTTCTGTGTTTTATCAAATCCGCCATTCTTTACGTTTGCATTGCTATATGTATTTGTTTCTTTCTTAAACTACATATTCCTATCTGTGTTTATAACATGCATAAATACTTGTTGATGTCCTAAGTTAAAGGCGAAGATCTAAAACATCAATGTAGTAATTGCAGGGATTTAGTGATTCATCAACTGAACCAACAGTAACCCCATGAAACTATACTCCTTGATATCATAAGTTAAAGGTGAAGAAGATCTAAATATCAATGTACTTATAGTTAATTCAATTATTATAATTGCTTGATATAGTCAATGAAAACCCATGCGATTCACGGGATTAAGTAAATTTTGAAAAACAAATATTAAATTTTCACGAATGTTCATGTTCGAATAAATGTTTTGTCGATCATCATATTCGAATATGAAAACAATGATTTATATATTTCAATCTTAAGCATCAAAGTAATCGACTTTTTTTTAAGTATGAAAATTTGAAAGTAGTTAAAAACCAATGCATAAAGTAAGATGAAAAAATTGGATTCCCTTTGTCTGACATATAGCATTGAAAGTTGATGTAAGGATTTATTGTCGATATTAACTCTGGGAAAGAAATATAAGCCTCGAAGCAGAATCAACAACCGAGCAAAGAACAAAGTAATATGACAATAATAAATAAAGAGCTTGAACCTCATATTTTAAGCATAGTTCGCCTTTGAATAATTTGCATCCACCTTCAGCTTCACCTCTTAATCTCTACAGCCTTGAACCCTTATGTAGCTTTCACCATTTTATGAATGCTAGCTTTAATCCATTTTCCTTCGATAGCATTCATCATTTCTGCATATTTCATTTTATTCTAATCCTAATGGATATGAACCAACATTCCTGTATTCATGGGTCAAATTATTTCATCATGTAAATTTCCTAGAAAAACCAATACTCCATATTTACAAATGGGTGAAATTATTTCATCATGTAAATTTCCAAGAAAATTTTTACTCCATATTATAAGGAGGAAGAGAGTGGAGGTTAGGGATTGTGTCATCGTGGTGAGTAGTAGAGTGCAGAGCGTGGGGGTTATTCTGGAAGCAGATCGTGTCAATAAGGCGAGTGGAGAGATTCGGGAATAAGGTAGGATTGTTGTTTTTTTTTTGTTGGTTTTTTTGTTTTGTTTCTGGAAAGCTGATAGTGAAGGAAATGGGATGCGGAGCGGGTCAATTGACTTAATTGGGTCAATTAAGTCAATTGACAGTTAATTGTTCTGCAGTACATATATATATATACTAGTAGGAAAACCTGTGCATTGCATGAGATGTATATACATAACATATATTTCTCAAATAGAAAACACTACACAAAAAAATAACGGTTCTTTCTTCTCAAATTACATCTCATTTGCTATATATGATGCATTTAATGAACGTTATCGAGGATGAACCAAGAAACATCCGTAGCAACCTCTAACCCATTGTACTTCACACTATGTCATCTTTCAGCCATCATTGCTGGTATAAGAAATAAGTATTGTTAATAATCTTGATATTTTCAGCCATCCTTTCACGTTGTACTTCATATACTTTGTCATCTTTCAGCCATCATTCCATGTAATCATAACCCAAGTTTAGCTATCGAAAATACCAAGATGCCTCAAAAGAAATAAATTTGGGAACAACCGTTATAAAATAAATTAAAATAGATAGTAGCAATCGAGTGCTTAGCACAACAACATTTGTATACTTCAAAGGCGCAAAATGCAGTTCAATTATTTCTGAATTAGAGGGGATGTTACACTTGGAAGCAGGAAGTTGTTTCCCGTCTTTTCTATAAACTCCTTTGTGGACAGCACAGTCCTTCCTCTGAACTCTGACCGTCACTCTTCTATTGTTTGATAATTTCCGATTTGAAATGAAGTGTCTAAGCGCGTTGAAATGGCCGAATGACCTACACTTCAAATAAAAAGATCGCATTCATCTGTCAGATAACGGGAAATAAAATTCGCAAAATGAATAAGAAAGCGATCCCAAAATTTCATTTGACTGAACTATCGCCAATCGAGTCAATTAACAATCCCGATATTCTGGATGGAGAGGGAGAGTGCGTGGTAAATTGATTGAAAAACAATCTCTTTTGTGTATTGGGAGATTAAAATTTTAAGATTCAAACAGATGCAATCTTTATTTAGATGATGAAACCAAATTAGTTCTGTTTTGAAGACATGTAGATGGTATGAAAAGCTTACTATACTTTGGTATTGGGGGCAACAGTGAGTTTTAACGAAAATTTACATTAAGAAGCAGAAAAAGACAGAAATACGGAGGAAAAAGCGAGCAACTTATAAGAAAATTAGGATATTCAATATTCCTTCCTCAAAAATAATATTCATTGCAAATTTCTCATGATGGGCAGCACAACAAAAGTTTGGTTGCTTTCCCTAGGTGCAGCACAAAACAAAAAATAACGGTTCTAAATAAAAAAAATTAGATTTACATTAATGAGTAATATGACTGGAAAAATGCACAAACAGGATGAACTTGATTCAACAAATCCTTAGACATACAAATGTGAAAATAGATTTACATGAAAGGAAAAAATATTTTTATTAAAAAATCACCAGTCAAATGGAGTCATGCGTACAAAGGTTGTAATAACAGTGTCTTGCTTTCCCGTTATACATGTGCTTACAAAACCATAGCATCCAAATACACAATTATAAAAATCCAAACATACATCATCTTCTCAGTTCTCATTGCATTGAAACGAAGATGGTATGACCCGTTTTTCCATCATTAGTTCTTCACATTAATGTTTTCCAGTACCAAGAGGGGACGGAAAACCTATAGCAGTAGCAAAATGTTATAACGTTACAACCACCCCTCTATCCCACTACAATCCCCACACTACCTCCACCATTTTTCAAATTGAAACCCAAGGGAGGAAAATGAATCTGCAGGCAGAAAAAGTGTTTCATAAATAACCAATTTTATTTAAATCAAATATTTTAGGAGATCAAGTCCCCACCATTTAGGAGATCAAATCCACACCGTCTAATTCAATGATGCCTCCTCATCGAAATCCTACGAAAAGGAAATCACAAATAGGTAGGAAATTATTCACAACATAACTAACAACTAGCGAGTGTGATCAATGTGGATGGATCATTTTCATAGTTTGTATCCAGCTTTAAAAGAAGAAAAGCATGTCGCAATAAGTTTGAAGTAATCGAACATAACATACACGACAATGCATGGTTGAATTAAAAAAAAGGGTTTCCACTACCACTCCGATTAATAAACTCTTCAACATATGATGTAGGTATATCGTAAAAAAATTGCACCGAAATGCATCAAATAAATCACTAAGTACCTTATAAAAGAAATCAGCTAAGCACAACAACGTGTTGAGATGAATATAAGTACTTCAAAAGAAAAGACTATGAAGGCAATGAGAGATACAATCAGCTGCTAGCAAAGTGATACTTACATTCTTAGTAAAGAAACAATTGAATTAGAAAGAAATACCAATGTAAAGGTACATGTTTCTTGCCAATCAGCTGCTAGCAAAACCTCGATCATCTTCCTTATCCCTATTTTGGGTAGGTGACACCAGTGCGGGCGAGATTGTGTAGGAGCCTATTTGGTGCTTTGATTTGCTCAATCGATACTGAAATGTCAGTATAGTTCGTGGCTTAAGAAGGTTCATAATGTAAATAATCGTACAATCAACACCCCCTCACTGTGAAAGTTTAGAAGCAAAAAAACGTTCGAAAAAATAGATATTTTACAAACCTTGATGAATATGTTTGATCTTACTTTGTCCACAGAGAATTGAATATAGAAACCTATCAAACAAATTTGTAGATATACACAACTCATCTCATTACAAACAAACAAACGAAAAAAACAATGCTAAAGCCCATAGCAACAGTATAATTAGACTATTTTCACATCAGCCACAACAAAAAAAAATTGAAAGTAAGATAATGGGTCGAATGAACTCGGGGAAACTCAAAAAATACCCTATGTGGAAAAAAGTAATTTTTCTATACCCTCTTATTTTTCAGTATTTTTTTTATGCCAATCGCCTTAATTTTTAACGGTACCGCTGTGAATTTGACGGTACACGCCTTAGTCGCTTAAGTTACCGCTTATATTTGTGGACGGTAACGCATTTGTGTTCCACGGTGCCGCATTCCTTTTTGAAGGTACCGTCCAAAAAAAACCCAAATACCACCTTCACAATCACAATACAATTTCCAGCCTATTTTCGAATCCGCCATCGTTGGTACCCGTTTTTCACCTCCTCCTCCGCTGGCTTCCTCCTCCTCCTCTCGATTCATTTTCCTTGTCATCCTCACTCTATTTAAGCTATCTCGTCCATTTACAAACAAGATTTCTAGGAATCAATTGAAAACGAAAAGCTCGGTGTTGTACGTAGAAAGCTCTGTTCAAGAATCAATCCAAGATTCTTCCTTTGTAGAAAGCTCGGTGTTTTGAACTCCTCAATAAAACCTTGGTGTTTTGCAAATTAAGGTTTAAATATTTGATTTTTCAGTTGATTTTTTGTTTTCGTGTTTTTAATTAAGGTTCAAACTAAATTTTCGTTTTTTTATTATTATGATATGGACCTATAGTATTTTGATTGCTATGTTGTTCTTGAACCGTTGGCTTGTGCAAGGCCGGCCTTGGAAAAATTTTAGGCCTTCGACTATGTCGTCGAATTAGGTCTTTTATATAACTTTTTTTTTCATGGTCAATTGGTCAAGACTCAAGTGGTCCATAATATTTTTGTTTATTTTGTTAGATATTTTATTCACAAAGTCTATTTTTTATTTTTGTTTTGAATGTGTTGTTGCACACTGAGTGCGACAGGTGTCGCCGAAAAGAAACGAGGTTCGACTTTCCTTTGAAGACGAACTGGTTTGTTCTTTCGTGAAGAGGTACATTATCTTTTCGTTGTCTATATATAGAGAGACATCAACATTCGGTGAAAAACACGAAGTCTGTTTAGAAGCATCATCAGTACAAACATAATGTGTCTATAAAGTAGTACTCCATTGAATCCTGAGAGAGATCTTAAAACAACTCTTTAAAGAAACGTTTTTATACGTGCCTTGGAGATCATTCAGTTCTGTTTGTTTTATCATATTTTTTTCTAAAATATTTCCCGTGCCTTACTCCAATCCAAAAAAAAAAGTGTACATATGTGATGTATGTCTATAATTTAGACATTGTAATTTTTTTGGGTCTTTATCAAGTGAAGTAAATTTTTTTAGGTCAAATAAATTTTTTTTTGGCCTTTATTAACACATTCTATTATGTTAGATTGGATTAGATCTATAAGGTTTTTTTTTTAATTGCGGAACATGTAAATTCGGGCCCCCCAAAATTATTGGGCCTTAAGCTGCCGCTTCCGTGGCTTATAGCATGGGCCGGCCCTGGGCTTGGGTACATCATTGATTGTTTTAGTCCCATATAAGTTAATGTGGAATACTTTGTATATTGAGGTTTTTGAAGAATTGCACAGTAGGCATCTTGTTTTTGAGGTTTTGAAGAATTGCACAGTAGGCATCTTGCTCCAAATGTGATATCACACCATATGCTCTTTCGACGAAGGCTGATAGTCTTAGGACGGTTGTTCTTGAACCGTTGGTATATTGTTCTTGAACCGTTAGTCAAGTTATATAAGGGTTGGGCTGTTTGTTGAAAACAGAGTTGGGATGGTCTTTCTCAAAGACATATATATACTTATCAAGTATTTATAAGTAGTTGTAATGGTTATTACAAAATGGTACATGTACATCTTCTTAATTAAAGACAGAAAAAAGTTGCAAATGCCCACAAAATTATTGAATTCTCCATGTGCTGTCTTGAGAATATATGATGCCATTTGTGATCTTTTTGTCAACAGCTTGACCACCGGATTCTCGCAATGACCACTTTGGTTTGAATTGGTGCTTAGTAAAATCATTCATCGGAAGCATAGTAGGAATGGCTTCTCTTCAGGTTTGAGTTACTTCTTGGGGTCCTGCTTCTAAAGGATATCCATGTTCTTCCAATAATTTTGATTCGGTCTGTGAATACTATATCCGTCCTTCAATATATGCTGTTTTCTTCGATGACTCGTATCAGTTGTCCATATATATCGAACACCAACAGAGAATTTGTAAGATTTTTTCTCGCCATATCCATAATTTATTATTTTTCAAAAACTTTCTCAACTTTGTAACCATTACATTAATGATAGTCGTAGAGTATTTTAGACCTCATATTTTTTATTTTTTATTTTGATTCATGCCTTTTTTTTGGAAAGTCAATTTGATAACAACGAGTATATGAGAGCACATGGAGAGATTCTTCCTAGGAGTTTAGTTCCTAAAGTTTAAAAATCCCATGTCAGCCTTATCAGTCGAGTATTAATACCCTTGGCAGGGTGCCCTATCATATTGTCGGGGTGCCGTAAAGAAGATCGAAGAAAGAAGCCCTTGAATAAGCTTGTAAAGCCGAAACAAAAGCAACCGATACTAAAGGGCGAAAGTAATAGTCATATTAAAACTTGTTATTCCAATTTCAGGTGACATTACGAATATCAACTCTGCATTCATACGTAGCAGTTTCCTTGGGTACTGCACACCAAGCTGGAGCCCTTACACTTCTAACTCTGGTGCTTCTACTCATTCACACCGTGCGGCGCCCCTCACTTTCACTTCTTAAAACACTACCTTCTGTGGCCAAAACAGCTTGACTTACATGATTACTTGTTTGAAAAGAAAATCATCAGGAGGAGATTTGTGTTAAACTTGTTCTTTGTGTGACAAGTTGTGTGGCAAGGTTTTTGAGTTGTAAATCTTTAAGGATTGTCAGCAGCAATTAAAAATGTTATATGTTTTCATCCTTTTTTATGTGGATGTAGATGAATCTTCTGTCTCCCTTGGTTTTTTTGTTAGAAGCAATTATTTGTTTGGGCATACGACGATGCCGTCGGTTAGGACGACACTTGCCAGACATGTTAACAACTGGGTACCGCATAGCAGAAGGTGGCATCCTAATAGTGGGCTTGTACATAAGTACCGGATGGTGAAGCAATTAGAATTTAAGGGCTAAATTACAAATTCCGTCCTCTAACTAGACACGTTTTTCGATTTTGGTCCTTGTTTTTCTCTGGCGACAATTTTAGTCCTGTATGTGGTCTTTTTTTTGCAAACATAGTCCTGAACGCCGGAAAGACCACTTACAGGACTAAAATTTGTTTTTTCCGGCGACAATTTTAGTCCTGTAAGTGGTCTTTCCGGCGTTCAGGACTATTTTTGCAAAAAAAAGACCACTTACAGGACTAAAATTGTCGCCGGAGAAAAATCAGGACCAAAATCGAAAACGTGTCTAGTTAGAGGACTAAAATTATAATTTAGCCAGAATTTAAGGGTGCAGTAATACTTAGGTTCAACAATGTGTATTTTTTTTACTCGGGAATCTTTTCATAAAATAATGTCTAATATTTAATGTTTATTTATCTGAAGAAGAGTGATGCCCCACCCCCAGTATATACAATCCAGAATGATGTTCATAAGCCATGTGGTAATGCCACTGCGAATTGTGCACCAATGGATGACATTGGGCATGCTTTTACACGTATTGATGGTGTTAATGATCCATAGTCACCCCCTCCGATCCCCTTGTGCACCTGTGCATGACATTGGTCATCCTTTTACACATATTGATGGTGTTAATGATCCAGAGTTACCCCCCCCATCCCCTCCCAACATGAGCATACTGTTCGGAGACCTTCGTTCGTTCATAGTTGCATCCAACATTTTCAGGACTACGGTACGATGTATCGTTAGCGAATAAAAAAGTTTTCAAGTCTGTATTTGAGTTGAAAGATTACGCCATCGATAACTTAGTCAGTGTCGGAAACGATGCCATAAATTGTAGAAACATCCTACAAGGGGACTTACATGACACGAGAGTTGATATGTATTATTACGTTTTATCATTATGGTCGTCGTGCATTGTTCATCGTCGTGTTATGTATGATTACGTTTCATCATGTCATTCATCCAGACAACTTCAATTACAACATAACATCAATTTGTTCGTATGTTAATTGGTTATTGAAAATACACTTTTCAATAATTCAGTACAAAAAAAGAAAAAAAAACAAAAACAAAAAACAAAAAACAGGATCCGAGGTAACAAAAATAATAACAAAAGGCATATTCATCCTTAAAACCTACACCATCCTATGAAACAATTCCACTCCCTATCTCTTTCCGTTCCTTAAGCTTTGAATCTATCTTGGAAGCACAGTGCTTAAACCTCCACGTGTTTAGTGCAAAAATGATGCAATCGCGGCTGTAAACAAAACATAATACTAATCGTAATTATTATAAGAATGAGTCAAAAACAACTATATAGTTAACCCACTAAGAACCTCGTTATGCCGAGGATTGCAATGATGAATTGAGTCTGGCGTTCTGCCATATTTTGGTAGTTGTGTTTCAACATATACGTTATTTTTAAGTTGTGTTGTATTTGTTCAAAAAAAATTATTCCCACAAACACAAACACAATCATATTACAGTGGAAAACAGTAAACGCATAACATACGTTTAAAAACGAGGGTCGTCAAACTAAGGATGTTTCTTGCATATTGTTATAAACTAACATATTTCCCGTCCTATTTTAAACACTACATGCGCTGTAAAATGAACACAACATAATTGACACAAGACAATGAAACACAACAAAAGTGACACAATACATCCTCATTATTATCTGTATTACATTATAGCATATATTATAACGTTATCACATTCTCACAAAATCACAGCATAAACTATTAGCGTGACGATTTTATCAAACTCCAATTTTCCAAGAAAACATATTAGCAACAACAGAGCAGAGGGACTGAAGCTCCGCCGGACTAGCTCCGACCACCTTCTAGATCTATCTCCGGCTCTTTCACTTTCACTATTTTGTATTGTTGTTTTCTATTCCAAGTTCTTGTTCTTTTATTTTCGTAAGCTTTTCTGTTTTTTGCTGGTTTCCATGGAATCTGAGAAAAAAACCTACGCTCAAGCAGTTCAGCCCAATAGACCACCGGCACCTGAATTCATGCCGGAAATCGCTTCTTACAAAGGGGAAATTGCTATTCGTTTCTCAAAGGAGCAAATCGAGCTGCTGGCCTCTCCATTTCAATATGCACTGGTTGGAAAATTCCCCCAAGGCAAACCGAATCTGGATGCGATTAAGAGATTTTTTGAGGTTCAAAATTATTCTGAGCAATATTCGATAGGTGTGCTAGATTCGAAGCATATCTTGATCAATTTCACAGGTGAAAAGGATTTTATCCGTCTATATTCTCGCAATCAATGGTTCGTTACTAGTAAACCGATGCAGATACTTAAATGGACACCGGATTTTCATGTGGATATTGAATCATCAATTGTTCCAGTTTGGATTCTACTGCCTAAGCTCCTTGCACATCTGATGAAGGTGGATGCTCTAAAAGGAATTATCTCTAGCTTTGGAAAACTTTTAAGAGTTGATGCCTCTACTGCAACTCTTAAACGACCATCCACTGCTCGTGTCCAGATTGAATTTGATTTGTTGAAGCCTTTCCCCCGTAGGTTTTGGATTCAGCAGGGAGACTCTTCTGGATTTTGGCAATTTGTAGAACTAGAGACTGAATTGCCACACTACTGTGTATATTGCAGTCATATTGGTCATACAGAAGCAGATTGTCGAAATAAGGACCCTTATAGGCATCAATATCAGGATGAGCAAATGCCAGGGTCAGGGCAAAACATAAGAAGGGAAAGAAATGTAGGGCCCCCAGCTCAAGTATGGAGACAAAAGCAGACTGACATTACAAATCCTGAGAATAGTCAACAGCAGCAGGGTATTTCTCACCAAGTTGATCATCGCCAGCAGCATAATATTACTCACCAAGTTGATCATCACCAGCAGCAGAGTAGTTCTCACCAAGTTGATCCACAAAACTCAGTAATACAGCAGCATCAATATGTGGAGCCTCTAGGAACTGGATCAATCACTAAAGTAGTTACTCCATTAATTGATGTGACTGCAATGGAACTGGAAAAGGAGGTTCAAACACAAAATCAGATGGAATACACACAGCATTTGAACCCTTTAAGTGGCAAGGAAATGATTGATGATACCATTCTTCCCAGTATGCATAATGAAGCACATGCTCAGGTTAATGTCTCTGAAAATGATATGCCAGAACATAACATTTTGACAAAACATGCCCAGGTAACTAGTCTGCTGGCAGCTCAAGAAGAAATTAACAAAAGATTTCAAAGCAAGCAGAAACAGGCAAGGGTAAAATGATCTTGATTGATGATGATGGGTTCAGGGTTGTAAGCAGAAGAAAAAGAAAAATAACTATGCTGCCCTTAGACCAACAGTAAGTACAAGATCTTCAGTTCTGAAAATCAACCAACCACCATGATCAACTGCCTTTTTTGGAACATAAGGGGTCTAAAAGGTAAATCCTCCTTTAGGCGCCTTAAAAAGCTCAATAAAATCCATAAAATTTCCTTTTTAGCTATTTCTGAACCCATGATTTCCAATACCCTCCTTAATAGTTACAAACTCAAACTAGGGTTTGCTAGTAGTTTTGCTTCTCCAGGAGATAAGCTTTGGGTCTTTTGGACTCATGATGCCCCTGTTGAAGTTATGACTTGTATTGATCAAGCTATTACTCTCAAGTTTTAGGGGGCCACCCCTTTTTAATTTCTGCTGTCTATGGCAGTGCACTCGTACTCTTAGAACTGAGTTGTGGAATAACCTGGAAAGTGTGACTGATATTAATCTCCCTTGTATGATTGGGGGGGACTTCAATGCCATCCGTTCCCTGACTGATTACAGTGGCAATTCTCAGCCAAATGAATCTTCCATGAGAGACTTTAACGCTTTTATTTCCAATTGTGGGTTACAAGAAATTCCAGTAGTTGGTTCTCACTACACTTGGACTGGGTGGAGAAGTAATGGTTATGTCAAGGAAAAATTGGACAGGCTTTTGTTTAATACTCTTTGGCTGGATGCTAATAAGGTTGATAATGTTCAGGTTTTGAATAGATTGGGTTCTGATCATGCTTCACTTCTTTACATGATTAAAGAGAAATGTAAACGTTCCTCCTCCTTCAAATTTCAGAATATGTGGCTGCTTCATACTGATTTTCAAAAAATTGTTCAGGAGAGTTGGAATAAACCTTATGTTGAAGCTGATGGCATGTCTAACCTGGTTTTCAAGCTTAAAAGGCTAAAGCAAGATCTTAAGCTCTGGAATAGAAATTGTTTTGGGGATATTCATGAAAAGGTTAAATCCAGTGAAGCAGAGGTTGGGTATCTTGAAATTATTTATGACCAAACTCCTAATGCAACCAACAGAGAAAACTTGTCTAAGGCTAAAGCTATCTACAACAAGCATCTTGCACAACAAGAAGAATTTTGGAGGCAAAGATCTAGATATAAATGGCTTAAAGAAGGTGACAATAACGCTGCTTTTTTCCATGCCACTACCAAGGATAAGATCAGAAGGCTTGAGATACATAAAATCAAAAACACTGAGGGTCAATGGTGTACTACTCAGCAATCTATTGGATAGTTGCTTGTCAATTTTTTCAGCAACTTATTCAGAGGTGATAACTATGTTGATAACAATGCTATGGATGACCTCCTCCAGTTCATTCCATCTATCCTTATTGAAGACCTTATTGCTCCTCTTGTTGAGGATATTACTACTAATGAAGTTAAGCAGGCTGTTTTTGATTTAGATCCTTCTAGTGCTGCTGGTATGGATGGTTTTTCTGGCTCCTTTTATAGAGCTTGTTGGGATATTGTTGGCCCTGAAGTCTACAAAGCTACCACACATTTTTTCTCTGGTGGGTACATCCCCCAAGCTATTGGCTCCACTGTTATAACCCTCATACCTAAAAAAGCCACTCCTGCCACCTTTGCTGACTTCAGGCCTATAGCTCTCAGCAATTTTATCAATAAGATTTTTACTAAGGTCCTGTGCTCAAGATTATCCACTGTCTCGCCTCACCTCATCTCCACTGAGCAATCAGCTTTTTTAAAGGGTAAGGATATAGCTGATAATGTCCTATTTGTTCAAGAACTTGTTCAGTTCCTGCATAAGAAAACTAGAGGCCATAATATCATCATTAAATTTAATATGACCAAGGCTTTTGATAGAGTTTCTTGGCCTTTTTTGAAAGCCCTTCTCCTGAAATTTGGCTTCCCTGATTCCTTTGTAAAACTGATATGAACAATCTGACCTTCAGCTGGTTCTCAATCATAATTAATGGCTCTCCTGTTGGTCTATTCCAAAATAGTAGAGGCATTAAGCAAAGTGATCCTCTCTCTCCTTACCTCTTTATCCTTGTCTCTGAAGCCCTTATCAGAGGGCTTAAACACATATTCCAAACTCATGTGGAACATTATGCAACCCCTAGAGGCTTCACCCCGTGACACATTGCTTGTATGCTGATGACTTGATTGTTTTTGCTAGAGCCACCAAGAAATCCCTCACCAATCTTTTCCTGTTTCTCCATCAGTATGAGTTGGCCTCTGGACAACAAATCAATGCCAATAAAAGTTCCTTTTTTCTATCCAAACAGGCCCTTGCCTCTACTCAAAATATGGTCAAGCATAAAACATGCATGAATAAAGGTTCTTTCCCTTTTATTTATTTAGGTTGTCCAATTTATGTGGGAAGACCTAAGCATAGCTACTTCATCCCTCTCTTACATAAAATGGAGCACAAGCTTCAAGGGTGGTATGCCAAATTCCTTACACCTAGGGGTAGGCTCATCCTTATCAAACATGTTCTGTCTGCCATCCCTATACATATTATGGCTGCCTTAAAGCTTCCTGTCTCTGTCTTCAAAAGAGTTGAACAAATTCTCTCTCATTTTCTCTGGCTGAATACTGATAATAACAAAAAAACATATTTGGAGAAAATGGGAGAAAGTTTGCTTCCCAAGTGATGAAAATGGCCTTGGGGTTAGGAATCTCTCTATTTTGCAGCAAGCCTTCTCTTGCAAGTTGTGGTGGAAGCTTAAAACTGGTCAAGGTCTGTGGGCTAACACAGTGATGAAAGGTAACTATCCCATTTATAAATTGTATGCTTGGAAGCTCCTAACTGAGGTGCAAGATGTTGTTGAGGACAACATGAAATATCTTGGCAGAAACAAATGGGTCTGGATATGTACTTCAAATGGTAAATTTACTATCAAGTCTGCCTATAACATTCTCAGAAGCAGAAATCAGACTGTTCATGAGCTTAAGAAGATCTGGAATTCTTATATTCCTAAGAAAATTTCCATTTTTATGTGGAGGCTTTATAATAATCTGCTTCCTTTCTCTAATCAGCTTGCCAAATTTGGTATTAATGGCCCTTTTAAATGTATGTTCTGTCATGAAGAAGAAATTATGGAGCATGTGTTTTGGAGCTGTGAAAAAACACAATAGATTTGGAGACATTTTCAAAGCATATTACAGTGGGGTCATGGTTCATTTACCTTGCATCAAAATCTTCTCAAATGGTTCAATCCACAGTTAAAGGGTGCTATAGGTAAAATCTTCCCTTTATTACCCTGCTTGATCTGTTGGGAAATTTGGAAAACTAGAAATAAGCTGTATTTTGAGGACACTCTGATAGATAATAATGCCGTCATCTTTGCTATTCTGGATAATCTGCACTTGATATGTGCTAATATGCAAATTATAAGGTCTAATGATCAAGATGATGTCCTAGTTCAAGCTGGCATTCTCAAACATTTCACTCACAAAATCTCAATTTCTCATATACCAGTTCAGTGGCATCTCCCTCAGGCTTACAACTATAAACTTAATACAGACGGGTCTTCTATTGGTAACCCAGGTATTGCAGGTGGGGGATTCATTATTAGGAATCATCTTGGTCAGGTTCTCAAAGCTGGATATGAAGCTTATGGTATTGACACTAATATGCAAGCTGAAATCTCTGCCATGCTTTCTGGTATTAAATTGTGTATCCAACTACAGCTTCAGGATGTTACTATTGAGACTGATTCTCAATCCTTAGAGCATATGATTAAAGGCAAGTACCAGGTCCCTTGGAAATATCAACAGGATGTGGAGATTATACAACATCTTGTCTCTATCCAAAGATATCAGATCCAGCATATTTACAGGGAAGCTAATGCCCCTGCTGATTATCTTGCAAAAATTGGCAGCACTACTCAAAATTCTGGGATCATAGATGCACACCTTGATGTTGAGCTTGGAAAGTTAATAAAGAGGGATAATCTTCAAATCCCAATTATCAGAACTACAATAAGATGAATATCTGCAGTTGGACTCCTTTGGAAGCACCCTTCATTGTGATGAAGGGTGCAAGCAGGTGGTTTTCTACTGTTTTTCATCTTTGTCCTTTCTGGTTCTTGAAGTTTTTGCTGCTGCTACTTTGTGGAGTTATCATGTGTTGCAGGCTTGAGGATCTTATCTGTGATAGAAGTGAGCCTATAAGGCAAGGCAAAGCAACCTTGGAAGCACCCTTCACTGAGCTGAGGGGTGCAAACATGTTGTTTCTCTCTTTTTGGATTTTGTGGTTTAATTTTCCTGAAAAGTGGATGCTGCAGCTTCTTGACCCCTCTTGTAGGTGCCAGAACTGGAACATAAGCTGTCCTAGAAGGATATGGATCATTGCCTGGTGGACCTTGCAGCTGAGAGCACACTTATATAAACAGTCATTAGTTTTTGTTTTAGTTTGGTTTTGATACCTTTTGTTCTTTGCTTTAGTTTTCATACCAATACATGGGGGATCACACTCTTTCCTTAGCACCCGGGTTTTCCCACAAGGGTTTTCCGGACTAAGGTTTTAAGGAGGTGATGAACATGTATTGATGACGCAATTTTTCTTGGTGGTGAGGTCAGGGGTTGGCCATGTAAACTTCAGTTTTTTTTTTTCTTTTAATAAAATTACTGAGTTTCCAAAAAAAAAAAAAAAAAAACAGAGCAGAGACCATAGTCGTAAACATGAACTCAGCTGGGCATATAGAACAGAAAGCAAGAAATACATTTTCCCAATCACAGATAGCAAGCAAGACGAAATAGCTAGAACTTCTAAGAGCAAAATAGATCACAAGCAAAAGAGTCATCTCTCTATTCAAAGGCCAATAACAGGCTCAACTTAAAACCTCATAAGAAAGTTTAAGGTTCTAAAGCAGACTGCTAAACATTTAGACAGAAACATATAACAGACTCTAGACTTCATCAAATAAATTGACTGAAACTAGGCTGAACACACAGAAAATGAACAAAAAAAAGTAGGACAGTCACATTTACAGTTCCAAACCACCAGATACTATCCGTATTGGTTTTGAACAATGGGCCTCTTTTACAACAACAAAAAAGTGGTACATTGAAACAGAGATATTATCTATATAAAAAGGCTGACAAAGTTAACATGATCTCCTGCTTTGATAAGCTTTGATAATTGATACTATTTGAATGACTTATATGGTAATACCAGTCAAATACTAACGGTTCAAGAACAACCGTTCTAAGACTATCAGCCTTCGTCGAAAGAGCATATGGTGTGATATCACATTTGGAGCAAGATGCCTACTGTGCAATTCTTCAAAACCTCAAAAACAAGATGCCTACTGTGCAATTCTTCAAAAACCTCAATATACAAAGTATTCCACATTCACTTATATGGGACTAAAACAATCAATGATGTACCCAAGCCAACGGTTCAGGAACAACATAGCAATCAAGATACTGTAGGTCCATATCCAATAATAATAATAAAAAACGAAAATTTAGTTTGAGCCTTGATTAAAAAAACAAAAACAAAAAATCAACTGAAAAATCAAATATTTAAAACTTAATTTAAAAAAACAACTGAAAAATCGAAATGCTTACACACCTTTGCAAAAGGTTTTATTGAGGAGTTCAAAACACCAAGCTTTCTACAAAGGAAGTATTAAGGCTCAAGGCATAATACAAAATTCAAGTTCAGACATTGATGGTTCTGACACAAATCAGACAAAAACAGATCGTCCCAAGATTTGAAAATGGAGAGATAAGGCTGGAAATTGGAGTGATAAGGTCGAAATTCAAATACAGCAAGATGTGTGAAGTGATAAGTCTACCTAGAGTCATAATCTCTTAAACAAAGAGATGATTTATCTCAAAGATATATTTCGAGTACAATTCAAATTATTCAGTCAAAATTAGGTCTATCTCTTAGAATTGATTCAAAATACAGTCGGATAATGCAAAAATAAAGTCTGTTGTTGATCAGACTCTTAGGAAACTTGTATAAATTCATGTGTCAGGATACTGGAAAAAATAAGAAGACAACCGATTTTTACCTTTCATTTTGCTCTTTGTTCTTCACTGCAAATCCGATTGCATCAGTGTTTCCCATTGCTTCTGCTCCATTTCTGTGTTTTATTATGGTATCAGAGCCAAAATCTGTCTAGAGCACACACAAACAAACAAACAATTCACAAACAAATCAAATCCAAAACAAACAAAGCAGTCATACAGATCACACAACATTCAAAACTCATCAAGCACAGCATCAGTTTGCAAACAAACAAAGCACAGACAAATCAAACAAATCACAGGTTACAGGCACGATGGCAACACTCTCATTGAATGTCAGCAATTTCATCACACTGAAATTGACCCAAAGCAACTATCCCCTTTGGAGAGAACAGGCCCTAGCCCTTGCAGAAAGCCAAGATCTTGTAGGACACCTCACAAATGAAGATCCAGCACCAGAGAAATTTATCAAGAGCACAGGACCAGAGAATTCAGAGATAACTACAGAAAATCCTGACTACCAAAAATGGAAGAAATCTGACAGACTACTCAGAGGATGGATCATTGGATCTCTCTCTGAGGAATCACTAGGCATAGTGATAGGACTGGACACATCACTAGCTGTATGGACAGCACTCAAAGATGCATATGCACAGGATTCTCAGGAGCGAGAGTTCACCCTCAAGCAGCAGCTAACCTACCTAAAAAAGGATGAAAACAAAACCATTGCAGAACATATAAGGAGTTTCAAAGGAATTTGTGACAGTCTTGCAGCTATAGGCAAACCAGTGGGTGATTCTGAGAAGGTCTATGCCCTTCTTACCAGTCTTGGACCAAGCTATGAAACCTTCACTACAACCATGCTAAAACCCCCAAGGCCCACCTACACAGAATTAGTCTCCCATTTACAGAACCTGGATCAAAGGAGAAGCTGGTTCTCCTCAGTCTCAACTCCATCCTATCAACAATCTTCTCAACAGATGGCATTCTATGGTCAGAATCAAGCTAAATCTCAACCCAACTACAGACCACCAGCAACACAAACCAACAGGTTTGAATCATCTGGAAGGGGTTTTCAAGCACAACGATGTCTACGGGCAACTATTCCGGGACGAGCAACTACTCGGACAACAACACACAAAGGAGACCTCCTCCACCGGGAGAAAGGAGGATGACTATTGAAGAAAGAGAACAATATCGAAGTGAGAGGTGCCAATACTGTGGAGTCTTGGGTCACATAGCAAAAATCTGCTGGTGGGTTCCAAAGAAAGACCAGCAGAATAATCAACTGCCTCAGGCATTGGCTGCACTCACCCTAGACACATCAATTGCAGATACTGAATGGACAGTGGACACAGGAGCTTCTCACCATATGACAGGTAAACCAGGTATGCTCCATAATCTTCATAGATCCTTTGGTTCAGATTCAGTTCTAATAGGCAATGGCACCACACTACCTATCACTGCAATAGGACAGTCTCAACTTAAACAAAAACACACAACACTGCCACTAAAAGATGTGTTACTTGTTCCTCAACTCACAAAAAATTTGTTATCAGTCAGTCAACTTACAACAGATCAACCTGTGATATGTGAATTCACTAATGAAAATGTTTTTGTTAAGGAACCAATGACAGGTCAGACACTGACTACAGGGAAAAGAAAGGGTGACCTGTATGTACTTGAAACAGCACCTGAATTACACTACTCAAACAGATTCAGGTCAGGCTCAAGTGAACTATGGCACCAAAGGCTAGGACACACACAGATGGGGAATGTCCAGACTCTGAAAGCAAGAGGTTTAATAGATGTTATTGGAAAAATAAAGACAGATCACATTTGTGAAAGCTGTCAGTTAGGGAAACTAAGTAAACTGCCTTTTTTTGACTCTGAAAACATTAGCACTGCTCCTTTTGAAATAATACACTGTGATCTATGGGGACCTGCTCCCATTAGATCTATTGGTTGCTTTAATTATTATGCAAGTTTTGTGGATGATTTCTCAAAATTTACTTGGATGGTTCCATTGGTACATAAGTCTGATTTCTTTCAAGCATATATAAACTTTGAGAATTATGTACATAGACAGTTTGACAAACATATTAAGGTATTTCATTCAGACTGTGGAGGTGAGTTTGTTAATAATAAAATGAGTGATCACTTTCAGACTAATGGTATTTTGCATCAATTATCTTGCCCTCACACACCACAGCAAACAGGGATTGTAGAAAGAAGACACAGGACCATAAGGGAACTAGGGATGACCATGATTTTTCACAGTAACCTACCTCTGTTCCTATGGACAGAAGCTTTTGCCACAGCTGTTTACATTATGAATAGGACACCCTGTGCTTCCTTAAACTCTGAGTCACCATATCACAAACTCTACAACAAAGATCCAGTGTATTCATCCCTTAGGGTGTTTGGAACTAGGTGCTACCCCTACACCTGGGACACAAGACAGAATAAATTTGATCCAAAAACTGTACCCTGTGTCTTCATAGGTTACAGTATGCAACATAAGGGGTACAAATGCTATCATCCCACAACTAGGAAGATAAACATCTCCAGGCATGTAGTCTTCGATGAAACACTGTTTCCCTACAAGACTCAGGACTCACCAAATCCCATACCTGTGCACTCAAATCCCCTCAGTACTTTTGAAGATTGGGTGCAGTCCACATCTAGACACACACCACACATCCATCCACCCTTCCCTCAGACAGACAATGCCAATCCCACAGTCAATCTAGACATTCCCATTCCCCAACAACACCATGAAGCAGACCCCTCTACCATTCCACAAGATCATACAAGTTCCACTCCAGCATCTCCCACTCCTTCAACACCACCATCTGAACCTTCCACACCATCTTCCATACACAGCCTGGACACTGACTTGGACACCTTATCTCCAAACCAACCCACTCCAAACTCGACAACATCCCAATCTGATTCCACAAGCACAATACTCACCACTTCTCCATCCTCTGACACTGATCCCTCCATTCCTGATCCTAACCTCTTAAGCACTCATCCCATGATCACCAGGGCACAACATGGAATCCTCAAACCAAACCCCAAATATGCTCTCACTGTATCTAACTTCCCTTCTGTCCCTAGGGAACCAAGAACTGTCACTGAGGCACTCAAACATCCTGGATGGAAGACTGCAATGATGGAAGAACTACAGGCTATCCACCAAAACCAGACCTGGGATTTGGTCCCCAGAACTCCTAAAATGCACATAATTGGGTCCAAATGGGTTTTCAAGGCCAAACTCCACCCTGATGGAACCCTTGAGAGGCTTAAGGCTAGACTTGTGGCCAAGGGCTATAATCAAGTAGATGGGGTAGATTATACTGAAACCTTCTCTCCAGTCATCAAACCTGGCACCATTAGACTAGTCCTAGCAGCTGCACTAAGTCAAAACTGGGTCATTAGACAATTGGATGTTAAGAATGCCTTCTTACATGGGCTTGTCCATGAAGATATTTACATGTCCCAACCACCTGGCTTACCAGATCCTCAATTCCCTACACATGTATGCAAATTGAAAAAGGCTCTCTATGGCCTCAAACAGGCCCCAAGGGCCTGGTTTGACGATTCACTCATTTCTTATTGCTTATGGATTTTACTGCAGTCTTGCTGACCCCTCACTGTTTGTGTTTCATTCTGAGTCTGGTTCTTTGTTTTTACTGTTATATGTGGATGATATGTTGTTAACTGGATCTAATGCTCAACTAGTATTCTCATTTATTACATTATTACACACTGAGTTTGCTATGAAGGATCTAGGGATTTTACATCATTTTCTTGGAGTGGAAATATTTTATGCAGGGCCTAACATGCATCTGTCCCAGACACATTATGCTCTAACCATTCTGGAAAGAGCAGCAATGGTGGATTGCAAACCTATGGCTACTCCCCTGGAGCTCAAACCCCAACCTCATGCTGATTCACCTCCTCTAGAAGATCCCACTTATTACAGACAACTCATTGGTGCACTTCAATATCTGACCTTCACCAGGCCAGACATTGCCTACAGTGTGAACTTTGCCTCTCAGTTTCTTCAGTCTCCCACTCAGGTTCATCTCAAATTGGCTCACAGGATCCTCAGATATGTCAAGGCCACATTGGACCTAGGCATACAATTCACAGCAGCAAATTCATTGGCCCTTACAGCCTACTCAGATGCTGACTGGGCAGGTTGCCCTATCACTAGGAGGTCTACAACAGGTTTCTGCACTTTTCTAGGCCAGAATCTCATCTCTTGGTGTGCCAAGAAGCAGCCCACAATCTCCAGATCAAGTACTGAAGCAGAGTATCGTGCCTTGGCAAACACAGCAGCAAAACTCACCTGGCTGCAATATCTCACTCAAGATCTACATATTGGACACTCTATCCCACCTACAGTGTATTGTGACAATCTAAGTGCATTGTATCTCACAGTTAATCCAGTTTTTCATGCTCGAACTAAGCATATTGAGCTAGATTATCACTTTGTGCGAGAGAAAGTGGCTCAAGGCAAACTTGTCACCAAACACATCCCTGCTCATCAACAGGTGGCCGATCTGTTCACTAAGCCAGCCACCAAGTACCTCCTTCATCAATTTCTCAACAAACTCTGCCTTCACCCCAGGCCCAGTTTGAGGGAGGGTATTAAGGCTCAAGGCATAATACAAAATTCAAGTTCAGACATTGATGGTTCTGACACAAATCAGACAAAAACAGATCGTCCCAAGATTTGAAAATGGAGAGATAAGGCTGGAAATTGGAGTGATAAGGTCGAAATTCAAATACAGCAAGATGTGTGAAGTGATAAGTCTACCTAGAGTCATAATCTCTTAAACAAAGAGATGATTTATCTCAAAGATATATTTCGAGTACAATTCAAATTATTCAGTCAAAATTAGGTCTATCTCTTAGAATTGATTCAAAATACAGTCGGATAATGCAAAAATAAAGTCTGTTGTTGATCAGACTCTTAGGAAACTTGTATAAATTCATGTGTCAGGATACTGGAAAAAATAAGAAGACAACCGATTTTTACCTTTCATTTTGCTCTTTGTTCTTCACTGCAAATCCGATTGCATCAGTGTTTCCCATTGCTTCTGCTCCATTTCTGTGTTTTATTAGGAAGAATCTTGGATTGATTCTAGAACAGAGCTTTCTACGTACAACACCGAGCTTTTCATTTTCAATTGATTCTTGGAAATCTTGTTTGCAAATGGACTAATCATATGGAGATAGCTTAAATGGAGTGAGGATGACAAGGAAAATGAATCAAGAGGAGGAGGAGGAAGCCAGCGGAGGAGGAGGTGAAAAACGGGTACCAACAATGGCGGATTCGAAAATAGGCTGAACATTGTATTGTGATTGTGGAGGTGGTATTGGGGTTTTTTTGGACGGTACCTTTAAAAAGGAATGCGGTACCGTGGAACAAAAATGCGGTTACCGTCCAAAAATATAAGCGGTAATTTAAGCGACTAAGGCGGGTACCATCAAATTCACAGCGGTACCCTTAGAAATTAAGGTGATGGGCATAAAAAAAACTGAAAAATAAGAGGGTATAGAAAAATTACCTTTCCTCCCGATTCGAAGGACTTAAGTGAAAGGAAGTGAGAGGAAACAAAAGAACAAAAGAACAAAAGAAAGAAGAAAAAAAATGACTGATTCCGAATCGAAGGACTAATTATGGTTTAAAGATTTGTGGAGGGCGTACCTCACTACAAGAATTGCAAGCTGAAGGGACAAACTTTAAAGGAACGACGTTGTCGTCCCTTTAAATATCTTTATTGAGACGATAAAGTCGTACCTTTAAATAAATTCAAAATAAGCAAAGTTTTGGGCGGATTTTTTGGAGGGAAACTTTAAAGGGACGACAATGTCGTCCCAATAAATAAAATATTAATTAACCACACCGTGTCAGCTTGGATTTCCACGTGGACATGACTATTTTTTAAAATATAACGCTGTGTTAATAAATACGAATCAGCTTTTTATAAAATTCTCGTTTAAAGGGACGACATTGTCGTCCATTAAACATTTTTCAGAAAATAATTTGTTATATAAAAGAAATTATACTATTTGGGTTTGTCGTCCCTTTAAAGGAAATTAAAATTTTTTGAATATAAAATGTTGTGTTAATAAATAAGATTCAGTTTTTTATAAAATTCTCGTTTGAAGGGACGACGATGTCATCCCTTTAAATAAAAACAATATTTTTAATATACATATTCTAATAAACATTGCATTAAAATATAAAATACATTATTTTTTATAAAAATTCCTTTATCGAACGATAATACAGGTGATTCTGATAATACTCTCTACTATAGATTGTCAGTTCGTTAGTGAGGGATTGATTTGAATCTCGGGGTTCGTTAATGAGCGATTGATCTCAATCCTGAGATCTGATATCGATTAAGCGATTCAAGCCGATATCTTTCTTTGTAAATCAATGTGATAGTACTCTCTACCACAGATCGTCAGTTCGTTAGCGAGCGATTGATTTGAATCTCGGGGTTTGTCACCGAGCGATTGATCTCAATCCTAAGATCCGTTATCGATTAAGCGATATCAAACCGATATCTTTCCTTACATATCATTCTGATAGTACTATCTACTATAGATCGTCATGTCGTTATCGAATGATTGACTTGAATCTCGGGGTTTGTCACCGAGCGATTGATCTCAATCCCGAGATCCGTTATTGATTAAGCGATTTCAAACCAATCTTTTTCCTTACAGATCATTATGATAGTACTCTCTACTATAGATCGTCAGTTCGTTATCGAGCGATTGATTTGAATCTCGGGGTTTATTCACCGAGCGATTGATCTCGATCCCGACATCCGTTATCGATTAAGCGATTTCAAACCGATATCTTTCCTTACAGATCATTCTAATAGTACTCTCTACTATAGATCTTCAGTTCATTATCGAGCGATTGATTTGAATCTCGGGGTTTATTCACCAAGCGATTGAACTCAATCCCGACATCCGTTATCGATTAAGTGATTTCAAAATGATATCTTTCCTTATAGATCATTCTAATAGTACTCTCTTCTATATATAGATCGTCAGTTCGTTATCGAGCGATTGATTTGAATCTCGGGGTTTATTCACCAAGTGATTGAACTCAATCCCGACATCCGTTATCGATTAAGATATTTCAAACCGATATCTTTCCTTACAGATCATTTTAATAGTACTCTCTACTATAGATCTTCAGTTCGTTATCGAGCGATCTATTTGAATCTCGGGGTTTATTCACCAAGCGATTGAACTCAATCCCGACATCCGTTATCGATTAAGTGATTTCAAACCGATATATTTCCTTATAGATCATTCTGATAGTATTGTCTACTATAGATCGTCAGTTCGTTATCGAGCGATTGATTTGAATCTCAGGGTTTATTCACCGAGCGATTGATCTCAATCCCGACATCCGTTATCGATTCAGCGATTTGAAACTGATATATTTCCTTACAGATCATTCTAATAGTACTATCTACTATAGATTGTAAGTTCGTTATCGAGCGATTGATTTGAATCTCGGGATTTCTCACCGAGCGATTGATCTCAATCCCGAGATCCGTTATTGATTAAGTGACTTCAAACCGATATCTTTCTTTATAGATCATTCTGATAGTACTCTCTAGTATAGATCATCAGTTCGTTATCGAGCGATTGATTTGAATCTCGGGGTTCGTTAACGAACGATTGATCTCAATCCCGACACCCGATATCGATTAAGCGATTTCAAGCCTTTTTATATAATTTTAATAATTTATATAATATGTAATTTATATAATTATATTGAGTAGTGATTTCAAACCCGGGGCTCGTTAATTAGTCGATTGATGATTTCAAACCCGAGGATCGTTAGTTATTTTAATAATTTTAATAATTTTAATGGGACGAAAATGTCGTCCCAAAAAATCCTCTGTCGTCCCATTAAATGTTCCAGGTAAACCTAAATCGGGCAGACTCCCTTCCCTTCTTCATTTCAGCCTTTCTTCACCTCCGCCGCCCCCTTTCTGTGATTTAGGCAATTCAACCACCCGCCCCTCCCATCCTCCGGTCACCACCCCTACCCCCACTCTTCATTCGGAAAGCAGCCCACTCTTCCTCCGTCAAGCAGCAGCAACAAAGCAACAAAGCCCACTCTTCCTCCGGCAGCCGCATGAACAACACCTCTCCGCCGCCACAGCTCCAGGTACGTGCATTTTATTTTATTTTATTTTATTTTGATAATTAACTAGTATTTTTTTTTTGCTTGTTTGTTTATCTTTATGAGGTAGCTGTAGTTGTTTTAGACTTCTTGGCTTTAGTTGAAGAATTGAATTTGAGCTCTAGTATTTCTGCATAAAGTATTTCTGGAATAGAGAAGAGAGTCATTTTGGGAAGCTTGGTGTTTTGTTTGAATGTATATGAAGTGCTTATTCAAAAATTGAAATATAAGAGAATGGAAGGGTATTTGTTGAGTTTGATGATAAGTGCAAGTTGTTTTGGCTGTCTTAACGTTGCTGGATCTTTTTGTGTTAATTAGTGCCGTCTTTTTGATCATTTACTCACCATACCTTTATACTAAATGAAACACGTAGTGATCCTTTGTGATTATAACATAGAGTATCAGTTTATGTGAAGTGTATATATCTTAAATGCATTTGCTTGTTACTTTTGTAAGAAGATGTTCGAGTGGGAGGAAAAACAAAATTGATGGTGAAGTGGATGATTGATCTTTCTTCTAGTTTGCAATTTGGATTTGTTTTTCTTAGAGTTATGAAACTATAGTCCACGGAAAAGCTACTTAGAGTTATGAAACTATAGCCCACAAGAGTTATGAAACTCAGGCTTGCTTTTTTGGTAGTAGATGTACTATATAGTTGATTTACTTCACAATGTTAGTGTATAAAGCGTGTGATTGACTAGTATATCTGTGTGATTGACTTGAAATTTTATTTCGTCAAGTATTGTGTATTAAGTAGTGTATGAATCTTGGCTATGTATATGTGTTGGAAAAGTGTTGAAGAACATGATGATATGTCTAGCATGATGATGAAGAACATAAACTAGTTTTGTCTAGCATGTATTGGATTTGGAAAAGTGTTGGAAAACCGTTATGTATGTATATGATTGAACATGATGAAGAAAGTCTAGCATTGAAGGTGTTCTTGTGCTAATTTGTTATAAATCAAAATTAGAAAATGAACTAACATTGAAGAACAAGGAGTGGTAAGTGTTAAAGACTTAGTTTTATGTCTTCGTGTGAAAGTGTAATCAATATATTCAATGAAATAGTATTAGTTTTTAATGAAAAAAAGTATACTATATTAGTTTTTAATGAAAAAAAAGTATTCTAATGAAACTAAGTATAATATAGTAGTTTTTAATGAAAACAAGTGAGATACTAACTTAAGTTATTGTGGTTTGTCAAGTTATTGTGTATCAGTGATTTCAAAAGGAACAAGACAAGTCATGGTTGTATATTGACAGACTGAAACCCGAGTTTGATAAAGGGTTGAGTGAATTCATTAAATACGCACGGCAATTTCTTAACAATGAAGGTAAGATTCATTGCCATGCAAAGTGTTTCAACATTTGTTTTGAAACTTTGGAGGTCGTGTATGATCACTGTTTCATTTGGGGATGGGCAGCTGGGTATACAACATGGTTTCACCACGGTGAAGACGGTGTATCCCGTAAACGTGCACGAACAACTCAATTGGTAGTTGAATCCGGAGACGAAATAGCTCCAGTTATAAATGATTTCCTTGGTAGAGCCCCAGAAGAAGAAGTTTTACAGACAGAGGAGGATGACAACATTGATGAACTCCTCTCCAAATTGCACGAACATGTTTATCCGGGATGCAAAAGCTCATCCGCCTTGAAGTTCTTAGAGGATTTAATGCATATAAAAGTGTTGTATAAGTGGCCAAATGAAAGCTTCGACGTTCTTTTAGCGAAACTGAAAGAAGTTTTGCCGGAAGGGTCAAATTTACCCGATTCATTCTACAAGGCAAAACCCTTTCGAACAAATTGGGTCTGGGGTATGAAAGATCGATACTTGCAAGTACGACTGTTGCATTTACTATAAGGAGAATGCTGACTTACAATCATGTCCAGTGTGCAAAATGTGCCGTTATAAGGAGTCTAAAGGAAAAAAGGTAGCTCAGAAAGTGCTACGTTATTTTCCGTTAAAGCATCATTTGAGACGTTTGTATGCTTCCCGTCACACAGCTCAGGCACTGACATGGCATAAGATGGGGGCGTTCTACGGATGAGGATGTGATGAGGCATCCAACCGATGGTAAAGAATGAAAAGAATTCGATGAGCAACACTCTGACTTCGCTATCGAACCTAGAAATGTACGTCTCAGTCTGGCTACAGATGGTTTTTGCCCGTTTGGTAATTTGAGTCAAACATACAGCATGTGGTCTGTTCTAAACACAAGTGTCGAATCCAGCATCATGGGTTTGCAACAATGAACTGTATAAACACATGTGTTTACTTATCCCATGACCAAACTCCCTAGGCAAGGACTTGGACGTTTATTTAAGGCCATTGATTGATGAGTTGGAAGAATTATGATCACAAGGGGTAGCTGTGCTTGATGCTGCTACAAATACTACCTTCACAATGCGAGTTGCAGTTATGTTTACGGTGAACGATTTTCCCGCTCGTAGTTATCTCTCAGGTTGGACTGGTCAAGGATATAAAGCATGTCTAACTTGCAACGACGAAACACCTTCGGTACAGTTAGAGAGTAAGACTGGATATGTCGGACATCGTAGATGGCTACGGGCGGACCACCCGATGCGAAAGAATAAGGGTTTTAACGGTAAAATCAAAACATTAAGCCCTCCAGTTGAGAAAACCACAGAGGAAATTCTTCAACAAATTAGTAACCTACCCGAATGTTTGCCGGGAAAACACAAAGGGTATGGTGGTAAAAGTATTAAGCGTCCAGAATCATGTTTGAGTTGGACGAAAGACACCATACTAAATAGATTGCCTTATTGGACTCCGAAAAAACTCAAGTACAATCTAGACATTATGCACATTGACAAGAAGGTGTGTGATAGCTTATTGTCTACGGTATTGAATATTGATGGTAAGACCAAAGACACTATCAAGGCACGTAAGGATCTAGAAAACATGAAAGTGAGAAAGGAACTACATGTGATTAAACAAAGCAATAAGACCTTAAAACCGCGTGCTTTGTTCACGTTGGCACTAGAGGATCGGACAAAATTCTACGATTTCTTAACAAATGTTCGGTTTCCTAATGGTTTTGCAGGAAACCTAAGAAAGAATTTGACTGGTAAAGACAAATTTAGCGGGCTAAAATCTCATGATTTTCATATCATACTCCAGAGACTTTTACTAGTTGGGATACGAAAATTCTTAAAAAATAAATTTCTGATACTATCATTGATTTAAGCAATTTTTTCAGATCGATTTGCGCGCGCACGTTGAGGGTTAGTGATTTAGAGAATGCAAAAGAGAAGGTTTTGGAAATCTTGTGTAAACTAGAAACGATATTCCCACCGGCATTCTTTGATATTTTGATACATGTGATAATGCACTTGCCTAAAGAAGCGATTAGGGGTGGTCCTGTTCATTTGAGATGGATGTATCCGATTGAACGTTTTCTAGGTAAGTTAAAGTGTATTAGAAATCGGGCCAGGCCGGAAGGATCCATCGTAGAGCATACGTGGCTAACGAGACCTTGATATTTTGCTCGTTGTATTTTTGGGAAATGAGACAAAATTCAATAGGCCCGAAAGGAACTGGGTTGAGAACGAAGATACAATCAAGAACCGTATATAAGTATTCAAGACTCCTTTTCGATCAATGGGATCGATGAAATGCTTGACATTCAATACTACTTTGAGAGAGAAGGTTCAGTGGTATGTCTTGGAAAACTGCCATGAGATCGATGAATACCTCATGTAAGTGAGCAATCCAAACTTATTTCTTTTTTTTTTTTATAATTCCATTAAAGCTAACAAGTCTTCTACACATGGAGCAATGAACATCGTACAAAACTGTCAAGTTATTGCACGAAATAGAACCTGGACAAAATGCACCGTCAAGAATTTCCTGAATGGTTTAATTCGAAGGTACAAAATAAAGCTTGATACACTTATTGTGCGCTTTTATGAGTGTTCTTCACAATAGCTTATGTATGGTACAGTATGTAGATTATTGTAATGAGTAAACATAACCCATAAGACTTGAATGACCAATTGTTAGCACTTTCCACTAGATCTTTTTCAACGGTCGAATCCTATCAGATTTGTGTGATGAACGGTGTCAGATTCAATGCACAAAAATGGGATCGCACATGCACAACTCAAAACAATGGGGTTGCTGTCAAAGGGACCGAAGGCACTACATGGTATGGAGTCTTAAAAGACATATATGTCGTAAGCTATCCAAATGATAACACTGTTGTTCTTTTCAAATGTACATGGTTCGATACTAGTGCAGCTAAAAGGTGTCCGTGTATATAAGAATAGAACAAGTATACGCACTACTATAAACACTTGGTACGAAGAGGAGACATTCATTCTTGCTTCACAAGCAGAACAAGTGTTCTACATGGATGATTTGTATAACGGATGTGACTGGAAAGTTGTTGAGCATTTTCAACACCGTCATATCATAGATGCACCAAATATTAAGGCTGATGTGGTTGTTGATGATTTGGTAATCGACGAAACAACCCACGGAAATTTCCAACTTGTTGTTGAACTGCCACCGATGGAACCGTTATACATGAGTGCAAATGATGTAGAAACACATTTTGATCAAAATGATCTCGCTTCAACAGATCAAAACGATGAAAACGATCTCGATAAAAATCAAAAGGATGACAGTAACGAGTATGCTTCAACGGATTGGGATGATGATAATAACTGTGTAGATGATGACATATACGACTCGATCCTACCAAACTATGCAAGTGATAATGAATGATGCTATAAATATAAAATATTCTTTTAGTAAGTTCATTCAAATATACTTGAATTTAAAAATTATATAATAGTAGTGCTTTACTTATACTACATCAACATATATGTGTTCGCTATATAATTTTTTTATTATATTCAAATACTTGTTCATATAAGTGAATGGCTTGCGCGGGATCGGCAGGTGGTTCTCAACCACCGCACGAGCATCCATTTAGGCTACCGGGCCAATGCAAGGACGGTAATTACTTAAATTTTTTTTTGTCTAGTATGAATATTCTTATTTCGTTGAATTAACATTGACACCGATACTACAGATCATATAGCAGATAATGAGCGTGAGGAATGGATACCACCATCTCCTCCCCCGAAAAAGAAGCAGGGTGAACGTGGGCCTGCAAAAGGTTTCACCGTCCAAGCCCTCAAGAAAAAGTTAGGGGGCTTGATTCCTCTTATATGGGATCCTAGATTTCCCAAAGTTCAGAAGGTTTTGGGAAAATGCACGAAGGATTTTGAGTCCGAGACATGGAAAGTCGTGAGGTCCCATGTTCCCTGTTGTGTCCCACAATGGCGAAAGGTGGAAGACCGACATAAAGAATTAATTTGGCAAAACTTCCGGTACTTAGCTAATCAAATTGTTAACACTTTCAAATTGTAAGTTTCATTATATTAATTTAGATACCAATCGTTTCATTTCTTGTGTTCTCCGGCATCGTTCCAACCCCTTGAGCCTATTCACCACGATGCCGTGCTGAAAAGCGCCGGTACTTTATTCAGAAAATGGAAGCCTAGACTAAGGGAGGAGGGGTTGCCAGGGCCTTGTCCCCGACCCAGGGATGTGGGTTTCCCAACAACAATGGAAGCGTATCTCCGCTATGTTAGTAGCCAGGCTTTTAAGGTAAAGCTTTTATTCCATTACATGTGTTACGTAGATTCAATTATTATTACTTGTTACTGCTTATATATAATACAAATTTACCATTTTTTTTGCCGAAAAGATCTGATCAGAATAATAAGAATCGCGCCCGGAGTAAATATGTAGGCCGCCAAGAACGAACGCCTATGGCCGTAGTTCGATGGGAAATGTTAAGAAGGGTAAGTATTACGAAAGAAATCCCTATCACTTCATTTTTTTAATTTTCATAACTAATACTTTTGTTTTTTCAAGGGTAATCTGAGTCTGAGTGAAGATCCTTTGGGGCATGATCCTATCCATGTATGGGCGAGCAAGTATAATAATGCTGACGGCTCGTTTCTCAAGAGTGATACGGAGGCTGCTTACGTAAGTGATATACGTTGTATATATTTCAATTCAATACGTTCACATTTTCCTTTTCCTTATCTTAACTTCCAACGACATATGTTGTGTTTAGAGGAGGCTGGAGGAATGGCGTGGTATGATTGCACCAGGTCGACCGATGACTTTTGATGAAGATGAGACAATCTTTCAGGGTGCCTTAGGAACTAGGCGAGATTATTTGATTGGCCTTGGCCCTACGCAATCTTCCGTATCCAATTCATCACAATCGTCCCAGTCTTCAGCATCGTCATCCTCTTACCACCATGAATGCAATATGCAAATTGAATAACTTAGAAAGTCTCATGATCGGTTGGTGAAGTTAACCAAAAAACAGAACAAGAGAAACAAAAAGCAAGGGGCTCTTCTCAAATTGTTGCTGACTAATCTTAAGGATAAGGAACCGGATATGCAAATAGGGGTTAGCTCATCATCTTCCGATGAAGAAGAAGACGATTTTGAAGTTGATCTTGACGATGATGCGTAGACATTCTAGAGGAGACTATTGTTACTTTTGGAAACATTGCACAACTTTGTATTTTGCTTAAATTTTTTTCACTAAGCTTCTGTATTTCGTTTTGTTATGAATCCCCATACCTTTCTATTTTGTGATCTTCTGTTATGGATTTTGGAAAAAATAGGATTGGTTTGATGTAAATACATGGGAGGCCATGCGAAAACCAAAAAAATATTATAATAGAAAAACATTTAAAGGGATGACATGTCGTCCCAACAAACATATAAAGGGACGACATGTCGTCCCTATACATGTATTTCTGGAAATTTTCTCAGTTTAAAGGGATGACATATCGTCCCAACAAATATTTAATAAAATAATTTATAAAAAATTATTTTTTTCCAAATTGTTTTTGAAGGGACGACTTTATCGTCCCAACAAATGTTTTATAAAAAAAATTACTTTTTCCCCAAATATTTTATAAACCATTTTCGTATTGAATTTTACTATTAAAACGAAACGTAAACGCTTTGAAGGGACGACATTGTCGTTCCAACACATAATTTTATATAATTTTTTTTCCGTATATCATGTTTATAGGGACGACAATGTCGTCCATTAAAAGAAAGCCATGTCAGCACGTTGAAATTTCTTAGAAAAGTTCGTACCATGTCAGCGTACATTTAAAGGGACGACTTTTTTTCGTCCCTTTAAAAGAGTAAGTTATTTAAAGGGACAGAGCCGAAGGGACAGCTTTATAAGAACGGTTTGTCGTCCGTTTAAACCTTTTCTGGGACGACAATGGTTTTAACGGGACGACAAAATGTCGTCCCAAAAAAATGTTTTGTTGTAGTGCCTACGCTATTGGATATATATTTTTTTCAAATCATAAATTATAATTTGGATCGAAGGTGAGTTCATTTATTTTTCATAAAAACCATAATGTGTCTTTTTAATTATTTTCAAGTATTTTACGTATATTAAATGTTGATGTTTTAAACTCGGAAGTCGTTTGGTTGCTTAAAAACAATAATACTACGATGTTTTGAGCTAGTGCACACTTTTTCTAAACCTATAAAAACTGATACTTGGAATTGATGGATAATACTTGCTGGCTCGCTCGCTCGCTCGTGAAAGTAAACTATCAAAGCTCTGGTGGCTAGGGGGATTAGAGTTATTGCTCTAGGAGAACGGCTAGTCACCGGTCTTGGGGTCTCTTGACTCGAAGTTTTCCGACAGTAGCTAGAGTGCTCGCTCGCAAAAGTGGGGACGATACCTTTTCCCCGAAGATTCATGCTACATCCGGGAAAGCAATGGCTGTTGGTTAGTGCGTGGGTCCTAGGGCATGGATAGGGTTGGCTGGAGCCATGTAGGATGTTTGCACAGTGAATGTTGATTCTTTTCCCTGACAATCGGCAAGAGTTGTCAGGCATGGCTAGTTCTCATGAAGTGCGGTTCAAATCCATATAGTAAAACAGTGTTTGGGCGGTACTCGACTCATCGGCTCGGCCAAAGCTGGTGCTTGTAAATATATAAACTTGATATATTTTCTTAATATTCGTGCACTTCAATATTAAAGATTGTTTTTTTTGATTTGTTCAATAAGCTAATAAAAGACTTCTGTTGTTGTTTTTTTTAAGGTTGTTCAAGATAATGATTCTCATTTATAGATTTTAATATTATTAATATAATATATATGACACTCTCACACACGGCTCATACCAGCCCTTTGCTGACGACTCATTTTCTTTGTTTCTTTTGTTTTGTTCTTTTATAAATAAATATATACATGATGTTGATCGAGGGGGAATGGAGATTATAGATGATGATATTGATTGAGATTCGAGGAAAAAGAAATTGATGTTGGATCGGGCTGCGCAAATTAAATTAGTTAGCTACGACTTTTGTAAAGTTATTTGATAAAATATTGTAATGGAAATAGTTAGTGATTAAGTAAATTTAAATTGTGGATTTATTGGATTATTTTTGGGAATTATAGCCTAGTTATTGAAGTCACGGCGAGAGCTTCGCAATCCCTCCTATAATGACCCCAGTGGACCTAAGGGTCGGGAGTAGGGTATTACACACTTTCTTTAAGTGCTTCATCAACGATAGGGTATCTTACCCCCGAGTATGTCATGCATTAACTTGTGTTTTTGAATGGAATACTTATAGTTTTGCCACATTTTTGCTCGGGTATGTTCTGCAGACAACGAATGCAACTGAGTCTGACTTGAGGACTTAAAGAGTTGGTTTTGCAAACTTCTTGAATCCGACCTGCGAACTTAGGGATGGTCCTTTGAAAACTCACTGAGTGCAACCTGTGGACTTTGGTTCGAGTCTAGCATGTAGACCTAATGAGCTTGTCCGACAAACTTCGCTGAGTTCGTCCTATGAAGCACAGTTCGAGTCTGTCATGAAGACTTGGAATTTATCCTTTGCTAACTTTGTTGAGTTCGACCTGACCTGATCTTTTTGCTCAGTCCGACCTGCGGAGCTTAATTCGTTAGTCCTGCTGACTTATTAATTTTAGCGGAGTCCATCCTGTGGAGGTCTATGATGACTGTTTGAAGGAGTTTAAAGATGGAGTGGATATCGCCACCACGTATGTTCGTCGGGGTACTCCCCGGCAAGCTTCTGAGTCAGCCCCTTCTTCCCCATCTCCGTCAGTTGCCTCAGAACCGTGTCAAGCTTTGGCTCCAGATGCTTAGCTTAGTCTTTTATACTTTTGTGCTTCTTTTTTGCTCTGAAAAAATCATCAGATTTGTAACCTGTACGATTATCTGGATAATATATGTTTTGCCAAGCTCTTTTTCCTTGGCTTGTTTTTTTTGCTCTGAAAAAATCCTCAGTTTTGTAACCTGTACGCTTATCTGGATAAAATATGTTTTGCCAAGCTCTTTTGCCTTGGATTGTTTTAAGTACTTATTTGCACTGTTTTTGATCTTTGCTAGAGTGGGGTGCTCCCCAGTATGCCATGCACTAACTTGTTAATTGTTGCATGGAATACTTAGTGTGCATTTACATAGTAGGGTTTTATTGAGTGGCTGTCCTGCAGACTTAGAAAGTTTGATGTTGCAAACTTTACTGAGTCTGATCTGCAGAGCTCAGATCGGAATTTCTATCCTGCAGACTTAGGAAGTTTGATGTTGCAAACTTTACTCAGTCTGACCTGCAGAGCTCGGATCGGAATATCTGTCATGTAGACTTAGGAAGTTAGATGTTGAAAACTTTACTGAGTCTGACTTGAAGAGCTCATATCGGAATGTATGTCTTGCAGACTTAGGAAGTTTGATGTTGCAAACTTTACTGAGTCTGACCTGCAAAGTTCAGATTGAAATATCTGTCATGCAGACTTAGGAAGTTAGATATTGCAAACTTTACTGAGTCTGACCTGAAGAGCTCATATCGGAATATTTGTCATGCAGACTTAGGAAGTTTGATGTTGCAAACCTTACCGAATCTGACCTGAAGAGCTCAGATAGGAATATCTGTCTTTAAGACTTAAATTTTGGAGTCTAATTTTTTGAGTCTGACATACATATTTAATTTTTGAGTTTGACTTGCAGACTTAATTTGTTTTTTTGAGTTAGTCGTGCAGACATGATCATTTTTTTTAGAGTCTGACCTGCAGACTTAATTTTTTGTCTTTCAAACAGACCTTATTTCATGAGTCTGTCATGCAGACTTTATTTTTGAGTCTGGCCAGTAGGCTTAATTTTTTGAGTCTGAGGGCAGACTTTATTTTTTGAGTCTGACCGGTAGACTTAATTTTTTGAGTCTAAGGGAGACTTTATTTTTTGAGTCTGGCCAGCGAATAAATTTCTGAGTTCATTGTGAGGTATCTTTCCCCTCAGTATGCCATGCATTAAATAATAGAATTTGGATGGCATACTTAGCTTTTTGTATGATTTTTTATTTGAGTCCGACCTGCAAAGGTCGGATAGTGCGTCTGACCTGTAGACTTGTGATTTTGCTAAGTCCGTCCCGCAGAGCTCAGTTTGTCTGTCCTACAGACTTAAAACTTTTATCTTAAAGCCATTACGTATTATATACAATAAAAAGAGAAATATAATATTGAAAGAATACTGATAAATTGAAATAATTTATTGAATTCTGGAACCTGTCCCGGACGCAAGGCTTGCATGGATTGTTTGCATGCCAGATTTGTGGAATAGTCCTGCCATTTGAATCTGTCGGTTGATATGCTCCCTTGCCTTGCAATTTTACCGCTGTATAGAGGTGTTGTGTAGACCTTGGGTTGTTTGATCTGTAGACTTGTAATTTTTATTGAGTCTGTGTTACTCAGTTGTTAGTCCTGCTGACCTAAATTTTTTGGTGAGTCCGACCTGCGGAACACATTTCGTTAGTCCTGCGGAATTATAATTTTTTGCTAAGTCCAACCTGCGGAGCTCAGTTGTCAGACCTGCTGACTTGTGAACTTTTTGCTGAGTCCGACCTGCGGAGCTCAGTTGACATATTTAGTGCTTTGAGTGGAGCTCGGCTTGTTTTGTCTTGCTGACTTAATTTTTTTGGGTCTGACCTGCAAACTTAATTTTCTTCAGTTTGCCCTGCAGTCTTAAATTTTTGAGTCTGACTTGCAGGCTTAAATTTTTTGAGTCTGTCCTGCAGATTTAATTTTTTTAGTCTTACTTGCAGACTTGAATTTTTTGAGTCTGACCTGCAGACTTATTTTTTTTTTTTATTTTTTGAGTCTGACCTACAGCTCAATTCTGATCGTTTGTCCTGCAGACTTAGGGAGTTTTTCGTTTGTAAACTTTCTAAGTCCGACCTACAACTCAGTTCTGATCGTCTATCCTGCAAACGTAGGGAGTTTGTCATTTGCAAACTTTCTGAGTCCGACCTGCAACTCAGTTCTAATCGTCTATCCTGTAGACCTAAGAAGTTTGTCCTTTGCAAACTTTCTGAGTCTGACCTGCAGCTCAGTTCTGATCGTCTGTTCTACAGACTTAGAGAGTTTGTCCTTTGCAAAATTTTTGAGTCCGACCTGCTGCTCAGTTCTGATCGTCTGCCCTACAGACTTAGGGAGTTTGTCCTTTTGAAAACTTTCTGAGTCGGACTCTGCAACTCAGTTATGATCATCTGTTTTACAGACTTAGAGAGTTTGTCCTTTGAAAACTTTCCGAGTCCAACCTGCAGCTCAGTTCTGATCATCTGTCCTACAGACTTGAAGGAGTTTTGTCCTTTGAGAACTTTCTGAGTCCGACCTGCAGCTCAGTTCTGATTGCCTTTCCTGTAGACTTAAAGAGTTTGTCCTTTGAAAACTTTCTGAGTCCGACCTGCAGCTCAGTTCTGATCGCTGTCCTGTAGACTGAGAGAGCTTGTCCTTTGCAAATGTTCTGAGTCCGACCAACAGCTCAATTTTGATCTTCTATCCTGCAGACTTAGAGAGTTTGTCCTTTGCAAACTTTCTGAGTAGGACCTGCAGCTGAGTTCTGATCATCTATCATGCAGACTTAGGGAGTTTGTCCTTTGCAAACTGTCTGAGTCCTACCCGATCGTCTATCTTGTTGACATAATGTGTTTGTCATTTGCAAATTTTATGAGTCTAACCTACAGCTCAGTTCTGATCGTCTGTCCTGTAGACTTAGAGAGTTTGTCCTTTGCAAAGCTTTTCTAAGTCTGACCTGCAGAGCTCAGTTCAAAATTGCCTGACATGCAGACTTAGAGAGTTTGTCCTTTGCAAACTTTTCTGAGTCTGACTTGTATAGTTCAGATTGAAATTACATGACCTGCAGACTTAGAGAGTTTGTCCTTTGCAAACTTTTATAAAATCATCATGCATAACGTTGAAAACAAAAATTTATTTAAAATAACATAACTAAAAATTGAAAGAATATATAAAAGTCTGGAATCTGTCCTAGACGTATATCTTGCGGTGAATTGTTGGCATGCTAACTCTGTGGAATGGTCCTTCCTTTAGAATTAGCCTCTAAGGGATCTCTTAGATCCTTCCCTTGGACTGCTACCTGGATAAAGGCCTATAGGGTTGATCCATCAATGACAGCTGGTTGTTCCACCAGCGCCTGTTCTGCCGGATTCAAAGCGATTTTTGCTCATTGCTGAAGCTAGTTAGCGGTTGTGGGATCTGCTGCCATCCCTCATCTAACGTTTTTACCACCATCGTTGGCGGTTTCCCCTTGGTGTTTTCTTATTGTTCTTTTTTCATGGCATATTGATCTTGAATAATTGTTAGTAGGAGTCTCTCCTTCTAGCGCCAATTGACGATGCTGGATCTCTTCTATAAATAAATCCAGACCATATTTTCCTAGTGACAATAAATCAAAGAATATGCCCTAAGAACAAGATGTAAAACGGGGGTGGTGTTTGTGATTTTTAGACTGAGCTCGAGAGTTGTTTCTCTCAAGTTGCGTACGTATCCAATGACTGTATTAGAATCAAGTCTCTCGTAGTTCCTTAGGGTTGTTTATATAGGGGATGGCTCATCCATTTCCTTGTTCTACAAGATTATTATTCTTAGTCCTTAAGGATAATCACGTGTGGATCCTTATAATTATTTAGGTATAATTATGGACATATTTAAATGATAGGATCAGTGTCACTATGTCATGGGATTCTTTCCATGTCTATATGATATTATTAAGAACGTGTGCCAAATACGAATAAAGAATGTTATGGCCGACCTGCGTCGAACCTCCTAGGCCATCTCGACCTGTACTGCGTTACCCGACCTTCAACCTTACCACGCCGACCTGCGGTGGTAAGTCAAGAAGGGCTGAGCAGACCTCCCACCTTGGGGTTCAGGTCCACGTCTTCAGTTAAACTTGAGGCTCCTGGCCTTTACTACTTATTAATTCTCTATCTTTATTTATGACTTAGCCACTCTACATATGACATGTGGCAAGGGCTAGTCCGACCCTCATAAATGAGCAATATTATATCATTTTGAGCATTTTTATGCTTAGTATCATCTAAACATTGTTAATAGTAAATATCATATAATATACCATATTTTTGATAAGTTCTATATCGGTCAATAGGACCAAATTTGGGTTTGGGTTAACATGTGGTATTCTTGTTTTATTGATTGCAGTACATTGGTTCCGAGCCCCGAAAACTTTTTTTGAGTTTGGGACAAGCTTTGGTTCGATTCATGATCAGTTCGAGAGAAGAATGAGTAGGAAATTTGAAGTTCCTATGAGGTAGCGTCCACCACCTATGCCAATGGCGTCCACTGCTGCACGTCTAATCTAGCATTTTTTGCACCTGACATAGTCTTAAGCCAGATCCAAAAGTTGTTGTTGCCCCCTGTTCGTTGGTGCAATGATTATCCCTGCCCGATGGGTGTACATCCATCCCTAAATGTCGTCGGATACCGTCAACTTCCCCACCATTCTTGTAATTGTCACTTGTAATCCGTGCAAGTGTGTCCGCACCCCCGAGTTGACGAGAAAGAAAGGATTTCTCGGAGTAACCCCCCAGGTTCCAGACCCAGGAGTCCACCTTCCCGTATGAGCATTCGGTACATGTATCAGTCCATGGAAGAGTGAAATGGACACCACCAAGAAGGACCCTCCGTAATCTTAGATAGGTCGTCTGAAGTGTGTACGCCACTCTAATGTAAGGAGAAGGAGAGGTGCGAAGCTCTCGACCGTAGGTACGTAAGCGCCACCATGATGTAGAGAATGTTTATACTCTATTTTTGGAGTTGCATTCATTGTCATTCAATTCCATCTTCCCAAACTACCAAGCTTGAAGAGACCGACTCTTCAAGGCTCTTAAAGCCAAACCCTAGTTTTAATTTAGGCATTATTTCTACTTGTAATCATTGATGAAACAATATTTAGATCTATCAGAAGTTCTGTTGTGGAAGAGTTTTCATATCTTTTGGAGTACACTTCTCCATTGAAGAAGCTTTTGAAGTTTATGCAAGTATCTTTATGTGAAGTTCTTGCGATCTTGTTTGTTAATTATTTTCTTTACTTTAAGAGCTTATTTCATAATTATGAAACCCTTAACTAACATTGGTGGTTTCATGGCCATAGAAGCCTAAGATTTTTCTTAGCCAAGATAATGTTGTAGTGATAGTGTTTTATCTTCTGTAGTAGAATGAGAATGATAGATTTAGTTGCAAGTATCTTGTGTTAGTTGATTTTCTTTACTTATGTTGATTGCCAGTTTGTGTTAGATTTCTGACCTAACACTTGCACACACACACACACACACACACACACACACACACACACACACTAGGAGCAATTCAAACAAATAATTTTAGTCTAGGAGAAGGGGTAAAAGGACCGACGGTTAAAATCGACCCTCATAGGAACTTGGTTTCTTGTTGGGGGAGAGTAAAGTAATATGTACAACCGAGAGCTTAATCGTGTTAATCGGTAGAGTCTCGTCGAAGTGAGGACGTGGGAGAGGCACCGTGTGATTATATACACTCGTATGAGGGGCAATCCCAAAACTAGAACGGTTGTACCATCAAACTTAACACAAGGTCACCATTGGATGGTTGGTAGGTTAATGTCATTCACATGAAGCTATAATATATAATATATCACTTGATCTCGCATTGTCTTCCCCGGCTCTTCTACACTTTAAATCACATCCAATTTAGTTATTGCCTGCTTTTAGATTCCGCTTTACTTTTCTTGCAATTTGTTGACTTGGAACCGAAGAATACGGTCATTCGTTACTCAACCTTGTATATCTTTGGATTCGACTTTGACTCGTCTACGTAGATTACAATTGAGCCAATATTCTTGCCGGTGATTTTGGAGATATCAAAAAATCCTATCAATACTTTTTCAACACATTTGTCATACTACCTCCGTCCTAAAATATAAGTCATCCTACACATTTAGATTTGTCCCACCATATAAGTCATTCTACATTACCAATGCAACATTTATTATTCTTTTCCCTATCTTACCTCTAATTTATTATCAATCCAACCACTTTCCATTACTTAGCAACTATTGCATCAATGATAGTCAAAGGAATTTTAAACATTAACCTTCAAATTTATGACATTCAACAACTTTCTTAATCTTTGTGACAATATCTAGGATGCCTTATATTTTGGGACAGAGGTAGTAATCGATAAAGAAAATTGAAGTTGTCCCATTTACCTATATTTACACTCATGTGTCTTTGCTCTTACCTCCAAAAATACTAATAATCCAATTTGTAATTAATGAGTTTGTTTTGAGCTTTGGCCCTAGTTCATTAACAAACTAACTTCTAATTCTGATCGGTAGACCATTAATTATGATATGCATGATTGGTCCATATGAATCCCACCTTTTTTTTACGTTCTACTTTATCCCACATTTATTATATACTCAACCATTTTTACTAATTTGCATTAATAACAATCAAATGTTATTTTATTCATTTTTATCAAAATTAATTACACACAATCAATTTAATTAACTTTTTTAATTTGTATGAAAAAACCTAAAAGGATTTACAATTTGGGACGGAGGTAGTATTAAAACACGATGTCGGCTTATGTTTCATTTTCCAATGCGAATTCCTTAACACTCTCTCGGCCTCAAAATATAAGTCAATTTGGAGAGTTCACACAGTATAAAAAAATGGTTAAATGCCATTAGTTTTACTTATAAAAGTCTAGAATACCCTTCAACTGTCATTAATTTAATAATTGTAAATGCAATGAAAAACTCATTAATATATAATAAATTATGGGTAAAATAAAAAAAATAAAAAATTCTTTATTGGTATTCTAAATGAATTTTATATTACGAGACAAAACCAAAAAAGTTAAATGGATGTATATATTTTGACGGATGTATTATATATTTAATGGTTTAGAGTTAAGAGATATAGATCAACAACAACGAAATTCTCATCATGGGGAGATATCTCCTTATCATACTTGTGACTTTATCATTATGCATCTTTTCTGAATCCAGGTATTTTGTCCACATTGTCAACAATCTTCCTGACAACACAAATCTCCTTAAACTTAATTGCTCTTCTTTGGACGACAGAATGGGTGATCATTATCTCAAGGTAAATGACGACTACAATTTTAGTTTTCGTACCAGTCCATTTTTAAGAACAATGTTTTTTTGTGACTTTCGGTGGAGTTCGAAGACAAGAAACATGGCAGTTTACGACACCAGGATACAGAATCATTATTGTGGACAAGTAAGTAAGCATGCGTTCGTTTGTTGGTGGACCGTAAAACAAGACGGGTTTTATGTGTCAAGAAACCCGAACCCTTCTCCCAGTGACCTTATATATATGAATTGGTGGTTGAATAATAGTAGTGTATGATTGTAATGATTATGAATAAAATTTAATAAAAATAGAAATATTTGTATATGTGCTGCTTCTTCTCGAGATCTGCATATGAATCTAAATTTAAGCCCCCACACATGTAACCTTCTTTTTAACCAACTAATTGTTGCCCGTAATTATGAATTATAATTCTATAAATAAAATTAGACAAATTAAACCTTTTAATTCTTTAATCTTTTTGTCTCTCTAGATTTTTATTTATTTGTTTTGATATATAGATGAGTGATGGGGTTGAGTTTCTTTCATGATCAGGTTGTGCTTTTTTGAGTTTGGGATGGACTTTGCTCTATATTTCTCTTCTTTTGGCTGCCTATCACCTTGATAGTCCTATTAATAATATACTGCTGTTAATTAAAAAAAAAAGGTAAAGGAGAAGGATTTACTGAAGATAATCTATTGGATCTCAATACTGTTGCAGATTCAGAGCTTGGTGCAGAATCGACATGGATGTAGACATTAGGAGGAAATGATTAAGAAATAAGGATTTTTTTTTATAGTTAGTTTGTGAGCAGTAGAAAAAATGTTTATGCGTGGTGGATCCATGCTATAAACCTTTTAAAAGTTTTATAAAATGATGATGTGACATTATGATAATATTTTACCACTTATCGATAATGATTTTTTATTTTACCACGTTTTTCTTTGATTTACAGAATCTTTAGACAGTCAAATGCATCACCTCTACTATACTACATTAAAATAACTACAAACCATAAAATATAAGACATATTTTCATACACACATATTACATTTATCTAATATAAATATTTATCACCTAAGAATATATTGTGATTTGTGAATACTATTTTGATTACTTTAAAAAAATATAATTCAATGGTTACGCACAATAATAATCCAGCAAAGAGCTCCTGACAATGAAATTATGAAAGAAATAACAACAGAAAATTTACACACACCAACAAAAAGAATTGGAGCAGCAATAAAATTGAAGTTGAGGGAAGTTGAGAGTATTTTACTTTTTACAAGATTCAAGATCAATGCGGGACATATAGCGCAAAAGGGAAAAAAATATATAGAGTCTTAACTTTAAAGATTGTATTTGGAGTATCTACTGCATATATTTTTTTTGGATCTAGACAACTTAAATCTTTAGAATACAGGTTTAAATCTTCAGAATACAAATTTATAGAGATTTAAGTATATGCTGCAAGTGCTCTTAATACTCTCTGCTTCTTTGATCTGTAACTCTAGATTTTTTATCAAACATCTTGTTGGGTCTTTCACTTTAGTAAATTTTTTGTTAAAAAAATTGGAACATATGTCTACCTCCTTCCAATAAAAAGTGTTCACTTTGTCAAAATGAATTGTCATAAAAAGTGTCTATTTAGAAAATCATTGTATCATTTAATGCATCTTTTTCAAACATATACCTATTATACCATTTAATATTTGTACACTCTTTTTATATTCCAAAACAATCATTTATTATGAAATAAAGGAATATATTAGTGTTTAAAATACAACGCATTAATTGTATTTTTAATCTTTGGACACCGCAAAAAGTTGACACTTTTTTTGGGACGGAGGTAGTAGTAAATTATTTATTAAAAAAATTTGACACGGGAAAGAGGTAGTGTGAGGGTTCGATTAGATTAGGCTAACAAACCTCATCTGGACAGATTTGTTGAAAGATTTCTCATGATACGAAAACGATGTTAATCGAATAGGTCTGATATCATGAAAAGAAACGATGTTAATCGAATAGGTCGAATAGGTCTGATATCATGATTGTATTGATAATAATCGTAGAAGATTACAATATATAGAAATAGATTGCATTGATAATAATGATAGAAGATTACTCCCTCCATTTTTTAAACGTCGCAAAGAGAATATTTACACAGATTGAGAAAGTAATTAATACGTCTAAAATAGAGTATAAAATGATTAAATTGTCCTTTGATTTTTTGAATGTATGTGATGTGTCTAAATAATATCGCCACCTATGAGTCCCGGGAATAGCCTATCTGGACCACTGAGTCGGATAAGGTTCGCGGCCACAGCGTCCGCGACGCCAATCAAGTCAGGGTCGCCGCTGCCAGATCCCTGCCTAGAGCACTCAAACCTTTCGGTCACTAGAGGCTCAGGGGGCCGGCCTGCAACATGGACAATAGGTCCATAAGAGACCGCACAAGACTTAAAGGGAAGCATCATAAGGCAATGGTAAGGCAGGACGATGAAGCATGCGACCTTATATGTGGCGACCTATATATGCGACCACATAAGACGCCGCCGAGATATTCAATCCACTTGTCATCTAGATATTTAGTTTACTTAACTGCTAAGATATCTTATTAGCTTACCTGTCTTAAGCCCTAAGTTTCCCTCCTCCCTATAAAAGGAGGGCTTGTGTAACCACCAGATATATATTATAACAAAAAAGGAGAACCATACTCTGCAAAAACCTTCTCTCTCAAGAATTCATACACTCCACTGTAGCACCGCCGGCCACCACCGGCCTTATACACTATTAAACACATCAAATAAGCCAGATATCCACTCATCATACACCGCAAGGCAACCGTGATAATAAACCGCATTATTAGTTGGCTCCGTTCCGGGAAAAGAGTAACCTTTCAGTCTCTCAGGCGTGGAAGTCATCCAAAAATACTTGCATACAGCGGAGTGGAGGAGCATCACCTTCACCGATCTACTAAGCCCATCTGAGTTCTTATACATCTCGGCGGTCATCTCGACAGAAGAAAGGTAACTTTGACATAGCTTGCACGAATCCCATGAGTTAGCATTTGAGAAATCACCTCTCTCGTGGTGTTCTTCGTTCAAGTTTATGTTTTAGTTAAGCAGCCGCAGTTTGGAGAGCGTTGTGCTCGTGTATGTTATCACCATTTTACTAGAAAACTCCCTATATTGCCTTTGTTTTCCTGTCACCTCGAACAACATTGTCAAAAGAAACCTTTTTGTTTGCCAAAAATAGTGTGTGCATTTGCAGAAGGAAGCCGTACGAATTTCCGGGGTTATTTGCGTTTGAATCATCACCTTTTACCCCCGAGATTTGTATTTCCGGCCGCCACATCACCCGAGCTATCACTATCTAAAAGATCTCCATCCAGCTCACTCAAAAGACCTACCAAAAGATCTCTAACCAAATCCCTAAAAGTCAGAGAAAGTATGAAGTAGTTGAGTTTGTCAGAAAGGATAAGATTGTCAGAGAGTCGGTAACGACCCTATTAGGAAGTCTTATCTTCAAGCACAATCAGCTCCGTAACCCAGCGATGGCAGGAAGTAAGGGACAACTAATACCATAAACCCCGGCAAATGAGGGGGCGCAGTATCAAGCCCGCGCTGAGGGCGGAGGAGAGACATTCGACAATCCTACTGCAGATTGGGATGGGTCGCAGCGAGAGGGCCTAGCCGTTGGTGACGCCCGGAATGTCTTGAATCAAAAAACTAAATCAAAGGAGGCTGCCGCGGCTTTGGAAGGGGCTTGCAAGGAAAAGGCCATAGTTGGGACACCTAGGCCAAAACCCAGTCTAGAGCGTACCGGAGAGGGTACCTGGATTCCAAGAGGATCTCGAAGTCGCAAAAATGAGGGAGTAAGCAAAGTATGCTGAGACAATGTACTTGACTAATTCACAGTTAGTATCTCTGGACCGGGCCCCATTGCCGGTCCGAGCTCCGAATCCACCCAGGGGCGAGGTCCATCCGTGGCCCCAAACAAAGGCCACCGTAGTCAGCTCCAAAGGTTAGAGGTTGAAGAAAGTGTTCAATCATCGGGTCGGAAAGGCTGCAAGCAAGGCCAAGATGTCGCCCAAACCACGGGTCAACCTGGTCGCAATAATCAGAAAGAAAGGACAGAGGAAAGAGGGTCAGCTTTAAAAAGATTAGGTGAGAAGGACCGGGTCCCGGCCTTAAGTTGTCTCAGCCTTCCCGAATGAGAGGTACCTCCCAGGCATGAGAAGGAGAACGTTAAGGATGCCCATATAATCATAAGGGAAAAAAGAGCTCACCAAGAGGAGTCGCAAAATCATGCGGGCTCAGAGCACAGGACTGAGCAAGCAGACGCTCAACCCCCGTCCAGGCCAAGGTTCGACTCCCTCATGGCCAAGCAAATAGAGGTAATGAGGAAGGAAATTGCAAAGCTAAAGAGGTCGAGGCCCACTGAAAAGGCCACCCCGATCTCTGGGATCAATGTGCTCGCCAAGAGAATCATTGAGACATTGCCTACCAGCAAGGAAAGGTTAGGTACCCCTGTTATAATTATTACAACGAGAACTCTTTTCCAAATTATTGGCTCACCGCCTTCAAAGGACACATCACCCTAGAGACTCAAAACAAGTCCGCCTGGTGTATCGCTTTGGTCGGTAGCATGAAAGATAGGGCCGCGTCATGGGTCCGCAGACTTCCGCGGGGATCAGTTGAAAGCTGAGAGGACTTGTTTGCAAAGTTCGTCAAAGAGTTTGAATCGGCAAGCCGGCCTAAAAAGACTATTGAGGATCTGTATGCGGTTCGCATGGGGAACATGAGTCTGGAAAAGATTATTATGAACGGTTCATCAGAATATACGATCAAACGAGGAACATTCCCGACGACGCCATCATAACTTGCTTTCTTACGGGAATAGCCAAGGGTCCGATGAAGACGGAGTTTAACCTGCGGCCACCTAAAGCAGGCCTCCGGGAAATGCTGGAAAGAGCTAGGATGATAGGGGTGAGCGAAGCACCATCTGTGAAATCAAAATCTAAACCAGAACAACACTCACAAAAAGAGGATCGTGGGGACGATCGTAAGAAAGAAAATGGTAAGGATGCGAACCATGACCGCGATGCTAAGAAGCCGTACAAATTCAATGAAGGTGATTTCACGCCGCTCAACACTAAGGCATCTCAGATACTCTTCGAGATTCGTGAGCACTTAGAGAGACCCAGGCCTATGAGGGGCGATCCTGACAATCATGATAAGTCGAAATATTGTGACTACCATAATGATCATGGTCATATTACGGATGAGTGCTTCACCTTGAGAAGGGAAATCGAGAGATTGATCAAAGAGGGACCCGCAGCTAAGTATAAGCGTGAGGGAAACACCGGCGCCAACCAAGGATAGCAACCTCGCGTTTATCAGAAGGAGGTTCAGGTTATCCATGGGAATCTCCCCAACAACAGTCAGCTGAAGTCATAAATACATTTGATCAACACGCACGGATTCAAAAAACAGATAGTGTTGGGAGAAACATAGAAAGGAATCATGTTCACCAAAAGTGAAATCACCATTGTAGAGGATCTTATGGAGATCCCAATTATTCTGAAAACCGGGATAAACGACCAACATAGCATCAACGAGTGATGGTCGACACTAGAGCCAGTCGCGACGTCATTTATTTTGACTGTCTCAAGAAGATTGGGTTCGGGGAGGCAAAATTGATGCCCTACCTTGGAGTCCTGGAGGGTTTCACCAATGACACGGTCAGGGTCAAAGGCACAATCGACCTCAACATTACTATAGGCGATTATGAGCCCTGCCGAACCGAGGTAATTACTTTTCTGGTCATCAACCTTCCCTCTTACTATAACATGATTTTAGAATCCTAGCCATGAAAAAAATTCAAATGGTGGTGTCTTTCCCGCATCAACGAGTCAAATTTCACGTGGGAGATGAAATTGGGGTTGCCACTAGCCGGCCAGGATTTTTTCTCGAGTATATGACAAAGAACAGGGCCAATTCCAAGCGACCCATAGTCGAAGGGTTTAATATGGCTGTAGACCAGATCACTATGATGAAAGGGGTCCCACATAAAACTGTAGAGGTAGAAACACTGCAGGTCCAGGATCAACCGAATTTCACAACAAAGGAGCGCGCTACAACTAGCAGCCTGCATGTTCAAGTCCTGCTATAGCGCACTAGCTAGCTACTTATAGTTATAGCCCCTACTTCATTTATGATTTATCGGATATTTTTAGAAGCAAAATGAAAAAGAGAAGCGCGTTAGCGCGCAACGTCTGATGAAAATCTAGCAACTTTTAGGAGTAGGTTTTGGCTTGCCCTCTTTCTTCTTATCTTATTAGTAAGATAGGTGCTTAACGCCCTATACATACAAGGGGCTGCTTGCTGCTTGCCTCTATCTCTAAAGGGGTTTATAGGTGCTCTTATTTTACGACGGTAGGGACGATTACTTCCATTACTGACCAGAAAGACACCAAATTTTCCTTTAGGTGCTTCAACTGCGGTATAGGTAGAATGAGCTGGTACGGAAAAACCTTCTGTATAAATTTCTAAATGGTGAATTGAGGTAGAGTAGACCGATGATCCTGTAGTCATTTGGCCGGCTATTGAAAGAAAAAACTTGCATTTGCTTCCTCTATTATATTATATAACCGGTCATATCTCTCTCCAAACCTAACGTGGTAGTTTCCCATCATAGGGCTTTCTATCTATAGATTGCGCCATACCAAGGAGCTAGTTCATTCAGAACTCAGTGGATTGCATCTATAGATAAGGCGAGCGTCCTTGCCTCATCATTATAGCACATAGGGCTTCGGCGCTACTACAGCGCTTCGAGTTAATGTTCGAGGCTATTATAAACAAAAAATACCCCGATCAGAAAATAAAATAGGATCACAGACATCACAAAAGGAACGAGAGGAGCTGATCGAGCTTTTGCAAGAAAATATGGACGCCTTCGCCTGAGAGGTAACCGATATGAGGGGCATGGATCCGGAGGTCGCGCTATACTATTTTATCGTCGATCCCAACTTCAGGCCGATCCAACAAAGAGCGCGCCAATTCTCTGGAAGAAAAAGAAGTCGCTATAAAAGGTGAAGTCGAAAATATTTTGGCAGCAGGAATAATCAAGGAGCTTCAGTATCCAACTTGGTTAGCTAACATCATAATGGTGAATAAGCACAACGGAAAGTGGCGGATGTGTGTTGACTTCACCGATCTGAATAAAGCCTGTCCCCAGGATCCTTATGCGCTGCCACGAATTGATAAAATGGTAGATGGGCGGGATTCGAGATGTTGAGTTTTCTGGACGCCTATTCAGGCTATCATCAGGTAAAAATGGCCGACGACGACAAAGAGCAGACCGCCTTAAGGGCCGCCGGCGGACTCTATTACTATGAGATGAGGCCGTTTGGTCTGAAGAATGCGGGTTCAACATATCAAAGGATGGTGAACAGGGTTTTCAACTCACAAATCGGCAAAAACATGGAGGCATACATAGATGATATGGTCATGAAATCAAGTCGTTAGGATCACTTGGTGGATCTTCGCAAAAACCTTTATAACGTAAGGAAACACTCGATGATACTAAACCCCGCAAAATGCACTTTTGGGGTTTAGGCCGGAAAATTTTTAGGCTTCATGGTAAGCCAAAGGAGGATCGAGGCAAACCCTGAGAAAATAGAGGCTGAACGGGAGGATAATCGCTCTAGGGAGATTCATCTCAAAATCTGCGGAAAAGAGCTTACCCTTCTTCAAAATCCTCAAAGGGAACAAAACCTTTGCATGAATGGGGAATGCTCGCAGGCCTTCAAAGAGCTCAAAGCTTATCTATCAAGCCCGCTATTGCTGATCAACCCTATAACTGGGGATGATTTGCTTTTATATTTAGCGGCCTCAGACCGGGCCGTCGCCGCTGCACTTGTTAAGGAGGATGGTACCCTTGAAAAGCCCATTTATTATGTCTCTAAGGCCCTTAGTCCAGTTGAGAGTCACTATTTTATTATTGAAAAGTTAGCGTACTGTGTTGTCATAGCTGCCCGAAAGTTAAGGGCTTACTTTTCGTCGCATACTATTACCGTGTTATCTGATGCCCCACTACGCCAAGTCCTAAACAATCCGGATTTATCTGGTCGGTTGTTGCGATGGGCCATCGATCTCACCGAATTTGACATCCGGTACGAACCTCGAAAAGCTATCAAAGCCCAGGCCTTGCCTGATTTCATCACAGAAACAAGCTTCAACAAAGAATCAAGGTAACAAACCAACCCAAAGCATGACGACGACCCAATAACGACCGTAGCGGACGAGCCCCAGAGGCCAAGTCACTATTGGCAGCTTTACGTTGATGGCGCCGCCAGCCACAAAGGTTGTGGTGCCGGGATTATCGTATTGGAACCAGGCACCTCGGAAGAAATTGAAAAGGCTTTGAGATTTGACTTCACCGCGTCGAATAATCAAGCAGAGTATGAAGCGGTCATAGCAGGACTTGAGTTCGCCCGGGCCGTGAACATTGAAAATGTTGAGGTATTATGTGATTCTGAGTTGGTGGTCAATCAAGTAACAAGGTCGTTTGGGATTCACTGCGAAATCCTGCAAAAGTATATTGATCTCGTCAAGAAGCTCGAGGGAAGCTTCAAATACTGTAAATTCACCAACATCCCTCGAGAGGACAATCACAGAGTGGGCTACCTATTAAAGCTAACTAGCGACGACGAAATTAGTAACCCAGCGATCATGGTGGAACACCTATCAGGGCCCGCTATTAATCGAGCCAAGGTAATGGATTTCTAACCCGTTAACCCATGTTGGATTGACACAATAAAGGCCTATATTGGATCAGGGGCACTTCCCGATGACCCGAAGGAGGATAAATAACTGATTAGAAGAGCCGCCAGGTACACCATCTTAGACGACATTTTATACCAAAGGTCATTCTTCAAACCTTTGTCATGATGTGTGTGACCTGAGGAGGTTGAAGGAATTTGGTGGAGCTGCACGAGGGGATGTGCGGTGGCCATCCGGCTAGCCGCACTCTTGCTCAGAAAATTATGTTAGCTGGTTACTACTGGCCAAAGCTCGTAGAGGATGCCCTAATATACGCCAGCAGGTGCGATAAATGTCAAAAATTTGCGGACATTCCCAGGCTACCGTTAGTCAAACAAAGCATCGTCATCGCCGCCTGGCCATTTGACATGTGGGCTATCGACCTTATCGGGCCGCTCAAAAGAGGTCGCTCCGGGTGCGAGTACGTTGTGGTCGCCGTCGATTATTTCACCAAATAGAAATTCATAAAGCAATTATATAGATCTATTAAAAACACGATTGTCGATCATACCAAAGTCATCTATAGGTCACCGGATAATAGATATGGGCGTTTGGATCCTTATAGACAAGGAATCCCCACTGCCTCATATCGTATCCTTAGATCTACATCGTTCGGTGAAGAACGAACAACCTCAAACGATAGACAATAATTGGGGGCTTAATTATAAAGAACTAAGAAGAAATTAATACAAGATCTTACATTATTGCAGAACTTGTATAAAAACCACTCTGAGAAAAACTGAGAACTTTATTATAATTCGAGAGAAGTGTCTAAGGTGTGTTTTAAATGAAATTCATACAGCTCTATTTATAGTGGTTCAAGCTAATTTAAAGATATACTTCAAAATATCAAAACAATAAGAGATAACTCTCGGCCGATCTCAAAAGCAAAAATGCGCCCCCCTTCCTAGCGCATCCTCCATCGGCGCCAACTCTTCGGATTGGCTTGCTGGCTCTTGTTATGCCTTACTCCTCTTTTCGTGCTTATCCGATCTTTATCTTTAATGCATCCAGATTTACTTGGAATTATCTTGTAATTTAATTTATCCACTTGTAATTATCCTCCAAAATTATCTCAATCTACAAAATAAATATTTATCCAAAAATAAATCATATTTAAATAATAAAAATGGATAAATACCAAATTATATATTTTAAATTACACAATAGAAGATAATCATTATAAGCATGTAATTTAATATAAAATAAATATTATTAGGCTCGATTTAAGGATAATGTTGATGACTTTTACGGGTATAATTTGACCGTCATCAACTACCCCCACTTAGACTTTGATCGTCCTGAACAAAGCATCGATAATTCATTCCCCAAGACAACATTTTTTATGGTCAAATCATACTTACGCTAGAAACCCGAGTCAACTCATACCAGTCATGCTCATAAAGTATCCATTATTCACCACTCGCTATGAATCGAAGTGATGTGTGCATGTGCATTCAGATTTATATAATCGTGGCAAGATTAGAGTTTATGCTAACTTTACAATCTCAACTTACCAACATCAGTATTCCCACTTCTTAAGCCTTGCATGGGTAAAGACATGGTGCAATAAGCAAGAGCCTTATCTAAAAGGTTTTTGGACTTGGAGACCAAGAAAAATACTCGAAGCCTTTTATAAGTTAAATTTTTTTCGCATTTTCAAGCATTAACACCTCTCAAGAAAGAAACTTGCTTTAAAAGTAAAGTATGCATTGCAAGAATCCCTCTCTCACGGATGAATCAATAGCATTGAATATTACCACAAGTGCGAGGCTACTTTGGTAATGTTACTACAAGCCCAGTGTTTAACATTTTGTCAAAACATAGATTATTCTCAAGCTGATTACTCCGCTTTGATGGCAAGAAGATAGGAATACATCAGGAGATAAATATCGACACTAAGTCTACATAACCAATCATCTACGCATTGTACACATAATTTCTTCAGTTATTATAATTCGTACGGTAAAAATCGATTCAAAATCGAGTAATCGAATAATAAATAACTACTTGCAACAATCGGCATGAGTATCCTTAAATTTACATTCACATAAGTATAAAATGATCACGTACTAATGCAACTTGGTTCCTTTCCTATCAATTCTTAGCTAGGAACTCACAATTCTAAGGGTACGAGATACTTAATATGGCATTTATTCAATTTTTCATTTTTTCACCGTTTCATTCAATTTTCAATTATAACACATCATAGCTAAGTCTCCTACCCCCCCACTTAAACATGTCATTGTCCCCAATGACAAATAAAAATGAGTATTTAAGAAAAAGACTTAGCTCTGGAAACGGCTCTCAAGTAGATGCAGAACATCGGAGTAATCCAAGCACGTCGTGGAGAAGCAAGTGAAAACCTATTTAAGCAAACCAAACAGAAACTCCACGAAACCGTTAATAACATGTCAATGGAAGTTATAAAATAATGTGGCAGTAATTATATATAAAATATCCAAAACAAATTAAGCCACTTTATTCCATACAACCAATGACAAGGAAAACCAAAGAGTTAAAACGACTCGTTTAGACACGAATTCTAAAAAAAATAAGAAAAGGATACATATATAGACACAAAAATAAAAATACTAAATAGAAAGAAAAATAAACAATCAACTAAAGATTATAGTCTTCATCGAAATCCTCCCCCACAAAAATATTCTTAAAACCGGGTGGAGAAGACAAAGATCAAAAAGCATTACCCCATGTGTGAAAACACGAGGTTTACCGAATTGATAAGGTATTTAACCCAGCATAAAAGAGAAACTTGGTAAGGTATAACATATTCAATGTGACCTATTGGCGAAAGATAAAATCAAATACTTAGCGCAGACGCGCCACGTTTTGATTGGATATCAACAACTTAGGGAGATGTAGCTTCTCCTCGAAATTACGAATTACCCAATGTATCACGTAAAAGTCTTATCCGTCACCAACAAGGTCGGATCGGTGTGATAGCTTAGAACAAAACTCATCATCTATATGTGCCGAAAGGGCCAGAAAAGTTGTGAAATTGAAATCTCCTGTACAAAGATAAGGAGTAGTTTGATCGAATAAAAAACCTTTAAAATCTAGCTAGGTTCGGGGCTACACTTACCCCAGCTAGGATCATGAAAACCAAAATGATAAAAGATAATCATTAAAACTTAGAAATGTTCAAATTCCGCAACACAAGGGTATGAAAGTTGAGAGTATGAGGGGTTTAGAAAAAGAAAGTGAAGGATGGTAAGAAAAGATAAAGGGTGGGTAAGAAATTGTGTATTGGGTGGGTTGAAAATTGGTTAAGGAAATTTGTTGGGTCGGTTGTGTTGGTGAAGGGATTGGGTTAGGGTGGGAGAGTGAAAAAGAAAGATAGGGGATGAAAGAATGGTTAGAAATGTGAATTGTGAGGCAGATTGGTGAGAGAATAGAAAAGGTTGAAGGGTGAAAAGTTACAAAGGAAAGGATAAGGGTAGTTGCAGAATGAATTGCACACAACTTTGGATTTTCACTCGGATCGCCATTCTAAAAAGTTTTGGGAGTTGACCAAAATCATTCTTGTTTGCACCAATCATTCTCTGTTACATTTTCAGTAATTCTCAAGCTCTCTTAATGCTTCCATCTTAAGGTTGATTGCTAAATTTCATTTTCTTTAGAAATTTCTCGACTCTCCTAAGAAACTCTATTTCACGTGGCCTATATTGAGTAAAAAAGTTTTGCACATCCTTAGCCTAATGGCCATCGGAACACGGAAAAATAAAAAACCTCAACACCTGTCACATTACTCTTATTTGACTCAAAGAAAACAAAACCTAAAATCCTAAAAAGAAATCCTAAGGGTTTTAGAAGTAGTTCTGAGTTTAAAGTCCATAACTCGAATTTCCAAAAATTATCCTTGTCAGTTATCCTTCTTGGATCGCCAGATGTTGACCCCTTGAGCACTATATGAGGTGGGCTCGTTGCTTTTGCGGATTAATATCCTTCCCTTGGTTGTGAGACCTTGGAAACGACATTTATCCATACCATTTTTACAAAGCTCTTACCTCGGCTCACTTTTTAGGAACTAGTGAATTCTAAGGAGATTTAGTCCTAGGGACTTATTTTAATAACATCCTCTATAATGCTGCTTCATTATGCTCTCTCAAAACTCAACGTCTTCTTTAGATTGAGAATTCTTAAAAACTACACAAATTGTTGCTCCCATGGCCAGTAGAAGCAATCTCATGCATAGGACAATGAGATTTTGATAGAACTACGAGGAACTCTTTATTTACTGCTTCCTTCAACTACTATATGTTTCCCTACACCCTCTAGATGAGACAGATTTGGTGCAGAACCTTTGGCACTAATAAAATTAATCTTACAAACCAACTCCGGGCTAAGATTCATACTCAGGTTCATGTATAGGCTAACTTATGTTCAAAAAACCAAAAGATAGTAAAACATAAGCAAAAAAGGTGGTACATTTCCTTCAACATTGTACCACGAATAAATCGAACCTTTTAATATTTATTTTCTCGGATCCATCTTGGTGCTTTAAAGGTGTTGCTTCCATTGCTATTCCCATCGTAGATTCGTAGCTCCACATGTTGCTGGGTTATTTCTCAGCGCCCACGAAAAATTACTGACTCGGATTATTGCTTCCCTGGTTTCTGCAAATAGAAGAAAAACAAAACGGACCGTAGACTGATTTTAACATGGTTTCTCATGCTGCTATCAAACCTACGGATTAAACATACAGAGATAAACAGACACGCGAAATTCCAGAAAATAGAACCAGGCTCGCTGGCAGCGAGAGGCGATCTCGCCGGGAGCGAAACCAATTTGTTCCAGATTTTGGAATTTTCTACACGAAACGGATAAACGTAGAGGGACTCAAAAACGTAAAAACAGACTCTAAAACAGAAAACTCGACATGAATAAAAAATTATTTACATATAAAATTGACCGTTGGATCCCCGGCAACGGCGCCAAAAACTTGATGACGTAGATCAAGTAATAATAAAATACTTGACCACCATAAACCAATACTAGCATGAGGACTAGGTCCATCGTAGTATAGCTATAGCGAATCAAGGTCGATCCCACAGGGAACCAATTGTGGGTCATTTATATACAAACAATTAATTACTCATATCAAGGACACAAACCGGTCTACGACCAACAAAAAACAAGAAAGATAAAGGACTCGACTCGACACAAACAACGTAATTAACCTCACCAATTATTATGTTATCGTTTGGATCTAAAGATTCTATATAATTGAACTAGACTCACTAACTATTAACCCGATTCGTATTTCTTTTATATTGGCTACGGCAGTCATCCCCCAAACTAGATCTAGCTCCGGGTAGGCCATCTAGATCACTATGCTACATTACGTGACTTCGCTTTTTAGGCCTCCATCTCATATAACTTGCACGCTTACAAAACTAGGGATGCCGATATTAACCGTATTCCTCACCTAGGCAACATTCCTGTGGTTAGGCGTACTTCCTAAGCGATCGCATCAGTCTCTGTCCCATTAACATTCACTTTTTAGGTCTCATGTTAATCTATGATTTACGTATAACTAGATGTGCACAATTCCCTAATACAAAACAGATCTAGATCTCGCTGAAAGTCCCGGAAGATCAATTCATGAGCCGACCTAGGAGTCCTATATTGGTATTTTCTAATCATACGCTAATTAAAACAGACGAGCAACGTAGCCGTAGCCATACTTACTAAGATAAGAAATTCTAGGTGGACAATCACACCGTAAAGACGTGGCTAGATTGACGCGACGAACAACTAAATCTTAGCGTTTCTCTATACTTATCGGATAAAATATAAATTCATAAAGCAATTATATAGATCTAATAAAAACACGATTGTCGATCATACCAAAGTCATCTATATGTCACCGGATAACATATCTGGGCGTTTGGATCCTTATAGACAAGGAATCCCCAATGCCTCATATCGTATCCTTAGATCTACATCGTTCGGTGAAGAACGAACAACCTCAAACGATATACAATAATTGGGGGCTTAATTATAAAGAACTAAGAAGAAATTAATACAAGAACTTACATTATTGCAGAACTTGTATAAAAACCACTTTGAGAAAAACTGAGAACTTTATTATAATTCGAGAAAAGTGTCTAAGGTGTGTTTTAAATAAATTCATACAGCTCTATTTATAGTGGTTCAAGCTAATTTAAAGATATACTTCAAAATATCAAAACAATAAGAGATTACTCCCGGCCGATCTCAAAAGCAAAAATGCGCCCCCCTTCCTAACGCATCCTCCATCGGCGCCAACTCTTCGGATTGGCTTGCTGGCTCTTGTTATGCCTTATTCCTCTTTTCGTGCTTCTCCGATCTTTATCTTTAATGCATCCGGATTTACTTGGAATTATCTTGTAATTTAATATATCCATGTAGATCACTATGCTACATTACGTGACTTAGCTTTTTAGGCCTCCATCTCATATGACTTGCACGCTTACAAAACTAGGGATGCCGATATTAACCGTATTCCTCACCTAGGAAACATTCATGTGGTTGGGCGTACTTCCTAAGCGATCGCATCAGTCTCTGTCCCATTAACATTCACTTTTTAGGTCTCCTGTTAATCTATGATTTACGTATAACTAGATGTGCACAATTCCCTAATACAGAACATATCTAGATCTCGCTGAAAGTCCCGGAAGATCAATTCATGAGCCGACCTAGGAGTCCTATATTGGTATTTTCTAATCATACACCAATTAAAACAGACGAGCAATGTAGCTGTAGCCATACCTACTAAGATAAGAAATTCTAGGTGGACAATCACACTATAAATACGTGGCTAAATTGACGCAATGAACAACTAAATCTTAGCGTTTCTCTATACTTATCGGATGAAATAGAAATTCATAAAGCAATTATATAGATCTACTAAAAACACGATTGTCGATCATACCAAAGTCATCTATATGTCACCGGATAACAGATCTGGGCGTTTGGATCCTTATAGACAAGGAATCCCCACTGCCTCATATCGTATCCTTAGATCTACATCGTTCGGTGAAGAATGAAGAACCTCAAATGATAGACAATAATTGGGGGCTTAATTATAAAGAACTAAGAAGAAATTAATACAAGAACTTACATTATTGCAGAACTTGTATAAAAACCACTCTGAGAAAAACTGAGAACTTTATTATAATTCGAGAAAAGTGTCTAAAGTGTGTTTTAAATGAAATTCATACAGCTCTATTTATAGTGGTTCAAGCTAATTTAAAGATATACTTCAAAATATCAAAACAATAAGAGATTACTCCCGGCCGATCTCAAAAGCAAAAATGCGCCCCCCTTCCTAGCGCATCCTCCATCGGCGCCAACTCTTCGGATTGGCTTGCTGGCTCTTGTTATGCCTTACTCCTCTTTTCGTGCTTATCCGATCTTTATCTTTAATGCATCCGGATTTACTTGGAATTATCTTGTAATTTAATATATCCACTTGTAATTATCCTCCAAAATTATCTCAATCTACAAAATAAATATTTATCCAAAAATAAATCATATTTAAATAATAAAAACGGATAAATACCAAATTATATATTTTAAATTACACAATAGAAGATAATCATTATAAGCATGTAATTTAATATAAAATAAATATTATTAGGCTCGATTTAAGGATAATGTTGATGACTTTTACGGGTATAATTTGACCGTCATCAAAGCCATCTATCTACTTTATGCAAAAAAAAGCCACATCGAATAAAAAGGTTCATTTTTTGATAAAAACAAAGGGGGCCGATCGTTCTGTTCTCGGAAAACCTATGGACTACAACTTCATTCGGTCTAACCAAAAACAAGGGGCAGGTGGGGTTTTCGAAGCTACTACTTCTAGCAAATCCACAGCGATCTAAATCCACCTGGGGTCGTGAATGGCATGAAGAAGGAAGGCTTCAACCTCGGTAAAGATCTCGAAATCCACAGATGGAAGAGCTCACGAGTTAATGAACCTTTTCCACTCTCGGTTGCTACGAGACAGTTCAGACGCGGGGCCTAGTGTGCGAGGGCGTTGACGATGGGAAAAAGCTCACGAATCGCATACCTCAGGTGATCTTTCCAACTTTCCTCATCACCAAGATTCCAAGGAACCTCATAATGAGTAGTTGGGTCGATAGCAGGAATGCGAAGAACCCCATTGATAGCCTCCGGGGTAAAGTTGACAGAAACACCCCGAAGAGAGATAAAGCTAACAGTTTCCTCGGGAGAAACCTCTGACAAGATGGAATAAAACTCCCTCACCATCGTAAGGTAGAAGGGTGTCATGGGCGGGGAGACAAAATCCAACCACCCAGAAAGTCGAACCTGGAGCAAAGAGCCATCACCTTCATCTTAGTCCTCGTTTAAACCCCTCTCCCTCAGAGACTTGACCACATGAAAGTAATGCCAGAAATGGTCCTTGGCAGTATCAGAGGCAGTAAGGAAGAAGGGAGACATATCGCACATAGGGCGGGCCTTCCATACTCGTATCGAACTACCCTCTCCGGATCGAAAAGACATGATCAGAAAATAAAGACTTGCAAGAAAGGAATGAAAGAGGACCAGGGAAACCCCCTCTCTTTATAGAGGATCCTAGTGGAACAAACGGTCAGAATCAATACGATCAGACGGTCAGCATTCACACGGCTTATCTAAATTTTGAAATTCAAAAGCACATTTAAGCACTTGACAGTTATCAACACGAGATTCATGGCTACATTGACTGCGCAATTATCGACAGGGTCAAAAGCCTGCCAATGAGCTGTAACATCAAGTCAGGGCTTTTGCTTTTCAGCAGGACGCCCACTGCCTGCCTCAGGCCAGGTCACAGTCAGTCTTGTCCAAAACGAGGGGGTCGCAAGTGGAAACAAGCCCATAGCGACCTTGACCAAAGCAAGGGGGCCAAGGATTTTTTACCCTAATCACGGAGGTTAATCATGTTTTACTCAAGCTCGCCATCGCCTTGCCTCAAGCTCGCCATCGCCTTGCCTAAAACAAGGGGGCCGGATAAACAAAAATTTTAGGTTAATGCAGTTCCACCTTCAATTTTTGGCGAGCCCAACCTTTCAGGCTCACCAAGAAATTAAGGGGCCGCATACTGGAATTTTCAAAACTCCAAGACAAAAGGCAGACAATCTATCTCAACGAGGTCGCAGACGTTCTTGTTTCAAATAGGGGCGATTCACAAAGTTCTATTATTTTAGCGAGCTATTCTCTCAACCTCACCAAAATAAAGGGGGCCGTACACATACACATACAAGAGATGACGAAGCAGAAAGAAACAAGTGCATAAATTAGGAGGCCAAAAATGGCCACAAATCAAGTTCAACAAGCCAAAAGCGGCCACAAGTCAAGGTGCATAAAATAAAAGCTAAGTTATTACAGAGGAAAGCATCAAGGTAGTTCGAGCAAAAAAAGAGTTAAATTATTACAAATCGCATAAATTGTTTCAAAAAACACAAAGCGAAGGGAATCTTTAGTTTGAGCCAGGAGGAGTGTCAATATACTCATCACCGGGCTGGACATTTGAACTTGGTGCAGCAGGAGGGCTCTTCAAGATGGCCAAGTTTACAGGGTTAACCAGAGGGGGATCCCAAACCGGCTCGCCGTCTCTTATATGCCCAGCGTGGATATCTACAATGTGATCGCTAGTATAAGGGATATCCGGATGAATGGGTAGCAAATCAAGATTTCACTGGGACATGGTGTTGGAAATAAAATTTATGTTTTGATGAAGTGTCATAACTAGCTGTTATAGTGCAAAGCTAAAAGATGTCTAGATATCAATGTATAGGATTTAATAGAGTCTGGTATTTGTATAAGTTAAATCAGACAAGCACTGTAATAGTTCTAGGCTAGAACTGAGAAAGTAAGAAACTAAGATTTAGAAAACTGAACAATAGAGCACACCCATAGAAAACTGAAGAAGATAAGTTCGCTGAGAGTTACAGACTCGGTTGGCTTATCTAAGAAGACTGAAGAACTGAGGGTCACATACTCAGTTATTGAAGATTGAAGAACTGAGGGTTCAAACTCAGTTATGAAGACTAAGTCGAGACTGTAAAGTTAGATTTCAGGGAAGATTGTGGTGACCTGAACTGACTTTATGGATCTTGTATGAAGACCTAAGAATCATAAGGACAATGAATTCTTAGATGATAATGAGTCATGGTGTACTCTGATTAAGTCAATTATAATCAGATGAAAACTTGAGTACTAATATTTGAAGAAGAGTAAAATCTCAGTTAACGCTCCAAGTCAGTCAAGAAACTGACAAGTGATAAACTTAGCATGAAACTGATAAGGAAACTCAGTTTTATATGTCAGTCATCCATTAAACTGATCGTACAATCGAACGTTACAAAGGAAGTGATTTTATTGGATGAACTACTGACAAATCAGAACGGTCATAAAATATAGCCGTTGCAAGATTCAAGCAGGATGAACGTTGAATGAACCCCTATAAATAGACCACCTCTACAACGTCAAAAAGGGTGTGTGAGTGTGTGTGAAAAAGAGCAAGAGGAATTTAAAAAGAATCTATCTATTCAAAAAGGATCTAATTAAGGGGGAAAGCCAATTTCAGAAAGAATTCCTGCTAAGTACTTAATTGCAAGATCAAGATCAAGATCAATTATTTGAAGAAATACAGAGCCGAGCATAACTTACACATCTAGAAGAAAAGCTCTAATCACAATTGAATCATAGTTATTGATTCAAGTCTCAACTTTGATTTTATCAAAGGTTTAGACTGTGAAACACCAAGAAGGTGTGAAGGACAGTTGAGTGCAGTCAGGAAGACTGTGATTGTGATGAGCTGGTGAAGAGGCAATCCGACCCTCCAAGGACCAGTGTTTCAAACAGTTGAAGAGTAGCAATCCTACCTGTTCTACAAGTGTCTAGATAGTGAAGCTAGGGATTAGTCAAGGACTATCAGTTTAGGACTCTTTGTAACCGGGCCATCTCAAAGAAGTTCTAGTGGAATTTTCCTCCGCATCACAGAGGAAGAGAGGACGTACATGATTACACCACCTAGAACCTCTATAATTCGTGTTTATTTACTTTACGCATTCATTTACTTTATTGTAGTTACATATATATGGTTTTCACTCTGAAATTAAGTTAACTAGTTGTTAAAGGCTAATCTTTTATCCGCTGCCAGTTAACAAGACCAAATATAAGTCAGTATTGACTTATACACAGTTAAGTAAGCTGATTGAGTTTGGCAAAAAACTGAGCTGAGTATCAGATTGAGTTTGGCAAAAAACTCAGTTCCTGGGGCTTTTTCAGTTTTGGGAAAGTTTTGGTGACAAGTTTATTCACCCCCTCCCCTCTAAACTTGTGTTAGCCTTTCCAAGGGACCAACACATGGCGATCCACCGGACCATCTCATCATGGCCGACTATTTCTCTACCATGATATGCCCAAGGCAGCGAGCAAAATGGTTAAAGCCTTGATCAAAGTTCACCTCTTGAGTATCTAGAAACTCATCGGAAAGCTTATAAGTAGCAATGGCCTCAGGACCAGCTTCCTCGGCGGCCATGTTTGTTGCGGCAAGTTGCTCTCTCAAGCTCGCATCTCCTCCTGAGTGACCTTTAAGTCTGCATTAGATTTCTGAGTGGCCTCATTGGAGATCGCCACCTTCGGTTGTAGCTCAGCATCAACTTAGCGCTCGCCTTCATGGCCGCCTTCATACGCTCTATCTCCGCCAAAGCTTTCACATTATTGGCTTTAGCAGCAGCTCTAGCCTTGTCCGAAGCACCAAGGGCCGCTGTTGTTTTTCTAAGATTAACCCTACATTTCTTGGTGGCCTCTGTAGCCTTGTAGATGCGAGTTCCAAGATAAGACAAAGAAAATTGGTAAGCTCGCAGAAATATAAAGAGTTGGGAAAATACAACAGAAATAAAAGATTTACCATAGAGGAGGCAATCCCAAATTGACCTGCGAGGTCTTTCAGCTCAGCGACCTTGTCTTTGGCAGGAGCATCATCCTGAACCACCACGCGAGATGTGAGTCCCCTACCAATCTCCATCTGGACTCCCGCAAATCCCACGAAAGACGGCCCGAAGGAATGACATCAACAATTGCCTCCATGATCTGGCTCTCCTTGGCCATGTCAAGGCCTTGGGTAAACTTAGAGTCCAAGCATAGGGCCTCATTCCCTTTATATCCTCGAGGCAACGGCTCCTTGGGTGAGGCTTCAAACTCCTCGGCGATCCAGTCACTCATCGCCTCGGCTGCGATGTGGATTTATTAGCAGGTTCACTTTTATGAGTGATCAGAACCTTTGTCAGCTCCACCAGCAGTTTGGATTTCACGGCTCTAGAGCATCAGTTTGTGGCCTCTTCTAGGCCCCGCCGGCCTGGTTTGAGGCCGCACCTATTCGGCGCCGCCGATTGCAGTGTCTTAGTAGGATCATATGTCTCATCAATGATAGAGGCGTCCACAGTACGTGGTAGCCTCCCTGGAGACCGTTTCAACACCATTTACCGAGCTTTGGCGGCTTCTTCAGCAAGCCTTTGCTTTTGAGCTCGGCGTTCATTCACGTCCACCATGTCTGCAAAAAGAGTTCATTAAAAACAAGCTAAAAAAGTGAAGCAAAGCAATAAAGCATACAAAGTGATTGTTTAGGGTGAATTTATAGTGTTTTTAACGATATGTTTTATATCAATTTCCCCCATATGTGGATTTTTTTCATAGAAATCGAGCTTTATAATTGAAATATTGAGCAAGTGGTGTTTTCAATAGTTAAATTGCAAAACATAACGAATTATGTGCTTAAATTGTGATTTTATATTATTTTGGAGTTATGTTACGCTTTGGTATGTTTTATTATCTTTTAGATACATGTTCTCGAGCTAAAAGAGGATTAGAAGAGGCTGCATTCGGATTTTCTGATGAAGAGAAGAGATAGGGATGAGAAGGAAATGATAAAGATGAAGAAATCAGCTTCCAGGCATGATGGACGTTCGTTCATGTCCCGTCCACTATGGACGGGCGTCCATTAAATCAAACTGGCGTCCAGGAGAAGAAATCAGAACAAAGAGTTTGGACGTTGTATGGACGAGCGTCTGCCCTAGCGTCCAAAGCAGTTGAACGGGCGTCCAGGTGTTTCGGTCGGGCGTCCGTCCGCCGACTTAGCCCTGGCCGACTTAAAACTCTATAAAAGCAGTTGCGCCCCAACCCTAAAAGATATCAAAAAATTCTTCATACACCAAATACTACTCAGCAACCGCACTTCTGAGGGTTCCAAGCCCGGTCACCCGAGCCTTGTGCTCGGGTGAACCGGGTTAGATTATGATGTTTTATTTTCGTTTGTTGATTCATGGAGATCATCCATTGTACCAAACTATGTGAGTTTATCTTTTAATTTATTTCATCCTTTGTTTATTTTTGTGATCTTTGATTTGTTTTGTATCTTTCTATGATTTATGATGCTATTGTGTGACTAGATCGAGAGATTGGTTGCTGATTGTTGTCTAACGTAGATGAGATTCGTTGTTAGGCTAGATCACCATAGAAAGATAGGATCCTTAATCGTTAATTCGTGACAAATTAATTGGTTAATTATCTAGGTTCCTAGATTCTAAAATACGAGAGTTAACTTAAATCTACACCTTCGTTTTGTATGGAAATTGGTCTCAACATTCGAGAGAGGAGAGATCGATAATTGAATTCACTAAGAGATTAGGAGTTCATAGCTTGAGAAACGGATTCACTAAGAGATTAGGAGTTTGTTTGAATTTTGGGGAGATTTTGCATCAATAAAACAAAAGAAAATTTATAGCCCTAACTACCATGCAAAACTAACTCCTAACCGACCAAAACATCGGGTTGTTGCTAGTAAAGCGTAATGAGTAAGGGTCGATCCTCGGGGAAAAAGTATGTAGAATCTAATCTAATTAACCTCTCAATTGCTACTCATGAAAACGAAAGAACGAAAGAAAAACATAAAAACATAAAGAACAAATCAAGATAAATCTAACCTAAGAAACATAAAAACAATCTAAACTAAAGACATGGAAACAACCAATATACAAACCTATATGATCTCAATCCTAGTTCATCTCATGATTTTAATTTAAGTTGTGGTTTCACCTTTTCACGAGACATAAACCCCTAATTCCTTAGTGAATTTATTTCTCAAGCTACGGATTCCTAATTCCTTAGTAAATCCAATTTATCAATCTCTACTCTCTCGTAAGTTGAAGCTGATTTCCATACAACACTCGGTGTAGATTCAAAGTTAACTCTCGTATTTTAGAATCTAACAACCTAGATAATTAATCGATTAACTTGTCACATAATTAATGATTAAAGATCCTATCTTTCTATGGTGATCTAGTCTACGCAACTTCCGTATGTTGTAAACGTATCAATAGCAAACTGATCTCTCGATCTAATTCACATCATAGCATCAAAATCATAGAACGATACAAAATAAATTAAAGATCATAAAAAACGAATAAGGACCGAATAAATTAAATAAATAAACTCACGTAGTTTGGTACATGATTGAATCCATGAATCGAAAACGGAAGAAAAACGACATCCTAATCTAACCCGGATCACCCGAGCACAAGGCTCGGGTGACCGGCCTTGAAGAGCCAAAAGTGCGGCTGCTCCTTGTGAAATTGCCGCTGAATGAATTGTGTATTATTATGGGTTGCATGCAGGCTGTATTTATAAGGAATATATGTCGGCTATGTAAGGATATGCGGCTGAATTAATAATTATCCAATTAGGGTTTTGCATAAAAGAAAAGGCGGCTGAGGCATGGAGAAGAGTAAGTCGGTTGCTGAGGCGGTTTGCAAAAGGACGCCCGTTTAACGTTTCAAACTTCTAAAATTCATATCTTGAGTTGTAGACCTCCAAAAATTATGATCCGAATGTCATAATTAAGCTCTCGGAAAACTCTACAACTTTCATTAAGGACTCTTCTTCAGAAAACGCCTTTTTGATTAGCCCGTCGTATTACGAGTATATTACGACATTTTCCAGTAGTTTCAGCAACAGCATCCAAACTTGTAATGCTCATATCTCGGGCCTCGTAAGTCGGAATGAAGTGATTCAAAATCCTGTAGAATCCTCTCTTCAAACACTACAACTCTTCTCTTGAGGTCGAGAGTCAAATCAGTGTATATCATATCAAGAACTGCATCGGAAGTTCGGCTGCTTGAGTGCTTCATTCCAAGCTTTATCTCCATCTTTATCCTCTTCCAAGTCAAAAACATGTATCTACATTGCATCCAAACACCACAAAAACGTAACAATATCCAAAACCATATAAAACAATCAAATAATCGTATAAATTGATACGTTTTCATATTTAACTCTTTAAATCACCATTCACTCAATATTTCACTATAAACCTCGAATTCTATGAAAATCATACGTATACGGGGGAAATTGAGGTGAAATATATCCTTAAAAACACTACAATTTGACCCTTAACAACACCCCCACACTTAAACTTTTGCTCGTCCTCGAGTAAAACAAAACAAGAACATACTATCAAGAATCCACATAACCTGACACGAGATATAGTCAAAATCATGACAAGCTAGTATTCAGCAAATCGACCTCACTCGGTGATGTGTGTGCAGAACCTACTAAACTTCCACCGATCCTCTCTCGATATAATACATCAAGCACTAACAGTTATCCGGTCAACTAAACGAAAACTTCATTCTATCTACAGCACTTACCTAACAAAAACTAATTACCAAGAACATAGTAACTAACTCACAACTAAACTCCTTTACTTAGTGCCAAGAAAATACCTCTCGGGTCTCTACTGGGTTTAGATCAACTTGACTTAGAATTCCAAAAAAAAAAACGTATATTTTATATTTTATATTTCCTATCGTCGCGTCTCAAAAGTATAACACACTCCCCTACATTAGAGGCAGTCACCCTGAGATCACTCGAACCCATACTGTCCAAGGTAAACCACACTCCCCATTTGGGGCAGTATCCAAATGGACTCGAGGTGATAGTTACAAACAAAATTCCCGCAAAGAAATTCTATTCATTTATTATTTATAGATATATATATTTTTATATTTTTCAAACTCTTTGGAAACTCTCGGTCAAATATATTTCTAACACATTCAAGACTCTTAAAGTTCTCAAGAACACTAAGGTACCGAGATTCTAGCGTGAGTATAGCACAAGTTCTTAACTTTCATTAATGCTAAATAAGTGTTATCTGTATCAAGAATTAACTTTCCTTTAACTAACCGGAAACTATTCTATATTTGGCTCTTCATCTAATAGGTTCGTGAAATGAAGTTCAAGTGAGTATCGACTTACTAAACCTATTCTTAGAACATGATATGACTACTGATAACAACTAAAGGTGCCAGATTATAAAACTAGCATGCCATTGAAATGTTACTCAGGACAAAACAAAAAAATTTTGAAAATTGAAGCACTTTTCATAGAAAATTATAACTAATATGAGCAAACGAAAGTAGATACATAAATCATCTATCCCCTCCCCCACACTTAGATTGCAACTTGTCCTCAAGTTGTACAGAAATAAAACAAATAGGGAACTTAGCTGATTGGATGCTTGCAATTCCGGAAAAAACCCTTAGAAACCCAAAAGCGATGCATAGCTCTCGAGATCGTGAGCATCACAGACAACCGAATACATCGTGAAAGTGCACAATAGCTATCAAAAATATCCTGCGAGACTTGATCAAGTGCAAAAAGAGTCTACGGGGAAAAGATTAGACTTATACAAATAAAGCACATAAGGAAAAGAATTTATAGAGATATTCAAATTTATGCTCATATAAAGATGGAAACATACACATGAAATTATCACAAACTCGTAGGCTAGGTGCAACTACATGAAAATGCAATACAATGCAACCTACATGATATGCAATAATAATAATGATGGCATATGGAAAATAACGGTAACCATCATAAAAAAACGAGGTAGTATTACGGAAACCGACAGTTAACTACACTCAAGAAAAATAAAAAAAAATAGAAAAACAATGCAACTAGATGACATGCAACTAAATGATATGCATCTAAATGATATGCAAAAAAAAATAAAATAAAAGAAAGAAAACTAGCCCACTCATTTATTAGCAACATGACATGTATATAATAAACGTCTACCAAATAATGACAAAGTTACGATAAACGACGATTCGTTCATTACATGCAATGTAGACGCGCCTTAAGACTTATCAAAGGTGATAGCATTATGGAAACCAACAGTTAGCTATACTAAAAGATATAACTCATAAGATGGTCCAATGGTAGCATACGGAAAACCGACAGAGTTACTACCCATATGAACTATAAAAACAAAGGAAGCACGTAAGTCTTAAAAGCTTAAAAAGATTCATGACGATATGTAGCATACGGAAACCGACATTAGCTACTAATTAACATTAATAAAACAACTATAGCATACGAGAACCGACGAATACTATAACATGCCTAGATGAATCATATATAAGAATTGATCAATTATCTAACATGGATTCATAGATGGAAAAATAAAAACATATAAGTTCGGGACATCTATGTAAAAATCAATTAGCCACGAAGCTCGAATGAAAAATCCAAATCAAATAAAAGCATTAAAAATCAAATTAAGAGAAACCGGAACCATGGACGTGCGTTCAACGGGCGCGCAATTCAGCCCCGGACGAACGTTCATCAAAACAAACGCTCGCGTTGAAAACCGACCGGACGGGCGTTCGAAAGTATAGACGCTCGTCCGGTCCTTTAAACCGAACGCAGTCGAAAATATTTGAACGGACGAACGTCCAAAGTCTCAAACGCTCGTTTACCCGCAAGCTAAAGAACCGGACGGGCGTTCACTAACTTGAACGCTCGTCCATACAACGAGAATGCATAGAAAACGCAGAAAAAACACAAAAAACCTTAATTTATGAACACAACAAAGATCATACATCAAATACGCAGCAAGCGACCACATAAAATTAAGCACGGGGGTTAGACTAGGTAACAACTAAACATATAAACTTCACGTAAAACAGATTGAGTAAAAAACTTTTGCACATTCTTAACCCTACGGTCATCGAAACACGGCAAAATAAAAACTCTCAATTTGGTATACGCTACTTTTATTAAAAACAAAAATAAAACGTAACAAAATCGAGAACTAACAAAACTAGATTCAACATGACACCTATTCCCCGGCAACGGCGCCACTTTTGTTGGGGAGATTTTGCATCAATAAAACAAAAGAAAATTTATAGCCCTAACTACCATGCAAAACTAACTCCTAACCGACCAAAACATCGGGTTGTTGCTAGTAAAGCGTAATGAGTAAGGGGTCGATCCTCAGGGAAAAAGTATGTAGAATCTAATCTAATTAACCTCTCAATTGCTACTCATGAAAACGAAAGAACGAAAGAAAAACATAAAAACATAAAGAACAGTCAAGATAAATCTAACCTAAGAAACATAAAAACAATCTAAACTAAAGACATGGAAACAACCAATATACAAACCTATATGATCTCAATCCTAGTTCATCTCATGATTTTAATTTAAGTTGTGGTTTCACCTTTTCACGAGACATAAACCCCTAATTCCTTAGTGAATTTATTTCTCAAGCTACGGATTCCTAATTCCTTAGTAAATCCAATTTATCAATCTCTACTCTCTCGTAAGTTGAAGCTGATTTCCATACAACACTCGGTGTAGATTCAGGTTAACTCTCGTATTTTAGAATCTAACAACCTAGATAATTAATCGATTAACTTGTCACATAATTAATGATTAAAGATCCTATCTTTCTATGGTGATCTAGTCTACGCAACTTCCGTATGTTGTAAACGTATCAATAGCAAACTGATCTCTCGATCTAATTCACATCATAGCATCAAAATCATAGAACGATACAAAATAAATTAAAGATCATAAAAAACGAATAAGGACTGAATAAATTAAATAAATAAACTCACGTAGTTTGGTACATGATTGAATCCATGAATCGAAAACGGAAGAAAAACGACATCCTAATCTAACCCGGATCACCCGAGCACAAGGCTCGGGTGACCGGTCTTGGAACTCCAAAAGTGCGGCTGCTCCTTGTGAAATTGCCGCTGAATGAATTGTGTATTATTATGGGTTGCATGCAGGCTGTATTTATAAGGAATATATGTCGGCTATGTAAGGATATGCGGCTGAATTAATAATTATCCAATTAGGGTTTTGCATAAAAGAAAAGGCGGCTGAGGCATGGAGAAGAGTAAGTCGGTTCTTTGAGGCGGTTTGCAAAAGGACGCCCGTTTAACGTTTCAAACTTCTAAAATTCATATCTTGAGTTGTAGACCTCCAAAAATTATGATCCGAATGTCATAATTAAGCTCTCGGAAAACTCTACAACTTTCATTAAGGACTCTTCTTCGAAAACGCCTTTTTGATTAGCCCGTCGTATTACGAGTATATTACGACATTTTCCAGTAGTTTCAGCAACAGCATCCAAACTTGTAATGCTCATATCTCGGGCCTCGTAAGTCGGAATGAAGTGATTCAAAATCCTGTAGAATCCTCTCTTCAAACACTACAACTCTTCTCTTGAGGTCGAGAGTCAAATCAGTGTATATCATATCAAGAACTGCATCGGAAGTTCGGCTGCTTGAGTGCTTCATTCCAAGCTTTATCTCCATCTTTATCCTCTTCCAAGTCAAAAACATGTATCTACATTGCATCCAAACACCACAAAAACGTAACAATATCCAAAACCATATAAAACAATCAAATAATCGTATAAATTGATACGTTTTCATATTTAACTCTTTAAATCACCATTCACTCAATATTTCACTATAAACCTCGAATTCTATGAAAATCATACGTATATGGGGGAAATTGAGGTGAAATATATCCTTAAAAACACTACAATTTGACTTAAAGTTGCCAAACGAGCCTACGAGGTAAGGGCTCATTTTCATCTTCACTTGACCCCATCAAATCATGAAAGGCAGCGTCCTCAATATAGACAGTGTCCTCGTCACGGTAAACGGCCCCGCTAGTACTCGCCTCAGAGGCCTGATCTTCGGCCCCAGATCCCTCATCGCCTTCAGCGGCGCTAGTGCTAGTTCATTCACCCTGACTGCGGGCGATCTCTTTGTGACTTTTCTTACGTTGCGGAGCAAGGCCGGCAAGAAAAGGGCCGAGACCAAAAGGATCATCGTCTGATTGAAGAGCGGCTCCCCTCTCGGTCAACTCATCGGTTAGATCATCCCCAGCTGATATATTAGGACTAGAGGGGTCATCCTCTCCTTCATCTTGTGCGTAGTCAAATGCCTCTTGATCCTCATCCGAGTCGTCCCCCAATGAATACTCGTAGTCAGACATCCTGCAAAAATGAGGAAAAGGTGGAGGTTTCAGACCTGGGATAATGAGGATTAAGCCATGGAAGGTGATCACACCCATCTCGACACCTTCCCCTCCGTTGTTGCAGGAAAAAATGGAATGCAATGACAAATAAAATGGAAGAAAAACGCATATGCTACGGTGCAAAAGTAAAAGGGATGCAAAGTGACAAGGCTAAAGCATCCAGGTATGTCTACCCAGAATACCATATTTGGTAGCAAAAACACTTATTTTACACCTTTCGAAGCAAAACCATACCAAAACAAGAGAACCTACTCAAAAAATCCCAACTTTTATCCTAAAAAGCACCCTAAATCATACATACATTGCTAGAGCCGAAACTAATAGGAAAAAGCATTGAAATGCAAGAAGAAAAGTAAAGAAAGAGGCTTAAGGGTGGAGGATTTACCTGTTTTAAGGAAAAGATCGAGCCGGAAACGGAAAAGCACGTCGGTATCCTATGACTCCTAGCCGGAATCTTCAAATCCTCACCGCAATACCCCAAACTATCTACCGCAACCTCCAAATCCTCCTCAAAGCTCTCCCCGGAAAACCCTTACACTCACAGAAAGTACACATGCTCAAGAGAGGAAAAAATGAACAGAAAGGAATGGGCGAAAAGTGCAGAGATTTTGAGGGATTGAACCTTATATAGGTAAGGAGAAGTTGATTGTGCGGCCAATCTTCCCATTTAACGGCTCAGATTTGGTCGGCCATTTTAGTTTTCAAAATTTAAAAACCGTCATCATTATGGCACGTCCATCAATGCCCACGTGTTTACTCGGACGGTTACCAAGAGGGCGTCAATGCCCACATAATTGCGGTTATCAAGAGGGCTTACGACAGCCACGATCCGACGGTTCAACTACTCCACTACTCATGGACTGATGGATCACCTCACCAAGAACAAGTCGCCTCAGACGACAAGGTTGCCATAGACCCAAAGTCACTTTGAGGCCATCTTCTTGAATAGCACGGTCCTGAGTGAACAAGTCGCCTCAGACGACAAGGTCGCCATAGACCCAAAGTCACTTTGAGGCAATCTGCTTGAATAGCACGGTCCTGAGTGAATAAGTCGCCTGAGACGACAACGTCGCCATAGACCCAAATAGTGCATAATCCTCGCGTACACTTTACTCCACACTTGACATTTCGTGAAAATGCCTAAGACATGGGGTAGGGGCCATTGATGTGTCTAAATAATATCGCCACCTATGAGTCCTGGGAATAGCCTATCTGGACCACCGAGTCGGATAAGGTTCACGGCCATAGCATCTGCGACGCCAATCAAGTCAGGGTCACCGCAGCCAGATCCTTGCCTAGAGCACTCAAACCTTTCAGGTCACTAGAGGCTCAGGGGGCCGGCCTGCGACCTGGACAATAAGTCCATAAGAGACCGCACAAGACTTAAAGGGAAGCATCGGAAGGCAAGGGTGAGGCAGGACGATGAAGCATGTGACCTTGTATGTGGCGACCTATGCGAGCACATAAGACGCTGCCGAGATATTCAATCCACTTGTCATCTAAATATTTAGTTTACTTAATTGCTAAGATATCTTATTTGCTTACATGTCTAAATTTAAGCCCTAAGCTTCCCTTTTCCCTATAAAGGAGGGTTTGTGTAACCACCAGATATATTATAACGAAAAAGGAGAACCATACTCTGCAAAAACCTTCTCTCTCAAGCATTCATACACTCTATTGTAGCGCCACCGACCACCACCGGCCTTATACACTATTAAACACATCAAATAAGCCAGATATCCACTCATCATACACCGCAAGGCCACCTTTATAATAAACCGCATTATCAATATGCACACTCAATAAATGTGATTATCTCTTGTTAATTGAAGTACTGTATTGGGAATGTGTATATGTATGGGTAATAGTGTTGTAAATTGACTTTTTAATTTGTCAACATTGGTAAATGTATTTTTTATTTAAGATGTAAATATTTTGTCTATATATTATAATTAAATTGAGGGTTAACGGTGAAAAGAATAATAATTGTTGCATTAGTAATGTAAAATGACAGATAAATGAAAGCAAAACAAATTTTGAAAAGTGACAGTTAAAAAAACGGAGAGAGTACAATTTAAGGGATTAAATCACTCGCAGCAATCCTTTTAACGAATATTCTATTTTACGGTTTTAAATACACGTTTTTTTAATTTCCAGAATCTCTGTCCAACATGAAAAGCATCAAATTTTAGAATCTGGGTGAATATGGTAGATATAACATGAATGTGGTAGATGTAAAGGAAATCAAACAGAATCTGTATTTTAAAGTAAAACATAGAGTATCTGCTGCATTATTATTTTTCCTGTTGAAACATCTAAAATAGAGTTTTTAAAGAATTTTTGTATCTACTTCAACTGCTCTTTTGAAGGATAGAAATCAATTCAAAAAGAAACTATCTAAATCAACAAACCTATCCAAACATCTCTATTATAATAGAAATTTAAATAGTACAATAAAAAAGGTAATGGTTATAAAGGACAAAAATAGATGAAAAATTGTCAAAAAAAGACATAGGTAGTGAAAAATGATGAAAAAGACAAAATATACCTCGAAATGACGAAAAAATCCTCTCATCATTCTCATTGTCCATATGGTCCTGGCCTTGTGGCTTTATCACCCATCATCGGCAGCAGATCCGACTACTTCGACCGGGGATAGTCGGTTGTGGTTGAGTTGTTGGAAGCTCCCGGTGCAGCCGAGCATTCAGCACTTCCTTTGACGTTGCCTCCGCGACTGTCTTGTTATTGAACAGGGGTCGCAGCGGCGGCATCTGGGAGAGGGTGTTTGTTTGGCTTGTGGGGAGACTTTAGAGAAGATGTGCCATGTACTATTCGAGTGTGAAATGGCGGACAAAATTTGGAGGGCGTCTCCGTTTTATAGGGTCTTAAGGTATCTTCGTTCGGCTACCTTTGTAGAGTTCTTTTTATGACTTCTGGATGACCAAGGGGTGTTGGATACTGCGAGATTTGTGTGGCTCGTGTGGGGAATTTGGAAGGCGAGATGCATTGCTGTTTTTGATGATCAGTCTGTGTTTGTCTCAGCGGTGTGCACACGATCTCGGGTGGCATCGGGTGAGTATATGGAGGCACTAGAGACATATCGGACCCAGGTTTCAACTTAGAATTTACCGGACAAAGGGGCAAAACCCATGGATGGGGTGATCAAAGGTAATTATGATGCGTCTATCACGGAGGCAGTTGCAGGAAATAGTGATATTTTCCGTGATTCGTCTTGCGCGGTTGTCCACTCCTTTGCGTACCACTATGACCCTGGAGATTCGGTGGAATATATGGAGCTCAAGGTGATTCACTTGGCTTTGGAGGAGGCACTGCGAATGGGCATCCAGCAGCTAGTGGTGGAAAGCGATTATTTATCACGTGTTTCATGGCTTCGCAACCCGGGCGTTGACCTCACGGTTCACGGGTGCTTGGTGTAGGATCGTTTGGCGCTTTGTTTGAATTTTGCTTTTGTTTCTTTTTTTTTTGTTCGGCGTCTAGGCAACGTCCCAGCGCATTTATTAGCCAGACATGGATTGTTGGCTGCTTCCCGGACCTCGTGGGTACATTTCCCCCTGGGGACGTTTTAGTTGCTTGTTTGGCAGATGTTGCTTAATAAAATTGTTCTGTTTCCTAAAAAACATTAAATTAGGAAGAAATAATTTCACATTAGTAGTTCTTTTTAATAGGCGGCTTCTATCGGCACCACGAAAATACTTTCGGCACCCTTTAATATTATTTTTCATTTACTTTTTCACACCACCTAATCACTCAATGCACCACCTAAAAATAATCCATTTAATAACTTTTAAAAAATGTATGCTTTAGTCCTTCATGTTTAAAAAATTAAACACTTTAGTCCCTAATGTTTAACTTTTACCCCTTCACTTTTTAAAAATCCTTTAACTTCCTATACATCATCTAACTTCACCACATTACTTCTCATTTTTTTCATTTTAAACAAAAATCATCTACAACCCTAAGAATTTAACCGGAGTTCTTGTCGGAAAAGATGCCGGAGAAGATAAAATTTCACCGGAAAAATGCAAGTGAATCAAAGAACAACATCACTTTGAACAAATCATGTTAGTATCTTGTTTTGTTTCATTTTGGTGGTAATTTAGTAGAAATGGAATGCGGCCGGAGTAATTTTTTTCGATATTTAATGGAGTAATAATCGAAGGTTTTCATTCCGATTTTTAATGGAGTAATTTGTTTCATTGTAATGTGTATTTATTGTTGGTTGAAATCGGGTTGAAATCGGAGGTTTTTAGGTGTTTTTCGTTCAACAGGCCGTTTTCCGATCGGAGGATTGGGGGAGATGACCGGATGCTTAAAACATCAGTGACAGTGACATTTTAATGCGGATAAAACGTCAGCACGGCTGACGTTTAAGTCATAGAATCAACTAGGGTAACCTGTTCTTTTGTTAGTGAGGGTGACGTTTATCTCGTACTCGGAACGTCGGAGATGGGCGTTCTAATTAACGTCAACCTTGGTGACGTTTTAGACTAATTACGAACGTCAACAATTCCGACGTTACTGTGTTAATGTAACGTCACACTTCCTGACGTAATGTGCTGAATTTCACTATAATACATAACAACTTTGAATTAATGTGTTTCTTGACTTTGTAAACCAATGTCCACCAACTATGAATTAGTGTACTTCTTAACATTGTAAATAACTTTCCAACTATGAATTTTGGCAATGTAAATTGAGTTAAAATGAAAAGTATAATTAATCTAGTTACATATTTACTCATGATAGGGGCCTTAAAATCTAATTTTTGCAATTTAAGTGTGTTTTGCCCATTATGTGTGTTGTTTGCACCCGATAATATAAGCAATGAGATCTCTTTGCTTTAACAGAATGGGGTCTATTACAAACCCATAGGATCTTGATGCACGGTCCAAGTAATAAAAATACTCGATACTTAAATAACACACTAGCAAGAGAACTAGGTTCAATCGTAGTATAGTTAGATAGAGTCGAGGTCGATCCCACAAAGACTCGGCTTAAACGAAATACGACTTATTCAACTAAAAAGCAAACTAAAGGCGGTCTACGACCAACAAATAACGTAGAAATAAAACCGACACAATAGAAACACAAAACCAAAACAAGACACAACGACACTAAGACACTTGTTTTTATAGATTTTATAAATGATTAACAAACGGTATTGATAACGCTAGTAGTAATTACTCCCCCATGCTATGTAGATTGACGACGAGACAAAACAAGACATTTAAGATTAATTATTCTGACTACGGGAGTCATCCCCTAAAATAGATCTAGCTCCTGGTAGGCCATCTAGATCATCGTGTCTCCATTACGTGACTTCACATTTTTAGTCTCCATCTCATATAACTTCTGACACATTTACGAAACTAGTTATGCCGGTATAAACCGTAACTTCATCTAAGCAACATTCCTATGGTTAGGCGTACTTCTCAGACACCGATTCAATCTCTGTCCCAAAATAACAATCACTTTTTAGGCCTCATGTTAAATTACGATGACAAATAATTAAGTTGATCAAGTTTAATTACTCGTTTGAATTACAAAGCAGAGAACCTGACGTAGTCGAAGCCGTTCACAGACAAATCTAGAACATCACAGATCTTGCTACCAGCAAGCTCAGATCTGAACCAGATTTGCTTCTGAAACGTCTTTTACGTCTCAGATCTACGTAAACATGGGTTCGTAAATTAACTACATAACGAAATCAATACACAAAACGACTACTCCATAACGAAATAAATTAGATCTACGAATAAAGATTGCATAATTGAGTAGACATTACCCTCGAAGACGAGCGTGATTCCCACTCTTCGATACGATCTCTAACCGGAGATTCTAACGACTCCGTAATGAAAAGAACATAAATAAAAAGCAAAGAACTATATAAAAGTATTGGAATAATGTATTTCTAAGGTGTGTATGGCGTGTAATGTATGCCTCTATTTATAGGGGTTCAAGCTAATTAAGAGATATACTTCAAAATATCAAAATAAATAAGAGATAACTCCCGGCCGATCATCAAAAATAAAATGCGCCCCCCCCCCCCCCCCCCCTTATGCGTGTGGAAGGGCCGCCGCATGTGTGCTCTCAAGTTTCGGATTGGTTCGCTTGCTCTTGTCATGCCTTACTCCTCTTTTCGTGCTTATCCGATATTTATCTTCAATGCATCTTGGATTTATCTTGAGATTTAATTCTTCCATTTGTATTTATCCTCCAAAAATTATCTCAATCTACAAAATAAATATTTATCCCAAAATAAATCATATTTAAATAATAACGGATAAATACCAAATTATATAATAAAAACGGATAAATATAATGAAAACGGATAAATACCAAATTATATCTTATTAATCACATAACATTAAATAATAAATATAAACATGTGATTTAATATAAAATACATATTATTAATCTCGATTTAAGGATAACGTTGATGACTTTTATGGGTATAATTTGACCGTCATCAGATCTCTTTGAGGATGACATATGATGATGTTATGCTATGCTTGACTGCTTCATATTTCTTTTATTATTTATGTCACTTTTCAATTCAAACTATGTTGTATGGTGGGTCGTCAAGGGAACGGTGGATTTATTTTAGATAACAAGATTTTGGTTTTTAAATTAATTTTCTAAGAATAAACAGAAAATAAAATTCAAGAAAATCAAGAAAAGCTCCAGCTAATTAATTATTTCCCCCTCAATTCCTACGATTGATTATTGATGCAAAGTTGAATCGATAAATTATTAATAAATTAGTTATAGCTGCCGACAATCGCCAAGTAACCAATTTTTTCCTATATTCGATAAGCAGGACAATCGCCACTACTTATTCTCTAACCGTGTAGCACACCGTCTCAACAATCGCCAGAGGTTTGGAGAGAACAATTGCATTAACGATCATAAAAACTCAATTCTAGGTATTAACGCACATCAAGTTAAATTTAACCTAGATCACTTATTTTCACAACAGGGAATCCTACGGGCTATGAACCGGCAGACAATACGTTGTTTACCACTTAAAATCAAAGCTTTATGACAATCGCCTCAATTCGATTTTTCTTGCTAGACTTGAAAATTCATCTAATTATCGTGCATAAATAACAAAACGAACAATCTAATCATCAACAGAGAAACCAGAAAATAAGTAAATACTACAATTTAATCGAGTATAACGATCAATTCGATCTCACAATCACACGGAATCAAAAGATTAACAATTAATTAACTAGAAAATAAAAGCTAGCTACACATAATATATAAACAAAACAATAAATCCAAACAAAACAAATAGTACCATCTTTTCCAGGAAAAAAAAGGTTTCCGGCACCAAAATGCACAAAGGATGTGCCGCCTCTGTTGGTTTTTTGCTCCTGACTTCCTGTCTATCTCTTTTGCCAAAAATAAAACCTAATATATATATAATGCATTACAAGAAAACTGGTTTAAAGGGACGACATTTTATCGTCCATTTAAAGCCATTGTCGTCCCATAAAATGTTTAAAGGGACGACACGTCGTTCCTATAAAGATGTCCCTTCTGCTTTGTCCCTTTAAACAACTGACTCATTTAAAGGGATGACAAAATCGCCCTTTAAATATATGCTGACGTAGCACGAACTTTTCTAAGAAATTTCAACGTGCTGACATGGCATTCTTTGAAGGGACGACAATGTCTGGTGCATTTTGGCGCCCCCCAGATCTGTTTCAGAGAGTTCTGTGAACTCTCTGATGCATTTTTGGCGTGCCCCAACATGTTTGGCGCCCCCAAACCTGAAAAGAGAGTTTAGTGAAGTTTCTGAAGCAGTTTTGGCGCGCCCCAAAGGTGTTGGCGCCCCCCAACACTGTTTAAATGTTATTTTGAGTGTTTTAAGCTACGAGATGAGTTCTTAATGTTATCTCTTGATATAATAACAATAAATGAACATGAAGAAGTCTGGATTAAGCTTCTGATGCGTTTAGTTCCGGAACTGGATGTATTCTTCCATAAAGTTGAAGTTCGGGACCGTAGGAAGGGTATGAATGACTTGTGCTTTGTGGAATTAGCATTCCTCAATGTCTGTGTAGGTGCTAGGCCTTGTCCGTGTCTAGTGGTCTAGGAAAGAGAGTATTAGACGTGAGGGAGCTTACTTGAAAATACTTAGGTGGCTAGTTAACAATTAATAATAAATATACATGTGTAGTAAAAAGATTAAACATCAACCCATTCTTGGTAAGGCACAAGTCTATATCGCGATGTGTGGGTGCTTGATGGGAGTCAAATTGTAGTGTATTTCTTATATGAGATTACCTCCTTTTACGAGTTATTCATGGTTATTTTGGGCTATTATGGGTAGTATATGAACGATATTCACTTATATGCATGTTTCGAGACTAATGACGTTTTCGTCCTAAAAACTCGTGTTTTATGTGGATTTTGTTACATTTTTGTCAATGTATATTATGCCTTGTTGTTCGTGTTTTTGTTTTCAGGCTTAGATTGATGTATAAAGTCGAGAATAAGGAAGAGAGTCTCGAGAAAGAAGGAGATTTGGGGCCAAGGAGGAGAAAAGAGTGAAGAATCATTGATGAAATCTGAACCAGTCACTTTAGGGGAATTTTGGTCACACTTGGAGACACTTTGAAGAATCTCATTTGGAGCCCTAGAAGTGAAGTTACAATGAAAATACTGAAGCTTAGTGCAAACGAGCGTTTACGGAGCAATGCTGAGGACTGAGAGTTGGCCTTTCAGGCAAACGAGCGTTTGCCTTGCCAAAAATGCTCGTTCGTGGTCGGGATGTGGCAAAAACCTATAAAAACCCTCTTTTTCGGTCCCATATGATATCTATTCAGTACTTAGACGTTTTAGGGTTTCTTAGGGGCGATTTTATGGCGATTTCCATTAGTTCAAACGTTGTTTCAATCCTTAGATCATAGATTTAATTCCTAACAACTCTATACAACTTTCATAGCTTAGATTTTTGATTCGTGATCCAAGATTTCATCTTTTGAAGGAGATTTCCTGTGTCTTTCAATTATTTGATTATGTCTTTGATTATTGCTTTCCTTATTATTTCATTTTTCAATTCCATCATGAGTAGCTAATCCATTGTGTGGTCGAATCATGTGAAACCAAGTGAACTAGCCATTGGATAGATGAGATTGGGAGTGTGTAGTGCGTAATTGAATGGTTAATGATTGTATTCACGTTCTAAAACTTATAATAACCGTAAGTGGATTAGATTGACAACCTTGTTCACTGTCACTGATCGGGGTCAATCAGGTTATAATATACTTGACCACCATAAACCAATACTAGCAAGAGGACTAGGCCCATCGTAGTATAGCTATAGTGAATCAAGGTCGATCCCACAGGGAACCAATTGTGGATCATCTTATATACAAACAATTAATTAAACATGTCAAGGACATAGAGGCGGTCTACGACCAACATAAGACAAGAAAGGTAAAGACACGACTCGACACAACGTAATTAACCTCCCCAATTATAGTCTTTATCGTTCGGACCTAGATAATTTATATAATAAACCGAACTTATTAAGCTCGTCAATCCGTTTGTATCTATCTTAGATTGGCTACGGGAGTCATCCTCTTTAACTTGACTTAGCACCGGTAGGTCACTAGATCACTGTGATATTGTTACGTGACTTCGCCTTTTGGTGCCTCCATCTCATATAACTCACATGCTTACGACTCTAAGGATGCCGATATTAATCGTACAACTCGTCCAGGCAACATTCCTATGGTTAGGCGTACTTCCTAAACGATTACTCAAGCTCTCGTCCAACTAGCAATTACCAAGTTATAGTCTCATGCTAATCTACGACGTATGTATAATCAGGTGCTAGCAATCCCCAAATATAAACCTACCTAGATAACGCTGAACGTCCGAAGATCAATTCATAAGCCTACCTAAGAGTTTTATATTGGTATTTCCTTTTTACACATTTTAATTAAACTAAGTGAGTAACGTAGCCATAGCCATACCTACTGAGATAATATATTCTATTAAGTTAACCTAACCATAAAGACATGGCTATCTAACGGATGAACAGGGGGCTCGGTTGACCGAATAGCCGGGCTCGGTCGACCGAATGGTCTTTTTCCCCGCATTACATCCCCGAACGTATCTCTCGGCGTTTCATCATACACAACGGATTAAACAGTAATTCGTAAAGCATTCATATAAACTAACATAGATACGCATTAATTAAACAATGCAGATTCATGGATAAATACTAAGTGTATGACGTAGGTTATGGGATCCCCATAGACAAGGAGTCACCACATCCCTAACGTCATAGCCTAGATCTACATCATCTAGCTATGATTAACTAATTCAAACGATAAAGCATAATTGGGAAATTAATTACTGAAAATAAAAAGACAGAAAATAAAGGCTTACATATTGAAGCCCCTAAATTGTTGGAAACCCTCAAATTATTCTACATTGTATCAAAGTTATATTATGAATTGTAAGATTGAAGAAAGAATGAAGGGATGTATTGGTGTGTTTTTACAAATTTCGTAGCGGCTGCTAATATAGGATTTCTGCCGACTTATGAAGGATCTAGAAGGTAAATACGAAAAAATCCGAAAAGTGACCAAGCCGACATACTCGGTCGACCGAATGGATAGGCTCGGTCGACCGAGCCCTTTTTCTGCACGTGTTAAACTTTTCTCTCGTCTATCTTGTTCCCCACTGCACGCTTGCGTGTTGATCTGATTAATCTTTCATTTAATGCTCCGATTTTCTTCCTCTATTATCTTGAGACCATTGATTGAATGACATTAATCCTCTCGATTTGTCGTGATCTACAAAATCAGCATTTATCGCACAATAAATTGATCTTTTAATAATAAAAACAGCTAAATACCAAATATCATATTAATAATCACTTAACATTAAATAATAAATATAAATGAGTGATTTAATATGAAATATACATTATTAATCTCGATTTAAGGATAATGTTGATGACATTTACGGGTATAATTTGACCGTCATCAACTACCCCCCACTTAGACTTTGATCGTCCCGAACAAAGCATCGATAAGTCATTCCCCAAGTCAACATTTTCTATGGTCAAATCATACTTATACAAGAAACTCACGTCAACTCATACTAGTCATGCTCATAATATATCCATTGTTCACTACTTACTATGAATCGAAGTGATGTGTGCATGTGCATTTAGTTTTATATATCCGTGGCAAGATTAGAGTTTATGCTAACTTCGCAATCTCAACCTACCAACCTCGCATTCATACTTCTTATGCCTCGCAATGGTTAAAGCACTAGAACAATAAGCAAGAGCGTATCATAGGGTTTTTGGACTTGGAGACCGAGTACTACTCAAAGCCTCTTAAAGAGTTGAATATTCTTTTCATATCTTCATATTTTTCAAATACTATCAATCTCAAGGAAGAAAACTTTTTAGAGTATCCCCCTATCTTAGATCATGTATAGCATCGAATATTACCACAAGCGCGGGGCTACTTTGGTAATGTCACTACAAGCCCAGTGTCTAACATTTTCCTAAAACACAGGTACGTCTAAAGCTTATTACTCTGCTTTAATGGCTAAAAGATAAGAATGCATCAACAGATATATATTGATACTAAGTTCACATAACCAATCATCTATGCAATGTACACATAATTTCTTCAGTTATTATGATTTGCGCGGTATACTCGATTCACGGATTGAGTAATTGAATAATAAATAACTACTCGCAAAAACGGGCATGAATATCCTTAAATTTACTTAACATAAGTATAAAATGATCACGTACTCATGAAACTTGGTTCCTTTCCTATCAATTCTTAGCCAGGAACTCACAATTCTAAGGGTACGAGAAACATAATATGGTATTTATTCAATTTTTTTTTTAATCATGTGCCGTTTCATTCAATTTTCAATTATAACATAACATGGCTAAGTCTCCTACCCCCCACTTAAACATTCATTGTCCTCAATGACAAAAATAAATGAGAATTTAAGAAAATGACTTAGCTCTGGAAACGGCTCTCAAGTAAAGGAACAATATCGGAGTAAATGTCAGCACGTTGTGGAGAAGCAAGTGAAAACCTGTATAAGCAGACAAACTCCACGAAACTGTTAATAACACCATGTCTATGGAAGTTATAGAATAATGTGGCAGTAATGAGGTATAAATACCTAAAAACAGTTTAAGCCACTCTATTTTATACAACCAAAGACAAGAAAAATACTAAATAGAAAGAAAAATAAACAAGCAACTAAAGATGGTGGTCTTCATCTACAACCTCCACCGCCTAAATATTCTTAAAACTGGGTGGAGAAGACAAAGATCAAAAAGCATAACCCCATGTTGGAAAACACGAGGTTGACTGGCTCACTATGTATTCAGTCCAGTATAAAAGAGAAACTTGGTAAGGTATAACAGATTCAATGCGACCTATTGGCTAAAGATAAAATCAAATACTTAGCGCAGAAACTGCTCGCTTGCATTGGATATCAACAACTTAGGGGGATTTAGCTACTCCTCGAAATTACTAATAACCCAATGTATCACATAAAAGTCAGAACCGTCATCAACAAGGTCGGATCGGTGAGATAATGTAGAACAATACGGATCATCTAGAAATGCCGGAATAGACGGAAAAAAATTTGAAATTTAAAACTTCCGGTAGAAAGAGAAGTTGTACTTTGATCGAACCAAAAACCTTTAAAATCTAGCTAGGGTCAGAGCTACACTTCCCCCAACTAGGATCATGAAAATCAAAATGATAAAAAAAAAAGTATCATTAAAGCTTAGCAATATTTCAAATTCCGCAACACAAAGGTATTTTGTAAACAAAATGGAGGTTGAGAGTATGATGGGTTTAGAAAAAGATACACATAAGGATGGGAAGAAAAGATAAAGGACGGGTAAGAAATTGTGTTTATGGGTGGGTTGAAAATGGTTAAGGCATTGAGATTGGGTGGGAGAGTGAAACGGATGGAAAGAAGGAGAGGCGATGAACGAATGGTTAGAAATGTGAACTGTTGGGGTAGATTGGTAAGAGGATCGAGAAGTTTGAAGGTGAAAAAAAATGTAAAGGGAAAGATAAGGATAATTGCAGAATGAATTGCACATCACTTTGGATTTTCACTTGGATCACCTAAAAAGTTTTAGAATTTGACCAAGATTGTTCTTGTTCACACCAATCATTCTCGGTTACATTTTCAGTAATTCTCAAGCTCTCTTAATGCTTCCATCTTAAGGTTGTTTGCTAAATTTCCTTTTCTTTAGCAATTTCTTGACTCTCCTACGGAACTCTATTTCACGTGGCCTATATTGAGTAAAAAAGTTTTGCGCATCCTTAGCCCAATGGCCATCGGAACACGGCAAAATAAAAAACCTCAACATATGTCACGTTACTTTTATTGGACTCAAAGAAAACAAAACCTAAAATCCTAAAAAGAAATCCTAAGGGTTTTAAAGAAGTAGTTCTGAGTTTAAAGTTCTCAGCTCGACTTTCCAGAAATTATCCTTGTCAGTTATCATTCTTGGATCGCCAGACTTTGACCCTTCGCGCACTATAAGAGGTGGGCTTGTTGCTTTTGCGGATTAATACCCTTCCCTTGGTTGTGAGACCTAGGAAACGACATTTATCCATACTATTTATCCAAAGCTCTTACCTCGGCTCTCGTTTTAGGAATTAGTGAATTCTAAGAAACTCGGTTAAAATTACGGTTTTGGCCTTGACAATAAGAAACAATGAATCAAAGTACTCCGAATAAGGTCGGTTATGCAGGCAAGCCTACGCCGTCTTATTCGTTGGAACATATGTGACAGTTCAGGCCAATCCGTCAAGATTAAGCCCCGTTTAGCCCGAAGGCTTATCGGCTATGCTAAGTCTTGTGGAACCGCTCGTAACGTACATCACACGTGGAGGGGAGTCGATTGAGCCGAGGCTCGGTTAAACTCGCCTGCCATGGTTAGACCATTTCCGAACCAATGTACTAAGAGTCTCCGATTTCTAAATTGTCACCCAAAGCGTAATCTCGTTTCTGTTTAAGGTGGGTTCACCGAAAAGCCTCAACATAAAACTCAACGAAAGCCAGAAGATGGTGTTCTCTCAAAACTCAACGTCTTCTTTAGATTGTGAATGCTTAAACTACACAATTTGTTGCTCCCCTGGCCAGTAGAAGCAATCTCATGCATAGGACAAAGAGATTTTAACAGAACTACGAGGAACTCTTTATTCACTGCTTCCTTTCAACGACTACATGTTTCCTTACACCCTCTAGATGAGACAAATATGGGGCAAAACCTTCGACACTAATAAAATTATTCTTACAAACCAACTCCGGTCTAAGATTCATACTAAGGTTCATGTATAGGCTAACTTATGCTCAAAAAACCAAAAGGTAGTAAAACATAAGCAAAAAAAAAAGGTAGTACCTTGCCTTCAACATTGTACCATGAAGAATTTAAGCCTTTAAAAAAAATTCGGAGCCATCTTTGTGCTGTAAAGGTATTGCTTCCATCGCTTTTCCCATCTCAGATTCGTAGCTCCACATGTTGTTGGGTTATTTCCTTAGCGCCCTTGAAAAATTACTGACTCAGATTATTGCTTCCCGGTTTCGTAACGAAGAAAAACAAAACAGACCATAGACTGATTTTAACATGGTTTCCCATGCTGCTATCAGACCTACGGATTAAACATACGGGGATAAACAGACACGCGAAATTCCAGACTCGAAAAACACAAATCAGAAACCGTGTAAACAGAACAAGACAAGAACAAAACAAAAATATTATAAGTTCTCGGTCGACCGAATAAGGTCTCTCGGTCGACCGAATAATTTTTATTTTTTTATTTTTTTATTTTAAGCTGGAATTTTCAGACAGAGCAGACAACCAGAGGGACTCAAAACGTAAAAACAGACTCTAAAACAGAAAACTCGACATGAATAAAAGATTATTTATATATAAAATTGACCGTTGGTTCCCCGGCAACGGCGCCAAAAACTTGATCGGGGTCAATCAGGTTATAATATACTTGACCACCATAAACCAATACTAGCAAGAGGACTAGGCCCATCGTAGTATAGCTATAGTGAATCAAGGTCGATCCCACAGGGAACCAATTGTGGATCATCTTATATACAAACAATTAATTAAACATGTCAAGGACATAGAGGCGGTCTACGACCAACATAAGACAAGAAAGGTAAAGACACGACTCGACACAACGTAATTAACCTCCCCAATTATAGTCTTTATCGTTCGGACCTAGATAATTTATATAATAAACTGAACTTATTAACTGTCAATCCGTTTGTATCTATCTTAGATTGGCTACGGGAGTCATCCTCTTTAACTTGACTTAGCACCGGTAGGTCACTAGATCACTGTGATATTGTTACGTGACTTCGCCTTTTTGTGCCTCCATCTCATATAACTCACACGCTTACGACTCTAAGGATGCCGATATTAATCGTACACCTCGTCCAGGCAACATTCCTATGGTTAGGCGTACTTCCTAAACGATTACTCAAGCTCTCGTCCAACTAGCAATTACCAAGTTATAGTCTCATGCTAATCTACGACGTATGTATAATCAAGTGCTAGCAATCCCCAAATATAAACCTACCTAGATAACGCTGAACGTCCGAAGATCAATTCATAAGCCTACCTAAGAGTTTTATATTGGTATTTCCTTTTTACACATTTTAATTAAACTAAGCGAGTAACGTAGCCATAGCCATACCTACTGAGATAATAAATTCTATTAAGTTAACCTAACCATAAAGACATGGCTATCTAACGGATGAACATGGGGCTCGGTCGACCGAATAGCTGGGCTCGGTCGACCGAATGGTCTTTTTCCCCCAGATTACATCCCTGAACGTATCTCTCAGCGTTTCATCATACACAACGGATTAAACAGTAATTCGTAAAGCATTCATATAAACTAACATAGATACGCATTAATTAAACAATGCAGATTCATGGATAAATACTAAGTGGATGACGTAGGTTATGGGATCCCCATAGACAAGGAGTCACCACATCCCTAACGTCATAGCCTAGATCTACATCATCTAGCTATGATTAACTAATTCAAACGATAAAGCATAATTGGGAAATTAATTACTGAAAATAAAAAGACAGAAAATAAAGGCTTACATATTGAAGCCCCTAAATTGCTGGAAACCCTCAAATTATTCTACATTGTATCAAAGTTATATTATGAATTGTAAGATTGAAGAAAGAATGAAGGGATGTATTGGTGTGTTTTTACAAATTTCGTAGCGGCTGCTTATATAGGAGTTTCTGCCGACTTATGAAGGATCTAGAAGGTAAGTACGAAAAAATCCGAAAAGTGACCGAGCCGACATACTCGGTCGACCGAATGGATAGGCTCGGTCGACCGAGCCCTTTTTCTGCACGTGTTAAACGTTTCTCTCGTCTATCTTGTTCCCCACTGCACGCTTGCGTGTTGATCTGATTAATCTTTCATTTAATGCTCCGATTTTGTTCCTCTATTATCTTGAGACCATTGATTGAATGACATTAATCCTCTCGATTTGTCGTGATCTACAAAATCAGCATTTATCGCACAATAAATCGATCTTTTAATAATAAAAACAGCTAAATACCAAATATCATATTAATAATCACTTAACATTAAATAATAAATATAAATGAGTGATTTAATATGAAATATACATTATTAATCTCGATTTAAGGATAATGTTGATGACATTTACGGGTATAATTTGACCGTCATCAGTCACACACATCAAACTTATAGATGCATTTTGCGGTGAGATGTGGGATAATGGGTTTTAGAATCATGGCGTAGGCCCGGCTAAGCTAGTTAGCCCGGGCCCAATATGATTTTGGACATCGTTAAACGAGCGACTCTAGTGCATATCATGTTAGGTTAGTCGGTTTCCTAAAGGGGGATTGGTTAGTCTTGCATAGGGTGTTTATATCGAGTTGTTCGGTTACTCACCAGAACTAGGAGTTGGCACCCGTGAATAGTCTTAACTGAGTATGGATGGTTGGTAGGATAACACACACTTTCCATTGAGTCTATCGAGGGGGTAAAAGTAGCTTGTTGGATCATGGTTCAACTATGCCTTTTAATCATATTAGTATAATCTCTAGTATAATCATTTCTTTCTGCATTAGTATAACTATTCCACCCTATTGTTGACCTAGACTAAGTCATAAGACGAATTTGGTACTCAAACCTAGTCTCTGTGGGATCGACCTTGCTACCGTTGTATTACTACTGACCCGATACTCTGTCGGTTAAGGTTAGTAAGTTAATATTTCGGCTATCAAGAAAATTTGGCGCCGATGCCGGGGACTACGGTTAGTTATCATTATAGTTGACAAAAATCTTAGGCTTAGGTCGTTTTTACATTTTCTTGTTGTTTCAATTTTTCCAGTATATGACCAGAAGCTCAAACGAACCACTATTTCCGTACATAGACGGCATTGAAGCTTTTGCAAGGGCCCGAAACGGCCAAAGGTTAAGAGAAGAAAGAGATATTTTGAGTGGGAATCAGAGTCAGAAACAATGGAAGATACTTTTGATGCTAGAGGTAATGGTGGATGGAATGGGAACGTAATTGGCCGTAATGGCAACAACAATGGTCAGTTTCAGCAGGATGGCAGGCAGCCATATGATGATGGTGGATATCAAAATCCGCCAATAGATCAAAACTTGCTTAACCAAGTACTGCATATAGCTCAGCAGAATCAGCAGCAACCTCCCTATAGGCCAATGCAGCCACCACAAGGCAACAATGGGGAATGAGCCGACCAGTATAAACCACAAGGTAATAATACTCCCCGAGCTGAGAGATCCTGCAGAGATCTTATCTACAATCAATACTACTCACCTGAGCAGAGCTTTAATCAGGGCCAACAACAGCCGCAATACCAGGGGTACAATCAGGGCCAACAGAATCAGTAGCAGCCTACATATCAGAATTACCAAGGGCAAGCCAATTACCACTCACCTGAACAACAATACCCCCAGACAATGTCAACTAGAGAATTATTACAACTACATTCTCAGCAATATTATGAGCCTCCGCGGTGGGATGAACAAGAAGCTTGGGCTTCTCAATGTTATGATGATCTGGTCGCACATTATTCCAAGAATGAACCAGACCCCTGTGCTTATCAGGATTATGGCTTTCAACCTCAGCAGAATGAGTTATATGCAGGGCCACCGCAATATCAATATGCGGATCAGTCACAACACCAGAATATGGACTATCAAACTTATGGAGATGAGATTCATCCATTTGATCAGAGTCCGACTGGGCAAGATCCTTATTACACCCTCATATGATTCAAAGTCAGTATGACCAGTTTGAACCTCAGCCGCATGAGGAGGAGTATGAGCAGTGCGACTAGATTGTTTACAGTTTTGCCGAGGCGGAAGGGGCATGTACCACAGAGGTGGCTAAGGATAGTGAGGTTATTAGTGAAGAAGTTTAGGTGGGGAGTACTAGTGAGGATTTAGGTTGTCATGAGGAGGCATCAGAACCAGAAATGGAGGTTGAATTAAAGATAGGATCGCCCAGTGCACCAACACTTTCAATTGCAATCTATGAGGATGTCTCTAGGGAGTGTGTGGTGGAACCTGCCAAGACTGATATGACATCTAGGGTAGAGCTACTAAGAGAGTTGGAGATCATTAGCATTCCAGTCCCAGACTATTTCACCCTTCCATGTTGCGTTGATGAGTATTATGTTGTCGATTTTGTGGACTCTATGGTGGATGATGCTCATAGAATCTTTCAAAGAGGACAACCACTATGGCATGGAAAGTTTAAGAAGAAGACGATGTCAAATTGCTACAAGAGAGGATTCCCGAGTTGGGAAGAGGAAAAATCGAGAGCCGAGAGAGGTAAGTATCTTGTAAACTCAATTTTCATGGTCTTGGCCATTTTTATTTTTCTGGAGCTGTTAATCTTCTTGAATTCGGAATTTGGTTGATGGTTTTTGGTGATACTTGTTTGAAACAAATGGTTAAAGTGATGTTTTGAGTCTTAAGTGATTTGAGTCTGCTTAAGTGCCATATGGTCGAGCCAACGACGTAAAACACAGGCGCTTGTGGAGGCAACCCACCTTTTTGCTTGATTTGTTTAGATCTTATTCGGACCCTGAGAGGATATTTTACACCCGATTCTTGTTTTTGACATGCATGCTATAGCCGATATTTTCTATATATATATACATCTCCATGTTTGTGTTACCTACACTTAAGGTTTCGGCCTTTCGTTGTAGAGAATTCTTTGTGTTTACTTTGTAGCACAGGCACCCTGGGAGATACATTTGCGGTTGTTGCATTGTATTGGATGAGCTTTGCCGACAGTTCAACTAAGTTTTTTTTTCCTTTCTCACTCACACACTGAGGACAGTGCGTCGTTTAAGTGGATGGTAGAAGACTTAGCTTCACTGTTTTTGTTGAAAAATTTTTATGCCATGTTTTCATATACTTGAATTATTTGTAGGCTTAGTTTTTGCTATATTGTGAATTTGAGCCATATTTTAAATTTTTTCATGGATTGATGTTGTGTTATATGATGAATCATGATATCCTTAGGTTAAGTGTTTTACAATTGAGTAAATGCATGCGAGCTAAGTCGTGATCTTGTTATAAAAATGGACTACACACGCACTTAATAGCTTCAATATCATGAGTTATGGTAATTAGTGATGCTTATAGTTGTCATAGTCTATTCTGTTACCTAGAACTTATATGATTAACTTCGAGGCTAAATAGAAAGGTCTATCTTGGTAGATTAAGGGATGAAGGTCAGGGCGTTTCTTTGACCCGATCAGAGCCAAATAGCCAACCTTGAACGTGATATCCACAGTCTCCCCCTCTAAGCCTTTGTAGGGTGGTTAGACCCCCACCCGAACTTTAGCCATTCATGATTGAGCCTATAATTACCAACCCTTAGCTTTTATCTGTGGTCTACGTTTCCTTGACACCCTATGAGTTGAGCTTAATTTAATTGTGTATCACACGTGCTAGTACAAGTGGGGGTGGTAGTGATGTAGTGGATGATTGGGGTGGTGTATCTTTGAAATCATGAAGAATAGGGAGATATAGTAGTGTTGGTGTTTGACTCGAAGTTGGAAAAAAAGGGAGTGAAAAGAAAAGAATGAAAAAGAAGAAAAAAGAGGTAAAAAGAAAATAAAGATGAGGTTGAAGAATGCTAGTGAATGATGAGTTGAGTAATTCAAATGTAATGTGTGGTGTTGGGAGAAATGAAAAGTGAATTGGAGTTGATGTTTTGAGTCAGTTGAGTTGTTAATTTTGGTTTTGCATCTAAGCTCTCAATTATGATTCGGAGTGAAGGGAAGAGCTATGTTTTGGACTCTATATCTTCTGGTTAAGCTCACTTATATGTTTCTCTTTGATTTATCTTTGTATTCCCTTCGATTATCCCATTCCCTGGCCTAACGTTACAAGCTTCAAAGTCCTACCTGACCTTAGTTAGCCTTGATTTGACCTCGATTAGTGGAGATGTTTATGAAGTATAAGCCTATGGTGTAACAACAATAGTCATGCATCTATAATCTGAATCGGTTAACTGTGATGAATGAATGAGAATCTATGCACACACTCACATTCCGTTTTTTTAATAATGTAGGATTAGACTCAATTGCATTTGCCTTTTTATTTTCACTTGCCCTTTGCATATGATGGTCCCCTGTATGACTACAATGTTGACTCTATGTTACATTTTAGAGTCGCTTTGTTTGCTCGAGGGCGAGCAAAATCTAAGTGGGGGGTAGTTGATGGGAGTCAAATTGTAGTGTATTTCTTATATGAGATTACCTCCTTTTACGAGTTATTCATGGTTATTTTGGGCTATTATGTGTAGTATATGAACGATAATCACTTATATGAATGTTTCGAGACTAATGACGTTTTCGTCCTAAAAACTCGTGTTTTATGTGGATTTCGTTACATTTTTGTCAATTTATATTATGCCTTGGTGTTCGTGTTTTTGTTTTCAGGCTTAGATTGATGTATAAGGTCGAGAATAAGGAAGAGAGTCTCGCGAAAGAACGAGATTTGGGGCCAAGGAGGAGAAAAAAGTGAAGAAATCATTGACGAAATCTGAACCAGTCACTTTAGGGGCATTTTGTTCACACTTGGAGACACTTTCAGGAAGAGTTGTCTTGATGAAAGTTGTAGAGGATTGAATCAGCTTTCCAATTCATTTTGAATCATCTCATTCGGAGCCTTAGAAGTGAATTTATGATGCAAATACTGAAGCTTGGTGCAAACGAGCGTTTACGGAGCAATGCTGAGGACTGAGAGTTGGCCTTTCAGGCAAATGAGCGTTTGCCTTGCCAAAAACGCTCGTTCGTGGTCGGGATGTGGCAAAAACCTATAAAAACCCTCATTTTCGGTCCCATATGATATCTATTCAGTACTTAGACGTTTTAGGGTTTCTTAGGGGCGATTTTAAGGCGATTTCCATTAGTTCAAACGTTGTTTCAATCCTTAGATCATAGATTTAGTTCCTAGCAACTCTATACAACTTTCATAGCTAAGATTTTCGATTCGTGATCCAAGATTTCATCTTTTGAAGGAGATTTTCATACCATTCAAGGTTTCATCTTTTATGGTAATTATTTCGTGTCTTTCAATTATTTGATTATGTCTTTGATTATTGCTTTAATTATTATTTCGTTTTTCAATTCCATCATGAGTAGCTAATCCATTGTGTGGTCGAATCATGTGAAACCAAGTGAACTAGCCATTGGATAGATGAGATTGGAAGTGTGTAGTGCGTAATTGAATGGTTAATGATTGTATTCACGTTCTAAAACTTATAATAACCGTAAGTGGATTAGATTGACAACCTTGTTCACTATCACACACATCAAACTTATAGATGTATTTTGCGGTGAGATGTGGGATAAGGGGTTTTAGAATCGTGGCGTAGACCCGGCTAAGCTAGTTATCCCGGGACCAATAAGAGGTTGGACATCGTTAAACGAGCGACTCTAGTGCATATCATGTTAGGTTAGTCGGTTTCCTAAAGGGGGGATTGGTTAGTCTTGCATAGGGTATTTATATCGAGTTGTTCGGTTACTCACCAGAAGTAGGAGTTGGCACCCGTGAATAGTCTTAACTGAGTAGGGATGGTTGGTAGGATAACGCACACTTTCCATTGAGTCTATCGAGGGGGTAAAAGTAGCTTCTTGGATCCTGGTTCGACTATGCCTTTTAATCATAGTAGTATAATCTCTAGTATAATCATTACTTTCTGCATTAGTATAACCATTCCACCTTATTGTTGACCTAGACTAAGTCATAAGTCGACTTTGGTACTCAAACCTAGTCTCTGTGGGATGGACCTTGCTACCGCTATATTACTACTGACCCGATACTTTGTTGGTTAAGGTTAGTCAATTACTATTTCGGCTATCAGTGTTCAGATAAAGTGGATAACTTCGTAAGTCTTTGGACCCTACGTACAGAGGAACACCACCCCGTAAGTCCAAGACCCTACGTACGGAGGGACTCCGCCGAGCGTGTACACTATCGGGATTTCCCCCGTGGATATTGGTGTGATCCGCCAATATGTTGCACAGAGATACTTCATGGTGAGTAGCACCAAGCATAGTGCCCTTGAATGATGATTTAACAAAGATAAGCTAAACTAGAAACCAATAGTCACAACATGTTGATGAGCATGAAGTGAACCTTAGAGTTAAGTCGATCTCATAAAGATAACTTAATAATAACTAAGAACCTTTCGTTGCAAACTCTAATTATACATTTTGCTTCTTCTACTTGCTAAGTACTTTGTACTTACCTCAATTGCATGTTTTGTTGTATGCTTTTGGGGTGAGAAGACGAACATGTTGACCTTGAGATCATTGAGGAGTTTGATGATGATATGTGATGGAGATGCTTGGGGATGTTTCCTTGTTGTTTTAGTTTATAAACATTGTACTAGGTTATGTTGTATCTTATCTTTAAAGAATATGTTGTACTTTTATTTTCATGTTGTAAGACAACTTTTTAAGTCCTTTCTTTGAAATTTCGTATGTTGTAAGTTTCTTTTCGTTATTGTAAGGGTAACCTTCTATCTTTAGTCGGTTTGTATCTATTCTTAGTAGCTTTTATGAGGTTTTGCCGAGTCTTTTAAGCTCCCGTTTGCTAAACTCGATACGACATAGTAGAGGCTTACGTATAATATTGAATTTATTTAATATTATATGTGCCGAACGTTTCTTTTCCAGATAAGGACTCGGTATCCGGGAACGGGGCATTACAGTTGGTATCAGAGAGAAACGTCCTTTTGGCTTCCTTTCTTGAGATAAGTTTTTTAGATCACCTAGTAACATTCTGATCTTCCTTGATCTTTCAGAATGTTAGGAAACCGCAGAGGCGTTTTCAGAGGTGAGAGTTCAAGAGTTGGGCAAGAGGGTGGTCAGAATCAGAATCAGAACGAGATGCTTCATTAGCAACCTCACCCCCAAGTTAATCAAGAGATACCTCAGAATGATGGTCTACCTGATGATAAACCTTTACGAGTCACCGTAGTAGGTGATATTGTTAGGTGTAGTGCCCGAAAGACAATTTATGTAATTGTTTTTGACAGGATTTATAATTCATCTTAATATTTGCATTTATGCTTATATTAATACACTGCTAAAAACCTTAAGTATATCGGTGTGTAATCACATAACTCAGTGTATAGCATACACACAAAGATTGAGTTAGTGATGATATGCTTAAAACTATTTAGTCCGTGGTGAATTTAATCAGTGTATGGGTCTCATGATTAATATACCAATAATGCACCCAGAACACTTAATGGTGTGACCGTCTTATCCGGACCGTCGGTATAGGGTACCTAGTGGGGCATTTATATATGATGTCAATCATATAGGAGTGGACCGATTTGATTTAAGTTCTCGATATAATTCCGTGATCGAGAAATCTTATCGAATCACAAGTTGATCATATATGGATTAATCTCAATCCTGAGGTGATCACAGTCTACTACTTGGTTCAAAGTAGGGTTTGATGTGTTAGTTAAGGATCACTTTGATACATGTGATCTGAACACTTCTCGTTGGCTCTATTCTGGAATGAGTGAGTAGTCTGTGACTTCACAGATACGGAATCCATTCCTTCCTGCGGGAAGTAGAGAGACAGTTCCCTTATTTGTTAATCCTAGAAACTGATCAATCCCGGGAGTTCATATTATATTATTTATGAACTAATTGATCACTAGGGTATTAATGGTAAATAAAGATAAGATGTTTTGAGAAGGGTTTATGGAAACATCCCGAATCAAAACGAATAGTCTATGGAGGATTAGTCTATATGTAATGATTATATCAATGGACACTTAACTCGATGATTAGAGTGTAAGTATATATCTATGATCGATAGAGTTCAGTTTCGGGTTTATGGTGGCGTAATCCCGGAATTAATAGATTGAATAAGAAATGTTCTGTCCGATGAATATTTTTATTTAATTTATTGTAGCTACTGGTTATGGGTCAATGGTCTCCGATGTGGCTCCTAACATGCATATGTTTCTTGACGTTGGGCCTCAATAATAATTAAGTAGTTGGACTATTTAATTGATGTGCGAATAATTATTTAGTGGGCAAATAATTAAATACATGGAAAAGACATTTTTCGTGGACTCGGCCCATAATTGAGTGTGGCATGTGAATCCTAATTTTAGGGTTGATAGGCGTGTTTTGTACATGTTGTAATTAGAGAGAAATTAGTTTTCTTGGATAATTACATGTCATGTGATTAATTGTTTATTTGTTAAATAAATTAATCGGGAGATATTAGATATTATCTATTATATATCTAAATTAGTTTTAGAATATATTAGATTTATCTTATATTTAATAAATGATTATTATGATTAATTATTTAATTAATTATTAAATCCTTGGAGGACAAGAATTTCTCTCATATATAAAGAGAGTTCTCCTAAGCCTTTTCTAACACACATAATACACATACATACACACAAAATAAGCTAAGGAATTCGGCCAAAGCTTAGGGTTTGAGTTGGGAAAGTCTTCGGGATTTTCCGGGTAGCATATCGAGGAGGTCAAGCATCAAGAATCGGCTTCCACCGGTTGTTGCTTGGAGATACACATCGGAAGACTATGGCTTCTCGATTCTCGGATCTTGGCTTATTCTTTGGATCTCGGCTTATCTTTTGATTGGTAAGTAGATCTAACCTTCTTGTAGGTAGATCTTAAATTATGTGCTTTAATGTTATATTGATCGTGATCCTTGTTATTCCGCTGCGTAATCGGGCGGATCTAGATCCGTCCGGCGATATTACATCCAACAAGTAGTATCAGAGCCTCCGATCTATATATTAAAGTATATAATTTATAGATCTAGGAGTGGATTTGCATATTTAGATTGCATTGTTTTTCGTTTTTTTTAATTCGAAATTTTCATGTTGATGAATGCTTTGATATGTTGTGGTGAAGAGATGGATTGGGGTTGGTATTGTTTACCCGTTAGATCTTTTTTGTAGCTCTTTTGATTAGTATCAATTGAGCAAAGGATGATGTAATTTTAAATTTCCTAGAAATAGATCGGTTTTGTTGCTGTTCGGTTTTTCTGTTTTTCCCGTTGATTGAGCCGTGAAACGACAATCCCTCCGGTCACAATAAATATCAAAAGTTGATGAACAAGCCCTCAAAATTTGGTGTTGATCGGAATCCGTCTCGATATCAGATCGCTGCAATAAATTTGCTGCTGTAACAGAAAAGCACAGCAGCCATAAAAACCCTAGCTGTGAGTTCGTCGAATTTCTGGAAGAGTTTGGAACATTGAGACAAAGATCCGACCGTTCAGATTGACTAACATGGAGTTATGAACAAGCCCTAAAAATTTCAGGTCGATCGGGTTTTGTCTCGATGCCCGATCGGCTCAGGGAAGACACTGCTGCGCCACAGTTTTAAACAGACGCAGCAGTTGGATCGGCGGATTTCTAGAGAAAATTGGGCCATCGAAACTTGGATCCAACCGTCCATATTGAAGCAGGAGGAGTGAAGAACAGGTCGACAAAGTTTCGTGTCAATCAGAGTTCGTTTAAATGCCCGATCATCGATGTTAACGGATCAGCAGCAGATTGTAATAGAAACTAGTAATCCCTAGTTAGGGTTTATTTATTTATTTTCTAATAGGTTAGATAGGGGGGTACCAACGATCCATCTCGTTGTTTATTTTTTGTAAATTGCGTGTATGATCGTTATTATGTGTATAACCGGAAAATTACCATGACATGCATCATATCATGAATTCCACTCCATATGCATACATGTAGCTATTTAATTCTGGATAATTATTTAGGCATGTATTCAACTTGATTAATTAGTTTAATATTTAATTAATTGTTGTGGGAATTAATTATTTTAAAAACTAATTAAAGAACCGAGGAATCGGGTTTTGTCAATCGTTGTTAAGGGTGAATTTACACGATTTATAACGCTATATTCTATGTTAAATTCCCCCATATTTGTGGTAATTTGTATAAGAAACGAGTGTTTAATGGAAATATTGAGTAAATGATATTTTAGAAGAGTCAATCGCAAAATAGGTTGATTTATGTGTTGTAATTGTGATTTTATGATTATTTGGACATTATTACGTTTTGCGATGTTTTTATGTGTTATAGATACATGTTTGAGGCTCAAAAGATGATCAAAAGTTGATTAAGTTCGAGCTAATTGATGATAAAAGAGATAAAGATCAAGAAATCGAGACTCGACCAAGTTAAACGAGCGTCCAGGTCCCGTCTAGGTTGGACGGGCGTCCATCAAAGTCAACGGGCGTCCGGAGGTGTGATTTTGATACGAGAGAGTTTGGACGCTATCTAAACGAGCGTCCGAGGCAAGTCCGGGCGAGTGAACGAGCGTCCAACAAGACGGACGGGCGTCCGGTGGCCGACATAGCGAGAACCGACCTTGAAAATCTATATATAGCGGCGGATTTCATACCATAATATACAATTCGATCCCTAAACCCTAGGGAGCGGCTTGGCTGCGTTTTTACTCCTTTATTTTCCAAGTTTTTATGCAATAAAACATCTAGATTAGATAGTTAGATTTATGTTCTTTATTCCATCAATTCGAGTTTGCATAAGGATGCTAGGAGGCTAAATCCTCCTTGAACAAGCGTTGTGAAGCCGTCCGTTTCAACAGTTTGATCTCTAGTTCGTGATTATTTTGTGAGTATCTATTAAAGTTGTTACTTTTATCATGTTTTTATATGTTGATTGCATGCTATATCGAAAGATCCGTGCTTTTGTTTATTGTTTGCTTGATGAAAGTCATGTTAACCTTAGAACACCATGATAAAAGTTTAGACCTGTAATCTAATCACAACGAAAGTTATTAGATTGAATCTCTAGATTAGAAATTGAAAGATTTCACGCCTAGGTTAGAAAGACGTAATCTTTAACATCGAAAGATAAAAGATTAGAAAACGAACTCGTCTACGAGAGTAGGAGTTTATGCCTTTGATTAGGTGAATCACGACTTGAGTAGAGATCACGAATTAATCCGAGTTAGAATTGAATGTTGATAGGATAGGTGGATCAATTGCTTGTTCGTTCGTTATAATTTGATTTAATCCTTAAAACTTGAATTGTTTAGCTTTAGTTTACTTTTACGTACTTTAGTTAGTTTTTATTGCTTCTAATCTTTCCTAGCATTGGATTAATCTCCTCTGTCTAGTTACTTTTATGCAATATTTGTTTAGGTTAGTTTTCGTGACAATAATTAGTTAAAAACAAAAGCTAGGGTTCACAACAGTCTAGTTCCCCGTAAGATCGACCCGGCATTAGCCTCCATACTCCGATCCTTATACTTGAGGTTAACCGGATTATTACTTGTTTATTTTGTGTTGATAAAATCCGTGACAAGTTTTTGGCGCCGTTGCCGGGGAACCGGACGGTTGCCTAGTTTTTGTTTTTGTTTTTAGTTTGTTTTCAAGTCTTGTTTTTAGGTTAGATCTTTTCAGTCTCTTTTTGTAGTTAGTAGTTTAGTCGTTTTAGTGCGTTTTTCTGTCGTGTTTCGTCGGTAGTTAGTATAAATTTTAGCTTCTTAGTTTGATACTCGTTTTTCGTTTTCATACTACGTTTTGCGTTCTTTCGTCTCGGATTGATCCGGACGGACGTCCGGTATCACCGAACGCTCGTCCAAATCAAGTCGCTCTATTCTCGTTATCTATCTCGCTCTCCCGAACGAGCGTCCGGTTAGTACGAACGCCCGTCCGGTTCTTCCTCCGGGGAAGACGCCCGTCCGATTAATTGGACGCCCGTCCGTCTGTCTCGCCATCGTTTTTATTTTTATTTCAATTAGGTTTTCTTTTTTTTTTTCGTAGGTAAGTGTCGTAGGTAGGTTTCTTAGGTTGAATCATCTGACTCCACGCCTTTCACGATCAAATTTTAGGGAAAAAGGGTCCGTTTTAGCACTTGATAGTATTTTGGCCATAACTTTCGGCTCGAGTGTCGGATTGGCGCGCGGGACCCCAATTCGGAAAGCTCGTTCCGACGCCGACGACGTGGCAGACGGCCGGAGGCCGTCCGACACCGTTTTCGAGGTCAAAATCCACTGTTTTCCCTTCCATTTTGGGCTCGAAGATTTCAACACGTTTTTAGTGTTTCTGTTTTTTCGTTTTTAAATTTTTCGTAGTTAAGTTTCGTAGTTTTTGATTCCTCTAGGTTTAGTTATCCTTTCCCTCTCGTCCGATCTGTCCTTTCGTCACTTTCTATCCTTTCTTGCTCAACACCTTGAGTTGGTGTTCGGTTTATGCAAACTCGTAGTCATAAGGGACCACTAATCTATTCCCCGACCCCGAGCGGACCATAGTCCGACCCAATAGGCGGAGACTTCGTTTCGACGAAGGAAACGCTCTAGATCAAAGATTTGAGCAATATCTTTCGGGAGAAATCGAAAAAATAGTAATAATGGCGACGGAAGATAGACGGACGTTGGCCGACTATGCCATGCCCGGTACGGTCACCATCAACCCGGCTATCGTCATGCCTACCATTCTTCGCTCCAAACTTCGAGCTTAAACCCGGACTTATACGGATGATGCAAGCATGCATCAATTTTCCATGGTTTTCAATGCGAAAACCCCCACACTCACTTACACACATTCTTGCAAATATGCGGTACTACCCGTATCCAAGGTGTAAGTGATGATGCCATCAAGCTTAAACTATTTCCATTTTCCTTACGGGGGGAGGCACTCGAGTGGTATCACTCCCTCCCCTCTCGAATCCATCACTACGTGGGTGAGCTCGAGAGGGAATTTCTAAGTCAATACTTTCCTCCTTCAAAAACGGCCAGTTGTCCGAACGAAATCTTCACATTCCGTCGGTGGAAAATGAGTCATTCTTTGAGGCGTGGAAAAGGTTTAAGTCTCTCCCGCGCAAGTGTCCCCATCATGGCTTGCCAAAGCAAAGGCAAGTCCATACTTTCTTCGGTGGATTGACCGAGCTCACCAAGGGCATGGTCAATAGTTCCTACGGTGGGGCATTTCTCAAGAAAACACACGATGAGGGGTGGGCGCTGTTCGAGGACATTGCCAAGTACAATTATGCCCCCTCTTATCAAGCCATTCAAGCACCTCCTCCGCCTCCCAAGGTCGAAGAGGTGACTATGCAAAATCTCGTTGCCATGTTGCGAAGCAAATGGCAACCTCTCAAATGACAATTTGCTCAAAGCTTCTCAAATCCGAGTTCTACGGCTCCTTCACCTTCACGAACTCTCAAGTTACGTCCGTGAAGCTTCTTTGTCGGACCGGCCATATGACCGGCCAATGTCAATTTTCTTCCCCCCTCGCTCGGCAAGTCAATGTTGTTCATGACTATGGACATCATAATCCAATCGCATGCCAAGTATGTGATAGCATGGGGCATCGCTCGCTTCGTCCCATGATTGGGCGAATGCGGAAGTCAATGCTTTCTCTGGCCAGACAAATCAGAGATTCAATAACCAATTCTCTGGCCAGAACAGTTTCCAAAACCAAGGGTTTAATCAATCTTCGGGATTTAATCCTAATTCGAACTTCAATAGAAACCCTGGTTACAATCAGAACCCAAGCTATAATTTTTCCAATCCACAACAAAGGTTCAATCAGAATTGGCCCGCCAATTCTAATTCTGCATTCCAAAGTCGGCCAAGTCAGCCACTCCCTCAAAATCATCAGAACTCTCAAGGACCCTCCCAATCCAACAATTTCGAAACCAAGTTGGAGGAGCAAAGCGAGGACAATAAAAAATCTTGAGAGACAAATAGGGCAATTGGGCGAGCGAGCTAGCGTCAAGACCCCCGGGGCATACGCCGGTTTTTTGCGAGAAAAACCCAAAAGGCGGTCAAGTCGCTCACGCCGATTTAAGCAACGACCAATGCACCGACCTCGTGCCAATAATGCAATACGGTAAAGAGGAGGCCGGTGCGATGAATTTGAGAAGTGGTTCTCAAGTTGGTGGTCCCCCTGGCTTCCAGGGAAACCACTAGCCCCTCCTGCCGCTGATAAGGCAGGAGGGGAAATTGAGCACCCATCTTCCCCTCGGCTGCAGAAGGCAAATCAGGTGGCTGATCCCCTGATAGAAGAAAGAGTAGAGATTCCTCAAGTGGCTGATCCCTTGAGGAATAAAGAATCAATTGGAAGTCCTCAGGTGGCTGATCCCCTGAGGAGTGATGAGTTAAATGATAGTCGGTGGTGATCCCACGACTAGCAAAAAGAATGAAAAGACGGTGAGGTGGAAAGATGTGGAAGACAAAGCGGTTAGTTCGTCCTCGAAGAAAGTATTTTCCGAGGATGATTTGAAAAAGCTTCCATTTCCACCGAGAAAGAGCAACATCCCATTGCATGAAGATAAGAAGTATGAAAAGGTGCTTAATTTGTTGAAAAATACTCAGGTAAATCTTCCATTATCCGAGGTCTTGGTCGAGATGCCTAAGTATACGAAGTTCATCAAGGATGTTGTATCTTCCAAGAAGAAGTTAGCAGGAATGGATCAAGCAATTGGTAAGGAGTGTTCTATGGTCAATTATCAAGACTTACCAACCAAGAGAAGCGACCCGGGCAAATTTGTGCTCACATTGCAGATGGGAGGCCTAGTCTTCCCGAATTCCTTATGTGACCTGGGTGCATCCATCAGCTTGATGCCATTGTCCGTTTGCAATCAGCTTGGTTTGCAGAATCTTCTAGAACCCACTACCATGAACTTGCAGTTCGCTGATAGATCTTCAAAGAAAGCCTCAGGGATCCTAAAGGACGTATTGGTTCAAGTGGGTAGGTTTACCTTTCCCGTTGACTGGTATGTCTTAGATATGGAGAAAAATGAAAATGTCCCTCGATTCTTGGAAGACCTTTCCTATCTACGCTAGAGCCCTCATCGATTGTGATGGTGGGAAAGTAACTATCCGAGTTGGTGACCAAGAGGTGAGCTATAGCGTTTCTAAATCTATTCAAGTACCATCCGGTTCTCCAACCGGTTGTTCCATTGAGGAGACGTCGATGACTTCAATGACTTCATGGATAAGCAAGTCTTGGTTTGTAGAAGCGAATATGAGCGATTGATTGATAATCGAATAATCATGGTGTGGTCAATCTAGACCGGTTAGCGGTGATTTTGAGGATGAGCTAAGAGAAGAAGCCTTGGCGATAGGACCACTAAGTAAGCTCGGCGATGTTGAGTTGAAGAGTGGTGATCTTAAATCAAGTCTAGAGGAACCCCCCTGTAGACTTGGTTCGAAAGCCGTTGCCTAAACATCTTAAGTATGTGTTTTTAAGAGAAGGTGACAAGCTTCCTTTGATCATCTCTCGCCAAGCTATCTCGTATAGAAGAGCTTAAATTGTTAAACGTCTTGCGCAAAAATGAAAAAGCCTTTGGATGGCAGGTGGGAGATATCCGAGGGATATCTCCCAACATCTGTATGCACAAGATCAAGACTGAGGAGGGTGCAAAACGAGTTAGACAGCCTCAGAGAAGGCTCAACCCTCACATGCAAGAAGTAGTCAAGAAGGAAATTATAAAGCTTCTAGATATGGGTATCATTTACGCCATTGCAGACAGTGAGTGGGTATCCCCAACTCAAGTAGTTCCCAAAAAAGGTGGAATTACAATTGAGAAGAATGAGAAGGGAGAAGAGATAGCATTGAGGCTCGTTACAGGCTATAGGGTCTGTATTGACTATAGAAAACTCAATGAGGTCACGCGAAAGATCATTTTCCCCTTCCATTCATAGACCGGATGCTTGAGCGTACGGCGGGGCACGCATTCTCGCTTCTGGATGGATATTCGGGATACTTCCGGATACCCATCGATCCTGTTGACCAAGAGAAGACCACTTTCACTTGCCCTTATGGGACATTCGCCTACGGGCGGATGCCGTTTGGTCTCTCGTAATGCCCCGACCACCTTTCAAAGGTGTATGATGGCAATCTTTGACGGGCTAGTTGAAAAGTGCATGGAGATTTTTATGGATGATTTCTCGGTCTTTGGTCAATCCTTCGACGATTGCCTCGATAATCTTGATCAGGTGTTGTCTAGATGTGTGGAAAAGGACTTAGTGCTCAATTGGGAAAAATGCCATTTCATGGTAGATGAAGGCATAGTTCTTGGCCACAAAGTGTCAGCCAAAGGTATAGAAGTAGATAAGGCCAAGGTTGAAGCTATTGAGAAGATGAGTTATCCTAAGAATGTTCGGGAGGTCCGAGGTTTTCTCGGACATGTCGGCTTCTATAGGAGGTTCATCCAGGACTTTTCAAAGATTGCCAAGCCCCTGTCTACTTTACTCAAAGAAGACGTTACTTTTGATTTTGATGAGAAGCGCAGCGCGCGTTTGAGGAGCTTAAGAGTAGGCGATCTCTCGCTCCAATACTTATATCGCGGGACCGGAACCTACCCTTTGAGCTTATGTGTGATGCATCCAACTATGCTGTTGGTGCAGTCTTAGGGCAAAAGCTTAACGGGAAGTTCCAACCTATCTATTACGCCAGTCACACACTGAATCCTTCTCAAGTTAACTACACGACAACTGAAAAGGAACTATTAGCCGTAGTCTTTGCTATGGATAAGTTTCGTAGTTACTTGCCGGGTGCTCAAGTGATTGTGTGGACCGACCACGCCGCTTTGCGATATCTCATGACCAAAAAGGAAGCTAAACCGCGCCTCTTGCGTTGGATGCGACCCTCCAAGAGTTTGACGTTCAAATCAAAGATAAGAAGGGCGGTGAGAACGTAGTGGCGGATCATGTTTCTAGGGTGTTAAATGAGGAAAAGGATGAACCGGATGATATAGATCTTTACTTTCCTCAGAGAACATTATGTTGATAGACGGTTGTCCTCCCGATGTTCCATGGTATTCCTCCATTGTAAACTACCTTCATGCCCGTTATCTCGATCCCGAAATGTCTTATCAAGAGAAGAAGAAGTTCTTCTCGATATGAAATATTTCGTTTGGGATGAACCTTATCTTTTCAAGATCGTAAAGATGGTTTGCTTAGGAGATGTGTTCCGGAATCCGAGCAACGCGATATAATCGAGCAATGCCATAGTGGACCCACAGGTGGTCACTTTGGTCCTTGGAAAACGGTTGCGAAGATCTTCCAGTCCGGTTTCTATTGGCCCACGATCTTTAAGGACGCAGAAGCTTTCTGCAAAGCTTGTGATCGTTGTCAAAGAACCGGGGCTTTGACAAGGCGATTTGACATGCCTTTGAAACCCATCCTTGAATGCGAAGTCTTTGATGTGTGGGGCATCGATTTTATGGGACCATTCCCATCATCTTGTGGCAACAAATACATCTTAGTCGCGTTGACTATGTTTCGAAATGGGTGGAGGCAATTGCCACTCCTCACAATGATCATAAAACGGTCATGAAATTTCGAAGAAGAACATCTTTGTGAGGTTTGGATGTCCACGCGCCTTGATCGGTGATGAAGGGACACACTTACGCAACCGACCTTTGGAAAAAGTCCTCGAGAAGTATGGTGTTCGCCATAAAGCGGCACACCATATCATCCGATGACTAGTGGTCGAGTTGAGCGAAGCAACCGAGTCTTAAGAAAATCCTGGAGAAGACGGTGAATAGTCATAGAAAAGGCGGAGTTTGAAGTTGGACGATGTACTTTGGGCATATAGATCGCCTATAAGACCCCTATGGGTACATCGCCATATCAAATGGTCTACGGGAACCAATGTCATCACTGTCGAGCTAGAGCATAGAGCTTATTGGGCCACAAAGTTTTTAAACTTTGATGCCCAAACTTGTGGACGACATCGACTTCGGCGGTTACATGAGCTGGACGAGTTCGGACTTCAGGCATATGAAAGTGCCAGGATCAGTAAAGAGAAGATGAAACTACTCCATGACGCCAAGATAAAGAAGAGAGAATTCCGGGTCGGCGAGCAAGTTCTCTTATACAATTCTAGGTTACATTTGTTTCCTGGGAAGTTGAGAACACGTTGGTCCGGTCCTTTTGAGATTCTCCAAATCATTCCTGGAGGTGTTCTAGAACTACGCGGTTATCCGGACCAACCGTTTCGAGTTAATGGTCAAAGGTGCAAGCACTACATTGGTGAACCTAAAGACAAACCTTTGATTGTTAAATTTCTCGATATTCTCGGATGTGGTGTTCCAGAGGTCAATGAATTTGATGAGTTTTCATCCGATTTATTCTCCGAGAATGACGGTATTGGTTCATCGCGAAGTTCTAGCGGGTAGTTGGGATATGGAGGAGTATGAAAGAGAGCAAAAGCTTAAACGTCATCAGAGGAATCGGAGGAGAAAGAACACAACCATGGGGAAACTTAAAAAGGTATGGAGAGCGTTCAAAGATTTAACCCCATGCGTTAGATGCTGTTTCTGCAGCCACACTACGGACCGGAGCTTTAACGAGGTAGTGGCTGGCAGAAAGGTTAAATGGCCTGATCCAGGCTGAGCTTCAAATGTGTCGAGCTAACGACGATAACCATTAGCGCTACTAGGAGGCATCCTAGATATCCCTTATTATATTAGTTTCTTTCTTTAGTTGTTTTTCGTTGTTTTAGTTCAGTTTTATTAGGATTGTGTTTGTTTTTGTCAGTCACCCGTCCTAATCTTATACAGGGTCGAAGTGTTGTTTTGCTTATGATTTCCTCTTATCTTTATCTCTATCACTTTTGCGCGATATGGTTTAATCCCTTGTATCCCCGAGGTACGTTTTGTGTTGTTTTTCATGTATGCAGGATATTTGCTATAGCACTTGTGAGCTTGCGGATGATGTCAGTTTTCCGGTGGATGGTCCACAGTTTACTGCTTTCATCAAGCCTTTCTGGAGTTGATACGTAGCACTTCCGGAATTGCCACTTTAGAACTACAATCAGCTAAGTACTTTCTTTCTTTTTATTTCTGCACAACATGAGGACATGTTGTCATTTAAGTGTGGGGGAGGGGATTAGTCGGTATGTATCTATGCACTTGCTTACATGATATTATTTCTATGCTAAATTTTCAAAATTTTTGATTTGTCTCGAGTAAGCAATGCATGTTTTTGTTCGGTTTGTTATATTCATCGATGCCTTATGCCATATGTTCCATAGGTTAGATGTTTCACCAAGATTTATTTTTCACGTGCCATAGTGAATGATGAGCTAATTTATAAAGTTATACCCCTCTTGGACGAGTGATTTCTGATTGTCTTATAAGTCGTGTGCTTAGTGCTACGTACATATCGTGAGACTTATGATAGTTTGTATTTAGTTCCAAGTACGATGTACTGTGAATATCTAGAAGTTTGAATGTGATAAGTAATACGTAGCTAATGTCATTTGAAAAAGTTGAGTTAATAATGAAATCAATAGTGTGTGTCGGAAGCTGGTCGATGATTTGAGTGCGGTAAGGCATTATCTCGAAATGTTTTATTCCACTATGATGACCAAAAGCTCACGACAGTCAGAAGAAGCTGCTTTATGATTTGAGTAAGGTAGGGTATACCACGTATGTCCTATTCTGCTATGATGAGCAATAGCTCATTCTGATGTGTGTTTAAATGTGAAGTAATTAAATCAACTTGAAATTGGTTATGAAATGAATATAAGACTTAGTCTTTCGTTAATCTTATCCCCAGTATAAACTGATAGATATGTTGTGGGGATTATCCTCTGAGTATTTCAGAAAGGCCCTAGATATATTCGATCATTCTTTTCGGGATATGTCACGTTTGTAGGGTGCATCTTATGAGTGTCATTTATTACTATTCTATGAGGGGGTATTAACTAGTTTTACTTTGAATTCCTCAAGTTTGGATTTAGTGGAAGTTTTCTATGGCTATGCACACACACTCGGGTGAACTTCTGATTTATTGAGTCTATGATATATGTGTTGAGGTGTTTATATTCTTTCCGAGCCTTTATCTTGTTTTTGTTTTGCTCGGGACGAGCAAAAGCTTAAGTGTGGGGGAGTTGTTAAGGGTGAATTTACACGATTTATAACGCTATATTCTATGTTAAATTCCCCCATATTTGTGGTAATTTGTATAAGAAACGAGTGTTTAATGGAAATATTGAGTAAATGATATTTTAGAAGAGTCAATCGCAAAATAGGTTGATTTATGTGTTGTAATTGTGATTTTATGATTATTTGGACATTATTACGTTTTGCGATGTTTTTATGTGTTATAGATACATGTTTGAGGCTCAAAAGATGATCAAAAGTTGATTAAGTTCGAGCTAATTGATGATAAAAGAGATAAAGATCAAGAAATCGAGACTCGACCAAGTTAAACGAGCGTCCAGGTCCCGTCTAGGTTGGACGGGCGTCCATCAAAGTCAACGGGCGTCCGGAGGTGTGATTTTGATACAGAGAGTTTGGACGCTATCTAAACGAGCGTCTGAGGCAAGTCCAGAAGTGAGTGAACGAGCGTCCAACAAGACGGACGGGCGTCCAGTGGCCGACATAGCAGAACCGACCTTGAAAATCTATATATAGCAGCGGATTTCATACCATAATATACAATTCGATCCCTAAACCCTAGGGAGCAGCTTGGCTGCGTTTTTACTCCTTTATTTTCCAGTTTTTATGCAATAAAACATCTAGATTAGATAGTTAGATTTATGTTCTTTATTCCATCAATTCGAGTTTGCATAAGGATGCTAGGAGGCTAAATCCTCCTTGAACAAGCGTTGTGAAGCCGTCCGTTTCAACGAGTTTGATCTCTAGTTCGTGATTATTTTGTGAGTATCTATTAAAGTTGTTACTTTTATCATGTTTTTATATGTTGATTGCATGCTATATCGAAAGATCCGTGCTTTTGTTTATTGTTTGCTTGATGAAAGTCATGTTAACCTTAGAACACCATGATAAAAGTTTAGACTGTAATCTAATCACAACGAAAGTTATTAGATTGAATCTCTAGATTAGAAATTGAAAGATTTCACGCCTAGGTTAGAAAGACGTAATCTTTAACATCGAAAGATAAAAGATTAGAAAACGAACTCGTCTACGAGAGTAGGAGTTTATGCCTTTGATTAGGTGAATCACGACTTGAGTAGAGATCACGAATTAATCCGAGTTAGAATTGAATGTTGATAGGATAGGTGGATCAATTGCTTGTTCGTTCGTTATAATTTGATTTAATCCTTAAAACTTGAATTGTTTAGCTTTAGTTTACTTTTCTGTACTTTAGTTAGTTTTTATTGCTTCTAATCTTTCCTAGCATTGGATTAATCTCCTCTGTCTAGTTACTTTTATGCAATATTTGTTTAGGTTAGTTTTCGTGACAATAATTAGTTAAAAACAAAAGCTAGGGTTCACAACAGTCTAGTTCCCCGTAAGATCGACCCGGCATTAGCCTCCATACTCCGATCCTTATACTTGAGGTTAACCGGATTATTACTTGTTTATTTTGTGTTGATAAAATCCGTGACAATCGTTAAGTTTTCGGTGATGGATTCTCGGTGAATCCCACCTTAAACCGGAAAGAGATTGCGGGTTTGTTCCATAGTGTCTACGGGAAAGTTTCACAATTTAAGAAATTGGAAAATCATGATACATGGGTTCGGAAATGGTCTAACCATGGTTGGGTAAGTTCAACTGAGCTACGGCTCGATCGACTCACCCTCCATGTGTGACGTTTGCACGGGGGTTCGGCAAGACTTAGCATATCCGACAAGCCTTTACGGCTAAAAGGGGCTTCTGTTAGCCGGATCCGACCGACAGTCACATATGTTCCAACGAATAAGACGGGTAGGCTTGCCTACATCACCGACACCATTCGGGTACATGATTTGTTGTTTATTAAAATATTGTCAAGTCCAAAACCGCAATCAGTAAACCCACAATTTTTTTCAAAATATTGAGTGGGAGCGGGGAAGGCGACAGCCGACCCCACGGCCCCTACTATAGATGCAAGCAAGTGAGAGAATGGTGACGCCTCGTGCCGCTTTGATTTCGGCCCCATTCGGATGGTGTTCACCGCTATCAAAATTCAAGGGTTGGTCTCCGAAAGGATAGGATCTTAAGGACTCGCCGGGTCACTGACCTGCCCTATGTAGGCATACTCGGGGCGTACTTAAAGGTCTGATATAGTAGGTTACACTCATCATGCTATTTTAGCAAATATCTTGGCTGAAAAAGGAAGGTAATCGACGATTAAAGTATGGGATGTACGATTCCCATGAGATGTTTGATTCTCAAAGTTTAATCATCGAGAGAGATTGTCTCAGTTTAACCGTCATCATGCTGATACCGACCCCCTAGGCGGAGGTACGATGTGAGGTTAAATCCTTGGAATGGTAGGATAGAGTTTTACAGTTTATAATTCCTAAAATTTATTTAGTCGTGTATGTATGAATTTTTTCTGTCAATTTTATTTACAACTATCATGTCTAGGCTACTAAACTGCTAGTGTAATGACTTCATTAAAAGTGGAAAGTAACAAGAACGTTGAACTCATCGAAGAATGCAATTAAATTTCGGAAGAGATATTCCTCTTGAGCCTTTAAATCTTAAGTGACATAGTATAGGTATGTCACTGCTGTCACTCGTGTTGAACGAGAGACGCACTTAGTTCAAAGATGATGTAGGACTATATAAAATTCTATTAGTGACTTTTAATTGTGTGAGTAATCACACAAGAAATTTCTAATTGAAAAATTGGAAAATCATAAATAAAGTGTTTCTAGTTAGACGGTATTTGGAACCGATAAACTAGTGGGAGCTTTATTCTTATGATTTGTTATTTTTCTGAATCATTAGAAATGTGTAAGAGACTGCACAAGAGTTTTTCCAATCCTGGAAAAACATGAACAAAGCATTACTAGTTATACGGTATTTGGAACCAATAAACTAGTGGGAGCTTAGTTCTGGTGATTTTCTAATCTCTGAAAAATCATAAATAAAGTATTGCTAGTTAGACGGTATTTTGCACCGATAAACTAGTTGGAGCTTTAACCTTATGATTTGTTGATTTATTAGAAAAATCAAATAGTCCAAACGAGTAACACTATCATTAGACATCCCACAGTTCACGAGTAGTGTCTACTCAAATGAACTGCTAGTTCAAGACTGTTTCCATATAAGGAAAGTCAAGAATGGGAAAGAATGTCTACACGTGTTAGTCATCTAAACTAAGTAGTTTTAAGGCTAAACCGGAATATTAATAAATAGAAAATCAGAGGATAAGGAAAGTGATTTCGGATCACTGACCAATGCATCCTTAACGATTTCCTCGAAAGCTAAGTTCTTTGGAAGAACAAGGTAGCTATGCATTAAACGATAAATAGAGTAGACAACGGGCAGTTATTTCAGCTAGAATAGTGGGAGTGATATAAGGAAATGAATTTCAGATTCAATCCTTGAATATCACAGAAAATTTATTTTCTGTTTTTCAGATTCGTTGGAACGAATGGATTCACTTTCAATTCGATAATTTGTTTGTCTTATAGAAAGTGAATATGACATTTGTAGCACGAATCCAAGACTTGGACTTTTGCTTGATAAAGTCAGAACCACTAAGAAATGCTGAAAAGGTATATGTAACACATCTTAAACTATTAAAGGCAAAAGGTTTCCGTATTTAGATAAACACTTCTTCATACTCTATTAATTAGTGCATATTTCCTAAAGACAAGATCTGAAGACTGGCTTAGGGTGATTCCTATCTCCCGGTCAAGGAACACTGTCTCAAAAGGAACAATAACTAAGCTTCCTTTCAATCGGGAAAAGGGTAATAGATTTAAAGAAGCAACATAGCTTGTTCATAATGACCTTCGGGGTCTTGTGAAATATACAAGTTAGAAGGAGCTTCTGAGTAGTGACATCTCGTCAGACAACTACTCGAAACGCCAGTAAGATTATCTAAAATATTTGGAGGTATCTCTGATTTCACCAGAGATAGAGTATTTCATGCTCAGTAATAGGCCATAGCATAGTCCTGGGACTGATGCTCGGCCTGCCTCCCAGTGGAATTTATTCACTGAGGGATATCACCATAAATTTGCCTCATATAGTTATTAATGTGCTACAATAAATACACTGCTTAACTCATTTAAGATACTAGTTGTGAAATAACGGCTTACACTATCATGTAAAACCGAAAAGTCTACCTAGAAGATGCTTACAAATTTGTGGATAAGGAGTGAATTCGGTTCACCCCACATCCGTCAATATAGTCATTTAGCACTTGGTGCTTGCAGGTAGGACTGGAAATTTTGCATACACGATCAGATGATGACTGTTCGTGCAATATCTTATACGTTGAGTAAAGATTGGTTATAAGATTCTTAAGATCAGAAAGTGATGGTTATACTGTCAAAACCCCTTCTGAAAAGGTCTATGAATAACAACCTTGGACTTTGGAGTACGGTTACTCAAGGTAGTTACTAACTGATTAGATCAGACCACGTCCAACATTGGTTGTTGGTGATAACACTGATAATTACTACTAGATCAGAATATCGATCCACCAAGAACGCAATGGGAGTATGGTTTAACCATTACCTATTGTGGTTTTCCGAAGACTTTGCAGTTTACAGAGGTGATTGATAACCTATGGTTCCTTGCGGGATGTATAGGATTCTGATCAATAGATGTTGGTTTAAAAGCCATAACTCTGTGAATGGAGTTTTGGTACTCCAGTTCTGTTCACACTCTAATAGAGCCACCTGAGTGTCTCAGGCCCAGTGGGAGTAATTGGATCTACATGATAAGAGTCGAATGAATAGAAAGTTAAACTTTCGGTACAAAGCTAAGTAGTCTAAGGGTGATTCCCTAACAAGTAGAGAGTTCACCAGACCGTGAACTCTCTCACCACCCGGTCTTGTTTGATTCCGTTAGAAAGCAGAAAATATGGGTGATTCCCTGAGACTTTCTTGCCTAACAAACGGAATCTGAACAGAAGGATTTTAGCTAAGAATAAATGCATGATTTCGTTAGAAAGAAGGAAATAGGTGTAACTCCCTGAGACTTTCTTGTCAATCAAACGGAATCTGAATTGATTCAGGAACCAAGGCTTATATCCTTTAAGGATCAAAGCAAACCTCTAGGTCATTTAAAAGTCACATATTTCAAGTATGTAGACTTGACCAGGATACAAGCAAACCTCTAGGTCATTTAAAAGTCACATATTTCAAGTATGTAGACTTGACCAGGATAAGTCTTTTATAGACTGGATGTCAGTATTGGTAAAGTAGTATATACATTAGTGTTCATGAATGGTAACACTGAAACAGTTGGAAACAATATGGGTGTGGTATCTGAAGTCAGAAACTGACATGCCAAGATTCTCTTTATGAAAGAATCGGACTACATTCTAAAGGATTTGATTCGGTCAAATTCCCGAGAGTATGTGACTGGCAATCCCATCTATCCTAATGGTTAAGATGATTTTGCATATCGGTATGCAACATTCAACGAAGTAGTCCTACCCTACCTCTCACGGAATGCTTCTCTAAACCTGAGGATGAATAGAAAATGGGATAGACTCTCTTTTGATAAGAGAAAGTCAGGTAATTACAAGTTAATCGAATCTTGGATTCGAGTATTAAATAGAAAGTTTAGTACGTCCTCAAGTATCTTTGGAGAGTGAGGAATAATATGCTAGTATATTCGGGTGCGAACGTGAATATAAATGATTACACTGATTCTGACTTTAAGTCAGATTAAGGATGATCATTAAGTCGATCTCGGGCTCAGTGTTTACTCGTGTGATTCTGAATTTAAGTCAGATTCAGGATTTCCTTCCATATCTGGGAGTAATTCCAGATCTGGTAAGCCGATATCACTTCATTGTGAAAACAGTTGAGAGGTAGCTGATAAGGATCTTCGCAGTCACTAGAGGTTAAAAAAAGGCATATTGGGTGAGTACCACTTAATTGGATGGACCGGCGATGTTTTGATCCTAAAGATCGTCTCGAGCTGACAACTTAACGGATCAGTATACTAAGTCGCGTGGCATTTAGATGTTGCATACTCACCGAGTCACTGACCGACCCTGCGGCAGCACACTCGGAGTGTATTTTGACATCTAAATGGTTTGATGCACTTGGCAGGTACAGAATTGAGGGATATATCTCATTTGCTTTTAGAGCAAGTGGGAGAAAATGTTGTGTATAAGGGGTATGCTCTAAACAATTAATCACTTGCCTTTCGTGCAAGTGGGAGATTGTTAGGTGTAGTGCCGGAAAGACAATTTCTGTAATTGTTTTTGACAGGATTTATAATTCATCTTAATATTTGCATTTATGCTTATATTAATACACTGCTGAAAACCCTAAGTATATCGGTATGTAATCACATAACTCGGTGTATGGCATACACACGAAGATTGAGTTAGTGATGATATGCTTAAAACTATTAGGGTACCTAGTGGGGCATTTATGTATGATGTCAATCATATAGGACTGGACCGATTTGATTTGAGTTCTCGATATAATTCCGTGATTGAGAAATCTTATCGAATCACAAGATGATCATATATGGATTAATCTCAATCCTGAGGTGATCACAGTCTACTACTTGGTTCAAAGTAGGGTTTGATGTGTTAGTTAAAGATCACTTTGATACATGTGATCTGAACACTTCTCATTCGCTCTATTCTGGAATGAGTGAGTAGTCTGTGACTTCACAGATACGGAATCCATTCCTTCCTGCGGGAAGTAGAGAGACAGTTTCCTTATTTGTTAATCCTAGAAACTGATCGATCCCGGGAGTTCATATTATATTAGTTATGAACTAATTGATCACTAGGGGATTAATGGTAAATAAAAATAAGATGTTTTGAGAAGGGTTTACGGAAATATCCCGAATAAAAACGATCATTCTATGGAGGATTAGTCTATATGCAATGATTATATCAATGGACGCTTTACTCGATGATTAGAGTGTAAGTATATATCTATGATCGATAGAGTTCAGTTTCGGGTTTATGGTGGCGTAATCCCGGAATTAATAGATTGAATAAGAAATGTTCTGTCCGATGAATATTTTTATTTAATTTATTGTAGCTACTGGTTATAGGTCCATGGTCCCCGATGTGGCTCCTAACATGCATATGTTTTTTGACGTTGGGCCTCAATAATAATTAAGTAGTTGGACTATTTAATTGATGTGCGAATAATTATTTAGTGGGCTAAAAAATTAAATACATGGAAAAGACATTTTTCGTGGACTCGGCCCATAATTGAGTGTGGCGTGTGAAACCCTAATTTTACGGTTGATAGGCGTGTTTTGTACATGTTGTAATTAGAGAGAAATTAGTTTTCTTGGATAATTACATGTCATGTGATTAATTGTTTATTTGTTATATAAATTAATCGGGAGATATTATATATTATCTATTATATATCTAAATTAGTTTTAGAATATATTAGATTTATTATCTTATATTTAATAAAGTATTATTATGATTAATTATTAAATCCTTGGAGGACAAGGATTTCTCTCCTATATAAAGAGAGTTCTCCTAAGCCTTTTCTAACACACATAATACGCATACATACACACAAAATAAGCTAAGGAATTCGGCCAAAGCTTAGGGTTTGAGTTGGGAAATCTTCGGGATTTTCCGGGTAGCATATCAAGGAGGTCAAGCATCAAGAATCGGCTTCCACCGGTTGTTGCTTGGAGATACACATCGGAAGACTATGGCTTCTCGATTCTCGGATCTTGGCTTATTCTTTGGATCTTGGCTTATCTTTTGATTGGTAAGTATATCTAACCTTCTTGTAGGTAGATCTTAAATTATGTGCTTTAATGTTATATTGATCTTGATCCTTGTTATTCCGCTGCGTAATCGGGTGGATCTAGATCCGTCCGGCGATATTACATCCAACAGATATACCACCGGTGTATGTACCTCAGTGACGAACGGGTATCCACCTCAAGCTAATGTGTTCCCTCCACCACCACTGGTAAGCCACCCACCATTTTCAAGTATCCCACCGTATCAGCAAACCTTTTACCCTCCACCTACGAGTTATCGCCTCAACCTACCATACCTCCGTCACCAAAAGTTGACCATCACTACGGTTTTGGTTATCCACCTTATGGACTCCACCAACCATACCACATCCCACCTCAACACAAAGAATACTACCCTTACCACCAAGTACCACCAGTGACTCAACCTCAACAGCCCTATCCACCTCCATACCCATCTCAAGTACCTTTTGGATACCCATCAGTTTACCCTCCGGTTTACCCACCAGTTGCTCGAGCGGTAACACCTCCAGTGGCACCACCAGTTCAAGATCAGTTTCCACCGGTTGATTGGTATACAAAGTTGAAGAGGAACAAGGTTCAAGATTTCTCCGGTAATGTGGAACCGGGCAAGGCGGAATTGTGGATAAGGAGCTTTGAGAAGGCGTGTAGGAATGTGAATGTACCCAAAACAGAGATGGCAAAGTTGGCGTAGGTTTTCTCCTATGGGTAGCGGAAAGTTGGATAGATGCGTTTGAGAGCAGCAACGGTAAGGTCACAGATTGGGAAGCATTTGAGAAGTTGTTCTTCACCGAATACTTTCCACCTGCGGTAAAGGGTAAAGCGAATCAGTTTTTGAAACTCCTGCAATGTGTAAATATGACGGTTTCACAATACACCAATCGGTTCAACGAATTGGGTTGGTTCTACCCCGAGATTTTGAGTGTTGAAGAAAAGAAGATGGCTTTGTTAAAGAACGGTTTGTCTTGGGAAATACAAGCAGGGATGTTGGGATTCACAGTAAGGACCATGGCGGAGTTGCTGAACAAGGCTTTGGAAGTTGAGACGTTTAAAAACAAACCCTCAATCGTTATTGGAGTAAAAAGACCTTTTGAAGACAGCTTTGTAGAAGATCGGGAAGCACCTCAGCAACAAGATGAGAAAATGATTGTCGCACCGCTTGCAGCCAAGTCAACAATTGGTGTACCGGTTGCTCAAAATGCAAAAAGAATCACTCCGGAGAATGTCGGGCAAATTCAAATGGATGTTACCTTAGCGGTGAGACGGGACACTTTTCAAAAGCTTGCCCTGTAAGGAATGCTAGAAGGAATCAAGGGAACGGAGCGTTACAAAATCGCAATGTCATGCATTCCCCATTTAGTTAAGATTATGTCCTTTTAGTAAAAAATTGAAATAAAAAACGGAGTTACACTCCCCAAGATGGGCGATATCGCCGATAAATCGCCCAAGTTCGAAAAACACATATTATTTCACTTTAAAATAGATTTTTATGGTATTTTTGCATTAAATACGTTATTGTGATATTTATTATCAAAACTTTATTGCTTTGGCGTATCATATTTAATTGGGTTGCCAAATTATGGGATTTATTCATGAACAAAATAAATTTCCGCTATGATTAATTAACAAGATTTTTGTAACAATATATATTTTTATGAGAAAATGCACACGCGCATGTGCATTTAATTGGCAAATCTTAAGTAAATTACAGTTCGATTTTTTTTTTCTACTTTATTTTGAACAAGTGAACAGAATAATACTTATGAAATCAAGGCTCCTTTACTGTGCGTACATCTTTGTTGATTGATTTTTTTTTTATTGATTAAGATTCTAGAAAATCTGTTTACATTTTGCACATAATGTTGAATGTCTTGAAGCAAAATAAATACCGTGTTTACATCTTTGTTGATTGATTTTTTTTATTGATTAAGATTCTAGAAAATCTGTTTACATTTTGCACTTAATATTGAATGTCTTGAAGCAAAATAAATGCATTTCATTTTGGCCTCATGAATGTGTCTCGTCTTTATTTTACAAGAAACCTCCAAGCGCCTAAATAAATTATTTTATTTTTTTTTTATTCTAGAGAAAGGTTATCTTTTCATTTATGTTTAATTAATTAATCGATATCCAAGATTTTAATTTTGACGTTTATATATATATATATATATATATGTATGCACCCTTCAATTCTAGAGTCTGCGCTATATAAATATTTCATCTTGAAATATTTCTTTGATGCAACAAGCATTCAGAACAAAGATTAGTGAAACAATGCCTACAAATCTTATAGTAATATTTGTTATCTTATCAGTTTATTCCTTCAATAACGCTGAGTCCGCTCTTAATCATTTCCATGTTCATATAGTTAACAATCTCCCAAACAACAAAAATCTCTTGAAACTCCATTGCTACTCGGGTAACAACGATTTGGGATATCATGATTTAAAGGTGAATGAAGATTACAATTTTGAGTTTGGAGAGTTCATTGGAGGCCGGACGAAATTTTACTGTACCTTCTGGTGGGGGAATAAGACAAGGCAAATGGCTGTTTTTGATCGGAGGATAGCCAATAATCACTGCGGATACTATAAATTGTTCGATTTAATTTGTTGGTGGTCGGTTCAAGAGGTTGGATTTTTTGTTGCAAAAAAATGGAACCCTACGTTTTTTGACTATGAGCAAATGAATTGGTGGATAGACGGTCCTCCCACGGCCGACGCTACTTCTGACTCTGAGGCAGCAATGATTTCACCCTCTCCAATGTAGTCTTGTTGTCGTCGTATCTTTTTGTGGTTTGCCTCCCCTTCCCCCCCCCACCCCCCCCCCCCCCCCCCCTCTCCCTCCCCAAACCCATGTTGAGAGTATTCTGGATACACAATTATTTAGAATAACATTCTTGGTACACAAGATTATTTAGAGTAATCTTTGTAATCAATCTCATTTATTGCGTTGAATAATATTCTTGGTACGCAAGATTACTTTGAATAATCTTTCAATACCAAAAAAATAAAAAATAATATAAAAAAGAAACACCTTTGATTGGTAGATTGCGGATATTTCAGGGCAACCGTTTAATAGTATAGAATGCAATCAACTTATGTGTTTGCTTGTTCTTTAGTACATTTGTCTTTAGTGTACTTTTCTTTTAACCGTCACTTTTTTTTTTTTTTTTTTTTTTCTTTGAGTGGATTAACTGTCACTTTTCAATATGATAAAATTGGTATGAAGTTAAGACAATTACAATTCTTTTATAAATAATGTAAATTTTTTTAATTTTTTAGAATGAGTGTAGGAAAGTTTAAAAATTATTATAAAGGGTCCAACACTCTTTAATAATAAATTTTTAACTTCTTTATAACTTATTACAAATTTCAAACTATTTGTACATGAAGAGAAAAATATTCAAAATAAAATTGTTATAATTATTAAAAAAAATCCTGAAAATAATAAAATTAAAATAACGTTAAAATTCGGAAAAAAAATTGAAATAAATAAAAAAAATAAACAAAAGAATCCCCTGCCCCCGTCACCTCTCCTCACTCCCTCCTGATTATGTTTTTCGCTCTAAAAAATGAGTTTTCCCAGAAAAACACGACCACCCAACCACAATTTTCCCATCTTTTCCCTACCCTAATTTTTTTTTCTTGAAGATTTTGCAATCGTTACAAACCGTTTGAAAGATTTTTTTTTATTGATACACAAAATCATTTAGAATAATATTCTTGATACACAAGATTATTTAGAATAATATTTGTAATCATCTCATTTATTGCGTTGAATACTATTCTTGGTACGCAAGATTACTTTGAATAATCTTTCTAATCAATCTCATTTATTGTGTTTATATTATGGCTATGTAGTATAAATACACTACCAATGGAATCAATGGAAATTCAGATTTATCGCTCTCAATACCAAAACAAACAAATAAAAAAACAAAGAATACAAAAAAATCACCCTTGATTGGTGGATTGCCGATATTTCAAGGCAACCGTTTAATGGTATAGAATGCAATCAACTTATGTGTTTGCTTGTTCTTTAGTACTAGTGAAATTGGACGCTGTGCAAAGCACGGCGTGCTCATGCTAGATGTCTTTATTTATCGGATGATAATTCACAAATTTTACTATGGTCCAGGACCAAATTCTACTTGGTGTGCCCAACCAATAGGAATTCAACTTCCACCAATGGAATCCTACCTATAAAACTTTCCACCAATGTATCCCTTTGAAAGTGCTGACTTGGTGGTCCAAAAACTTGCACCTGGATGACCATAAAATTACGGATGATAATTAGTATTGGGAAAACACAAGATACTGCAGGCACCCTCTTTACTTTTTGTCTAGGGATCTAAATAGCTAACTGCATTTGCGTTTTTTAGGAGCCATTGAAAACATTACATAGTTAGATAATGAACAACACTACAATACTAGCCACTGTTTTAACCATAATTATACAAGTACTTAATACAGAGCCTAAAGTTACAGAAGCAAAAGATCATACTAAACACATATGACAAGCATTAGTGTTCATTACTCATGAAACAAACGAATGGCTTGTAAGACATCATGTGCTAACCACAAGGAACCGTTTTTACCACAACGACATATGTGCTTTATATATAAGCCAAAGCTAAGCAAGCAGGGGATCACAGCCCACATGATATTAGTAACCATTAGTGTTCATTTTGCATGAAAGGAACTAATGGCTTTTAATACGCAATGGATGGATGACAAAAAAAAAAGTTTTCACAACAAAAGAGGCCATTCATGTTCTTTTCCAGCATTTCTTGGATAAGGACATAGAACTAACACTGTTTGAGTTTACCTTTGCTCTTCTTAACAGGGCTTTGGGCAGAAGGCGAAGCTTGAACCGTGGACTGTAGCTGAATGTCATCTTCATATAGGTTCTACCTTGACAGTAACGGTGGTTTCCTCAGTGTCGTCAAAAGTGAGCACCCTCTTACACCCTGATGGAGCTGGACTGGCAGTAATAATGCTCTGTGAGGAAGCTGAAATTTCTTCAATCAACACTTTAGTTGATGGGGTGAAGAATTGAACATTGTCTTCATCGTCCTTTGTGAGATCAACAGTTTCTTCATCTCTTGTGATGGCGTTTGGTTCTTCTTGTTGTGTGACTATCCCAGCCACAGGTAAAACATCTGTGTAAAGATAAATCTTTACAAGTGGATATTTTCTTGTGACTGCACCCCGAATTAGCTTGTCAAAAAACTTAATGTAGCACCCAACATGTTTGTTATCCAAACATGCCTCTAATTCTGGTATCAATGAACGACCCTGAAAAAGATAAAATAAGCTTAAAACCCTTTAGTTAGACGCACTGGCTGTAAACGCATCAAAACAATTTTTTGAATTTGTCCGGGTGAATTCATTGACCGTGTGAAAATCGTATAAAACCTAGCTAATCGAACACCTCATTAATATATATATATATATAATTATATATATACCGTGAATATATCTAACATCGGATATGCATTAATATCTCTAGAATTCATTTTGTTCTAATAATGGGTAAGAAGGTTCCAAGGCTGTTTTATTTGAAGCCGACTAAATAAAAGTTAGAACGACAATCGTTAAGCACACTACGGGAACAATATACTAAAAGACTTTAATGATCCTGATCAGAAGGACTATGAAAGATTTGGAAATTTAGTACAAAATTACCTCTTCGTCGGGTTCTTTTATCTGTGCTGCAATGTATGGAATAAGGACCTCCACATTAGGTGAATACATTTCTGCATATGCGGTGGTAGATGCATCAGTGATCATAACTCCAATGTGACACATGTTGTAATGAAGACACATTACATCCCTGTTTATTCTATGAGGGTGGTACGCTATTTGGAAGGATTGCTTACTTTACGCAAATAGGATCTGGTTCCTTGCATGAGCTACAAGGCATTTCTTCTTCATGGACAAGCCTCAAAGCCTTGGAAATTTTTTTGCAGGCCATGTACCAAAATTTGTCTTGTCCTAGTATCAATTTCAGTTTGCCAGCAATCCAAGCAGTCATGGTCTATAATCAATAACACATTAAACATTTAAGTATCGATAAAAGAATCTTAAACAGTGTACAAGCTTATATTCAAAGGTTAATAGTAAAGAGAAGCTTACAGTTTGCAGTGTCTCCATTGCAGTTGCAATCGGTATCACATCGTCAGGCGTTGGTTTCTTTAACAGTATGCTCATATCTCTGTAGCCACTTTTGACACCAAATCCTCAGCATCTTTCTGGTTGGAAATGTACCTGTTTTCCATTTCCCGGTTTGCGTTAGTACAGACACATGTAAAACCATATCTACAATTAATGTTTATTTAGTTTAGCGTACAACCATATTTGGGGTATAATGTTAGCAATGAAGCTGTAGGCTCTAAAAGAAAGCTAACAATACAGAATTTTATTAGCTACCATTCTTTTAAAGCTTCAGCCTCCTGAATGATAGGTTTTTTCATGAATACGCTATTTAGACGCGACGAGAAAGACAAACCTGCAAGAAAGAATCGTTTAGCCACATCTTGAAACTAAACTACAGCCCAAAAAGAAGATATAACATTATACACAACATTATCATTTATAACTCACCTTTAAACATCGTTACTTTCATGTTCATACCAACAAACATTACTGCATTAGGAAGGTCTTCAGTCAAAATATCTGCATACTCTTTGATTTTTTCTTTCCACAGCCTCATCATCATAAGGATTTTTCTGGTTGTACAAGATTTAGAACAATGAAAAAGACTGGAGCATTTAAATTAAACAAAGAAGCAACTTATAGTTTGACTTACTCATTATCAACCACAACGAAGTCCTCTGCAGTTAAAATATGACCTTATGAATCCCTACCTACTTTTTTCTTAGGGAAAGCTTGAACAATAAATCCCTTAATATCTACAAAAAGAAATGAGATATTGCATCAAATGTCAGCCTGTAAATGCTTCATTCTTATCGAAGAGCGGGGGCGGAGGAGGGGGGACAAGGGAGAAGGTTAAAAACTTACTGATGGGAGTCTCCTGATCTACATATCGGAACATTTTCAAGAACCGTCTGAACTAGAAATCATAAGGTATGGACAGTGGTACATCTTCTTCCAAGGGCTGTACCAATGTTGTGTTGTACAGAGTCCATGTGAATCCATAATCCCCAATCTGATAACCAGGATTTACCGGTTTCACATAAGAGTTTGAAATGTAATAACGCTTGTAGGCATAAGTGATACCTCAAAGTACTCAACATCTCCTCCGTAGCATACTGCCGAAACCAGAGTTCCCTATAAATAAATTTATAGATATTCCGTTAGATCTTTATTTCAAATCATAATGTAATCTAAAAAATACAGTTCATCAGGCTGTTAACCAACGGTACATGTATTTGGTTTTCAATTATATGCATATCATGTTTCATAAAGCAAGAAAGCATATGTAAATTCTCACATTTACTAAAAGGATATAAAAGTAGAGAACTAAAATTACCATTAATTGTATCTACAAATAAGTAGCCTCTGACTTCTGTTGGATTGGCTATGTACCTGCTAACTCAACTTTTTTTCCTTTCTAAAACTTGAATGAGCACCTTCCAATTTTGCCCTCTTGGCACCACAACACTAATGTTACATATCTGCCTCTCTCTGCTATTATATTTGAAGAATGTTCCACATTTTACAGCCAATAAATTAAATCTCAAGTATGAAAGATCGGAGAACAAGTATTTATTGGGAAACAAAGGTAATTATTATATAGGTTAATTCTGAGAGAAACCATAAGTAAGCGTCTCCCAAAAAGAAAAGAAACAAGTATAATAAGGTCAATCTAATAACACTTCTTTATAAACAACATTTCTTGCGTTGTTCCCCCCATTCGTTTCAAAAGACGAAGAGCCAAGCAATACTCGCACAGCTGAAGCCGTCTTTGCTCGATACAAAGCTACATATAACTGACCATGTGAAAAAACATGTTCTTTTAAATACACCCCGACAAAATCCAATGTTTGTTCTTAAGATTTATTAATGGTTATTGCGAAATACAATCTAACTGGAAACTGAATTCTCCTATAGGGGACTGGATATTATTCTTCGTTAGGAGGTTCCAAAGGAATTTTGTGTAAAAAAACTTGTTTACCCTTGTAGTCACCGGTTGCTATTTCAGCTCTAACAATATTTCTAGTAAATTCTTTACATAGCAGCCTTGTTCCATTACATAGGCCTTCAGTAGGGTCTAAGTTCCTTAGTAAAATTATTGGGGAGTCTATTTTCAATTTTAATTTATGTGGAGTCAAACCATTAAGTGTTAGACAATTCAAAATAGCTTCATACACAGTTTGATATGATGCATTTAAAGCTTCATTATAGCTTAAATATTCTATCTCATCTCTTGGGAATTTTTTTAATCAATATGTCATTGATTTCATCTACAATTGGTTTTTCATTGTAAGTATAGCTCTGTTAATAGAAAAATGTTCATCAACACAAGGCAAGAAATGTTAGGGAAAACTACACTTATTAGGTCATCTATTCCATTGCTACCTTCTTTTGTATCTATCAAAATTTCTGAAGGCAATGTTATACTGTCAGAATCTCAAGTCAGGTGAGCACCATTACCTATTTCTAAAAGAAAAGATGTAAACTTTGGATCTAACCTCGCTCTCATGTTCTCAGTAAGCCTGGAAACAATAAGTCTGGGCCAAAGATATGATTTAATAAGCGATGCATTTATTGTCTCTATTTTAATTCCTCGCGTAACAACTGGCAAGGTCTGACGGAAGTCACCGCCTAAAACAACAACATTTCCTCCAAAGACCTCATCTGAATCCATGAGGTCTCGTAAAAGGTCATCCAATGCTTCAATTCCTTTTTTTTGACATTGGAGCTTCATCCCATATGATTAACCTATATTCTTTTATCAATGTTCTTATCGAGATTTGTTTACTAACCCTACATGTTGCATTAGCACCCAAATCTATTGGAATCTTAAATCTTGAATTTGTTGTTCGACCACCTGGAAACAGTGAAGCCGCTATACCAGAGGTTGATGTGGCTAAAGCAATCAAACCTTTTGATCTAACATGAGCCAATAAAGCCCTGTATAGGAATGTTTATCCAGTTCCACCAGGACCGTCAATGATGAAGCAACCTGAAAGATCGCTATTTATCTCAGTAACTATAGCATCGAAGGCCATTTTTTGTTTTTCATTTAAAATGCATTCAAGCATGCCACGTTCGGCTTATGAAAGAGCAATGCCGGGGGGATAGTCAGGGCATATCCTCAGTTTTCCATGCAAATACATCTCTAAACTCTTTGAGTATTTGAGTGAGTAATTCTTTGTGCTAGCTTAGGATCTAAGAACCAAATGTTACCGTTAGTTCGGGCTTGTCCTCCCAAAGAATGACATTTTTCACCTTATCTTCTGAGGGCCATGTATTTTCATCCTCTGGGAGTAGTTCCTCTATGAGGACTGCTATGAACATTTTATTATGTTTTGATGATGGCCATACTAGCTGTTATAGCAAGCCTGAAATAAGTTAGAATTCTCTATATAAGTCTTTACTTAGAGTTTGACATGTTGTGTTAGTTGAGTCAGAGAAGTATTGTACTAGTTGGTAGAATGGCAAAGTAAAAACAGATATTCGGCAGAGTGAAGCTAGCCAAGTACCAGCAGAGAAGCATGAAGACATTATGGTCTGACTTATAACCAAGGAAGTCTGTGATGACCTTGGATAAGTCTAAGTAATGAAATATATTGTCAAATATGGTGTACACTGATCTCACCCATATCAAGGATCGGTGAAGTACAAAAAGTACTCGAAAGAATGAGAGAAAACAACAATGCAGTAAACCGGCAAAGTAAACTGGCTTTCGGCTGAGTAAAGACAGAGCAGTGAAGGAAGAACCAAACAGCCAAGTTAGAAAAATCACTTAACCATTCTGGAAATGATCAAGTAAACTTTACTCTTTCAGATTTCAAATGATAAAGATCAAGCATTGAATGCACAATCAATTGAGGATCAATCAAGGACGGCTTTTCTGATAAACGTTTGAAAAAAAATCCGATCACTGAAATCAAGGAGAATATAATTAAAGGGGAATCAAGAATTAAATCAAGGATTATTCTCCACATTAAATAGCCAACGGACGGAAATGCAAATCAAGGATTATCAAGGCTATAAATAGAAGGCATTGACAGAAAAGAAAAAAAAATGATTAAGTCTAATAAATTACAAGCAGAAACTCTGTCAAAGTAAAAAGCCTTCCATCTGTAATAAAAGGAAAATATCTAGAGATCAACTCAGGAATCAGAACTTCATTTACAAATCAATCTCTGAGATTGATCAACAAATTTGTGAATCTAATTCATATCAACTGAAGCAATTGAATCAGAGGAATCTGAGAAGGAGTTGCAACCTCTGTGATAGCTGCTGAAAGATTTGTTCTCAAGAGGCAGTGATAGAGACTGAGTCACTAAAGCTTTTGAAGCCAGGGAGTGATAGTCTTGAAGATTGTGAAGCTTGTGTAGTCAAGGACAATCGTACTATTGTATCTGTGAAAACAATAGTGAATTCCTCCAATCATCACAGGAGAAGAGTGGATTAAGGGATTACACCACCCTGAACCACTATAAACTTTTTTGTCTATTTACTTTCAGCAATTTACCTTAGAGCATTTTATTTCCTTGCATACTCTATATTTGTGATTGCATAAATTGCTTTGAAACAACATTTTAAGAAGTGACTTATCCACTGCCCAAAAGCTTTTGAATACAAGAAAAGTTTTTGAATCTCCACTATAGTCATTCACCCATCCTCTGACTATAGTTTTACCCTTCTCTAGGACCAACAATTAGTATCGGAGCAGTGTTCCTAGTATCAGAACCTGTTCTGGTCTAATTTCTGGTAACAAGGAGATCACATATTCAAAGTAGTTTTCAAATTTGTGCTTTCTATATATATATCTCTTATTTGTATTTTTGGATTTCTCAAATTTTATGTCAAAGGTACCTATATTCAATGTTAATAATTTTGATGAATGTAAAATAAGATTGTTGTCTCATCTTGCAGCAACTCATGAGGAGATGCTGGATGTAATCAATGATGGCCCAATCGAGATCACAACTGTGTAACCACAGGAGCAGATCAAGGAAAACTAATATACAAACTCAAGAAAGATTGGACCAAGGATGACAGGAGAAGAGCAAATCTCAACTTTGTTGCAAAAGACATGATTTTGTAAACTCTAGACAGTAATATGTTCATGAGGATCAAAGATTGCAAAACAGCAAAGGAGACGTGGGACAAATTGGCACTGGTCAATGAAGGATCAGAAGCAGTTAAAGAGAACAAATTATCTGTTGCAAAACAGAAATTTGAGAACTTCAAAATGAAGACTGGTGAAACCATTGATCAAATGGACAACAGATTCTCAAGCATCATTAGTGAACTGCCACAACTCGGACACACATATCCACAGAAAGAAGTGTGCCTGAAGATCTTGAGAGGCTTACTTAAAAGATGAAAGATCATTACATCAGTAATCAGAGGGACAACAAATCTTGCAAAAACTGATACCTTAACTCTAATGTCTCAACTAAAGGCTCATGAATTTGAGTTGAACGATGAAGACAGTGCACCAGAGAGGCACATAAGGCCAGTGCACTGATTGCACCCCAGCAAAGTAACACAGTGATGCAAATAGCAAAGAGACACAGGAGCTGAAGGAACAGGTAGCTTTACTGGTAAAACGTTTTGACAGGTTCAACAAGAAGAAGCAATTCAAATGAGGTTCATCATCATACAAGAAGTCTAGCACAAGCAAAGACATGAAGAAAAAAGATGATGAATTCAGATGCTTCAACTGCAAGAAGAAAGGTCATTTCAAGGCTGATTGCCCTGAAGAAAAAGACAAAGACGAGGATAAAAAGAAATACAAGACAATTGAAAAGAGAAAAAGCAAGAAGGCACTCAAAACTGAAACTAGCAGTGAAAAGAATGAAGAATCATCTGAAAATGATTCTGGTGATGATGATGAAGCTGATAGCTCAGACAATGAAAAAGCAACCTATGCCTTATGGCTAAAGAATCTAATGAAACTGAGGTAACATCCAGCTCACACTCATCATCTAGTGCATCCACATCTGTCACTGCACAATCTTCTGTTCTCCCACTAGATTCTGCAAACCTAATCCAAAATCTCATGAGCAAATTTGAAGAAATTGAGATGAATCATGAAATTCTGGAACAAGAATGTGAGAATCTAAGAAAGGAAAATAAAAGATTAAAGAAAGAACTGGACAAAGTAAAAGCTGAACAAACTAGTAAGGAGATCCACTCAACTAATCAACTGATCCACTCAACTGATCCACTCATCTCCCTAGCAAGTTAAGATCACCACCGCACCACTTAGTGCACCAGCCTTACAAACCCCCAAAAAGGTTTGGATCCGGATCGGTCTTGGCTACAACGATCGGGATGACAATAGCAACAATGGACAACCCAAATCTGAATCTAGGACCAAGAATGGACCAAAATTCAGAAAAGGACAGGTCATAGTTTCTACCACTCATCCTGCACCGGTGAAGTCAAAACCTTGTGTAGTGAAATAGCAGAGTAGATCATCAATCCAGCCAAATAAAGGCAAAGGAGTTCAGAAAGGTAAGGGAAGAATTTACCCTTCTGAGGATGATTGGAATATTACACCCCCAAAATATAAGAAGAAACCATTTCATAACATGCAACTTGTGTTCAAGAAAAGCCGACCAAGGCACATTCCCGAACACAAGAAGCAGCATGGAAATAAGTTTACTTTTACATATTAGAGAGTGAAAAAGGATGCAAATGCACCAAAAAGTAGAGAAAAGTATCAGAATACCTCTAGTAGAAACATTAGAAGTTATTCTGCCATGCCTTATACATATGAAGTTGATGACTTCAATTATCTAAAAAGAAGATCCTTTGGATACACATTAAGAGTAGGAGGCATGGACTGCTAATTGGTACGGACCCAAACAAGTGTTGGGTACCTAAACAAAATTAATTTGTTTTGTAGGATGTTTGGTAAATAGACAGTGGATGTTCCGGACATAGTATCTTCATGCTTGAAGAAGTCTCCTGGATCAAATAATTATGTGCAAGGAAGAAGGCTTCGAGCTTTTTGGTTAATAAGGATAAGAAAGTTAAGGGGGATAGTGGTTTGTTCGTTTAGGTTGTGCATTTAGTTGGCATCCAAGTGTTGTGTACCGTGTATCTCTAAAGCTTTTTATGTAAATATAAACCATGTTGATGTTTTATAATGGTATGCATTTTTGCGGCCGGTCATCCGATGGGAGGTGGGGTGGGGTGGGGGGGTAAGAGTGGGGTGGTGGGTGAATGGGGTTGGGGGTTAAGGTTAGTGTGGGTGCGGGTGTGAGTGTGGGCGGGGAGAAGCGGGGTGGGGTGGGGCCTAGGGGCTGGTGTTTTCTGCTGTTTTTTTCTTCTAAAAAAACATTTGTTTTTGTGGCACAATAATAAAAGCGTTGCTAAAAACTATTTATTTTTTTATTTTCGATTTTTATAATTATTTTCTTTTGCCTCAGTGTGGTAGCATGGCAATAGATTTTTTTTTTTTTTTTGCCGCGGTGTGGTATTATGGCAATAGTATTTACCTTTTTGCCACGCTTTGGCAAAAGGCGTGCAAGAACTTTTTGCCACATAGTTGCTTGTCACGAATGATACAAAAACATTAGGTGTGACAATTGGTCTAAAGTGTCATTTTTCAAAGTTTTTGTGACACTTTACACGGCAAAAGCTGGTTTTTTTTGTAGTGTTGCCCAAAGCCCAAACAAGTATAAAAGTTGAATGGGCTTTAAACCTTGGATGAACAAGTATTTCTCAATGTCTATAGGTATATATTATGACTACATATTTAATGATAAACTAGTTGATCCAAATTTACATTGTTCGTATGATAACATATCGAGTATTTAAGTATCCTGTATATTCAAGTATAGACTACCCTGTAAATATTACTCCAAATTCACATGTGACACTTGATTACATGTAGTTAAAACCCTCTGATTAACTTTCTCTGATGATTTGTTAATCTGAGCAAGGAGGAATTGGTAGACTGGGATTCGAACCGTAACTAGGTGCCGCGTAAACCGGGGTAGGCGCCGAGCTAGAATGAGCAATGTTGATGCCTGAGCTTAGCAACTCAAACATGGCACGGCGTGGACTTGATTGTAGATCCATGCACAAGTTGGGAAGCCTCACCCCTGCAAAATAATAATTAAAAAATTGTTAATTTAAAAAAAGAACGAATTAATCCATGTTCAAACAAATCGGAAAAGAAAAAGACAGACCTTCAGCTAGAGCCAGATTGGTGTGAAGATCAACGATGTTGGGGCAATTTTCCGAACACTCTCGAGAGCGAGATTTTGGAGGTGAAGCGTGGCTCGAGGAGGGTGTCCGATGAGATGCCGGCGTTTTCCGGCTAAGCCCACAAGACTTGATCCATTCATCGGTTTCAATGTATTCCCTAATATTAGTATTACCGACCAACACATCGATGTCCGACACTAGAACTCGGTGTAACCACCATATTTAGTTTCCAACACGCACCACTTTCCGGCCGATGAGATTGCATATATATGAGCATATTTTGGATGGCAATTCCTCACACACCGGTTCACCCGTAATAACCATTGGTACTAATTAACATTCTTAATTAGCTAGAATGATCGAGAGAACAAACCAATCGGTTGAATCGTATATTCACCATTGAATAAAATAAAATAAAAAGGAGAGAATAGTGTAAACGCAAAATTGCAAATGGCAAGAAGTTATTGCCATGTAAGCAATTTTAATTTGGTCGGATTTCTTGCCATATCGTAGTTTCCAGGAGTTAACGGGACAAAAATTGCAAAAAAAAAATGTCGACTTATAGGACTAAAGTTGTGATCGGAGTAAAAACAGGACTAAAACTAAAAACGGGCCACCTTACAGGACTAAATTTGTAATTTTTCCTAATTAACGAGATACCTAGAGCTCCATGGAGAAAGAGGGAGAAAGCGAGCAAGAGAACCAATGCCATTTTTAAGCCGATTAATTTGCACTTTGTTGGTTCTCTTGTGGTTTTCATTTGGACAAACATTTCCCTTTTATAGTGAGATAGAGAATCAAATAGAGGAATAGGTTATTTCGAGAGTTCACACCCAGTATATTAAGTATAAAGACGTTTACATATTGTGTTTTAGTGCTAGCTATACATATATAAAAAAATAAAATAAAAACAAAGGCATGCAAAAAAAGAGAATGTTGATTTGGCTGATAGAAAATAGGCAAATATGATCTGTATATGCCGGAAAAATGGAATAGTAGAATGTTTGGATAATGCTGATTCCTTAGATTCTGTTCTTTACGATACACCATATATGGAAACAACTAAAACAGAATTAGAGCCCGCTGGCAGTAGTCTGAAATACCAGAAATGCCCCTACAAACATATCACAACCATAAATAATTTATTTCTCAACACCCCCCTCAAAGTAGATGTGGTGGGTAAAAATTTTAGTTTTCCAATATGCAATCATAAAATAAGGTGACAGGAAGCGCCTGTTGGAAAGGTGTCCTAAACCCAATCGGGTTGGACCGGATCCGACCGAGTCGGGTCATTTACAGTGTATTTAGTTCATTTAATAACTTTATTATGATTAATAAAAGCACTTATGTTATTATATATTGTTTATCTTCATATTATTTGTTGTATATATATAGTAACGTCCCTAGTGTCAAACTGTGATAGAGAAACCATGATAGTGATTATGGTTGATAAGATCTCTAATCACTCTAACAAGTTTGGTACATAAATGTCTCTAGTCTTATGTACTGTCACTACAAAAAAACAGCAGTTTTGCGACGGAGTTTTTGCGACGGACCTTATTTCCGTCGCAAATTTACGTTTGCGACGGATGTTTTAATGTTTGCGACGGAACACTTGGCGGGACCGATTTTTCCACTTGGCGGGCAATTTTGCGACGGAATTTTTATTATTTTGCGACGGACTATTCAATAAAATTTTATAAAATTATTTTATTATTCTGAATGAAGATAAAATTTGCGACGGAATTTAATTTCCGTCGCAAAATGCCTTTTTTGCGACGGCATTATTATTATTTTGCGACGGAATATTTAATACATTTTTATTAATTATTTTATTATTCTGAATATATATGTTTGCGACGGAATTAGGTTTATTTTGCGACGGACATTAAATTCCGTCGCAAAACGGCGGATATCAGTCGCATAATCCCCTTTTCTTCCTCATTTCTCTTCTTCTCTCCCCTCTTCTCTCCCGCCGCCCCCCCCCCCCCCCCGCTGAACCTGTTTCCGGGGCCACCTCCTTCCACCACCGCCGCAGCCACTCACAAGGTAACCTCTTCCCTCCCCCTCCCACCCCCTCTCCCCCAGATCCTTTTGCATTGTTTATTTGATGATTTGCATTTTTTTTTTCTGTTTTATGAGAAGGGTATTTGTCCATTTGCTCGGTTGGTGCTTGGTGATGGGTGGTTTGGGGTTTTGATTGTTTTGTGTTAGATTTTGGATGAAAGTTCATTTTTTTGATGAAATTTTGACCTATGTTTATCTCACTTTCTTACTATCAAAACGAACTCAAAATCAGTTGGTCTAAGAAGATAAAATGCTCATAATATTCTGAATTATAATCCCTTAAATTTTCAGCTCGTTTGCATTTTTTTTTTTCTGTTTTATGAGAAGGGTATTTGTCCATTTGCTCGGTTGGTGCTTGGTGATGGGTGGTTTGGGGTTTTGATTGTTTTGTGTTAGATTTTGGATGAAAGTTCATTTTTTTGATGAAATTTTGACCTATGTTTATCTCACTTTCTTACTATCAAACCGAACTCAAAATCAGTTGGTCTAAGAAGATAAAATGCTCATAATATTCTGAATTATAATCCCTTAAATTTTCAGCTCGTTTGGGCTTCAACCCGACATTCAAAAACACCACACACCCTAATTAGCTCCCGGCCGGACAGTTTTGACTAAGCAGTTTGTGACCAACATTTAACTATTATACAGGCCTCAAACCAGAATGGTTTCTCAATGAAAAATGTACCCCTATATGCAATATATAACACATCAAAAATTCAGCTCATTCCAAGTAGTATAGGGTACTCAAAAGTTCGACACAAAACCACATCGAGAAAGCTGTAAAACAGATTTTCAATATCGATGCGTTTTTGTTTGACATGGTGTGTGATGTGTGATGGATGAAAATGAGATCTGAAATATGCGTTTTGTAGCTTGCATTCTGAGCTTTCCAACCATATAAAGAAAACGCAATTTGGTGCAATTGTGTTTTCGAGGAGGTGCTGTCCGTTTGGATACTGTTTACGAATGATTGATGTATTTACCTAACTTATTTTTTTGGCAGGTCCACTTACTTTGCCGCACTTTTTTACAGTTTCCGAAGAAGGTGTTGTAGTTACTCGGCTTAGCAAACAAAGAAATTGATTGAGGTCAGTGTAGTTAGAGGTGCTACTGCAAATCTCAATAGTTAGGGGATCTATTGCAAACCCCGTAGTTACGAGATCTACAGAAAATCTCGCTTTCCTTGCACATATTATTAATTAGTATAAACGCCTTTTTATTATAATTGCATTTAGATTAGTATAAACGTCATTTTCTGTGTCAAATAGATGTCAGGTAGAGGTAGAGGTAGAGGTAGACGCGGTAGGGGTAGTTCCTTGCACCTTGGATTGCCGGTTTTTATAGTTATTTTTTTTTATATTTTTTTATATAGTGTATCATATGTAGTATATATTTATAGATATATATGTGTTGTAATTATAAGTTAGGAAAATGCTTACTTATGTGTATTAGTTAGATAAGTTAGGAAAATGCTTAAGTATGTGCAAAGCCGGATGTTGGTTGAATTGGTTGAATTGGTTTGTTGAATGCTTAAGTATGTGCAAAGCCGGATGTTGGTTGAAAATGCTTAGTTTAGAAACCGGATGTTGGTTGAATTGGTTTGTTGAATTTGGATTGAAATGATGATAAGTATGTGGTTGAATTGGTTTGTTGAAAAGGGTGTTGTTCCTACCCGTTTGGAAAATGGTACTGGGGGGTACTTTGTTATCCGGCAAAGCCTCCGAATTATTTTGACGTCGAACCTTTGACCATGAATTAAAAATTTAGGTTAAAGTGTTGTTAGTTTCATAGTAAGTTGAGTAAAACCCGAGTTTGCAAAAGTGTTGAGACAACCTTCAAAGACTATTGTTAGTCTCATTTTTTGTATGATATGATGTGTAGGATTGAAAATGAAGAGAATAGAACGTAGTTGGATGTACGAGAGGTTGGATGCTAACAAGAAATTTAACCCGGTATTTGTGAATGGTGTGGAGGAATTCATAAAACATGCAAAGCGAGTTAGATTCGTTTCGGGCAAATAATGGAATGATGAAGTGTCCATGTAGTAAGTGTAAGAACACTAAATTTTCGATCGAACATGACGTTAGATTACATTTAACTAAATATGGGTTTTGCGCAAACTACTATGATTGGGTGTGTCATGGTGAAGAGTTTCCCATTCCGATGAACGTTCAAAGCAAAGACGGAATGTGAACCCTTATCGGGACATGGTTAATGACGCATTACGTGATAGGATTGATCACGTAAGAGAAGAATTGCTTAACCAAGAGGAGAACAATGAGACACCAAACCACGAAGTTGCATCGTTTTTTGAAATCTTTGAAAAACGCGAGAGGAACTGTATGTGATGGAAGTAGTGTCTCCGTACTGCAAGCGGCTTCTAGGTTGCTCACTTTGAAATGTGATCACAACCTCTCTCACAAATGCGTTGACGGGGTTACCGGTTTGATAGGAGATATTCTTCCGAAGAATAACTTAATGACCTCGAACTTCTATCAAACCAAAAAGTTGTTAAAGGCATTAGAGCTACCCCGTGAGAAAATACACGTGTGTCCCGCGGGGTGTATGTTATTTTGGGAGGAGGACGCGAATCCGGACAAGTGTCGGAAGTGTGACCATGATCGATATAAACCGAAAACGAACGCAAGAGGTCAACGTGTGCCTAACAAAGTGATGACTTATTTCCCGATTGGACCTAGACTCCAAAGGTTGTACGCCACGAAACATATAGGCAAGGAAATGAGGTGGCACGCGGAAAACCCCGGGACAAGCGGTATAATGGCCCACCCAAGTGATCTTTGAAGCTTGGAAGCATTTTGACCAAATGCACCCTGAGTTTGCTAAGGAGCCTAGAAATGTGCGGTTAGGACTTTGCACAGACGGTTTTGCACCTTTTGGTAATTTTGGGAAGAACTACTCTTGCTGGCCAGTCATGGTTACACCATACAATCTTCCGCCCTGGTTGTGCATGAAAAGACAGTTTATATTCTTATCAGTGCTTGTACCGGGGCCGAAAAATCCGAAAGGAAACCTCGATGTTTATTTGCAACCATTGATTAAGGAGTTGAAGCAGCTGTGGGAAACAGGGTTGTTTACTTACGATGTATCCACAAAACAGAATTTTCATATGAGGGTGCACTAATGTGGACTATCAATGATTTTCCTGCGTATGGCATGTTATCCGGGTGGACTACGGCTGGTGTGAAAGCTTGTCCCTATTGTGGTGATGGAAACAAGTCATTCTGGCTCAAACATAGTGGTAAATGCACTTGGTTTGATTGTCATCGGCAGTTTCTCCCTGAAGACCATATTTTTCGCACTGATAAAGGTTTTTTGAAGTCCAAACGGTATGAACACGCGACTCCACCCCGTATATTGAGTGGTGAGGAGGTATGGGAATTTGTACAACACCTACCAAGCATCATTGATGGCTCAGATTCAGACTTGAAACGGCTTAAAAACTTCAAGAATGGTTGGTGGAAAAGAAGCATTTTTTGGGATCTTCCGTATTGGAAAACATTGCTGCTTCGTCATTGCCCGGATGTGATGCATATTGAGAAAAACTTCTTTGAAAAACTGATTGACACGGTTATGGACGTTAAAGGCAAAACTGCTTGTGGTCCAAAATCTGCTAAAGATTTGAAAGAGCTTTGCAGAAAGCGCCCCGATTGTACACTTGTTCTTGACAAGCAGAAAAGAAAAGTGTTGTGTGAATGGGTCACCAAGTTGAAATTCCACGACGGTTATGCTTCGACGAGTAGGTGCGTAGATCATGATCAATACATTCTACGTGGTTTGAAAAGCCATGATTGTCACGTTTTTATGGAACGTTTGTTGCCAGTTGCCCTTCGAGAATTGATTCCGAAAAATGAGTGGAATGCATTGACTGAGATAAGTCAATTCTTTCGAGACTTGTGTCTTTGCTACCCTAAAAATAGAAGACGTGATTCGTTTAGAGAATAACATTGCTTTGAGATTATTTGCAAGTTAGAGAAGATTTTGCCTCCGGCGTTTTTTAACTCGATGGAGCATTTACCGGTACACTTGCCGTATGAGGTCGAGTTGGTGGTCCCGTGCAATATCGATGGATGTATCCATTCGAAAGGTTTTTGAATCACTTAAAACAAAAGATTGGTAACAAAGCTTTCGTAGAGGGATCAATATGCAATGCGTATTTGTTGGAAGAGATTTCAAACTTCGTTCTATGTATTACGATGATCATATTGAAACAAAAGCAAAGAATCTTCTTGTTGGTGAGACTTCGGCATCGCAATCGTTTCGCATTTACCCGAGTTATTCCGTGATCATAATGGTACAACAACTCGGGAAGTGCAAGACGAGGTTCTTGGATAATAAAGAATATGACTTTGTGCACAAGTACGTATTGTCTAACTGCGAAATCATGAAACCGTATGAACCGTAAGTACCTCATTACTACATATATACAATGCTTAACAGCTTTTTTACGAACAAATATACATTAACCGACAAAATGATTCATTCTTAGATTGTTCGAGCAATTTATTCGTGTTCAACGACCTCAATTGACCTCGACGGATATTTGGAATAAACATGAAAATGAATTTACCAAATGGTTTGCACAACAAGCATCATTGTTGAATGATGATTTGCTAAAAGCTTTGGGAAGTGGTCCTTCTCGTCAAGTCAAAACTTGGAAACGTTATTCGATTAACGGCTACAACTTTCGGACATTCAACCGGGCAACTGATATTGGTAAATCTTCAGTCAACAACGGAGTTTGTGTCAGTTCCACGGAAGGTGCCGACTATTATGGCACTTTAAATGAAATCATTGAGTTGGTGTATTATGGAGCTTCGAATTGTCTACAAAGCCGTATTGTTCAAATGTGATTGGTTTGATAATTACGAACGGGGCATGAATGTGCATAATGATTATAAGATAGTTGAAGTTCATCGTGGTAGGAAATATGGCGCTTATGATCCATTTGTTCGGCTTATCAAGTCGAGCAAGTCTACTATGCTCCATATCCAAGTTTGAAAAAAGACAAAGATCAATGGTCGGTTGTTTTCAAAACAAAGGCAAGATCGACTATCGATGCTCCCGTCGAGGAAACCGTTTTCCAAGAACAAGTGATCAATGATGTTTCCCGATTATCGATCCTCTTAACATTGTCCACCAAGATCTTGATGTCGATGTTGACTCCGATGTTGGGGATAATGACTTGGATGATGATGAGATGGCGGATTTCATTCAACAAGAAGATGGAGAGGAAGAAGAATCGGTTGATGATCTAGATACTGATGAAGAGGAGGAAGAACTCTTCCATTCTAGTAGTGATAGTGAATAATAATGTATTAAATATTTTATTTTGTCATCATTGTTGAATAATAATGTATTAAACATTGTAATTTATTATTAATTAGTATAATTGCATTTAGATTAGTATAAACGTCATTTTCTGTGTCAAATAGATGTCAGGTAGAGGTAGAGGTAGAGGTAGACGCGGTAGGGGTAGTTCCCCCTCCCCCGGAGCGTCTTCCTCCACACGAACTCACGGTTTGGATGTGAGATACACCGGATGACCGAGGAGGATTTGGGTGTCATTGTCAATGGTGACCTTGGATTGCCGTTTTTGGATCCCGAGGGGAGATGGTAAGTTAATACATATCTTGCTTTAATTTGTTTGTATTTTTATTTATATTTTGATTAACCAAATATATTAACAACTTATTGTTTTCAATATGACGGGTTTACCGACAAATTGCCTATGTCAAGAAAATGGCCAAGACCGCCATAATCGGCGGCTTCAACACTTTTGCCACCACGTGGCATAATGCCGGCCCGGAGAGCGACGGGAAAGGTGGTGGCACGCATTTAGGGTACGTCGTTCATATAAATATAACTATATATAAATATAACTATAATTATAACTATACATATAACATATATATAACTATGTTGCAGGCTCATTTCAGCTTCGAGTTACACCACGAGCGCCCGGTTAGGGAAGCTTTTGAGCGGTATGCTATCAACGGGGTCCGTGATTATATGTATCGGGCTCAAACAAACCCCCGTGCTCGGCTTTGGATGACCCCGGATATTCTCCGTCAGTTCGAGGAGTGGATTGGGAGTCCCGTAAGCAATTATTCAATATTTAATTAATAATACTTGTGTTTTATATATATATATATATATGTATGTACTAACTTGTTTATCTTATGTCGGAATAGGCATTCAAGGAAACATCTGCGAAAAAGAAGATAAACCGAGCTTCTGGATCCGGTGAGGAAGGGAAGATCCCTGGGACACATGCTATGGGCAGACGCGGCGTTATCGATTTCGCTCGGGCCATGGAGGACAATAGAGAAGTGCCCCTATCAGTCGGAGATCTGGTGACTAGTTCGAAGAAGAAGAAGTCGGGCAACTTCGTCTCGAGGAAGTTTGAGAAAATCTTGGTACGTTATGTATTCTAAATATTATATATACATTATATATATATCATGTAATTATTGTTACTAACAATTTTATATCATACTTTACAGGACGTCTTCACCTCGAAGAAGGCGAAAGCCCAGGAGACGCAGCCTGACACCCCTGTCGACGAGTCGCGTCTTTATTACGAAGCCGCCGGTGGTTACGACAAGAAGGGGAGAGTTTTTGGCATGGGGTCACTGCCTCCATGTACTACGACACTCGCTCGCTCGACACTCATCCGCCGAGACATACTCTCCGGGCATACTCACCCGTCTCACCCGGGAAATGGCGCGAGAAAGACAGATTAATGCGAAACACGGGCGAGGTTGGAGGAGCTAGAGAGAGAGAGAAAGCGTCGGGGAAGACGGACTAGCGCGAGATGGAGGAGTGGATTACCCGGCGGTTAGGCGGCATCCCTCCGGAGGGATGCAACCCGGGTACGAGGCAAAGCACGGAGATGACCGATCCGATCACGGACCTGGAGGAAGTGACATGGGTTTAGGTAGTACACCGGGTCTGACTGGGTGACATTGCTTTATACATTTTTATTTATTTTGGCTTATCGTATCCCCTTTGACATATCGTTTTATCCCCTTTGACATATCCCCTTTGACATATCCCCATTGACATATCGTTTTATTTATTTTGGTATCGTATCCCCTTTTATATTGTTGTCGTTGATAGCCGGTAGCAATTGTAATGCTACCGGGGAAAATTATGGCTGTTTTGCGGCGGTGGTTTGGCCGGCTGATGCAAAACAGCCATAATTTTCTGATTAATTTTAACTTTTGCGACGGAAATATTCCGTCGCAGAAGGCGAAGCTTGAACCGTGGACTGTAGCTGAATGTCATCTTCAATAGGTTCTACCTTGACAGTAACGGTGGTTTCCTCAGTGTCGTCAAAAGTGAGCACCCTCTTACACCCTGATGGAGCTGGAGTGGCAGTAATAATGCTCTGTGAGGAAGCTGAAATTTCTTCAATCAACACTTTAGTTGATGGGGTGAAGAATTGAACATTGTCTTCATCGTCCTTTGTGAGATCAACAGTTTCTTCATCTCTTGTGATGGCGTTTGGTTCTTCTTGTTGTGTGACTATCCCAGCCACAGGTAAAACATCTGTGTAAAGATAAATCTTTACAAGTGGATATTTTCTTGTGACTGCACCCCGAATTAGCTTGTCAAAAAACTTAATGTAGCACCCAACATGTTTGTTATCCAAACATGCCTCTAATTCTGGTATCAATGAACGACCCTGAAAAAGATAAAATAAGCTTAAAACCCTTCAGTCAGACGCACTGGCTGTAAACGCATCAAAACAATTTTTTGAATTTGTCCGGGTGAATTCATTGACTGTGAAATCTGTATAAAACCTAGCTAATCAGAACACCTCATTAATATATATATATATAATTATATATATACTGTGAATATATCTAACATCGGATATGCATTAATATCTCTAGAATTCATTTTGTTCTAATAATGGGTAAGAAGGTTCCAAGGCTGTTTTATTTGAAGCCGACTAAATAAAAGTTAGAACGACAATCGTTAAGCACACTACGGGAACAATATACTAAAAGACTTTAATGATCCTGATCAGAAGGACTATGAAAGATTTGGAAATTTAGTACAAAATTACCTCTTCGTCGGGTTCTTTTATATGTGTTGCAGTGTATGGAATAAGGACCTCCACATTAGGTGAATACATTTCTGCATATGCGGTGGTAGATGCATCAGTGATCATAACTCCAATGTGACACCTGTTGTAATGAAGACACATTACATCCCTGTTTATTCTATGAGGGTGGTACGCTATTTGGAAGGATTGCTTACTTTACGCAAATAGGATCTGGTTCCTTGCATGAGCTACAAGGCATTTCTTCTTCATGGACAAGCCTCAAAGCCCTGGAAAAGTTTTTGCAGGCCATGTACCAAAATTTGTCTTGTCCAAGTATCAATTTCAGTTTGCCAGCAATCCAAGCAGTCATGGTCTATAATCAATAACACATTAAACATTTAAGTATCGATAAAAGAATCTTAAACAGTGTACAAGCTTATATTCAAAGGTTAATAGTAAAGAGCAGCTTACAGTTTGCAGTGTCTCCATTGCAGTTGCAATCGGTATCACATCGTCATGCGTTGGTTTCCTTAACAGTATGCTCATATCTCTGTAGCCACTTTTGATACCAAATCCTCAGCATCTTTCTGGTTGGAAATGTACCTGTTTTCCATTTCCCGGTTTGCGTTAGTACAGACACATGTAAAACCATATCTACAATTAATGTTTATTTAGTTTAACGTACAACCATATTTGGGGTATAATGTTAGCAATGAAGCTGTAGGCTCTAAAAGAAAGCTAACAATACGAGAATTTTATTAGCTACCATTCTTTTAAAGCTTGACCTCCGAATGATAGGTTTTTTCATGAATACGCTATTTAGACGCGACGAGAAAGACAAACCCGCAAGAAAGAATCGTTTAGCCACATCTTGAAACTAAACTACAGCCCAAAAAGAAGATATAACATTATACACAACATTATCATTTATAACTCACCTTTAAACATCGTTACTTTTTCATGTTCATACCAACAAACATTACTTTGCATTAGGAAGGTCTTCGGTCAAAATATCTGCATACTCTTTGATTTTTTCTTTCCACAGCCTCATCATCATAAGGATTTTTCTGGTTGTACAAGATTTAGAACAATGAAAAAGACTGGAGCATTTAAATTAAACAAAGAAGCAACTTATAGTTTGACTTACTCATTATCAACCACAACGAAGTCCTCTGCAGTTAAAATATGACCTTATGAATCCCTACCTACTTTTTTCTTAGGGAAAGCTTGAACAATAAATCCCTTAATATCTACAAAAAGAAATGAGATATTGCATCAAATGTCAGCCTGTAAATGCTTCATTCTTATCGAAGAGCGGGGGCGGAGGAGGGGGACAAGGGAGAAGGTTAAAAACTTGCGATGGGAGTCTCCCGATCTACATATCGGAACATTTTCAAGAACCGTCCGAACTAGAAATCATAAGGTATGGACGGTGGTACATCTTCTTCCAAGGGCTGTACCAATGTTGTGTTGTACGAGTCCATGTGAATCCATAATCCCCAATCGATAACCAGGATTTACCGGTTTCACATAAGAGTTTGAAATGTAATAACGCTTGTAGGCATAAGTGATACCTCAAAGTACTCAACATCTCCTCCGTAGCATACCGCCGAAACCGAGTTCCCTATAAATAAATTTATAGATATTTCGTTAGATCTTTATTTCAAATCATAATGTAATCTAAAAAATACGAGTTCATCAGTCGTTAACCAACGGTACATATATTTGGTTTTCAATTATATGCATATCATGTTTCATAAAGCAAGAAAGCATATGTAAATTCTCACATTTACTAAAAGGATATAAAAGTAGAGAACTAAAATTACCATTAATTGTATCTACAAATAAGTAGCCTCTGACTTCTGTTGGATTGGCTATGTACCTGCTAACTCAACTTTTTTTCCTTTCTAAAACTTGAATGAGCACCTTCCAATTTTGCCTTCTTGGCACCACAACACTAATGTTACGGATCCGCTCTCTCTCGCTATTATATTTGAAGAATGTTCCACATTTTACAGCCAATAAATTAAATCTCAAGTATGAAAGAGGAGAACAAGTATTTATTGGGAAACAAAGGTAATTATTATATAGGTTAATTTCGAGAGAAACCATAAGTAAGCGTCTCCCAAAAAGAAAAGAAACAAGTATAATAAGGTCAATCTAATAACACTTCTTTATAAACAACATTTCTTGCGTTGTTCCCCCATTCGTTTCAAAAGACGAAGAGCCAAGCAATACTCGCACAAATTGAAGCCGTCTTTGCTCGATACAAAGCTACATATAACTGACCATGTGAAAAAACATGTTCTTTTAAATACACCCCGACAAAATCCAATGTTTGTTCTTAAGATTTATTAATGGTTATTGCGAAATACAATCTAACTGGAAACTGAATTCTCCTATAGGGGACTGGATATTATTCTTCGTTAGGAGGTTCCAAAGGAATTTTGTGTAAAAAAACTTGTTTACCCTTGTAGTCACCGGTTGCTATTTCAGCTCTAACAATATTTCTAGTAAATTCTTTACATAGCAGCCTTGTTCCATTACATAGGCCTTCAGTAGGGTCTAAGTTCCTTAGTAAAATTATTGGGGAGTCTATTTTCAATTTTAATTTATGTGGAGTCAAACCATTAAGTGTTAGACAATTCAAAATAGCTTCATACACAGTTTGATCTGATGCATTTAAAGCTTCATTATAGCTTAAATATTCCATCTCATCTCTTGGGAATTTTTTTTATCAATATGTCATTGATTTCATCTACAATTGGTTTTTCATTGTAAGTATAGCTCGTTAATAGAAAAATGTTCATCAACACAAGGCAAGAAATGTTAGGGAAAACTACACTTATTAGGTCATCTATTCCATTGCTACCTTCTTTTGTATCTATCAAAATTTCTGAAGGCAATGTTATACTGTCAGAATCTCAAGTCAGGTGAGCACCATTACCTATTTCTAAAAGAAAAGATGTAAACTTTGGATCTAACCTCGCTCTCATGTTCTCAGTAAGCCTGGAAACAATAAGTCTGGGCCAAAGATATGATTTAATAAGCGATGCATTTATTGTCTGTATTTTAATTCCTCGCGTAACAATCGGCAAGGTCCGACGGAAGTCACCGCCTAAAACAACAACATTTCCTCCAAAGACCTCATCCGAATCCATGAGGTCTCGTAAAAGGTCATCCAATGCTTCAATTCCTTTTTTTGACATTGGAGCTTCATCCCATATGATTAACCTATATTCTTTTATCAATGTTCTTATCGAGATTTGTTTACTAACCCTACATGTTGCATTAGCACCCAAATCTATTGGAATCTTAAATCTTGAATTTGTTGTTCGACCACCTGGAAACAGTGAAGCCGCTATACCAGAGGTTGATGTGGCTAAAGCAATCAAACCTTTTGATCTAACATGAGCCAATAAAGCCCTGTATAGGAATGTTTATCCAGTTCCACCAGGACCGTCAATGATGAAGCAACCTGAAAGATCGCTATTTATCTCAGTAACTATAGCATCGAAGGCCATTTTTTGTTTTTCATTTAAAATGCATTCAGCATGCCACGTTCAGCTTATGAACAGCAATGCCGGGGGATAGTCAGGGCATATCCTCAGTTTTCCATGCAAATACATCTCTAAACTCTTTGAGTATTTGAGTGAGTAATTCTTTGTGCTAGCTTAGGATCTAAGAACCAAATGTTACCGTTAGTTCGGGCTTGTCCTCCCAAAGAATGACATTTTTCACCTTATCTTCTGAGGGCCATGTATTTTCATCCTCTGGGAGTAGTTCCTCTATGAGGACTGCTATGAACATTTTATTATGTTTTGATGATGGCCATACTAGCTGTTATAGCAAGCCTGAAATAAGTTAGAATTCTCTATATAAGTCTTTACTTAGAGTTTGACATGTTGTGTTAGTTGAGTCAGAGAAGTATTGTACTAGTTGGTAGAATGGCGAAGTAAAAACAGATATTCTAGCAGAGTGAAGCTAGCCAAGTACCAGCAGAGAAGCATGAAGACATTATGGTCTGACTTATAACCAAGGAAGTCTGTGATGACCTTGGATAAGTCTAAGTAATGAAATATATTTTCAAATATGGTGTACACTGATCTCACCCATATCAAGGATCGGTGAAGTACAAAAAGTACTCGAAAGAATGAGAGAAAACAACAATGCAGTAAACCGGCAAAGTAAACTGGCTTTCGGCTGAGTAAAGACAGAGCAGTGAAGGAAGAACCAAACAGCCAAGTTAGAAAAATCACTTAACCAATCTGGAAATGATCAAGTAAACTTTACTCTTTCAGATTTCAAATGATAAAGATCAAGCATTGAATGCACAATCAATTGAGGATCAATCAAGGGCGGCTTTTCTGATAAACGTTTGAAAAAAAATCCGATCACTGAAATCAAGGAGAATATAATTAAAGGGGAATCAAGAATTAAATCAAGGATTATTCTCCACATTAAATAGCCAACGGACGGAAATGCAAATCAAGGATTATCAAGGCTATAAATAGAAGGCATTGACAGAAAAGAAAAAAAAATGATTAAGTCTAATAAATTACAAGCAGAAACTCTGTCAAAGTAAAAAGCCTTCCATCTGTAATAAAAGGAAAATATCTAGAGATCAACTCAGGAATCAGAACTTCATTTACAAATCAATCTCTGAGATTGATCAACAAATTTGTGAATCTAATTCATATCAACTGAAGCAATTGAATCAGAGGAATCTGAGAAGGAGTTGCAACCTCTGTGATAGCTGCTGAAAGATTTGTTCTCAAGAGGTAGTGATAGAGACTGAGTCACTAAAGCTTTTGAAGCCAGGGAGTGATAGTCTTGAAGATTGTGAAGCTTGTGTAGTCAAGGACAATCGTACTATTGTATCTGTGAAAACAATAGTGAATTCCTCCAATCATCACAGGAGAAGAGTGGATTAAGGGATTACACCACCCTGAACCACTATAAACTTTTTTGTCTATTTACTTTCAGCAATTTACCTTAGAGCATTTTATTTCCTTGCATACTCTATATTTGTGATTGCATAAATTGCTTTGAAACAACATTTTAAGAAGTGACTTATCCACTGCCCAAAAGCTTTTGAATACAAGAAAAGTTTTTGAATCTCCACTATAGTCATTCACCCATCCTCTGACTATAGTTTTACCCTTCTCTAGGACCAACAATTAGTATCGGAGCAGTGTTCCTAGTATCATAACCTGTTCTGGTCTAATTTCTGGTAACAAGGAGATCACATATTCAAAGTAGTTTTCAAATTTGTGCTTTCTATATGTATCTCTTATTTGTATTTTTGGATTTCTCAAATTTTATGTCAAAGGTACCTATATTCAATGTTAATAATTTTGATGAATGTAAAATAAGATTGTTGTCTCATCTTGCAGCAACTCATGAGGAGATGCTGGATGAAATCAATGATGGCCCAATCGAGATCACAACTGTGTAACCACAGGAGCAGATCAAGGAAAACTAATATACAAACTCAAGAAAGATTGGACCAAGGATGATAGGAGAAGAGCAAATCTCAACTTTGTTGCAAAAGACATGATTTTGTAAACTCTAGACAGTAATATGTTCATGAGGATCAAAGATTGCAAAACAGCAAAGGAGACGTGGGACAAATTGGCACCTGGTCAATGAAGGATCGAAGCGATTAAAGAGAACAAATTATCTCGTTGCAAAACGAGAAATTTGAGAACTTCAAAATGAAGATCGGTGAAACCATTGATCAAATGGACAAATAGATTCTCAAGCATCATTAGTGAACTGCCACAACTCGGACACACATATCCACAGAAAGAAGTGTGCCTGAAGATCTTGAGAGGCTTACTTAAAAGATGAAAGATCATTACATCAGTAATCAGAGGGACAACAAATCTTGCAAAAACTGATACCTTAACTCTAATGTCTCAACTAAAGGCTCATGAATTTGAGTTGAACGATGAAGACAGTGCACCAGCAGAGGCACATAAGGCCAGTGCACTGATTGCACCCCAGCAAAGTAACACAGTGATGCAAATAGCAAAGAGACACAGGAGCTGAAGGAACAGGTAGCTTTACCGGTAAAACGTTTTGACAAAGTTCAACAAGAAGAAGCAATTCAAATGAGGTTCATCATCATACAAGAAGTCTAGCACAAGCAAAGACATGAAGAAAAAAGATGATGAATTCGGATGCTTCAACCGCAAGAAGAAAGGTCATTTCAAGGTGATTGCCCCTAAAGAAAAAGACAAAGACGAGGATAAAAAGAAATACAAGACAATTGAAAAGAGAAAAAGCAAGAAGGCACTCAAAACTGAAACTAGCAGTGAAAAGAATGAAGAATCATCTGAAAATGATTCTGGTGATGATGATGAAGCTGATAGCTCAGACAATGAAAAAGCAACCTATGCCTTATGGCTAAAGAATCTAATGAAACTGAGGTAACATCCAGCTCACACTCATCATCTAGTGCATCCACATCTGGCACTGCACAATCTTCTGTTCTCCCACTAGATTTTGCAAACCTAATCCAAAATCTCATGAGCAAATTTGAAGAAATTGAGATGAATCATGAAATTCTGGAACAAGAATGTGAGAATCTAAGAAAGGAAAATAAAAGATTAAAGAAATAACTGGACAAAGTAAAAGCTGAACAAACTAGTAAGGAGATCCACTCAACTAATCAACTGATCCACTCAACTGATCCACTCATCTCCCTAGCAGTTAAGATCACCACTGCACCACTTAGTGCACCAGCTTACAAACCCCCAAAAAGGTTTGGATCCAGATCTGGTCTTGGCTACAACAGTCAGGATGACAATAGCAACAATGGACAACCCAAATCTGAATCTAGGACCAAGAATGGACCAAAATTCAGAAAAGGACAGGTCATAGTTTCTACCACTCATCCTGCACCGGTGAAGTCAAAACCTTGTGTAGTGAAATAGCAGAGTAGATCATCAATCCAGCCAAATAAAGGCAAAGGAGTTCAGAAAGGTAAGGGAAGAATTTACCCTTCTGAGGATGATTGGAATATTACACCCCCAAAATATAAGAAGAAACCATTTCATAACATGCAACTTGTGTTCAAGAAAAGCCAGCCAAGGCACATTCCTGAACACAAGAAGCAGCATGGAAATAAGTTTACTTTTACATATTAGAGAGTGAAAAAGGATGCAAATCCACCAAAAAGTAGAGAAAAGTATCAGAATACCTCTAGTAGAAACATTAGAAGTTATTCTGCCATGCCTTATACATATGAAGTTGATGACTTCAATTATCTAAAAAGAAGATCCTTTGGATACACATTAAGAGTAGGAGGCATGACTGCTAACAGGTACGGACCCAAACAGTGTTGGGTACCTAAACAAAATTAATTTGTTTTGTAGGATGTTTGGTACATAGACAGTGGATGTTCCAGACATAGTATCTTCATGCTTGAAGAAGTCTCCTGGATCAAAGAATTATGTGCAAGGAAGAAGGCTTCAGTTTTTGGTTAATAAGGATAAGAAAGTTAAGAGGGATAGTGGTTTGTTCTGTTTAGGTTGTGCATTTAGTTGGCATCCAAGTGTTGTGTACCTGTGTATCTCTAAAGCTTTTTATGTAAATATAAACCATGTTGATGTTTTATAATGGTATGCATTTTTGCAGCCGGTCATCCGATGGGAGGGGTGGGGTGGGGGGGTAAGAGTGGGGTGGTGGGTGAATGGGGTTGGGGGTTAAGGTTAGTGTGGGTGCGGGTGTGAGTGTGGGCAGGGAGAAGCGGGGTGGGGTGGGGCCTAGGGGCTGGTGTTTTCTGCTGTTTTTTTCTTCTAAAAAAACATTTGTTTTTGTGGCACAATAATAAAAGCGTTGCTAAAAACTATTTATTTTTTTATTTTCGATTTTTATAATTATTTTCTTTTGCCTCAGTGTGGTAGCATGGCAATAGATTTTATTTTTTTTTGCCGCGGTGTGGTATTATGGCAATAGTATTTACCTTTTGCCACGCTTTGGCAAAAGGCGTGCAAGAACTTTTTGCCACATAGTTGCTTGTCACGAATGATACAAAAACATTAGGTGTGACAATTGGTCTAAAGTGTCATTTTTCAAAGTTTTTGTGACACTTTACACGGCAAAAGCTGGTTTTTTTTGTAGTGTTGCCCAAAGCCCAAACAAGTATAAAAGTTGAATGGGCTTTAAACCTTGGATGAACAAGTATTTCTCAATGTCTATAGGTATATATTATGACTACATATTTAATGATAAACTAGTTGATCCAAATTTACATTGTTCGTATGATAACATATCGAGTATTTAAGTATCCTGTATATTCAAGTATAGACTACCCTGTAAATATTACTCCAAATTCACATGTGACACTTGATTACATGTAGTTAAAACCCTCTGATTAACTTTCTCTGATGATTTGTTAATCTGAGCAAGGAGGAATTGGTAGACTGGGATTCGAACCAGAACTAGGTGCCGCAGAAACTGGGGTAGGCGCTGCAGAGCTAGAATGAGCAATGTTGATGCCTGAGCTTAGCAACTCAAACATGGCACGGCGTGGACTTGATTGTAGATCCATGCACAAGTTGGGAAGCCTCACCCCTGCAAAATAATAATTAAAAAATTGTTAATTTAAAAAAAGAACGAATTAATCCATGTTCAAACAAATCGGAAAAGAAAAAGACAGACCTTCAGCTAGAGCCAGATTGGTGTGAAGATCAACGATGTTGGGGCAATTTTCCGAACACTCTCGAGAGCAGATTTTGGAGGTGAAGCGTGGCTCGAGGAGGGTGTCTGATGAGATGCCGACTGTTTTCCGGCTAAGCCCACAAGACTTGATCCATTCATCGGTTTCAATGTATTCCCTAATATTAGTATTACTGACCAACACATCAGATGTCTGACACTAGAACTCAGTGTAACCACCATATTTAGTTTCCAACACGCACCACTTTCCGGCCGATGAGATTGCATATATATGAGCATATTTTGGATGGCAATTCCTCACACACCAGTTCACCTGTAATAACCATTGGTACTAATTAACATTCTTAATTAGCTAGAATGATCAGAGAACAAACCAATTGGTTGAATCTGCATATTCACCATTGAATAAAATAAAATAAAAAGGAGAGAATAGTGTAAACGCAAAATTGCAAATGGCAAGAAGTTATTGCCATGTAAGCAATTTTAATTTGGTCGGATTTCTTGCCATATCAGTAGTTTCCAGGAGTTAACAGGACAAAAATTGCAAAAAAAAAAATGTCAGACTTATAGGACTAAAGTTGTGATCGGAGTAAAAACAGGACTAAAACTAAAAACGTGCCACCTTACAGGACTAAATTTGTAATTTTTCCTAATTAACGAGATACCTAGAGCTCCATGGAGAAAGAGGGAGAAAGCGAGCAAGAGAACCAATGCCATTTTTAAGCCGATTAATTTGCACTTTGTTGGTTCTCTTGTGGTTTTCATTTGGACAAACATTTCCCTTTTATAGTGAGATAGAGAATCAAATAGAGGAATAGGTTATTTCGAGAGTTCACACCCAGTATATTAAGTATAAAGACGTTTACATATTGTGTTTTAGTGCTAGCTATACATATATAAAAAATAAAATAAAAACAAAGGCATGCAAAAAAAGAGAATGTTGATTTGGCTGATAGCAAATAGGCAAATATGATCTGTATATGCCGGAAAAATGGAATAGTAGAATGTTTGGATAATGCTGATTCCTTAGATTCTGTTCTTTACGAATGGAAACAACTAAAACAGAATTAGAGCCCGCTGGCAGTAGTCTGAAATACCAGAAATGCCCCTACAAACATATCACAACCATAAATAATTTATTTCTCAACACCCCCCTCAAAGTAGATGTGGTGGGTAAAAATTTTAGTTTTCCAATATGCAATCATAAAATAAGGTGACAGGAAGCGCCTGTTGGAAAGGTGTCCTAAACCCAATCGGGTTGGACCGGATCCGACCGAGTCGGGTCATTTACAGTGTATTTAGTTCATTTAATAACTTTATTATGATTAATAAAAGCACTTATGTTATTATATATTGTTTATCTTCATATTATTTGTTGTATATATATAGTAACGTCCCTAGTGTCAAACTGTGATAGAGAAACCATGATAGTGATTATGGTTGATAAGATCTCTAATCACTCTAACAAGTTTGGTACATAAATGTCTCTAGTCTTATGTGTCAAATGGGACATTGATAGTATAACTAGACTAGCACGTATTGGATGTCTTCTATCTTATAGAATGTAGAGATAAATCTCGTCTATCGAAGTGTAGAGACGCTTGAACTGTACGTGGATGTGTATTAGAGAATGCGTACGTTAGACTGACCCACTTACATTAAGTGTCACACTATGTGGCGGTTGTGTAATTATCCTTTAGACCGGAGTCTTCATGGCATCACGGTGTGGATTGTCATGATTTGACACTATTGAGATTTCCCCTAGCCACGGGGCGATCATGCGGTAGTGATTGGGTGTGATACTGAAGCATGCGGAGTATACATGATGGTCTTCATGAATCGCATATCCTATGATTGGGATCGAATATCCGAAATGGCCTTCTTATAAGGAATGTCTAGCTCTCGAGAATCTTTGCAAAGTGGGAGTAAATGTGTTATTCCGAGAGAGCATGATATCCAGATTATAAGATACGATTGTTAATGTATTGACACTCGAGATACGATCGTATAGATATTATTACAGCGATAGGATTGTAAGTTAATTACACGGTAACTGTTTTACATTAAAAGGTAGTAGTCATTGCTTTTGACTCTTCCGATGATTGGGGGTCACGGTGTGTTGCTAGACGCTATCCCGTGATAGTTAGGCATGAAAGACATTTTTGTAATTTGCACTTTGTTTCTACGGCCAACATATTCGGAAGCCTATCGGGTCACACACATATGAACATCAAGTCGGATTAAAATGCGGTTATAGTTGATAACCAAATAAGGAAAGTTTATCTCTACACTATAAAGGTTATAGTGGTAAATTAATATGGTGGTATTTATTTATTATGAATAAATAAAATGCAAGATACTAATTATACATAATTATATTAATTAAAAAATATTCCGGAAGTCAATTTATTGACTATAGGGGCGCCACATTGATGTTTATAAGATACACTTTGATTGTGCACTTTAATTAATAAGATTACCATATATTAATATTGGATATGAATTGATTTTGGAAAAATAGGTTTATCGTAATAAGATAAATATAATCAATATAAGCTATTGGCAATATTTAGATTTTATTTAATGTGAGATATTATAATAAAAGAGATAAATCAATCTAGAAGATTTTCCTTATTTAATTGGGAAAATATTTTCTTCTCCTCCACACCAAAATGGGGCGCCACTTCTACTATAAATAAGAGGTGGTTGTCAAGCTCTTTTGTACATCACAATTGCAAGAGCTCATAGTTCTTGTGTACAATAGAGAGCATCCTGTAGAGAGTTTGAGAGGGAGGAAAAAGGTCGGTCTAGCAGCCGGAGTTTCCAATAGCAATCCAAGGAGGATTCCGGCGAGGAGTTCGTGTGGATTATCGATAAAGGCCGGACGCGTGGACGGCTTGCGCACTGTACTACTCTCCGTTGACGGTCAAAGAGACGATCTTATAGATCATCAAGGTATAACCGTCAAACTACTTAGCGTGTTTATTGCATTAAGCGAAGAACGATCTAGAAAAGGGAAAACAAATTTAAATTCCGTTGCGTTAAATTAGTGATCTCCTAACAGCGCCTTGGTAAACATATCTGCAATTTGAGGTTTATAGGGGATGTAACTGGCATTCAGCTCCTTCTTGATGATCTTGTCTCTAATAAAATGAACATCCACCTCTATGTGATTGGTCCTAGCATGGTAAAGTGGATTTTGGGCAAGAGATGCAGCACTTAAGCTGTCACATAGGACAATTGGAGTACCGGAAGGTCTGATCCTCATTTCTTTCAGTAGATGAGTGATGCAAGTCAGTTCAGCAGACAAATTGGCTAGGGATTTGTATTCACATTCTATGTTGGACCTTGAAATGACAACGAATTTCTTAGAGCACCATAATACTAAGGAGGTCCCAAGAAACACGTACACAATAGCCTTTGACAGATTTCCAACTTAATGGAAAGAATGCCCAGTCAATATCAGAAAACCCCTGCAAAATTCATGATCCATCAGCTGCAATAAAGAGGCAATAATGCAGTGTTCGTTTCACATATTTCAGGATCTTCTTCAAGGCTATCCAATGCTCAACAGAAGGTGTTTGCGTAACTTGACTCAGATAGTTCCACATGTAGGTGAGATCAGGTCAAGTAAAAGACAGGAATTGAAGACCCCCAATGGCACTTCTGTATAGAAGAGGATTGCTCAAAGGTTCACCTTGATTAGTGCCTAAGTGATGACCAAATGTCATAGGAGTCTGACATGGCTTTATGTTTTCCATATTCGGCCTTTTTAATTACTAACCTGCATAATGTTCATGTGATATGGTTAGACTTGAAGAGTCTTCGTATGCCTACATGCCCAGGAAATGAGAAATAGGACCCCGGATCCTTCAGAGCAAACTCGGAGTTCAGCATGTTCACAAACTGTTGAATTACATTGTCTGAACTACCTGTCACCGGTATATATGTCATCCACATATATGAGAGCATAAAATATTAGAGTTTTAGTTTGAAGAATAAAAGGTGAGGTGTCTGCCCTTGACTAAGTGTATCCCAATCAATCATGTGAGTTCTAAGAGCCCCAAACCAGGCTCTTGGAGCTTGTTTGAGGCCATACAGGGGTCTATTAAGTCTGCAAACAAAATGAGTTTTGGTTGAGTGCACAAACCCTTCAGGTTGAGGCATAAAAATGGCCTCATTTTTGGGCCATTCAAGAAGCCATTTTTTATATCAACTTGCCTGATAGACCACTTAAAAGTAACAACCAAAGAAAGAACCACCCTATAGTAGAAGATTTGGCCATTGGGCTAAAAGTGTCAGTATAATCCACTCCAAAAGTCTGGTGAAATCCCTCTGCAACAAGCATGGCCTTGTGTTTCGGAATAGTACCATATGGTTTCAATTTCAGCTTTAAAACCCACTTATTGCGACAGGATTATGTCCTAGCATAGGTGGCATCCCATGTGTGATTCTGTTGCAAAGCTTGAAATTCTTCTACCATAGCTTGTTTCCACTCTGGACTCTCCAAGGCTTTAGATACTCATACTGGTTCAGAAAGGTGAGTTGGAATATTATACTTAGTAATAGATGAATGATAGTCCTTGGTTTTGAAGATACCATGTTTGGAATTGGTTTGCATAGGAAGGCCTACAAGCTTTGGTGGTTCAACAATGTGGAGTTCAACATCAGGTGACAGGCTCTTAGGTGAATCTGGTGGAGTATATATTAGAAGGGAGTTAACATGTGATGTGCTAGGTGAAGGACTGGACACTACTAGATCATTACTAGTGGCCAGAGGAGTTTGAGTCCGGGGACCTTTAGAATCATGAATCTGAGGGACACTAAAACTAAGTTCAGTGTCAACAATAGACAAGTGAAAGGTGTTGGTCGGGCTAGGATCAAGAGTGACGGTTCTAAGAGGACCCTGAGAAAAACATTCTTTAAAGGAAAACTTAGATTCATTGAAGACTACATCTCTGCTAATATATATTCTTCCAGTCTTGTCCAAGCATTTGTACCCTTTGTCTTGGGCACTTAGACCTAGATTAACACACATAATAGAATGATAGCTGAATTTGTCACTATTAAAGGGTCTGAGATTAGGATCACAAGCACACCCAAAGACATTGTACTTAAAATAATCAGGCCTAACTTGGAACAAAACTTGTGAATGAGCTAGATTGTTAAGGACAAGAATGGAAAGATCATTTATAATATGAACTACCTCTTGAAAGCTATCCCACCAGAATTTGAGAGGCATTGATGGCTGTGCAGGAAGGGAGAGGCCCATCTCCACATTGTGCCTATGTTTTTTCTCAGCTCTACCATGTTGACCATGATCATGAGGACAAGGATGTCTGAAGGCTATCCTATTTTGTTTCATATATGACTCAAAGACTCTATAATCACTACCCCAGTCAGATTGGACACATTTAACAATGGTATTAAACTTATTTACAACAAGTTTTCTAAAGGAAACAAAATCTGAAAAGGCTTCAGATTTGTGTTTCAAGGGATATATCCATGTACTTTAGAGTGGTCATCTATGAAACGAACATAATACTGGTATCCAGTATTAGTTGGAACTGGAGCAAGGCCCTATAAGTCAGTATAGACCATATAAGAGAAGATTTAGTATAAGGCAAAATATGCATTTTCCCAAATCGGCAAGGTTCATAGAAATTAGGTTTTTTTATTAAAAGGGAAATTACAAGAACTCAAAATAGATTTCAACACTTGTCTAGAAGGATGACCAAGTCTTTTGTGCCAGACATTCAGGTCTTTTTCTAGACTAGTGGAACAAACAAAAACATTACATTTATTATCACTGGACCTTCTTGGAGTGAATGGAGGTCAAATGGCTGGAATTCTTCATAAAATAAATCTAGTATAGGACATGTTGAAGAATTCATATATACCTGGAACAGTGTCCTTGTTCCCTTGTCCTTAACATAACAACATTTATTATCAAACTCAACAACAACAGGGTAATCATTAGTCAACAGGAAACACTGACAATATTTTTATCATATAGTGGGAACATGTAATGATTTCTTTGAGTGGAGTTGTGTGTGGGAAGAACACAAAAACCAGTATGAGAGATACAAGAAGCCCACCATTCCTAACAACCAGAGTATCTGATATTGAATAGTCTGCTGTCAGGTGCAAGTTGTTGATATTTGTGGTGACATGATTGGTGGCTCCACTATCCATGTACCAAGCTGGATTCATAGTAGTCCAAGCACTAGCAATGAGAGCTGAACCCTGCTTAAATCCATTGCCAGTGTTTGGAACAAATCTTGATCAAACTTGTGCTACCAAGCTGTTACTATATGACCAATTTTTCCATAAAGTTGGCCCACCGGTCTGTTGGAGGAGTTGGCATCAGGATTCCTTCATCCCCCCTCTATTGTTTCTGCAACCTCTGCTCCTGTTACTGGTAACTTGAGTATTGAATTGTCTAGGCCCAAGATTTGGCAAGGGGTTTGTATTGCTGACAAACTGTGTAGGAGGACCCTCATGTAAGTCTCCAGTTGTATCATGATTGAACTAAGCAAGAAGTCTCTCTTGGGTGAGCAGTTCAGACTGAACTTCTTGCCATGACTTTAAGCCTACCATAGCTATCAGTTTCACAACAACAACCTCATACTCTTTTTCCTGGACTCCTAAGGTAGCAAGAATCAACTTTAACTTAGAGATTGGGTAACCAGCTGCAGTTAATTGTCAGCATATGACTTCATCTAAGTTAAGTAATCTGCCATGGACTGAGACCCTTTAGTGGCTCTAGTTAAGGCACTCTTGTACTCTAGCATTCTTGCTTCAGCATGACTATTGAATAGGGTTTCTAGAATGTTCCAAATTTCCCTAGCAGAGTTACATCCTACACTACCAACAATGCATGCTTAGTCATTGAGCTCAACAACCATCCCATCAGTAGTTGACGAATAATGCCTCATTCCTCAATTGTATATGGTCTGATGGGGAGATGCAGTAACAAAGTGAGGAAATGAAATCAATCTACCCTGTAAATCCTCTCTAAGAACACGACTCTCAAGTCCGTGTCCTCAAATAATGGGAAGAACGCTGCTCTTCCAAAGGAGATAATTGGATTTATCAAGCTTAAAATTGCAGGTTTGATTCAAACTGCTCGTGAAGGGAAAATTGGACAGAGCAGTGTGTCCCGGATTTTAACAATACAAAACAACAAGTAATAAACCGGTTAACCTCAAGTGCAAGGATCGTAGTATGGAGGCTAATGCCGGGTCGATCTTACGGGGAACTAGACTGTTGTGAACCCTAGCTTTTGTTTTTAACTAATTATTGTCACGAAAACTAACCTAAACAAATATTGCATAAAAGTAACTAGACAGAGGAGATTAATCCAATTCTAGGAAAGATTGGAAGCAATAAAAACTAACTAAGTCGCAGAAAAATAAAATAATCTAAACTAAGCTAAGCAATTCGAGTCAAGTGATTTAAATCAAATTTTAACGAACGAACGAGCAATTGTTCCACCTATCCTATCAACGTTTGATACTAATTCGTATTATTTCGTGATCTCTACTCAAGTTGTGATTCACCTATCTAAGGCATGAACACCTACTTTCGTAGACAAGTTCGTTTTCTAATCTTCGATCTTTCGATTAAAGATTAAGTCTTTCTAACCTAGGCGTGAAATCTTTCAATTTCTAATCTAGAGATTCAATCTAATAACTTTCGTTGTGATTAGATTAAAGGTCTAAACTTTTATCATGGTGTTCTAAGGTTAACATGACTTTCATCAAGCAAACAATAAACAAAGGCACGGATCTTTCGATATAGCATGCAATCAACATATAAAAACATGATAAAGGTAACAACTTTAATAGACACTCACAAAATAATCACGAACTCGAGATCAAACCGTTGAAACGGACGGCTTCACAACGCTCGTTCAAGGAGGATTTAGCCTCCTAGCATCCTTTGCACATCGAATTGTTGAATAAAAAGTACATGAAATTATCTAATCTAATCTAGAAGTTTAAGTGCATAAAACTAGAGAAAAACTGAAGGAAAAACGCAGCCAAGCTGCCCCTAGGGTTTAGGGTTCGAGAATTGTATGATTAGGGTTTGGGAAATCGCGCCTATTTATAGATTTTTAGGTCGGTTTCGCTGAGTCGGTGCCGTGGACGCCCGTCCACTATCTTGGACGCTCGTCCAGCCTCTATGAACGGAGAATGAACGCTCGTTCGAACGCGTCCGAACTCTCGAATGTAAAATACGATTCGGACGCCGAGTTCACTTTTATGGACGCCCGTCCACTACCTTGCTCTAGTATTTTGCTCATAACTTCACTTCTAGGGCTCCAAATGAGGTGATTAAACATGCGTTGGAAAGCTATTTCAATCCTCTACAACTTTCATCAAGACAACTTTCCCTGAAAGTGCCTACAAGTGTGGACAAAATCCCCATGAAGTGCCTGGTTCCGGTTTCTTCAATGATTCTTCACTTAAACATCTCTCAACTCTTCCATCTTCATGTGATCATCGTTTAAGCTCCTTACTCATCATGAAAACGTACCTAACAACTTGATAGAAACATGCAAAATGTAACATCATACGAATAAACATAAAACACCGATAAAATCACGTAAATATCTCGATTTTGCATTTAAACACATTTAAAACTCGTTTGCTCAATAAATCTAATAAGCACTTACTTTTCTATGCAATTTATCAGATTATGGGAGAAATCGTTACGAAATATAACGGTATAAATCACATAAAATCACCCTTAACAACTCCCCCACACTTAAACCTTGCTCGTCCCGAGCAAAACAAAACAAAATCAAGGCTCGGAAAGAATATAGACACCTCAACACATACACCACATAGTCAATAAAGTAGAAGCTCACCATCGTGTGTGTGCATAGCCATAGAAAACTTCCACTAAATCCAAACTTGAAAAACTCAAAGCAAAACTAGCTAATACCCCATCGTAGACTAGTAATAAGTGACACTCATAAGGTGTACCCTACAAACGTGACATATCCCGAGAAGAATGATCGAATATATCTAGGGCCTTTCGAAATATGTTAAGGGTGAAAATCTATGTTTTATTATGATATATTTTACGGTATTTTCCCTTTTAATTGGATTGATTGCATAATAAATGGCCCTCATATGGAAATCGAGCATACTAGGTTTTTAAGGACTTATTCGCAATATCGAATAAATTATGTGTTTTCATCATGAATTATAATTAATTGGACTTTATTACAGTCTGCGATGTTTACCATGTGTTACAGGTATGATTATTGTGCTCAAATGATGATCAAAGGAGATAAATTTCGAGCTACAAAGGTTTAAGGAAGAGATAATGATCGAGTGGAGAGAAGGAAAGAGATAAAGATGCAAAAATCGCATTCAAGTCATTATGAACGTTCGTCCATGCAGCGTCCATATCGAACGAACGTCTGAAATACCGAACGGGCGTCCATGGAAACAATCTTGATACAGAGAGTCTGAACGGAGTTTGAACGAGCGGCTGAGGGGAGTTCAGAAATATCGAACGAGCGTCCACTCCATCAAACGAGCGTCCGGAATGCCGACTTAGTGAAACCGCCTCAAATCCCTATAAATACTTGCCTATTTTCACACATTGAGACACGAGTTTTTACAATCTTAAAACCCTAAACCCTAGGGGCGGCTTTGGCTGCGATTTTACACTTTTTATTTCAGCTTTATGCAACTTTAAATTCAATCAAAGTAGGCTAGTTTTATGCTGTTTTTATACATTGCTGAGTTGCTGAGGATGTTCAGAGGCTAGAACCTCCATCAAACGAGAGTTGTGAAGCCATCAACGTGAATTGATCTGTTTATCTCGATTATTACTGTGAGTATTTATGTATGGTTGTTTCTTATTCATGCTTTACTCATGTTTTTAGTGCACTATATCGGAAGATTGCATGTTTTTGATTGTATTTATGCTTGACGGGAGTCATGTTAAACCTGTAGATCACCATGAATAGGAATAGTCTTTGAATCTATAGTAACGGAAGTTAATAGGTTCGATCACTAGGTTAAACATAAAAGTTGACATCTTTGGTCTTTTAAACGCGTTAATCTAGCATTGGAAGATACTAGGTTAATAGATGAAATACCTAAGGAATTAGGATTTCATGTTTAGAGAAGGTGAATCACAACTTCAAGCAAATACCACGTAAAATCGAGATAGGAGATCAATGCATGTTGATAGGTGGATCAATCCTCGTTTGTCTTTTATAAACTTGATTTACAATCCTCATAGCTTAGTTTAGATTAGTTAATCTATTTTCCCGCACTTTTAGTTTATTTTATCGCTTTCAAATCTCTCCTAGCATTGGATTAATCTCCTCTCGTCTAGTTATTTTCTCGCATATTTGTTTAGATAGTCATTCGTTAGGTTGGTAATCGTGACAAGTAATTAGCTAAAAACAAAAGCTGTGGTTAACATTCGTCTAGTTCCCCGTAAGATCGACCCGGCATAGCCTCCGTACTACGATCCTTGCACTTGAGGTTAACCGGTTTTATTACTTGTTTATTTTGTATTAATAAAATCCGTGACAAGTTTTTGGCGCCGTTGCCGGGGAACCGGACGGTTTGCCTAGTTTTGTTTTTGTGTGTTTTTGTTTTTCTCGTTTTTGTTCAGCTTTTTCTTTCTATTCTCTCGCATTTTAATCCTTGTTTTTAGGTCGATTTCTGGGGGTTTAACCTTTAAGTAGTTAGGAATTTAGTGTTTTGGAATAGGGTTAAAGTTTTTGTTTTGTGATTAGTTCTTTTTCCCCTGTTTTTCCTGCTCTGTTTTCTTTACTTCTGTCTCTGTTCTGGAAATCGTTTCTGTTCCTGGGAAATTTTGCATATGAACGAGCGTCCATACCTATGAACGACCGTCCACTGTAAAATTTCAGTCCTGTATCAATTCTTGACCTACAGACGAGCGTTCATACATTTGGACGCCCGTCCAAAAATTTCGAAAATCGACGAGCGTTCATACGTTGAACGCCCGTCCGTTCGAAACCGTGCGTACGCTCGTCCATATTGTTGGACGCCCGTCCGTCCGCTTCTCCTTCTCTTTCTTTCTTTTTCCCTAGGTTTTGATAATAGTTCTAGATTTCAAACCTTTTAGATAGATTCTTAGGTTCCCTTTTCGTAGTTTAAGTTTTTAATTTCGTAGTTTACGGTGTTTTGTTCAATAGAGTTGGGTTTCGGTTTATGCAAACTCGAAGTCGAAAGGGCCATTACTCTTTACACCGACCTCGAGCGGACCATAGTCGACCTAATAGGCGGAAACTTCGTTTCACCGATCCTTCGGACGAAGGAAGCTCACCAACCAAGAAATTGAACAAAAGTTGATAGAAGAAATCGAAGAAATAGTAATAATGGCAAAGCAGAGGATCGACGGACGTTGGCGACTACGCCATGCCCGGTGCCACCGTCAACCCGGCTATAGTCTTGCCCGCCATTACCGCTCAAACCTTCGAGCTCAAGCCGTGGCTTATCCAGATGATGCAAAGATGCATCAATTTTTTACGGCTACCAATCGTAGAAAATCCGCATACCCACTTACACACGTTCTTAGAGATATGCGGTACTACCCGCATCCAAGGTGTAAGTGAGGATGCTATCAAGCTCAAACTTTTTCCTTTTTCCTTAAAAGGGGAGGCGAAGGAATGGTATCACTCTCTTCCTCCCGAATCCATCACTACATGGGCCGGACTCGAGAAGGAGTTTTTGAGTCAATATTTTCCACCTTCTAAGACGGCCCATTGCTTAAATGAAATTTTCACATTTTCTCGAAGGAAAATGAATCGTTTTTCGAGGCCCGGAAAAGGTATAAATCTCTTCTTAGAAGGTGCCCCCATCATGGCTTGCCTTTGGAGAGGTTAGTCATTACTTTCTTTAGCGGATTGACCGAGCTCACCAAGGGCATGGTCAATAGTTCATCTGGAGGGACGTTTTTGAGGAAGACTCCAGACGAAGGATGGGCATTGTTCGAAGACATTGCCAAATATAACTATGCTCCATCCTATCAGGCAATTCAAGCTCCTCCTCCTCCTAAGGTGGAGGAAGTAAATGTTCAAAGTCTGATTGCCATGCTGCAGAGGCAGATGGCCAATCCTCAAACTCCGAATCCTATGAATCAAACTCCTTCGTTTCCGCAGAACCCTCAGGTTCTGTATTGCGAATCTTGCTGTCAGACTGGTCACGTAAATGGCCAATGTCAATTAAACCCCCAATTCTTCATACCAAGTCAATACTGTCCATGCTGATGGACAGTACACTCAGGTCCAATGCCAAAACTGCGATAATATGGGGCATACTTCCGCATTCTCGTCCTATGAATGGGCGTAATCGAAGTAAATGCGTTCTATGGCCGTAACACCCAAAGATTTAATCAACCATCCGGCCGTAATCAATTCCGTAACCAAGGGTTCAATCAAGCTTCCAATTTCAATCCGAATTCGAGTTTTAATTCAAATTCAAGTTTCAATAAGAACCCTGGTTCCGCTCAAAACCAAAACTCTAATTTTTCCAGTCAAACACAAAGGTTCAATCAGAATTGGCCTTCTAATTCCAATTCCAATTTTCAAAATCGGCCCGGCCAGCCATACTCTTCAAACTTCCAGCACTCTCAAAGTCCCTCGAATTCAAATGATCTTAAGGCTGAATGGAACTCATTCAAAGAAGAGCAAAACAAGAATATTCAGCTCCTAATGAGTACCAATAAGAATCTTGAGAGACAGATCGGGCAGCTGGCTGAGCAATTAGCATCAAGACCCCCTGGGCATCTGCCCAGTTTTACCGAGAAAAATCCTAAGGGTGGTCATGTTGCTCAGGCCGATTTGAGCAACAGCCAATGTACTGACCTCGTACCAACAACGCATTATGGACAAGAGGAGGCCAGTACAATGAGTTTAAGAAGTGGTACACAGCTGAGTGGTCCCCCTGGCTTCCAGGGAAACCACTAGCCCCTCCTGCCATTGATAAGGCAAGAGAGGGGAAGTTGAGCACCCATCATCCCCTTGGCCGCAAGCAAGTACTGTGTGGCCGATCCCCCCGAGGTGAAAAGGTTGCAAATCCTCGGTGGCCGTTCCCCCGAGGACCGCACAAAGTGGAAATCCTCAAGTGGCCGACCCTCGAGGACCGAAAAAGGGAAAGAAAGTCGTGGCCGATCCCCCGACTACGAAAGCTTCGAAAAGACGGTTCGGTGGAAGGATTTGGAAGACAAAGCTATCGCCGCATCCTCAAAGAGAGTCTTTTCCGAGAGTGATCTCGAAGAAGCTTCCGTTTCCACCGAGGAAGAGCAACATTCCATTGGTTGAAGACAAAAAGTACGAGAAGGTGCTAAACCTTCGAAAAATACTCGTGTAAATCCGCCATTATCCGAGGTCTTGGTCGAGATGCCTAAGTATACAAAATTCATCAAGGATGTTGTATCTTCCAAGAAGAAGTTAGCAGGAATGGACCAAGCGGTTGGTAAGGAATGTTCTCTCGGTCAATAATGAAAGCTTACCAATCAAGAGAAGCGACCCAGTGGAAATTTGTGCTCACATTGCGTATGGGAGGCCTAGTCTTCCCAAATTCCTTATGTGACTCGGGCGCATCTATCGCCTTGATGCCATTGTCCGTGTGCAAGCAACCGGGTTTACAAAGTCTTCTAGAACCCACGACCATGAACTTGCAGCTCGCCGATCGATCTTCTAAGAAAGCCTCGTGGATCTTAAAGGACGTATTAGTTCAAATAGATAGGTTTACCTTTCCCGCTTGATCGGTACGTCTTAGATATTGAGAAAAGTGAAAATGTCCCGTTAATTCTTGGAAGGCCTTTTCTATCTACAGCTAGAGCCCTCATCGATTGTGATGGTGGGCATGTGACCATTCGGGTTGGTGACCAGGAGGTGAGCTATAGTGTATCAAAATCTATCAATGTACCTTCTGGAGCTCCAACCGGCTTTTCCGTTGAGGAGACTTCTGATGATTTCGACGACTTCATGGATAAGCAAGTCATGGCTGTAGAATCAGAATATGAGCGACTAATTGATAAGCTGAATAGTCATGGTGTGGTCAATCTAGACCAATTAGCACCGATTTCGAGGATGAGCTAAGAGAAGAAGCTTTGGCAAGTAGGCCACCGAGTAAGCTCAAGAATGTTGAGTTGAAGAGTGGCGATCTTAAATCAAGTCTAGAGGATCCTCCCATAGATTTGGTACCGAAGCCGTTACCTAAACATCTTAAGTATGTGTTTTTAAGAGAGGGTGACAAGCTTCCCTTGATCATCTCTCGCCAAGCTATCTCGTATGTAAGAGCTAAAACTCGTTAAACGTCTTGCGCAAAAATGAAAAAGCCTTTGGATGGCAGGTGGGAGATATCCGTGGGATATCTCCCGACATCCGTATGCATAAGATCAAGACTGAGGAGGGCGCAAAACGAGTTAGACAGCCTCAGAGAAGACTCAACCCTCACATGCAAGAGGTAGTCAAGAAGGAAATTATCAAGCTTCTAGATATGGGTATCATATACGCCATTGCAGACAGTGAGTGGGTATCCCCAACTCAAGTGGTTCCCAAAAAGGGTGGAATTACGATTGAGAAAAATGAGAAGGGAGAGGAGATAGCATTGAGGCTCGTTATGTGCTATCGGGTCCGTATTGACTATAGAAAACTCAATGAGGTCACACCGAAAGATCATTTTCCCCTTCCATTCATTGACCGATGCTTGAGCGTCCGGCGGGGCACGCATTCTATCGCTTCCCGGATGGATATTCGGGATATTTCCGTATACCCATCGATCCCGTTGACCAAGAGAAAACCACTTTCACTTGCCCCTATGGTACATTCGCCTACAGGCGGATGCCATTTGGTCTCTCGTAATGCCCCTGCCCACCTTTCAAAGGTGTATGATGGCCATCTTTGACGGGCTAGTTGAAAAGTGCATGGAGATTTTTATGGATGATTTCTCGGTCTTTGGTCAATCCTTCGATGATTGCCTCGATAATCTTGATCATGTGTTGTCTCGATGTGTGGAAAAGGACTTAGTGCTTAATTGGGAAAAATGCCATTTCATGGTAGATGAAGGCATAGTCCTCGGCCACAAAGTGTCAGCCAAAGGTATAGAAGTAGACAGAGCCAAGGTTGAAGCTATTGAGAAGATGAGCTATCCCAAGAATGTTCGGGAGATCCGAGGTTTCCTCGGGCATGTCGGCTTCTATAGGAGGTTCATCCAGGACTTTTCAAAGATTGCCAAGCCCCTGTCTACTTTACTCAAAGAAGACGTTACCTTTGATTTTGATGAGAATTGCAAGCGCGCGTTTGAAGAGCTTAAAAGTAGGCTGATCTCTGCTCCAATTCTTATATCGCCAGACTGGAACTTGCCCTTTGAGCTTATGTGCGATGCATCCAACTATGCTGTTGGTGCAGTCTTAGGACAGCGCATCGAAGGAAAGTTCCAGCCTATCTACTACGCCAGCCACACGTTGAATCCATCGCAAGTTAACTATACGACTACCGAAAAGGAATTATTGGCCGTAGTGTTTGCTATGGACAAGTTCCGAAGTTACTTGTTAGGTGCTCAAGTGATCGTGTGGACTGATCACGCTGCCTTGCGTTATCTCATGACCAAAAAGGAAGCTAAACCGCGCTTACTGCGTTGGATACTGACCCTCCAAGAATTTGACGTTCAAATCAAAGATAAGAAGGGCGTTGAGAACGTAGTGGCGGATCATGTCTCTAGGATGATAAGTGAGGAAAAGGGTGATCCCGAAGATATAGATCTTTACTTTCCTCCGGAAAACATCATGATGATCGATGGCCGCTCTCCCGATGTTCCATGGTATTCGTCCATTGTGAATTACCTTCATGCCCGCTACCTTGACCCCGAGATGTCGTATCGAGAAGAAGAAGTTCTTCTCTGATATGAAATATTTCGTTTGGGATGAACCTTATTTGTTCAAGATCTGCAAAGATGGTTTGCTTAGGAGATGCGTTCCTGAATCTGAGCAACGAGAGATTATCGAGCAATGCCATAGTGGACCCACGGGTGGTCACTTTGGTCCTTGGAAAACGGTTGCGAAGATCTTCCAGTCCGGTTTCTATTGGCCTACGATTTTTAAGGACACAGAAGCCTTCTGTAAAGCTTGCGATAGGTGTCAAAGAACCGGAACTCTAACAAGGCGTTTTGACATGCCGTTGAAACCCATCCTTGAATGCGAAGTCTTTGATGTATGGGGTATCGATTTTATGGGACCTTTCCCATCATCCCGCGGTAACAAATACATCTTAGTCTCCGCGTCGACTATGTTTCGAAATGGGTGGAGGCGGTAGCCACTCCTCACAATGATCATAAAACGGTCATGAAGTTCCTAAAAAAGAATATCTTTGTGAGATTTGGATGTCCTCGAGCCTTGATCGTTGATGAAGGAACGCATTTTTGCAACCGACCTCTAGAAAAAGTTCTCGAAAAGTATGGTGTACGCCATAAGACCGGCACCCCATACCATCCGATGACTAGCGGTCGTGTTGAGCGAAGCAACCAAAGCATTAAAAAGATCCCGGAGAAAACCGTGAACAAATCATCGCAAGGATCGGAGTCCGAAGTTGGATGATGTCTTATGGGCTTATAGGACCGCCTATAAAACTCCTATGGGTACATCTCCATATCAAATGGTCTACGGGAAACCATGTCATCCGCCCGTCGAGTTAGAGCATGAGCGTATTGGGCTACAAAGTTTCGAACTTTGATTCCCAAGCTTGTGGGAAACATCGACTACAAAGCAGCTACACGAGCCGGACGATTCGTACTCCTGTGCTATGAAAGTGCCAGGATCAAGCAAAGATAAGATGAAACTACTCCATGATGCGAAAATTAAGAAGCGAGAATTCGTAGTCGGCGAACAAGTTCTCCTCTACAATTCTAGGTTACATTTGTTTCCCCGGAAAGTTGAGGACTCGTTGGTCCGGCCCTTTCGAGATTCTCCAAATCATTCCTGGAGGCGTTCTAGAACTTCGTGGTTATAGTGGTGACCCGTTTCGAGTCAACGGTCAAAGGTGCAAACACTATATCGGTGAACCTAAAGAGACATCTTTGATTGTTAAATTTCTCGATATTCTCGGATGTGGTGTTACTCGAGTCGAAGAATTTAACGAGTTATCACCCGACTTGTTCTCCGAGGATGACGGTAGTGATCCGTCTGAAGAAGTTCTAGCTGGTAGTGCTGATATGGAAGAGTTTGAAAGGGAGCGACAGCTGAAGCGTCATCGAGGACTCGTAGTATGAAGAGGTCACCCACGGGGAGGTTCAAGCGTATGTGGAGGGCTATTAAAACTTTTCCCCCATGTGTGCGATGTTATTTCGCAGCCCACACCGCCGATCAAAGCGTACACGAGGTAATGGCCGGCGTAAAAGTCAAATGGCCCGATCCAGCCGAGCTTAGATCGTGTCGAGCTAACGACATTAACCAAAAGCGCTACTAGGAGGCATCCTAGATATCCCTTATTAGCTAGGTTCGTTCACGCTATTAGTGTTTTATTTATTTAAGTTTTAGTTTGATTAAGTTTTAGCTAACTAAGTTGTTCCGTTGTTATCCGTCGCTAGTGTGCTTTTAGGTATGGATTACGGAGTTCTTCCTGAGGAGTTCCCCCTCATTAGTCGGATCCCGCTGATCACGGTAGATGATGGACCGGGAGGCACTATAGTCCTTCATGTAGATTTTGACATTAGCACTCAGGTTAAGACCATCACGTACGTTATCATAGTTCCACCTTGTTCGGGAGGCAGCGATTTCACGACTGAGGAGTTGCAGGAGGCCATAGGACGTCCCTACACGATCCTTAATGATCCTATGCTGACGGATTTGGCACTAGTGCTGCAGGCTGAGCATTTCAGAGGTGTTGAGGTAGCCGGTGAGGATTGGTGTTTGCAAGATGAGTACGACTTTCCTCCACTGTCGACATGCTTCGACGTCTCATTCGCGTAGTGGATTGGGACGAAATCTACGCAGGACTAGTGAGTTCTTAGTTAGTTTGGTTTTCGTCGAGCCCCGACGTAAAACAAGCGCTTGGTGGGAGGCAACCCACTCGTTTTAGTTATGTTTTTAGTTACTTCTAAGCTATTTTAGGTCTTTAATATTTCATCATTGTACTTTTGAATTTTATTTGACGTTAATAAGAATTGCACTTCAATTTTAATTAGCTTATGTGTGAATAAGTTTGATTTTTACCACTCTCTCCGGTGGACGCCCGTTCATAAAATGGACGCCCGTCCGATTGCTTGTTTTTATGGACGTTCGTCCAACATGGTGGACGCCCGTCCGCAAAAATCCTCCCTCCTATCCCGTATGTAAAAATGCCCCATGGACGAGCGTCCGAATTTATGGACGCCCGTCCGCTCATGCAAGCATTACTAGTGAACGCCCGTCCGTCAGATGGACGAGCGTCCACTATGGGCCTATATATACCGTTCTAGGCGTGAACCCTCATTTTCTCGTGATTTTCAAAAGGAGAACCCGACTTTTCCCTCCTCCAAACCTCAAATCTTCGTTTCGAACCAAATTCAACGATTCTTGTTGCAAAAGAACGGTCCTTGCACCTTCTTTTCATTTTTCTAGTCCATTTCCTCCAACAATCAACGGAATTTGGAGAATCGTAGATTTTTCGTTGCGGCCATTTGGACAAAATTTCCAATTTTGGGTGCCGATCTTGGTGTTTCGGGCTTCAAATCCATTCGATCATCATCCTTACATAGCATTTGGTAAGTCTATAGCAACTTTTCTTGATTCCTTTCACGTTTTTGTGGGTTCGATCTTCGGGTCGGCTCATTTTCTTGAAATTTCTCTCATTTTGTTGTCGTTTTCTTCTTGTTTTGGTGTTGTGATGGTGTGGTGATGTTGGTTGTGGTGGATGGGTTGGTATTGTTGAATTGAAATCCCGATTTGGACGATAAACGGGTAACCATTTGTGTGAATGGTTTAGTTTAGTTTAAGTGGACAATGGTGCGTAAGAAGGAAATTGTGAAGCGTTATGGTAAAGGTTTGGCCAGGGAGAGAGGTAAACGGCAACGTCCTGAGTTTGATCCATCAGAATTGGACCCTAACAGAGGAGTAGTCTTTCGAGATCAACCGCCTAGAACATCTCAACAAACAAGAACCAATTTAAGAGATGATTCCCCTTCCGATTCTGAAACTGAGGAAGATGATGAGGTCCCTCTCGTTAGGATGTCTCGAGGCACTCGGGGTGGTGAATCTTCTAGAGCTGAGGTTGGTACTGAGGATGTCGTTGGGGAGCAGGCTGAAACCGAAGCTACACATGCACCCCCTAAGAAGAAAGCTAAGAATGTTGCCCCTCTTGCTATGCCCCGTCGATTCGTCAATCCACGAGCTCATAGTGCCTACACTAAGGATTATGTGACTCGGAGTATGATTTTTGACAGAGAGGTCAAGACACAACAAGTGGATCCCGCCTTCGTGAAGATGCTAAAGGCTCGGAAATGGGATGAGTTACTGAAAATTCCTCCTAACCCGGTCAATGATTCTATAGTGAGAGAGTTCTATGCGAATTGTTCTGAGACAGATTTGGATGGCGGTTTTGTGATGGTTCGAGGTGTCAAAGTGCCTTTTTCCGCCAAGGTGATCAACCGTAAATATAAGTTGCCGGCGTTTCGCGGCTTGGATTACAAGGAGGAGATCGCTAGACGGCAAAATGAGGAGGGTAAGGATCCGATGGAGGAGCCGCGATTGAAAGTTTGTCCGGATGTGGCATGGGTGTTGAGACCGAATGGTGATAGGAAGGAGTTAATCACCACGACTTGGACCGAGGATTGGCGAGTCTACCGTCGGTTTATCCGTAGTCGGTTGATTCCTAAGAATAATCTCACACATTTCTATATCGTTGATCTTGGGATGTTGTATGCGTTGGTTTTCGGGTTGAATGTTGATGTTGGGCGAGCTTTGTTTGATGATGTTTTGGCAAACCGTAAGGTATCTACCCGGAGTTTGATAGTGCCCCATTTGATACATCGCTTATGTTTAGATGTCGGGGTTGCCGAGTATACATCGACCACGGGACTAAGAGTTACCCCCCTATTCGCAGAGAAGGTCGTTCCCGTTTCGAGCTCGGTTCCACATCGGCACCGCCTCAAGCCTCAGTTCTTTCTGGATTATCTTCTTCCGAGATTACTCGGCATAGTATGGCTCATAGTTTGAGGGCGATGTTGAGTGATATCCGGGATGGCCAGGATAATATCTTATCGGTTTTGGAGTGTCTAGTTGATGGAAGGCAACCGAGAGATCGGAGGGTATTCACTGCGAGTACTATGGATTATGTCTTCTCGGAGCAGATAGAGAGGGTGATAGCTGAGGTGGTCAAGATGGAGGGGAAGCCCGAGTCAGATGAGGAGGATGAGCCCCCGGTAGAGCCTGCTACTGCGTCTACTACGCAGCCTGAGCCTACACCGACGCCGTCCACTGTTGCTGTCCCAACTCCAGATCCTCCTCATGTTGATGTTCCTGTTGCTGAGACGACTCCGGGGCTACCTTGAGTTTTTATTTGCTTTACATCTTTCTGGTTGTTGCACTTTTTGATACATTTCATTCGATTTGGCTGTACCTATACATTTTGTTACTTTCCTTTTGGTTACTTTTCATGGTTCTTGTACTTTCTGGTTTCTCGTTCTTTGACTTGTGTTGACATATTTATTTGATGGTCCTATCTTTGTCATCCGTTTGAATTATTATCTCTACGGCCATATTATACCCCGTTTCCCCCGAGTTTTCTCGTTTTCTCGCGTGTTGCGAGGTGGTTTTTGTCGAGTACTCGTTGAGTTACGTTTGGACGTTTTTTTCCACGCTTTTTGCGAGCGTTGGCCTTTTCATGCTCCAAACCGACCATCATCTCGATTTTTCTACGCAAATACAAACCTAAGTTTCTTCTCATTTTCCTTTCGCACAACATACGAGGACATGTTGAGTTTTTAAGTGTGGGGGAGGGGATAGATCGATGCGTATACGTTTAAGTACTACGTTAGTTTGTTTATTATGCAAAAATATGCTCAATTTTCAAAAAAATTTTCCTATACTTGTGTTTTTGTTTTGTCCCGAGTAGGCAATTCAACGTGAAGTTCGTTGTTTTTGCAATCATCTATGCGATATTTCATATGTTTGATAAGTTAGTTGTTTCACCAAGATTTACATTTCACGAGCCATAGTGAATGATGAGCTATTTTTATACCCCATTTTGGATTAGTAGTTTTTGATGATCTTATGAGTCATGTGCTTAGTGCTACGTATATGTCTTGAGATTTATGATAGTTTGTATTTAGTTCCGTAGTACGTTATACTGTGAATATCTAGACGTTTGAATGTGATAAGTAACACGGGACTAATGTCAATTAAAAAGACAAGTTAATAGTTGGTTAATATGGGTGTGTCGGGAGCTAGTCGATGATTTGAGTGAGGTAGGGTTTACCACGTATGTCCTATACCACTATGATGACTAAAAGCTCACGACAGTTAGGAAAAGTCGCCTTATGATTGGAGTAAGGTAGGGGATTATCTCGAAATGTCCTATTCTCGCGCGAGGGCAATAGCTTCTTCTAATGTGTGTTTAAAGTGAAATAGTTAAATCGACTAAGAAATGGTTACGAAATGAATAAGGCTTAGTTCTCGTTAATCTTATCCCCCGCATAAACCGATGGATATGATGTAGGGATTATCCTCTCGAGTATTTCGTAAAGGCCCTAGATATATTCGATCATCCTTTTCGGGATATGTCACGTTTGTAGGGTGCACCTTATGAGTGTCATTTATTACTATTCTCGAGAGGGGTAATAGCTAGTTTTGCTTGAGTTGTTCAAGTTTGGATCTAGTGGAAGTTCCCTATGGCTATGCACTCACACACCGGTGGACATCTAAGTTATTGGATGTATGTTATATTTGTTTAGATGCATGCTTTCCTTTCTCGAGCCTAATTTTCGTTTTGTTTTGCTCGGGACGAGCAAAAGATAAGTGTGGGGGAGTTGTTAAGGGTGAAAATCTATGTTTTATTATGATATATTTTACGGTATTTTCCCTTTTAATTGGATTGATTGCATAATAAATGGCCCTCATATGGAAATATCGAGCATACTAGGTTTTTAAGGACTTATTCGCAATATCGAATAAATTATGTGTTTTCATCATGAATTATAATTAATTGGACTTTATTACGATACCGCGATGTTTACCATGTGTTACAGGTATGATTATTGTGCTCAAATGATGATCAAAGGAGATAAATTTCGAGCTACAAAGGTTTAAGGAAGAGATAATGATCGAGTGGAGAGAAGGAAAGAGATAAAGATGCAAAAATCGCATTCAAGTCATTATGAACGTTCGTCCATGCAGCGTCCATATCGAACGAACGTCTGAAATACCGAACGGGCGTCCATGGAAACAATCTTGATACAGAGAGTCTGAACGGAGTTTGAACGAGCGGCTGAGGGGAGTTCAGAAATATCGAACGAGCGTCCACTCCATCAAACGAGCGTCCGGAATGCCGACTTAGTGAAACCGCCTCAAATCCCTATAAATACTTGCCTATTTTCACACATTGAGACACGAGTTTTTACAATCTTAAAACCCTAAACCCTAGGGGCGGCTTTGGCTGCGATTTTACACTTTTTATTTCCAGTTTTATGCAACTTTAAATTCAATCAAAGTAGGCTAGTTTTATGCTGTTTTTATACATTGCTGAGTTGCTGAGGATGTTCAGAGGCTAGAACCTCCATCAAACGAGAGTTGTGAAGCCATCAACGTGAATTGATCTGTTTATCTCGATTATTACTGTGAGTATTTATGTATGGTTGTTTCTTATTCATGCTTTACTCATGTTTTTAATGCACTATATCGGAAGATTGCATGTTTTTGATTGTATTTATGCTTGACGGGAGTCATGTTAAACCTGTAGATCACCATGAATAGGAATAGTCTTTGAATCTATAGTAACGGAAGTTAATAGGTTCGATCACTAGGTTAAACATAAAAGTTGACATCTTTGGTCTTTTAAACGCGTTAATCTAGCATTGGAAGATACTAGGTTAATAGATGAAATACCTAAGGAATTAGGATTTCATGTTTAGAGAAGGTGAATCACAACTTCAGTAAATACCACGTAAAATCGAGATAGGAGATCAATGCATGTTGATAGGTGGATCAATCCTCGTTTGTCTTTTATAAACTTGATTTACAATCCTCATAGCTTAGTTTAGATTAGTTAATCTATTTTCCCGCACTTTTAGTTTATTTTATCGCTTTCAAATCTCTCCTAGCATTGGATTAATCTCCTCCGTTAGTTATTTTCTCGCATATTTGTTTAGATAGTCATTCGTTAGGTTGGTAATCGTGACAAGTAATTAGCTAAAAACAAAAGCTGTGGTTAACATTCGTCTAGTTCCCCGTAAGATCGACCCGGCATAGCCTCCGTACTACGATCCTTGCACTTGAGGTTAACCGGTTTTATTACTTGTTTATTTTGTATTAATAAAATCCGTGACAACTAACTCACTAAAAATATGGTATACGCATCAATGACTATAACAAACCGAACAAAAACATGCATTGCTTACTCGAGACAAATCAAAAATTCTGAAAATTTAGCATCATTTTAGCATAGAAATAATATCATGTAAGCAAGTGCATAGATACATACCGACTAATCCCCTCCCCCACACTTAAATGACAACATGTCCTCATGTTGTGCGTAAATAAAAAGAAAGAAAGTACTTAGCCGATTGTAGTTCTAAAGTGGCAATTCCGGAAGTGCTACGTATCAACTCCGTAAAGGCTTGATGAAAGCAAGAACCGTGGACCATCCACCGGAAAACCGACATCATCCGAAAGCTCACAAGTGCTATAGCAAATATCCCGCATACATGAAAAACAACACAAAACGTACCTCGGGGATACAAGGGATTAAACCATATCGCGCAAAAGTGATAGAGATAAAGATAAGAGGAAATCATAAGCAAAACAACACTTCGACCCTGTATAAGATTAGGACGGCTGACTGAGAAAGACAACACAATCCTAATAAGAGTAAAACAACTAGAACAAGGAAAAATAACTAAAGAAAGAAACTAATATAATAAGGGATATCTAGGATGCCTCCTAGTAGCGCTAATGGTTATCGTCGTTAGCTCGACACATTTGAAGCTCAGCATGGATCAGGCCATTTAACCTTTCTGCCAGCCACTACCTCGTTAAAGCTCCGGTCCGTAGTGTGGTTAAAAACGACATCTAACACATGGGGTAAAATCTTTTATAGCCTTCCAAACTCGTTTAATCTTCCCCATGGCTGATTTCTTTCTTCTCTCGATTCCTCCGATGACGTTTAAGCTTTTGCTCTCTTTCATACTCCTCCATATCCCAACTACCCGCTAGAACTTCGCCGATGAACCAATACCGTCATTCTCGGAGAATAAATCGGATGAAAACTCATCAAATTCATTGACCTCTCGGAACACCACATCCGAGAATATCGAGAAATTTAACAATCAAAGGTTTTTCTTTAGGTTCACCAATGTAGTGCTTGCAACTTTGACCATTAACTCGAAACGGTTGGTCTGGATAACCGCGTAGTTCTAGAACACCTCCAGGAATGATTTGGAGAATCTCAAAAGGACCGGACCAACGTGTTCTCAACTTCCCAGGAAACAAATGTAACCTAGAATTGTATAAGAGAACTTGCTCGCCGACCCGGAATTCTCTCTTCTTTATCTTGGCGTCATGGAGTAGTTTCATCTTCTCTTTACTGATCCTGGCACTTTCATATGCCTGAAGTCTGAACTCGTCCAGCTCATGTAACTGCTGAAGTCGATGCTGTCCACAAGTTTGGGCATCAAAGTTTAAAAACTTTGTGGCCCAATAAGCTCTATGCTCTAGCTCGACAGGCAGATGACATGGTTTCCCATAGACCATTTGATATGGCGATGTACCCATAGGGGTCTTATAGGCAGTCCTATATGCCCAAAGTACATCGTCCAACTTCAAACTCCAGTCTTTTCTATGACTATTCACCGTCTTCTCCAGGATTTTCTTAAGACTCTGGTTGCTTCGCTCAACCTGACCACTAGTCATCGGATGATATGGTGTGCCAGTTTTATGGCGAACACCATACTTCTCGAGGACTTTTTCCAAAGGTCGGTTGCAGAAGTGTGTCCCTTCATCACTGATCAAGGCACGTGGACATCCAAACCTCACAAAGATGTTCTTCTTCAGAAATTTCATGACCGTTTTATGATCATTGTGAGGAGTGGCAATTGCCTCCACCCATTTCGAAACATAGTCAACGCAGACTAAGATGTATTTGTTGCCACAAGATGATGGGAATGGTCCCATAAAATCGATGCCCCAAACATCAAAGACTTCGCATTCAAGGATGGGTTTCAACGGCATGTCAAACCGCCTTGTCAGAGTACCGGTTCTTTGGCACCTATCACAAGCTTTACAGAAAGCTTCTACGTCCTTAAAGATCGTGGGCCAATAGAAACCGGACTGGAAGATCTTCGCAACCGTTTTCCAAGGACCAAAGTGACCACCTGTGGGTCCACTATGGCATTGCTCGATTATATCGCGTTGCTCGGATTCTGGAACACATCTCCTAAGCAAACCATCTTTACGGATCTTGAAAAGATAAGGTTCATCCCAAACGAAATATTTCATACAGAGAAGAACTTCTTCTTCTCTTGATAAGACATTTCGGGATCGAGATAACGGGCATGAAGGTAGTTTACAATGGAGGAATACCATGGAACATCGGGAGGACAACCGTCTATCAACATAATGTTTTCTAGAGGAAAGTAAAGATCTATATCATCCGGTTCATCCTTTTCCTCACTTAACACCCTAGAAACATGATCCGCCACTACGTTCTCACCGCCCTTTTTATCTTTAATTTGAACGTCAAACTCTTGGAGGGTCGTATCCAACGCAAGAAGCGCGGTTTAGCCTCTTTCTTGGTCATGAGATAGCGCGGCGCAGCGTGGTCATCCACACGATCACTTGAGCTCCCAACAAGTAACTATGAAACTTGTCCATAGCAAAGACTACGCCTAATAATTCCTTTTCGGTGGTCGTGTAGTTAACTTGAGAAGGATTTAGTGTGTGACCGGCATAATAGATAGGTCGGAACTTTCCGTTAAGCTTTTGTCCTAAGACCGCACCAACCGCATAGTTGGATGCGTCACACATAAGCTCAAAGGGTAGGTTCCAGTCAGGCGATATAAGAATTGGAGCAGAGATCAGTCTACTCTTAAGCTCCTCAAACGCGCGCTTGCAATTCTCATCAAAATCAAAAGTAACGTCTTCTTTGAGTAAAGTAGACAGGGGCTTGGCAATCTTTGAAAAGTCCTGGATGAACCTCCTATAGAAGCCGACATGTCCGAGAAAACCTCGGACCTCCCGAACATTCTTAGGATAACTCATCTTCTTAATAGCTTCAACCTTGGCCCTATCTACTTCTATACCTTTGGCTGACACTTTGTGGCCAAGGACTATGCCTTCATCTACCATGAAATGACATTTTTCCCAATTAAGCACTAAGTCCTTTTCCACACATCTAGACAACACCTGATCAAGATTATCGAGGCAATCATCGAAGGATTGACCAAAGACCGAGAAATCATCCATAAAAATCTCCATGCACTTTTCAACTAGCCCGTCAAAGATTGCCATCATACACCTTTGAAAGGTGGCTGGGGCATTACAGAGACCAAATGGCATCCGCCTGTAGGCGAATGTCCCATAAGGGCAAGTGAAAGTAGTCTTCTCTTGGTCAACAGGATCGATGGGTATCTGGAAGTATCCTGAATATCCATCCAGGAAACAGTAGAATGCGTGCCCCGCCAGACGCTCAAGCATCTGGTCAATGAATGGAAGGGGGAAATGATCTTTCAGTGTGACCTCATTGAGCTTTCGATAATCGATACATACTCTGTATCCCGTAACGAGCCTCAATGCTATCTCTTCGCCCTTCTCATTCTTTTCAATAGTAATTCCACCTTTTTTGGGAACTACTTGAGTTGGGGAAACCCATTCACTATCCGCGATGGCATAAATGATTCCCATGTCCAGAAGTTTGATGATTTCCTTTTTAACAACTTCTTGCATGTGAGGGTTAAGCCTCCTTTGGGGTTGTCTTACACATTTAGCACCCTCACTAGTCTTGATCTTGTGCATGCAGATGTCAGGAGATATTCCTTTGATATCTCCCACTTGCCATCCAAAGGCTTTCTCATTTTTGCGCAAGACGCTTAACAATTTAAGCTCTTCTATACGAGATAGCTTGGCAGAGATGATCAAAGGAAGCTTGTCACCTTCTCTTAAAAACACATACTTAAGATGTTTAGGCAACGGCTTCAGTACCAAATCTACAGGAGGATCCTCTAGACTTGATTTAAGATGTCCACTCTTCAACTCAACATCGTTGAGCTTACTTAGTGGCCCTACTGCCAAAGCTTCTTCTCTTAACTCATCATCGAATTCACCGCTAACCGATCTAGATTAACCCCACCATGGCTATTCGGATTATCGATCAATCACTCATATTCCGCTTCCACTGACCTTGACTTGCTCGTCCATACAGTCATTGAAGTCATGAAATGACTCCTCAATGGAAAAGCCGGTTGGAGAACCAGAGGGTACTTGAATAGATTTAGAAACGCTATAGCTCACCTCTTGGTCACCAACTCGGATAGTTACTTTCCCACCATCGCAATCGATGAGGGCTCTAGCTGTGGACAGGAATGGTCTCCCAAGAATCAGGGGGACTTTCTCATCTTTTTCCATATCTAAGACGTACCAATCAACAGAAAGGTAAATCTATCGATCCGGACTAAAATGTCTTTCGAATCCCCGAAGCTTTCTTAGAAGATCTATCGGCGAACCGAAGGTTCATGGAAGTGGGTTCTAGAAGACTTTGTAAACCCAGCTGCTCACACACAGACAATGGCATCAGGCTGATGGATGCACCCAAGTCACATAAAGAATTTGGAAAGACTAAGCCTCCCAAATGTGAGCACGAATTTTCCGGGGTCACCTCTTTTGATTGGTAAGTCTGGATAATTGATCATTGAACAATCCTCACCAATTGCCTGATCCATTTCTGTTAACTTTTTCTTCGAAGACACAACATCCTTGATGAATTTTGTATACTTAGGCATCTCGACCAAGACCTCGGATAATGGCAGATTTACCTGAGTATTTTTCAAAAGGTTAAGCACCTTTTCATATTTCTTATCCTCACTCAGAGGGATGTTGCTCTTTCTAGGTGGAAAGGGAAGCTTTTTCAAATCCTCCTCGGAAAATACTTTCTTCGAGGGCGAACTAACGGCCTTGTCTTCCAAATCTTTCCATCGAACCGTCTTTTCATTCTTTTTGCTAGTCAGGGGATCAGCCACCTGACTATCATTTAACTCATCACTCCTCGGGGATCGCCCACCGAGGATCCTCAAATATTTCACTTCTCGGGGAACAGCCACCTGAGGACTTCCAATTGATTCTTTATTCCTCAAGGGATCAACCACTTGAGGAATCTCAACTCTTTCTTCTATCAGGGGATCAGCCACCTGATTTTCCTTCTGCAGCCAAGGGGGTGATGGGTGCTCAACTTCCCCTCCTGCCTTACCAATGGCAGGAGGGGCTAGTGGTTTCCCTGGAAGCCAGGGGGACCACCAACTTGAGAACCACTTCTCAAATTCATTGCACTGGCCTCTTCTCTACCGTATGGAGGTGAAGGTACCAGGTCAGTGCATTGACTGCTGCTTAAATCGGCGTGAGCGACTTGACCGCCTTTTGGGTTTTTCTCAGTAAAACTAGGCAGATGCCCTGGGGGTCTTGACGCTAGCTGCTCAGCCAATTGCCCGATTTGCCTCTCAAGGCTTTTCATCGTCCTGCTTTGCTCCTCCCGAAATGAACTCCATTCGGCTTTTATATCGTCCTGGTGGGGGTGCCTTGAGAGTTTTGAAAGTTCTGGGGAAATGGCTGGCTTGGCCGACTTTGGAATGCGTAATTAGAATTGGTGGCCAATTCGATTGAACCTTTCTTGTGGATTGGAAGAATTATAGCTTGGGTTCGATTATAACCGGGGTTGCTATTGAAGTTCGAATTAGGATTAAATCCCGAAGATTGATTAAACCCTTGGTTTTGGAAAGCTGATTCGGCCGAGAATTGGTTATTGAATCTCTCGATTTGTCCGGCCGAGAAAGCATTGACTTCCGCATTCGCCCAATCATGGGACGAAGCGAGCGATATGCCCCATGTCTTGTCACATACTTGGCATGTGATTGGATTATGCCGTCCATAGTCATGAACAAGCATTGACTTGCCGAGCGAGAGGGGAAGAAAATTGACATTGGCCGGTCATATGGCCGGTCCGACAAAGATGCTTCACAATACGTAACTTGAGAGTTCTCGTGAAAGTGAAGGAGCCCGATAACTCGGGTAGGGGCCGGTGTGAGAGGCGTCGGTTGAGAAGGTGCCATCTCGCTTTTGCGTATGGCAACAAGACTTTGCATAGTCACCTCTTCGACCTTGGGAGGGGGAGGAGGTGCTTGGATGGCTTGATAAGAGGGCGTAGTTATATTTGGCAATGTCCTCGAACAACGCCCACCCTCATCGGTGTTTTCTTGAGAAATGCCCCACCGAGAGGAACTATTGACCATGCCCTTGGTGAGCTCGGTCAATCCGCCGAAGAAAGTATGGACTTGCCTTTGCTTTGGCAAGCCATGATGGGGACACTTTCGCGGGAGAGACTTAAACCTTTTCCACGCCTCAAAGAATGACTCATTTTCCACCGACGGAATGTGAAGATTTCGTGCGAGACGATGGGCTGTTTTTGAAGGAGGAAAGTATTGACTTAGAAATTCCTTCTCGAGCTCCGCCCACGTAGTGATGGATTCGAGAGGGGAGAGAGTGATACCACTCGAGTGCCTCCCCCGTAAGGAAAATGGAAATAGTTTAAGCTTGATGGCGTCCTCACTTACACCTTGGATACGGGTAGTACCGCATATTTGCAAGAATGTGTGTAAGTGAGTGTGGGGGTTTTCGGATGGGAAACCATGGAAAATTGATGCATCCGCATCATCCGTATAAGTCCGGGTTTAAGCTCGAAGTTTGGAGCAGTAATGGTAGGCATGACGATAGCCGGGTTGATGGTGACTGTACCGGGCATGGCATAGTCGGCCAACGTCCGTCTATCTTCCGCTGCCATTATTACTATTCTTTCGATTTCTCCGAAAGATATTGCTCAAATTCTTGATCTAGAGCGTTTCCTTCGTCAAAACGAAGTCTCCGCCTATTGGGTCGGACTATGGTCCGCTCGGGGTCAGGGGAATAGATTAGTGGTCCCTTATGACTACGAGTTTGCATAAACCGAACACCAACTCAAGGTGTTGAGCAAGAAAGGATAGAAAGTGACGAAAGGACAGATCAGACAGAGGGAAAGGATAACTAAACCTAGAGGAATCAAAAACTACGAAACTTAACTACGAAAAATTTAAAAACAGAAAAACAGGAAACACCAAAAACGTGTTGAAATCTTCTGAGCCCAAAATGGAAGGGAAAACAGTGGATTTTGACCTCGAAAACGGTGTCGGACGGCGTCGGAACGAGCTTTCCGAATTGGGGTCCTGCGCGCCAATCCGACACTCGAGCCGAAAGTTATGGCCAAAATACTATCAAGTGCTAAAACGGACCCTTTTATCCAAAAAATTGATCGTGAAAGATGTGGAGTCAGATGATTCAACCTAAGAAACCTACCTACGACACTTACCTACGAAAAAAACACAGAAAACCTAATTGAAATAAAAATAAAACTGAGGGCAGACAGGACAGACGGGCGTCCAATTAACTGGACGGGCGTCTTCCTGGAGGAAGAATCGGACGGGCGTCCGTATGACCGGACGCTCGTTCGGGAGAGCAGAAAGATAACAGAATAGAGCAGACTTGATTGGACGAGCGTTCAGTGATACTGGACGTCCGTCCGGATCAATCTGAGACAGAAAGAACGCAAAACAGAGTATCAAAACTGATCTAAAAAAACTAGTTATCTAACTTTATTTCAAAAGGGAAAGATTTACTACAGGATAAGATTCCTAACAACTAATCTAACTACTAACTAACTAACTAACTAATTATGAACACGAACAAATAAAATAAAGTCAACAAATTAACTATAAAAAAAAAAAAAAAAACAAAACAAAAACTAGGCAACCGTCCGGTTCCCCGGCAGCGGCGCCAAAAACTTGTCCCGGATTTTATCAATACAAAACAACAAGTAATAAACCGGTTAACCTCAAGTGCAAGGATCGTAGTATGGAGGCTAATGCCGGGTCGATCTTACGGGGAACTAGACTGTTGTGAACCCTAGCTTTTGTTTTTAACTAATTATTGTCACGAAAACTAACCTAAACAAATATTGCATAAAAGTAACTAGACAGAGGAGATTAATCCAATGCTAGGAAAGATTGGAAGCAATAAAAACTAACTAAGTCGCAGAAAAATAAAATAAACTAAACTAAGCTAAGCAATTCGAGTCAAGTGATTTAAATCAAATTTTAACGAACGAACGAGCAATTGTTCCACCTATCCTATCAACGTTTGATACTAATTCGGATTATTTCGTGATCTCTACTCAAGTTGTGATTCACCTATCTAAGGCATGAACACCTACTTTCGTAGACAAGTTCGTTTTCTAATCTTCGATCTTTCGATTAAAGATTAAGTCTTTCTAACCTAGGCGTGAAATCTTTCAATTTCTAATCTAGAGATTCAATCTAATAACTTTCGTTGTGATTAGATTAAAGGTCTAAACTTTTATCATGGTGTTCTAAGGTTAACATGACTTTCATCAAGCAAACAATAAACAAAGGCACGGATCTTTCGATATAGCATGCAATCAACATATAAAAACATGATAAAGGTAACAACTTTAATAGACACTCACAAAATAATCACGAACTCGAGATCAAACTGTTGAAACGGACGGCTTCACAACGCTCGTTCAAGGAGGATTTAGCCTCCTAGCATCCTTTGCACATCGAATTGTTGAATAAAAAGTACATGAAATTATCTAATCTAATCTAGAAGTTTAAGTGCATAAAACTAGAGAAAAATTGAAGGAAAAACGCAGCCAAGCTGCCCCTAGGGTTTAGGGTTCGAGAATTGTATGATTAGGGTTTGGGAAATCGCGCCTATTTATAGATTTTTAGGTCGGTTTCGCTGAGTCGGTGCCGTGGACGCCCGTCCACTATCTTGGACGCTCGTCCAGCCTCTATGAACGGAGAATGAACGCTCGTTCAGAACGCGTCTGAACTCTCTGAATGTAAAATACGATTCTGGACGCCAGTTCACTTTTATGGACGCCCGTCCACTACCTTGCTCTAGTATTTTGCTCATAACTTCACTTCTAGGGCTCCAAATGAGGTGATTCAACATGCGTTGGAAAGCTATTTCAATCCTCTACAACTTTCATCAAGACAACTTTCCCTGAAAGTGCCTACAAGTGTGGACAAAATCCCCATGAAGTGCCTGGTTCCGGTTTCTTCAATGATTCTTCACTTAAACATCTCTCAACTCTTCCATCTTCATGTGATCATCGTTTAAGCTCCTTACTCATCATGAAAACGTACCTAACAACTTGATAGAAACATGCAAAATGTAACATCATACGAATAAACATAAAACACCAATAAAATCACGTAAATATCTCGATTTTGCATTTAAACACATTTAAAACTCGTTTGCTCAATAAATATAATAAGCACTTACTTTTCTATGCAATTTATCAGATTATGGGAGAAATCGTTACGAAATATAACGGTATAAATCACATAAAATCACCCTTAACACAGTGCTGCCCAATTTTCCAATAGTCAGAGCTGGTGGCAAATAGGAGTATATTAGATTCAAAACAGTAGAAATATGATCAGCTCATCCAAAATTGATACCTGACACCAGAGGGATGTATGTAAATGAATAGAGAGAATGTTTAAAGGGGCTCCAATGGTGATTCCTGACAAACCTGCGTTTAAAGAGCTATGGTACTCATCGGCATTGGATAGAAGCTATGCTACCTATGAGAAGTGACATTGGCCTCTGCAACCACAGAAGAGAGAGCTTGACCAAACAGAATCGGCATGCATAGTCTAAGTCACAATTACATGATTTTTATTGACTTCGGTGTTAATTTGATATGCAAATTTGTTGTTTTAAATGGATTTTTGGCCTGGAACTGTTAAGAAGAAAATTGCAGGAATTTGTTGATGTTGGGCCAAGACGCATGCCTTTATTGACAGAGAGCAGGCAGAATGTCATTTTTTTGAGGCATACGCATGGGTTAGCCAAGGATCACGCCTTGACCAGAACATAATTGTTATGACAGATCGATCAAGAAGTGATGGTGATTGTGAGTAAAGATAAAAGAATAACAAGTAAACAAACACTAAAAAAAGAAGAACATAGATTTAACGTTGTTTTCCGACAATGTGCTGACTACTCCAAGGACAAACGAGGATATTTTATTATCACAAGAAAGTTACATGAGTTACAATTAATACAAATGATATTTATAGACTTGAGAATCCAACCGTAACCGACTAAATAGTCAACCCAGACAATGACTGAAATACCCCAGAAGTAACCTTATCCAAATTGGAAAACCATGCAGACGTGTTCTCCAAGTATGCTGACAACCAATCTCAACAGACTATTCATCAGTAGCCGAAACATCGGCAGGTTGATCAACCCTACTGATCTGCCCCAGCTGAACACCAGATTCAGCAGGCACCTCCAACCCCTGCTGAATCACCACAGTTTCCACATAGACTCTACTGAGTATTAGACTTAGCAGACCAATCTCAGTAGCATAGTTTAAGTCACCATTACAAATCTCCACCTTGACTTCAACTTCGTGTAGACTGTCCAAATGCACAACCAAGTGCCAGAAATCCTCTTTGTCTTCAAATTTGAATACCTCTGTAGACCCCCACTTTTAGCTGAGTATTCTCATATTTATATTAAAAGCTTTGGATATTCAGCAAGTCCAGACGCAACTGAAACTGGCCCCTTAGAACTGGTTTAGTGAACATATCAGCAAGATTCAAATCAGTACTAATCTTTTCCATATTAACCCTCTTCTTATTTCTCAGAAAATGATACCTAACATCAATGTGCTTGGTTCTCTCATGATGAATTTGATCCTTAGCCAAACATATTGCACTGAGACTGTCATAATACACCTTAGCTTGATCTTGATGCAGACTCAGATCATTGACTAGGCCTTTCAACCAGATTTCTTTCTTTGTTACTTCTGTCAATGCCATATACTATGCTTCAGTGGTAGATAATGTCACTGTACCCTATAAAGTTGCCTTCCAACTTACCACAGAACCACCCAAAGTAAACACATACCTAGTCATAGATCTCCCGATGTCCACATCAGCAGCATAATTAGAATCACAGTACCCTGTGACAAAACATTGAGTATCATTTCCATAAATGAGTCCAATATCTGATGTACCCCTAAGGTACCTAAATATCCTTTTTCACTGCCTTCCAGTGTTCCTTTCCAGGTTGATCCATAAACCTACTGACAACACTGACTGCTTAGGCAAAATTAGGCCTAGCACGGATCATGGCATACATCAAACTGCCTACTGCACTAGCATATAAAACTCTTGACATGTATTCTTCCTCTTCAGCTGACTGTGGAGCAAACATAGCAGATAGATGCAGATTTGGTGCCATTGGAGTATCTATAGGTTTGGCTGCTAAGATGCCAAACTTGGATAATACCTTTTAAATATACCCCTACTGAGAAAGAACTGCTTCCCCTGCTTCCTATCTCTATAGATCTCCATCCCTAAAATTTTCTTTGCATTCCCCAAATCCTTCATCTCAAATTCTGCCTTGAGCAGATTCTTCAGATCTTGAATATCAGACTTGTTTACAGCAGCTATTAGCATATCATCCACATACAAAACCAGATAGATGATTGAACCATCCTTCAACATGTTGTAATAAACACAACAATCATATGGACTCCTGTTATAACCATGCTGAACCATATAACTGTCAAACTTCTTATACCATTGTCTTGGAGCCTGCTTAAGTCCATAATGGACTTCTTCAACTTGCAAACATATCCTTCCTTGACAGTAACTTGGAAACCCTCTGGCTGAGTCATATATATTTTCTTATCTACATTTCCAAGTAGAAAGGTTGTCTTTACATCTAATTGCTCAAGTTCAAGATTCTGATGTGCCACTATTGCTAACAACACCCTGATGGAAGTATGTCTTACCACTGGAGAAAATATCTCTTCATAGTCTACCCCTCTTTCTGACTGAACCCCCTAGCAACCAAACGTGTCTTATATCTGAAACCCTCAGCATATGTCATTCCTTCTTTATTCTTAAAGATCCATTTGCAGCTGACCACCCTCATATCCTGTGGTAGTTTGACCAGATCCCAAGTCTTATTCTTCTGAAGTGACTCTATTTTTTCTCCCATATAAACAAGCCATTAGGATGCCTTAGAACATGTCATAGCTTCCCTGTAAGTGTTTGGTTCAAAACCAACCACTTCTTCAGCTACTTGTCATGCATATCCAACCATATCCTCCTCAAACCCATATCTTTTTGGGGGTCTGATATTGGCCCTCATAGCTCTACTGAGAGCTATACCCTGCTGACCAACATCAGCTGTTTGAGTATATGCTGACCCTTGTTCAGCAGACTGGCTTGGATCCAGTTCTAGATCAGTAGAGTCTGACTATCCCCTATTGATTCTCTTAATTCAGTAGACTCTACTTATAGTTCCACCTGTATGTCAACCTTATCAGTCTCAGATCCAATTTCAGATTCTGATGTGGCCCTCATAGATGAGTTAAGCATTGATTATTCATCAAAGACTACACTCCTGCTGAGTATAACCCTATTTTCAACTGATGACTAGATTCTATACCCCTTAACTCCATCTCCATATCCAACAAACACACCCTTCTTGGCCCTAGTTCCATTTTACCATCACTGACATGATAATAGACAGTGCTTCCAAAAGCCCTAAGTCCGGAGTAGTCTGCTGACTTTCCTGACCAAACCTCAAGTGGTGTTTTGAGCTTGATCCCAATGTGAGGCCCTTATTGATTAAGTAGCAAGATGTACTAACAGCCTCTAACCAAAATCTTCTTGCCAGACCAGAATTAGAGAGCATGCACCTTGCCCTCTCCAGAAGAGTTTGATTCATTCTTTCTGCAACACCATTCTGCTGTGGAGTATCTCTGACAGTATGGTGACTAGCAATGCCTTCATTCTTGCAAAATTAATCAAACTCAGACTAATAGAATTCCATTCCATTATTAGTTCTAAGTGTCTTGAACTTCTTCCCTGGCTGATTCTCAACCAATACCTTCCACTACTTGAAGTGTTTGAATGCTTCACTCTTGTGCTTCATCTTGACTACCCAAACCATTCTTGAATAATCATCTATAAAGGACACAAAGTACCGGTGACCACCTAGTGACTCCACCCTTGAAAGTCCCTAACAATCAGAATGGACGTAATCAAGTGTCCCTTTTGTGATGTGAATTGCTTTGGGGAACGTGCTCCTATGTAGCTTCCCAAACACACAGTGTTCATAAAATTCCAACTTCTTGACCTTATGCCCCTCAAGTAGATCAGACTTAGACATAATTTGCATCCCTCTTTCACCCATATGACCCAATCTTATATGCCACAACTTGGTCAATTGTGATTGGCGAACCTCTGATGAAGCAACAGCAGCAGAACCTGATACAGTAGACCCTTGTAGTATATACAATGTCCCATGCCTGATGCCCTTAAAAATCACAGCTGAACCCTTATAGACATTCACCACTCCACATTCACCCCTAAACTTGAAACCTTTGCAGTCCAGTAGACTAAGTGATATCAAATTCTTGGTCATTTGTGGAACATGTCTAACCTCATTCAGTGTGCAGAATTTACCATTATGTGTCCTCACCTAAACAGATCCAATCCCAACTATTTTGCAGACCTTGTTGTTAGCCAAAGCAATATGGCCTCCATCCACTTGTGGATAAGTTGAAAACCACTCCATGTTTGAACACACATGATAAGATGGACCAGTGTCCAGAATCCACACATCTCTGTGCTATGCTGACTCTGAAACTGCCAAGGCCAGATCTTCTTCAGAGTTGGTGTCTTGTTCTGCCAAAGCAACAGTACCCTGCTGAGTACCCTGCTTCTACTTTTTTGGACATTCATTTTTCCAATGCCCCTGCTCCTTGTAGTAATTATAGACATCCTTAGCTTTAGGACCCTTGGAATTCTTCTTGAATTTCTTCCTTCCAGAATTTCCTGGCCCCCTGCTGCTTCCACTGGCCACCAATCCAGCAGGCTGACTGTCTATCCTAGAACCAGATGCCTTATAGTGTAACACTCAATCACGGAAGGATGATCTCACATCCTCCAATCACACTGAGTCCTTCCCAACAATAAAGGACTACACAAAGTTCTCATACAAGTAGGATCCATGCTGCATCCTCATCTTCAATCTTCACATCAGAATTTCTTAAGTCAAGTAATATTGTGTTCGGCTGATCTAGATGATCCCTCGGCTGAGTGCCCTCATGCATGCTTAAACTGAACAGACATTGTTTTAACAACAACTTGTTGGTTAGAGACTTGGTCATATACAGGCTCTCAAGTTTGGACCCCAACTTCTCAGCAGTGTCATGTTCAACAACCTCTATGATAATATCATATGACAAGCACAACTTAATTGTTGAATGTGCTTTCTCCTCCAGACTGGCTCTCTCAACAGCACTTCCTTCTTTAGATTTAGACAAGGGACCCATAATCCATGTAGCTTCAACAAAGCACGCATCTTGATCTGCCACAGACTAAAACTATTTCTTCCCATAAACTTGTCAATCTTAACATTTAAAGCAGACATATTTATCACCCGAAAAGCTTGTGCAGATCCTAAATCCTAGCATCAATTATGACCTTGGTGCCAATCTACCTTGCTTACAATAGATAAACAGATTTCTTGATGAACCTGGACGCTCCGATACCAGTTTGTTATGATGGATCGATCAAGAAGTGATGGTGATTGTGAGTAAAGATAAAAGAATAACAAGTAAACAAACACTGAATCAAGAAGAAAACTGATTTAACGTGGTTTCCGGTAATGTGCCGACTACTCCACGGACAAACGAGGATATTTTAACAAGAAAATTTACATGAGTTACAATTAATACAGACGGTATTTATGGCCTTAGGAATCCAACCTTAATCGACTAAATAGTCAACCCAGACAATGACAGAAATACCCCAGAAGTAACCTTATCCAATCGGAAAACCATGCCGACGTGTTCTCCGAGTATGCTGACAACAAATCTCAGCAGACTATTCATCAGCAGCCCAAACATTAGCAGGTTGATCAACCCTGCTGATCTGCCCCAACTGAACACCAGATTCAGCAAGCACCTTCAAGACCTGCTGAAATTGTCTCTAGAAATACATCTTAGAAAAATGTCTCCAACCATCATTTCATCCTTAAATGTCGTTACAATGCCAAAGATACAGTGACAAACTATTATTGTCATCGCATCTTCAATTGTCACTGAAGATGTAATGACACCAGATTTTCTCTCCATAAAATCTCACTTAAGATGCAATAACACATGATTTCATTTTCCTAAAGTGTTGCTTAAGATGCAGTGGTTTGCTCTTTGTAAAATGTCATTTAAGATGAAGTGACATGCTATTCTTGTCATTGAATCTTCAACTATTAATGCATCAAATGTTTAGATGTTTAACACTTAAAGTGCTTTTTCATATGTCAATGCATCTTTAAATGTCACCGTATCTTCAACTTTCACTGTATCGCGTCGCATTTATGAAGAAAATTTTGATTTTCCGAAATTAAGACGGAAAATAATAAGATATAAAAATAAAGAGGATGTAAAAATGAATTATGGTGAAAGAATTACGATGATTATAGTTTCAGATCAAAAGATATAGCCGTTTATATTATTAAGTAAAAAAATAGAAAACAACACTTAATTTTTTTTTCTTTTTTTCGCCTATGAACATGGGTATTTTGGTACATTTGTTCAATTTTTGTTGTTATAAATGATGAAAAGTTGCGTGTGCCATATTTTCCTTTTCTTTTTTGGCCCCATCTCCCTAAAATTAATACTTTTGGTAAATTGGCTAGAACAGTTTCTTCCCAACGTAATCCGTTCAACAACGGGCAGAACTTCAAATGGTGGCATCAAAAAATATTGTTTTATTTAACAACATTGAATATGGTTCGTTGGCCGAATGAAAACCCTCATGAGATACAGAGGGAGAGAATCACAAGGCTTCTATGACAGCATTAGATGCATGGAAACATTCTTATTTTTTATGCAAAAATTGTATTCTGAATTGTCTTGAAAATTAATTATATATTGTTTATTGTATGTACAAGACTGCTAAAGAATTGTGGTAGATACTTGAAATGAAATATAAAACAGAAGATGCTGGGAAAAGGAAGTACATTGTGGACATGTTTATGGAATACAAGATGGTGGATTACAAAACCGTTGTTAGCCAAATGGAGGAATTGCATATTATTATCTCTGAATGTCACGAAGAAGGTTTAGTTATTAATGAATCATTCCAAGTTGCTACAATAATTGGAAAACTTCCACTTTCGTAGAGAGATTTCAAAAATTATTTAAAGCACAAAAACATGGAGATTACGATGAGCAAATTGGTGGTAAAGATGTGTGTTGAAGAGAACGACCGACAACTTGACAGATGAAGGCACATTGGACAATCCAAAACACATTTGGTGGAGTCTAGTCCGGGTGCAAATAATGGAAAAGGCCAGAAAACAAACTTCAAAGGTGAAAATTTTATGGGCAATCAAGAGGCGAAGCAATTCAAAGGTAATTGCTTTAAAGCGGGAAACAAGGACACCGCATGAATGAATGCCGAAAGCCTCGGAAGGTTGAGCAAGCAAACGTGACAGAAATAGTCATAGAGACTATGGATGAATTGAATCTGTCTGCGTAATGATTGCAAGAACTAGATGAATGGACTTCTTTTGATGAATTTTAATATTAATTCATGGTTTGTAATAAACAATTTAATTTATATATTATTATTATAAATGTGTGATATTTGAATAAATTTTTATGTAGGTGTTTGAGTAAACACCTTAATGTTTGTACATGTAATGGAGACGTGTTATTATTATGAATATATGTACATATTTTGTTGTTATATTCATATTAATTATAGTTTGGTTTCGGTTTTGTGATGTACATTTGAAGATGTAAAGATGAAGTTGTTTATGCGTTTGTTGTTACATTTAAATTGACATAATAAATAAGTTAATCAATTCCTGGTTGTCAAGGTAGGAAAGTGTGATTCAAGGTTTAATGATTCTTGTTTTGGTACCAACAACTTCATCAAATCGTTGAACTACACTTACCTTAATCAATGGAGCGAAGCGACCGAGTGAAGTACCGTAACGAGCGAGCGAAGAACCTACGCGAACGAGCTAGCGGAGGGTTTTGAAGTAGCCCCTACCGATCGTATTTCTCCTAAGATGAAAGAAAAGATAGGCAATTTGTCTTTTCAGAGCTATCGCCCTAATAAAAAAAAATATTCTTATGGTAGGACAGGCTATGGATTTGATTGAGGATTTAATGCTCGACATGCTTGCTTTCCAATATGAGCGTCTTCTGAGCCCTCAACATGGCAAATGAAGCTAATATTTTTGGTTGGTACGGACCAGCCCGGGGCTTGCTTTCGTAGGTCCCAATGCCGTCTGTGTAGGGCCGCCCTATTCTCTATAGTGCTAAGACTGTGAGCCGTATGATGGGCAACTATCTCCTGTGGTTCGGAGAGGACCGGGGTGCGTATGCCACTCGAACACATGTGAGAGGATTATAATGCTCGAAGAGGAGAGGTACGAAGTAAGCTTTGGGGTTTTCAAATGATCGAAAATACTTGAAGTAACAGCTTTCCCGGTCTTGAACTGACATCCATGGTAGAAAAGGAGTATTCTTCCCCCTTGGGAGGCCATGTGCCGAAAGCGATACTTGAAGGCCTTGCTTTGAATTGGACTTGGTCTACTAATCATCCATCCAGCTCGTATCTAAATGTTGCGAAATGATGATTAACTTGAGGTTTACCCATATTCTGTAGGAGAAGAATATCTTCTTGACTCAAACTTAATCGGATTCTTGGATACGTGGGGGTGATTGGTAAATGAAACTTACCTAAATAAATTGATGTATCGAAATCAAGAAATGGAAAGGAAGTTGAATTAATTCAAAATTCCTTGGAAAGATATTGCGTGCGGTGCAAAATCTATCACTGTTATTAGAATGCAATAGTCGGTAAGTGATAGAACAAGCACACAGTAATATAAAAAAATGGTAAGTTACGGTTCATTTATCGTAGACACAATACCATTTAACAATTGATCTCTAATGGTTTGATTTACTCGATTGTATAAAGTCGAAGGAGAATCTTGTGGATCCGCTTATAAAAAGGTTTAGCTAGAAATCGAGTGTCAATTTTTTGACAAATGGAATGGAACTGAAGCCTATTACGCATGTTCCCCTTATAATGGAAACACTACCATAGTGATTGGAGATCCTAAGATCATAGTTCAAAAGGGACAACTAAGTTATGAGATACAATTAGCACTTACCCATTCTGGTAAAACAAAAGTGCTGTCTGCTGAAGGGTTTAGGTTAAGCATAAAGCTTTTAATGATTCCCATATATTGGTGAAACCAAATAGGGTATTGCAGAGTACTCTTTATAGGAGGTCACCTATGTAAGTGGAAGTGGGGCCGCTTCTGTGAGAATTTGCAGGCTGAATTCTCTAACACACTTTCTGAAACCAAGGTGTTCCAGGGCCAATATGGACACAACCATGAGAACTTCGAGAAGGCCAGGGGGTCTGTTGTGTTGATATCATTGTCTAGGCATGCACTAAAACCTAAGAAGTTCAAGACCTAGTTCACTGCTTAGCCGAATATGTCCGATGGTATTCTGCTAGGGAAGGTTCAAGGCAGCAAACCACCTCGCCCGATGCAATAGAGCTCCATTTGTTATCACTACAAAGTCTGCATATCATATGCATTAAGTTTCATTCATGTGGGGGATTGTTGGAACTTTATGGTGTTTTAGCTCCGAAATGGGTTTAAGTGTAAGTGACGAACAATCAACTTCAGGCCCAGATTTGAATGGGTTTCGAAATGAATTTCCAGGATCTAAAAATAGTTTTGGAAACTACTAAGATATTAGTTGATGTTAGGCTTTTGTATCACTAGATTTCGAAATCGAGGGAATGAGAAATTAATGCCTAGAGATAGAGTAAAATGTGTGGACAGTTAATGAACAATGTATGTTCATTTGTTCCACACATGAGACTTTGCTTTAACTTTCTCTACATATAAGGTGGAGAGTTAGAGTTAGAGGCAAACCCCAAGGGGCAAGAGAATTTTGTGAAGGAGGGAAGATGTAGATGTTTGTTGATTTAAAACCCCACACGCGCGCGAGCCGCCGCCATCCGTCCTGCCAGCCGGCTCGGTTCTGTTTGGGCTTGTGGCTTGTGCTAGGCCTGGCCTTGGCTAGTATTAATATTTTTTAGGCCAGCTCAACATATGATATTCTGAATCAAATCGAACTAAAGCAACAGTTCAGAACATTGAACCTGTTTATGTCCAAACTGAAGCAATAGTTCAGTGAACATGCATGTTCGGTAAGGCAGTTAAATTTTCCCTCAAAAGACCGAATTCTGAAGAGTTGTTACTTTTCTAACATATCATCTCTACTTATATAAAAATTCTTGTAGCATCAGAATGAAGATATACACATAGAATTTTCTGCATGCTGAAATTCTGCTAAGGCAAATATACATTTTCTGAGTAAACACACTTGCATAGTCAGAGATATTCAAGGCCTAATCAATTCGACCGCTTGTTCGCATTGAAGTGCCGCAATCAGAACAAGGTAAAGACTGTTGTATCTTGGAAGACTGTTTCCATAACCGTGGGAATTTAATCGAAGAAAGAAAGTTTTAAAGACAGCGTTCTACGCGTCTCGGTCTAACAAATAAGTTTTCGTTTTATGTATTTTTTGTTCAATGTGTGCAGTATATTTTTATATGATATAAATGCTACAGATTTATGTTTTTCTAATGTGTCATTGCTTCATGCGAATTTGTTAGAATAAGCAAACCGGTACTACATTACCAACATAACAACCGGCGAGCCGGTGGACCTAGCTGCCTACTAGTCTGGGTTTTTTTGATCAAAATCTGGCCCATTTCAGTATTTTGTCCATATCTTGACTTGTTCAACTCTTGTTTGGGTGACTCAAAGTGCGTTGAAAACATTGTTTCGAGACTTACAATTTTGCTGATGAAGACTAGGCGAAATTCGACAAGTAAAGCCTTTGAAATTTCATTGCCATTCAACCATCAGATTTTCGGTTCCAATCTTTTCTGAAAACACTTTAACCTTTAGCTCAGGTCCACTTCTTTATCAGTTTAACTTCGTTCAGCTCTTGTCTTTAGCCAAAATTTTGCTCCAAACAATTATTTATGTGTCAATTAAAATATAACATACATCGTGGCTTCTATTTTTGACGGAAAAAGACGCATTAAACTAAATAATTAAGTTAACTCAATCATGAATAATCACTTCTTCCTTTTGAAAAACATAATAATTTATTTTAATTTATTTAAGAAAATCAGTTAGATGCTGAAACAAAAGTTTATGACAACACTTGTTGCAATTTTTGACGGAAAAAGACGCATTAAACTAAATAATTAAGTTAACTCAATCATGAATAATCACTTCTTCCTTTTGAAAAACATAATAATTTATTTTAATTTATTTAAGAAAATCAGTTAGATGCTGAAACAAAAGTTTATGACAACACTTTTGCAACAAACTACAACATATTACGACAACTGAAAATTCAAATCTTCGCCAAATTCTTCACAAAACTGGAAATTGAGCTAACAAGCAAATGTTTTTCAAATGCACATTACCCAAAAGATGGATGAATAATCATTTTTAGCAAAATTAGCACATTATTTCATGCATATTATAACCATAAAGCACACAAATTCAACGAAATTGATACTAAAATCTATTAGAAAATTGATTCGCATGACTAATAATGGGATATAAGTGTGGAATTTAATTTATATCACGGCTGCGAGTTATTTGCATTGAAAGACTACTATTTTTTTTGATAATAATTCCATTGTGTTGTATCCTAGTAACAGCTGGAGTTCGTCAATGTCCAAGATTGTTATAGTAACGGCGATTTCTGCAACAGTTAACATTTTTTTGTTATTTCACGCTTTGAATTCTAAATGTTAAGATCACATTTTCATGTTACGTTTCATGCTCCACATCGCATCAAAATAACCTTCGAAATTTGATTGTTTTGACACATTTTCTAGGGTTTCGATGAAAAACATTGAACGAACATAAAAACGTATTGAATATAAAATGTTAATTATCTACCTCCTCATAAGCTCAAGTTTTTGGAAGAAATTATAGTTCAACATTGTATCAGAGCAGGAGGTCATGAGTTCAAACTCCGCTCCAAGCACATGAAGAAAACCAAAAATACTGAACTGATGATTTTATTGAGATGATATAAAATAATACACTGGGTCTCCTTATATAGAAGATGAATAACAAATGATAACATAGTTTAAAGGATAAAGGATCCTAAAATATCTCTGCAATCTACTAAATCCTAACAATAAAGATACAATCTAATTCAAACAAATAACAATAATAATAATATCTCATATAATTCTAACATAATTTAAATCAAATAAAATAAACTCCTGTCTAATAGATATTATGTTTAACTCTTTTGACATTTATCAATTATCTTTGATTTTTTAATCTAACACCGTCCCTCAAACGACGCCGGATTTGGATGCCGAGTTTGCTTGATAAAAAATGTGTTGATATTTTGGAGGGCATCTCTACTCCTTCGTCTTTTTCGGAGTCCATAAAAGTATTTTGGAGGGCATCTCCACTCCGACTATTGTGTCGAAATCCATACTTTTGGAGGGCATCTCCACTCCGGGGATTGTTCCGAAGTCCATAATTGTGGAGGACATCTCCACTCTTTCGATCTTTCAGAGTCCAGAGTTTGACGTCATCGACGCACCTATGTCCGGCTCTTCCAAAAAGTTCTTGTAAGATTCTGGTTAGATAAAATTAAGAGTATTAGAAATTAATGTGCGTGTGACATGTGTGTTGTTATGTTTATGACATGTGTCATCTTGTTATTGACTTGTAATAAATTTGGTGGGTAAAAACTGATCCGTTCGGTTCTGGCAACAATAATGAAAGACTTTGTCTTCTTCGCATAGCTTTCTTTCCTAAAATGGCGATTACACAGCTTTAGCTTCTTTTCAAACTTGGTTGAATGTTGTAATGTTGGCCTCCTGATGTGATCCGTCCCGAAACATTTTATTTGTTCTGTTTATTTTAGTTTTCAGTGTTTTAATGAATAAAACGGCGTTAGGCCCGTGTCTAAAAATTGCCCATATGTTAGTATATTGGGCCAGGTGTTTATTTTTAGCAAATAATAGCCGTTTGGGCTTATTAGGGTTGAGTTAGGATTGTTACAAAATAAAGTGGCGAAAATTACTATGTAATTTATCCCACATTGCTTAGGAGTTGGTTAGTCATTTATTTTGTAGCCTATATAAAGGTATTCCTTGTAATTTTATAGGGATAATCAATGATGAAGTCTTTATAATGAAATTGAGAGTTTTCTCTTCTTCCTTGATCTGTGATTGATCAAGAACATCGCTTGCGAGCGAGTGATCTCTTTGTCGTAGAGATTGCACCCCTTTCAAGAGCTTATCAGCATTCTTGAGCAAAGCGTTGAGTTGTTCTTGGCCCTCTTCCTAGACTGCTGCTCAGATAGGTTAGGGTTTCCCGCTCCTATTGATCCTTTCGTCGATCTCCTGGGATAGGTTAGGGTTTCCCGCTCCTACTGAACGCGGAGAATGATTTGCACCGAGAAAATAGCTTTCATACGAGGGTTTTGGTTAGTGGGAAGGTTTGTTTAATGAAAATTGATGCGGGAAGCTGTGCCAATGTCATAAGTGCTGGTTTTGTCTCCGATTTATCTATTCCTACGACACCTCATCCTCAACCATATACGTTGCAAGGACTCAGTGATGTTGGTCAAGTGCAAGTTACCAAACAGCCTTAATATCTTTTAATCTTGGTAGGCTCGATGATGAAGTTTTATGTGATGTAGTCCTATGCACGCTTGTCATATCATACTTGGGAGACCGTGGCAATATGATAGGAGGGTTACGTATGATGGGTATTTGAATAGCTACACCTTGCGCCATAAGAGGATGAGACTTACACTCCGTTCCTTATCCCCCGAAGATGCCCACAAAGATCAACTCAAACTGGCAGCCGCACATGAGGCAGCTCGTTTGAAACGTGAATCCGAAAGGGAAAAAGCCTTGGTTGAAGCAAACAACGAAGAGAGTATTAGCATTCAAGAGAAGGTAATCCAAGAATCTATGGTGGCAGATGCAATCACCGAGGAGAATGAGATTGTGGAAGAAGTAGTGGAGAGTCATGTTGACCATGCGGAACCTGAATTTGTGAATGCGCCTGAATTTGTGGATGAGAAATTAGAGAGTGTGCCCAAAGTAGTTAATGATGAGGCGGAAATTGTTGTGGACAAGATAGTGCGCATCGATGAGACAGTTGTTGAAGAACCTGTTGAGTGTAGTGGTGAGCATACTGAGGTTCTTGATACACCATCCGAGGTTCCCGGTTTATCTTTGAAGGTAGTTTGTGGTGAGAAACCGGTGCATTGTTTTATGGATCCTTTTGATGTGCGTGTTGACGACGCCCCTACACCATATTGTTCTGATTACATTGCTTCTACGCCGAGTGTTCTTGACATCAATCTCAAGCCGTTGGACTTTTCTTTTGTTGCACTAATGAAGGATGACTCGTTCGTTCCACGCACCATTGTTGTGTTGTCATCTGTCCACTTCATATTTGATCCCGGTATATCTTTGCTTCTGCTTGCGGGTTGTTCGAGTTTGATTTGTGATGCTGCTCAGTTCTATGATGTCCTATTGATTCGAGGACGAATCCTTTCCAACCGGGAGGGAATGATGTGATCCGTCCCGAAACATTTTATTAATTTGTTCTGTTTATTTTAGTTTTCAGTGTTTTAATGAATAAAACGGCGTTAGGCCCGTGTCTAAAAATTGCCCATATGTTAGTATATTGGGCCAGGTGTTTATTTTTAGCAAATAATAGCCGTTTGGGCTTATTAGGGTTGAGTTAGGATTGTTACAAAATAAAGTGGCGAAAATTACTATGTAATTTATCCCACATTGCTTAGGAGTTGGTTAGTCATTTATTTTGTAGCCTATATAAAGGTATTCCTTGTAATTTTATAGGGATAATCAATGATGAAGTCTTTATAATGAAATTGAGAGTTTTCTCTTCTTCCTTGATCTGTGATTGATCAAGAACATCGCTTGCGAGCGAGTGATCTCTTTGTCGTAGAGATTGCACCCCCTTTCGAGAGCTTATCAGCGTTCTTGAGCAAAGCGTTGAGTTGTTCTTGGCCCTCTTCCTAGACTGCTGCCCAGTTAGGTTAGGGTTTTTTGGCTCGTATTGATCCTTTCGTCGATCTCCTGGGTTCGTATCGCATCACCTCCAAATTGTGAATGATGGATCGAATGTCTGATGAATCAGATATATCTTTCATTTGAATCTGAAAAAAAGAGACGTACAAAGAATGCCAAAAAAAAAAAATAACCGATGCTATAGGTAAGAGTGTTTATTTATGTATTTAGACATAAAAGCTAATAACAATCTGGACTAAAAAAATACAATAAAACAAACGTTTATTATGCAACAACAACGCAGCCTTCTAATTTATTAAAATGCAAATACATGAATGCATAAGAAAATATATGCAGAAATGAGCTTTATTGCCGTGATGACTCTCTTTTGACGTAAATAAAGTATGGTCATTTTGAAGGGGGGATTTTTTTTGTTTGGCAATGGAAGAAATAATGAAAAAGCGGAAGATGATTGGGTGAGGGTTCGCCAATGTTAAGGCACTTCGAACCCCCGCTTCCTGCTCTGATACCATGAAGAAAACCAAAAATACTGAACTGATGATTTTATTGAGATGATATAAAATAATACACTGGGTCTCCTTATATAGAAGAGGAATAACAAATGATAACAGATTTTAAAGGATAAAGGATCCTAAAATATCTCTGCAATCTACTAAATCCTAACAATAAAGATACAATCTAATTCAAACAAATAACAATAATAATAATATCACATATAATTCTAACATAATTTTAAATCAAATAAAATAAACTCATGTCTAATAGATATTCTGTTTAACTCTTTTGGCATTTATCAATTATCTTTGATTTTTTAATCTAACAGCACAATGACTCAAACAAACAAACAAAAAACAAGTGTTGGACCTCTCTAAAAATATAATAGGTCCACACTTGAAGGTGGTGTATTAATTATCTACCTCATTTTTTAGGGATAAGCTTAAGCTTTTGGGAGAGATGGTAGTTTAACAAAACGTAACAAAAGCCTCGATCATTGAAGAGGTTCAGAAAGTTACTACATCCGTCTCAAAATGTATGTCTGTTTAAACGTTTTCACAAATATTAAAAAGTGGTTAAGTGTCATTTTGATGGTAAAATTCTAGAATACCCTCTGAGTCTCATTAATGAATAGTTGTAAAGTACTCCATCTATTTTTTTAACTGTTACTTTTTAGAATTTGCTTTATTTTTATTTATCTGTAATTTTACAATACCAATACTGCATTAGTTATTTTTTCCACCTTTACCCCTCTACTTAATTATAATATATAAATAAAACATTTACATCTCAAATAAAAAAAAGACATTCCCAATGCTAAAACTCCAAAAGTCAATTTGCATCACTATTACATATGCATATACACATTCCCAACGTACTACTCCAACTAACAAAAAAATCAACATTTATTGAGTGTGTATATACTACCTCTGTCCTAAAAATATAAGTCATTCTACCTCTTTAGATTTATCCCATAATATAAGTTATTCTATTTTACCAATGCAATATTTACTACTCTTTCTCCATCTTACCTCTCATTTATTATCAATCTAACAACTTTCATTACTTAACAACTACTGTATTAATGATAGTCAATGAACATTTTAGACATTTAACCTTAAAATTTATGACATTCAACCACTTTCTTAATCTGTGTGAAAACGCCCAAATGACTTATATTTTGGGACGGATGTAGTATATTCGAAAAATCAAAGGACAACTTAATCATTTTATACTATATTATGACATATTAATTAATATTTTAATCTGTGTGATTCTTGTCTATGCGATAGGTAAAGAAACGGGGGAGGACAGGTAGGTGAATGTACAAATTAGGGTATTATATTTATAGATTTTTGTCCTGAAGGACAAAATTATCAAAAAATCGGGATAGAAAGAAACTGTAATTTAATAAGGACAAAAGTAACAATTATGAAGTAACAAATGTGGAATAGAGTAAATATGAAATAACAATTGTGAAACACAAAGTAACATTAACACGAAAAGTAACAATTTTAAAGTAACAATTGTGATTTTTGTCTTTTATAATCACGAAAATGTTATTTTTGTCCTTCCAGACCCATTTATTAATTTTTTTGTCCTTGGGCCCTTTCCCCTTATATTTATATTATGAGACAAAGTAAAAAAAAAAGTAAACGAATTTACATCTCGGGAGAAAGGTAGTATTTAGTTACTTGAAATATTCTGTCGGAATATTCTACTGTACATAAATACTATGTACACTACCAACCACTACGTATTTAGATTTGAGGCACAATAGTTGGATAGTATTTTGACATTTAGCCTTCATCGTATTCTCTCCTTTTTTTTAAATTTTTTTTTCGTGTCCTGATTGTAACTAATTCTGGAAAAAACGGATTAGAACCTAATTATGTACCAAAAACAAGATTTAAACCTAATTTCCACTAGATTTATTAGGGAATTTGAATAATTCATAAATCGGGTTTTATTTTACTACAAGCCAAATGATACTTATGGAACCCCATTTGTTCAAACAATTAAAATATAAAATATGATAATATAGACCAATTAATATACAGAGCTCGACTTGGGGTGGATCAGTTGAATTTGTTTTAGTATTAAAATAATATAGTTTTATTTTTAAAAATTTAGTTTTAGGCTTAGGGTGACCCCACCGAAACAAATGTTTAAATAAAAAATATAGTTTTATAGTGCCGTGAACTCACTAGAAAATATTCTTGGATCCGTCCGTAAGCTCGACATATGGTATATTATATATAAAAAATTAGGGATAAAATAATCCGAAATATTTTTTTTACATATAGTGCATAATTTTTATGACGAAAATCTCACTGAAGAAAATATTCTTGAAAATTTCGCAAAAGGATCCGTCCGTAAGCTCGACATATGGTATATTATATAAGGGTCCTTCTCCCTCATTCCCCCTATTATATAAGGGCTTTGTGTTAAAATTGTTGGCATGCACATGCTGTATTTATTTCCAGCAACCTCAGAATGAGTCTTAGAATGCCAACATATCTGGTTGTAATCTCTATCATATTTCTTCTTTTCATCAATAATGTTGAGTCAATTTCTTTTAATCTATACCACCTTCATATTGTTAACAATCTCCCGGACAACACCAATCTCCTGAAACTACATTGTTACTCTCTAGACGACGATCTGGGATATCATGATCTCAAGGTGAATGACGATTACAATTTTAGCTTTCATAAGCATATTATATATCGAACGGAATTTTACTGTAATTTTTGGTGGGGAAGAAAGACGAGACACATGGCTGTTTTCGATTGGAGGATAGCCGAGAATCACTGCGGATTCATTAAATGGGACAATTTAATTTGTTGGTGGTCGGTGAAAGAGGATGGATTTTATGTTGCAAAAGTATGGCATCCTACCCCCTATGAGCTTGTTAAAATGAATTGGTGGCTAAATAATACTTTAGCAAACACTACCTTTAATGTTGTAGTTCCATCCTCGCCAATGTAGTCTTCTTGTCACCTTATCTGTGTGTCCCCCTCGATCCCCCACCTCCCCCTCTTTCCCAAACCAACCAAACAGTTCATGTAAGTATATGAAATAAACATAAACAAAAACATGCTGGTTTGGGTAAACAATTGTCCCAAAGATACACATAATATAGAATGAAATAAACAAACTTGTAAATGATTGTGATTGTCCAAATAATGTTCCAGGATGCTGCATCCGGCATGGTTTAGATACCGAAATTAGACACCAATTTCAAGCAAATGTATTGCAGGCCCCCTATTTATGAGGGAGAAAAACTACCTAATCAAAAATTACGATTGGTTAAAAATGTTTATATATCATTCTTTTTGTTGGTTCTGAACCGCTGTAAAAATGAGCCCCCTGATGAAATAAATCATACTACCTCCGTCCCAAAATGCAATTCTTAGTTTTTTGGTTTTGTCTTATAATGTAAGTCTATTTGGAAAACTAATATAACATTTATTACATTTTTCTCCTTTTATCCCTCATTTATTAATTATATACTCACCGACTTTTAACTACTTTGTATTAATAACAGTCAAATGTCATTTTACACTTTTTTTCATCAAAATTTCTGACATATAACCAATTCAACTTATTTTTTTAATCGATGTCAAAAAATCCAAACGGACTTATATTTTAAGACGGAAGTAGTACAACATAAAAACGTAACTAAAGCTTCGTAACAATAAGATGATTGAAGAGGTTCAAACAATGTTTAATTACTTGATTATCCCTGAGGATAAACTGAAATATTCCGTCGAAATATTCTCTTGTTCATAACAGTGGTTTTATGGTGGTCCAAGATCATCATGTCACACTTGTCCATCAATGAAAATCCTTATAAGAAGGGTAAAAAAGTAAATTAATGACATTTATATTTTACATGGTGAGCCCTTATGTGTTTTGTTGCTTTTCTATTGGTCCTGGATCACCATTTCATACTTGATCCAGGACCATAATAAAATTTCTATGTTCATAAATATTAACCAGAACCTACCTCCACGTACTTAATTTTGGAACAGTTAGTTGGATCTATTTTGACATTTAGTTGACCTCCACTTTGTTATTTAACATCTTGCATGTTACTGATTATGCGTTCATTTTTTAAAAATAAAGGTTTATACAGTGACTAAGAATCACTTCATTGTAGCAATCATCATAACCTTTTACATCTACTCTAACCTAGGTGTAATGGTGACTTAAAGTGTAATGGTGACTTACACTATGCTGTTGAGTTTGGTCAGCAGAGTATGATACTCAGCTGAGTCTGGTGTGGAAACAGTGGTCTGGTCAACACAACATTGGGCTTCTGCTGAGTTTGGTGTTCGATGCGGCTTTTTTTGTAGTCTAGTAAGTGGTCAAGGTCGTATCCCACAAAGAATGTGAGATTAAACACCACTTATCTATTATTATCTTGAGCTAAGTCGCAAATAAACAAGAAAGTAATTGTTCTAACTCCTACTATTATAAGGATAATCAAATGATAAAAGACCTAACCAAGGCAATTTCATTGATCAAGCAACCTCTTCTAGTATCTTGGGAATGATTACCTACCGACCCTTCAATGATATTCAAAAGTGTCAAATGGTGCATTCCTAAGCTAGTAATTCCCCCTCATACGAATGTACGGAATTACTCGATGCCTCCTCCTTGGTCTAAGAACCCTAGATCTAATGATTCAACATGATAAACACTTGAATGCAATTAACTAGTCAACTCCCCGGATATGAAATTGAACTCCACTAAAGGTCAACTTTACCTTCCAGTTCTTCTACCTCTTTCCCACACCTAATATATTCTTTCAATATCCTTTAAGTGTGTGTGTGCAAGCATTGGTTAATTACTCCAACACAAACAAAACATACAATGCAAGTAGGAAAAGATTCAACACAAATGAAACTATGAAATATGAACAATCACTCACAATCAACCATAAGAGATTAAACTATCACAACTACATTGCCTTGGCTAGTATGGAAAACTAGCCACTCATAGATATGAACATCAACTTGTCAATGTTAGTATACATAGCAATGAGAACAATTAAAACAAAGTAAAAGCTAAGAATTTACCAGTCACAAGGTATGAACTTGAAAAAAGGAAACTTTCACTCAACTTCAAAAAGTTTCAATGGAGTTTGATACACAAAAACTTACAATTGCATTTATGAGCTAAATATAAGTAATTTTGGCTAGGAGACCCTTGAGGGTTAGGGTGCCTTCAAGATGAGTGAGAGAGAGTGGTAAATGATAGATATTTCAAAAGAGAGTAAACGAAGTCTTTTAATTGCTCAGTTCGCACTTTCGGCGTGCGCCGGTCTACTCTCGGCGTGCGCCGACTCTCTTTTGTGTGTAACCAGCGTGCACCGGTACTGACATGGTAGTAGGGCCTGACATCATGCATTAAATGTTCCAGTAGAAGTAATTCAAAATTCTCGGCACATGCCATGGAGATCTCGGCGTACCCCACTTATGCAAAGAACCTTCTGTTTCCATCAGGGTAGCACTCGGCATGCACCACAACTCCCGGCGTGGGCCATTTATACAGCAAAAACATGGACTTTGCTTGAAATGCCTAGGATTACTTCTCAATCACTCGTAAAGCTTTAATATCTCCCAAGATTCAAGCTCCAAGCCTCGGTATCTTCACTACAAAGCAAAAACACAAAGATACCATGCGCAATTCCGATAACAAAATTTGGATAATAAACCCAAATATGTACCAAAGTGATTAGTTTTTCTAATACTTACTATATACAAAAGGTAACCCAAATCATCACAATATTTGCTCATTTTGACAAGAAAACATCACTTAGAGTAGTTTTTCCCTAAACCCTAGCCGCTATAGGATCTTTGTCTGAACAGTCATAAATACCCTAGATGTGGACCCCAGTTTCAGTTGACTCCACCAGAAAAAAAACTCAGCTTAGCGCTCAGCTGATTCTTCAACTTGTAACCAATAGCTCAGATGTAGAACTCAGTTTTACTCAGCAAAACTCAGCAGATCAAACTGACTGCTTACTTCCAAAGAAACTCAGTTGCACTTCACCAAATTGACTTTCAAAGAACTGAATACACTTACTAAGCTGACCATCAATCTCAGCTCAGTTTCACAGATTAGTTCTACCAATTGTAGAGATCAAGTCACTTAACTGAAAAATCTCCAGCTTGACTTGAAATCTCATTCACAGTCAACCAGATTGCATAACCAGATGTACTTGTACTAGATGCATTCATCAATTCCAGGATGTACTTGTACCAGAATGCTCCACAGAATCCACTCTGCTAATCTACCGTCAGCTGAGTATCCAGATTTTAGTTTATAAGGTTTGAATACCCAGCAAGTCTAGACAAAACTGAAACTTACTCTGCTTAACTGGTTTAGTGAACATATCAGTAGGATTATCCTTGGTGTTGATCTTCTTCACTAGAACCATCTTCTCATTTCTCAGAAAATGACACATCACATCAATATGCTTGGTTCTCTCATGCTGAACCTGATCCTTAGCCAGAAAAATTGCACTAAGACTGTCACAATAAATCTCAGCTTGATCTTGATGTAGCCCAAAATCACTTACTTGCCCTTCAACCAGATACTCTCCTTAGCTACTTCAGTGAGAGCCATATATTCATCCTCGGTAGTTGATAAATTCGTTGTGGCCTGAAGAGTTGCTTTTCAACTGACAACTGAATTCCCCAATGTGAAAACATAACCAGTCAATGATTTTATGTTGTCTACATCACTTGTATAATGAGCATCACAGTACCCTGTGATCAGTTTTGAGTATCACCTCCATAAATGAGACCAACATCAGTTGTACCCCTAAGGTACTTGAATATTATTTTCGCAGCTTTCTAGTGTTTCTTTCCAGGTTGAGCCATAAACCTGCTGACCACACTGACTGCCTGAGCCAGATCAGGCCTAGTGCATACCATGGCAAACATCATACTGCCAACTGCACTATCATTGGGAACTTTTGACATGTACTCCTCCTCTGGTGACTATGAAGCAAAAACTGACAAATGAATATTTGATGTAATAGGAGTATCTAATGGCTTTGCAGTAGACATGCCACACTTGGCCAAAATCTTATATATATAGCCTTGATGAGATATAAATAGTTTCTTCTGACTTCTATCTCTTCAGATCTTCACCCTCAAAATTTTCTTGGCTGCACCCAAATCCTTCATTTCAAACTCAGCATTGAGAAGGTCTTTCAGATACCGAACATCAGACTTCTTTCTTGCAGCTATCAGCATGTCATCCACATATAACACAAGATAGATGTATGATCCATCTTTCAACTAACTGTTGTAAACACAGCAATCATAATGACTTCTGCTATAACCCAACTGGATAATGTAACTGTCAAACCTTTTATACCACTGCTTAGGAGCCTGCTTCAAGGACTTCTTCAACTTGCACACAAAATATTCATTTCCAGGAACTTGGAATCCCACTGGCTGAGTCATGTATATCTCTTTATCTACGCCACCATGTAGAAAAGCTGTCTTCACATCCAACAACTCAAGTTCTAAGTCTTGTTGTGCCACCATTGCTAGTAACACTCTGATCGAAGTATGTCTGACTACTGGTGAGAATATCTCATCAATGTCCACCCCTTCTTTTTGACTGAACTCTCTTGCAACCAAACATACATTATACTTCACTCCTTATGCCTCAGTTATTCCTTCCTTCTTCTTGAAGATCCATTTGCAAGTAACAACTCTCCTATCAGTTGGATATTTAACTAGATCTCAAGTCTGATTCTTCTGTAATGACTCCATTTCATCTCCCATGGCAGTAAGCCATTGAGATGCTTCAGAACATGTCACTGATTCCCAGTAAGTAAAAGGTTCAAAACCATCTACTTCTTCTGCAACTTGAAGTGCATATCCAACCAAATCATCAAACACGTACCACTTGGAAGGTATCCCAACATTAGATCTTCTAGCTCTACTAACAACTATACTTTACTGACCAATATCAGTTTGATGCTCAGCTGACTGACTTGGATTCAGTTGTGGATCAGTAACCAGATCAGATGAGTGCTGGCTTAGATCAACTAAGTGTTGCATCTCAGCTGACTCCATCTGACGCTCCACCTTATTGTCAGCTCTCTCAGTTTCAGCACTGGTTTTAGACTTAGAGTCCTTCTTACTGATGAACATAGAATGTTCATCAAAAATTGCATATTTACCAAGAATACCTCTGTTTTCTACTGATGACCAAATTCTATTACCGTTCACTCCATCACAATACCCCACAAAAAATCCTTTCTTGGCTCTTGGTTCCAGCTTCCTTTCACTCACATGATAGTAAATCGTGCTTCCAAAAACCTTTAGAATAAAATAGTAAGCAGGATTGCCTGACCACGTCTCAAAAGATGTTTTGAGACTGATTAAGTAGCAAGCTGTTTTTACAACCTCTGCCCAAAAATATTCTTGATAAACCAGCATTAGAGAACATACATCTTGCTTTCTCCAGGAGAGTTTGATTTAGCCTTTCAGCTACCCTATTCTGCTGAGGAGTATTCATGATTGTGGAATGTTTGGAAATACCCTAATTTTTGCAAAACTCATCAAACTCAATCCAGAAGAATTCCAGACCATTATATGTATAAAGCCTCTTGATCTTCTTCCCTAACTGATTTTCAACTAGAGCCTTCCATTGCCTGAAGCTCTTGAATGCCTCACTTTTGAGTTTCATAATCACCACCCAAGTCATCTTTGAAAAGTCATCTATGAATGACACAAAATTATGTGACCACCTAATGACTCCACCTTTGATGGCCCCCAACAATCAAAATGAATGTAATCAAGTGATGACTTTGTGTTGTGTACCCCTTTTGAGAACTTGCCCCTATAAAGCTTCCCAAACACACAATGCTCACAAACATCCAGATGCTTGACCTTTTATCCCCTAAGAAGATCATTCTGAGAAAGAACATGCATCCCCTTTTCACCTATGTGACCCAGTCTCGTGTGCCACAATTTTGTAAGCTGTGAGTGATGAATCTCAGTAGATGCCACAACAGCAAAACCAGCAATAGCTGACCCTTGTAGTATATACAAGTTTTTGGGGGAACGAATCCCCTACGGTACACATGGTGAGGTGCAAGGTGCTGTGCACCATTTCCGTCCAAATTTGGACGGATCCGTCAATATATATATATATTTTAATTTGCTTCACTTCGTCCAAATTTGGACGGATCCGGCAAAAATTTGGACAGAAATGATGCACAGCACCTTGCACCTCACCATGTGTACCGTAGGGGATCCGCGTCCAGTTTTTGGTCATCTGTGAAACATGTCTATCTTCACATACACAACAAAAAAAAAGATATTTTCGTGACGAAAAACTTCGACGCGAAAAGTGCTGATTTTCGCCAGTAAATGTTTTCGTGACGAAATTCTTTGGTCGCGGCGTTTGTTACCTATGCAGGGTCGGTAAAGGTGTGTATTGTGACAATCGAAGTATTAGTCACTACAGAAGTTCAATCGCGACGAATGTCATATTTTTGTCACCAAAGCTTTTCATTACAAAGCCTGGATTTCTCACTAGAAGGTTTTTCATGCGACAGAATTTGTCACAAAATAATGAACATTTTATCACTAATTTAGTGTTGTTGTCACCAAAGGGTATACACACATTTTTACATTAATGGTTAATATTGACAAAGGCTTGTCACTAGAAGTCATATTTTAATAATAATAATAATAATAATAATAATAATAATAATAATAATAATAATAATAATAATAATAATAATAAACATTTGAAAAAAAAAAAAAATAATAATAATACACAGAAGTAATAATCAATAATAATATCCTACAACCATAATAAATATAATTCTTCAAAAAAAAAATATAATAATAAACAGACACATTAAAAGTCATATTCAATAATAATACCCTACAACCATGCAACCAAATCCACCTGGAAGGCATGATATTTCATCAGCTTTTCTTACAACATAGTGATACTCAAATCCCTGAACATTAATACTTGTTCAACGACACATTTTCAATCAGCAAATATTTGCTGCTTCAACGACACCTTTTCAATCCTAGTCTGGTAACCAACAATATAAAAAAGAGATTAAAACGTAACACGATTACATATACGATCATTCAAGAAATAAACATAATCCACGGCCTATTTCTCTTACCTCTATAACCATGTCGATGTCTCTAAAGCTTGCATAATCCAGTTCTCCCTTCAGTAAAGATGGTGTCTTTTTGAATTTCTCTAGACATGTATTCCCTTTTTAACCAGGCTTGGCAAATTGGCTGAATTACACCATCTACGTTAGCATTTTACACGTAGGAAAATAGATAGTCAAATATGATCTCGAGTTTAGTGTCAAGACTAACCTTTCACTCTATTGTTCTCTTGGAGAAACTGCTCGTTAACCGTGAACAAAAAACCGTGTATCTTACCCCGTCTTATGGCCCCAAACATAGTTGGTGCTCCAGCTCTTTGGTATGATTCTGAGCCAAACATAGAGATAAAATATAGAATAGGATAGCAATGGAGAAATTAAAAAGGAAACAAACATCATACAGAACTAGAACCGATCAAGCACATAGCTGGGCTCATCAAACCGACCAGAACTTATAGCAGAGCACTTAACAGAACAGAACTGAAACACAAACAGATTCAAAATTATGACAAAAAAAACAGACTTTCAAATAGTCAAATAAGCACAAGTACCTGTCAGGGGAACTGTTACAAACAGTAGTACTAGACAAACTACAAACTGGAACAATTCAGTCGTTCAAAACAAAGAAATGCAAGCCCGTTAAAATGAGGATTTTCTTCTCAAGAACATCAAGTTCAATTCAGATCGCTTAAATCTCTGATGCAAAGCGAATGGCATCCAATTGTTTTTTTAGATAATGCCGACTACTTCAAACTAAGGCAAGAAAATGTGTACCGCAAGCTAGGGAGATGACGAGGGAAGGAAGAAAGTGTTGAGACGAAACATTAGTGCTTCAAAAGAATGCACAAAATTTAAAAACAAGTAGCTTGGCTGGCTTAACATAACACAGAGATTTGGCTCAGTTCAAGACAGACAGTAGGTGGTAATCAAACTGAGATCAAAACACTAAGCGAGGACTGATGTAAACACACATTCTGTTTAGCATGCAAAACATGACCTGAACTGAATCAGAATACAGATATTGATGCACATAAAGCATAATGGACAAGCTGAGCAAAGGAACTCATTTCAACACCTTTATATTGCAACAGATTGGCTCAAATCAGATAACATAGATGAAGAGAAAACTGTGTATAATACCAGATGTAAGGGACTTATATATGAATGAAAATATCTCAGTTCTATAATAAGAGTGCACACCTTTTCTTGAACGGTTGCCTCCGGTCTATACTGGAAAGTGGGCCAATGCTAGCTACCGAAGAAATGAAGGAAGAACTGTTTGACTATGGTGTTGTAGACCGGCCAATTAATACACTTACTGGTTTGACTATGGTGTTGTAGACTGGCCATAAAAATGAAGAATGTACTACTTCGCATCAGCAAATAAATGAAGAAACCAAAACTTAATGAGTAACTTTTAGATGATCACCTTAAAATCGATCTCTTTGAGATGCCCAACTGAGGAGATGCGCCGGAAGGCTGCATCAGAATATTCCTTATCAAAATTAGATATAAATAACCCAAGATTTTACTAAAAGAATATGGCTACAAGCAGATAAAAACACAAACAGAGAAAGGCGCACTTGTATAAAATTCAATCCAAATTCTCTATCATTAATTACATGGAATTATGAAACTGAGCGATGCATAAACCGTATTATCTCACCAGGAACAACCACTCTCATCTAGAATTGGTCCATCAATGGTCCATCAATAAAGTATAACCTGGTTTTGCATGCTATCAGGTTCATAAATAAACAAAACATAGATTAGGGAAAATGAGCTTAGTGAGCAAACATGTGCACAAGACAATTACGGAACAAGACTATTACGGACAGTTCTAAACAAGACTATTACGGAAACAAGCAGCTTAGTGAGCAAACATGTGCAAACAAGACCTAAGCAAGTTGGACAAACATTTTTCAGACCTCACTTGAAACACAAATAAGTATCACATAATGCAAACCATAATACCATAAAAACAGAACATGTTGTATATTTTTTGACAACCTAAAATGAAAACCAGGGCAAAGAAAAATGAGACAAAAGAAGTACCTCATATGCTCGAATTACTGGGGAACTTGTCGTGTTAGAACTTTTCTTTATCCCGTCTCATGTCAAGATAAAACTTCTTAACCTGCACATGTTTATCAAATGAGTTTTTGGCAAAGCTTAACATCCACTCTAAAAAAATCAAAAAAAAAGACCAAAAAAATGTTTTTTAGATCCGCGAAATCCATGACAATAAAGAAAAGCTAAAAAAAACATACAAAATAAATGATAATCCGTTAATTAACTGGCACCATTAAGCATATAGTTGCTAAGCCACAACATTCTCCCAAATGAAAAACTTTCCAACTACTTGAGCAAAATATTATATCACTTCCAAGAACCGCATTTCTAAAACGTAAAAGGAAAATAAGGAGAATGATTGAAATGCACACTAACCTCCTTGCCTTCGGACTAGTATTCATTGTTGTACGCGACTTGCATTTATAAGTTCTCAAATCTGAAAAATGAACAGAAAAATCAGCTCTTGATTTCCTAATTTTGACAAATATATCTTTTAGCAACTTTTCTGACAAAATATTTCCTATTGATCAAGCAGACTAAAAGCCATACCATCATCTTGGTCTACTGGTATTATTGCTCTTCATAATCCTCTGGATAATACAACACAGCATGTCCAAGTCCTCGGTTGTACACACTATTCCGGAATTCGACAGCCAACTTGTACAGATGAAATGGTTATTCGGAAGAAAAGAAGCTAAATTTGATAGCAAAAGAGGGCCACCATCTAAAAAGATCAAATCAACTTACCACTTTCCCTGGTGAAGGAAAACATTGATTTTTAGTTTCTGCTTGATCGTACACCGCCAGAGGAAGATATGATGAGTTACAGTTGCCCTACTACATAGTGATGGCCTGCAATTCAGTATAATTAAAATGAAGTATCAATCTCACAGATTACCTAGTTGATTTTGTCCTGATTTGATCTCCATAAACTGCACTGCTAGATTCATTTATGCTCATAAACTACAAAATATCTGAGGAAAAAGTCATGAGATTGGGCTTAACAAAGAAGATGATTCCGAAAACGATCAATGATGCATGTCTCTTCCACGCAGCAGCCGTACCTGACAAAAGGATAAAGCAGAGTTCACTGTCATACTGCTTAAAAAAGGATATAACAATCAAACATCTTAGTTAAGAAATATCTTTGACACATTTAATGCAAAACAGGTTTAGAGCAAGAAAGAACACTCAGTTAATTTACAATAGGTTCAGAGATTTCTACAAAACAAAAATCAGAACAAGTTTTATAGACTTATCACATCATCATGTACAGACGCTAAACTCTTGTCAAACATGTACTGAAACAAAGACTTAATCTACAAGACTTAAACAAAGACATGAACCTGAACATCTACAACAGACATATCTTGATGTTAAATATGGAATTAGAACATAGCTAAGCAGACAGATTGTACTTCTCATACCTACCAGAGAAGTGAGGGTTCTCATACAATATAGTTGATTATATGCCAACAAATCAACAACATTCATTTAATCCACAATATATTTGTTGCAAGACACCAGGAATTGGTAACAAAAAGATACTTTACTTTGATAAATGAAAATCAGCCTTACACGAAAACACCGTGAAATCAGTTCAATGCCTGTATAAAAAATTAGGGAAAACGTGCTAAAGAGAATTTTAGGATAGAAAATAAAGGCCAAGAAGACTTACCATAAGCTCCGTCATCTTCTCTTAGTTAATAACGCCAAAGAAGCAAAGAAAACGTTAATATAGAAATACCATCTCTGCCAGATAAAGAAAACGTTAATATAGAAAAGGTTCTGTAACATAAGTTAAATCCCTTCATAAAGCTAAAGGCCTGATTACAAGGATGGATAGCATCAAGTTCAGAGACTTTCACAACAAAACCATAACAAGTGCACCACCTCCCGGTTTTGAGCATGGAGTTGACTGGGAGGGTTTTTCTGATGATGACTAGCTTTTATTTCTCTTTATTGTTGTTTTCCATTTTCTTGTTTTTCTTTTTGTTTTTGTTTTTCTTTTCCTACTTAGTTGATGTAGCAGAATAATTTTCATATAATACTTTTGTCGGCTTAAATTTATTTCGAGTTAATTATTTTCTCTTTTACTCCCGCATTTTTGTTATATAGTTTGTTGTCACCACTATTCTTCTTGGTTTGTTTGAGATATTTAGCGTAGATTCTTCATGGACTATTTCCATGAGCCCGATGATTTATACGATGATCCGTTTCTTCTTTGGTTCCACCCTTAACCGAAGCTAAGTTCCTTTTCATTTTTCATTTCTCATCTTACACATTGGGGACAATGTTTCGATTAAGTGGGGGGTAGAGGAACGTCACTTAGCTTTTTAGCATTATATTCCATGAATTGCGTGATTGTCTTGATTTTCTTTGATGCACGATTCACCACTTAGACTTTGATTCCTTTCGACAGAATTTCAAAAAATTATGATATCTTTGATCTTTTCGAGTTAATTGACTTCATCTTCGTTTTACTTTGTACTAGTAAGAGAAAGTGTCCACTTCTGAAGTAGTGGCGCATTAAGCGCATATTATGTTATGAGCCACCCTTTTAAGCACGTTTAACTCACTTCCCTTGGTGTGTAGTCGATAGCATATTGCTTTGACTAGAGTTGACCCTGGCTTCATCACGAATCATGTTTCACTAACGCTTAGAAAGGCAAAGGAATTTCGGATTCGGTAGTTTATCACGAGTGGGGCCGTGAGGATAGTTAAATCAATGAGAGTTCACCCGCCAAGAAAGAGAAGTGCATTGAAATATATATATACATTTATATTCTCTTTGGCAATATCTTAGTCAATGGAGCGTAAGACGCACGACTTTTGCATAGACCGATAAACGTGAGCCTAAGAGTAATATATGCTCGGTTCTCGATCCGCCTTGCCAGCTCAATTAATTAACAAATACATGTTCGACACTGGTTAGTTCGACTACGGGTTGACGTAATGTGGAATTGTCTACATTTCTAAGCGGTTGTGAAAGTTATTGCACACACACATTGGCTCATGACTTGAATAGTGTTTAATGTGTTACTGATGGATATGAGTGGCATGATCTTGATCTTGACTTTGTGAGGCATAGTTTCTTTTAATTAACTTGTATATTGATCAGAGTGTTATTTTCTTTTCGCCTTTTTGCTCGGGACGATCAAAAGGTAAGTGGGGGTAGTTGATAACGCTCTAAATGGTACCAATAATTATACCTATATTCACCCCAAATTCTTCTCAGGAGAGGATAGATAGACTCGTTATTATATGGAATATGTGTCAAATGCTATGTGAGTGTTTCCAGGATCGTAATTCTGCATCTATGCTATTTTCCAGATGTTTTGGTACTGTTTTATCTCGTTTTGCATGTTTTATAGAATGTACCGAAACTGGAGTGTTGGAGAACGGATTTGGACCAAAAGAAGTACATTGGGCCAAGTGATTGAAGTCCAAGAAGAAGCTTCTGTTGAAGAAAAAGGAGAAAAGTAGGCCCGGTAAACCGGCGTCTTGTGGAACACGAAACTGATTCCGCATTATCTAGGTCGGTTAGGGTTTTAGAGAGTCTTAAGTCGGTCATTGTATATATAAGGCCGCATTTACAGATTATTGCATAAGTTTTCATAAGCACACAATTACATTCAATTTTATTATACAAATTTGATGAAGTAAAGTTTTCTTGAGCTCTTCCATCATCTCTAGTTTGAGTAGATTGAGCTAGATCTCGATTGTTGAAGGTATGAAGCTTTGAATGTTCCTTTTTGTCTTCAATATGGTAGATATGTTCGTTTTTATGTGTTTTAGTTAATCTGCATGTTTAACAACCCCATAATTTCCTTATTTTAATCGTATTGAGCAATGTAGATCCAGAAATTAGGAAAAGCCGCCCCCGGCAAACCGGCGGTCTATACCGATTTACCGAGGCATATTTTAGAAAACCTAAACTGGGATTCACTACAGCTACATTGATCGGCAGGAATAATTAAAACGAGTAGTAGGTCTGGCCAATCTAGTATTCATAATTCGTAAATGAACATGAAGGACTGTTAGTGAAGTGTTAATTAGGACATTGTCTTGAATGGACCCTAGGAACGTGATGGTCAATGTCGACAGCTGTCTAGGCGGGTTAGCAGTATGAGTTAGCGCTCAATATCGGCAATTCTTGTTCTTTATACGTATGGGCTATTACAGACCAATTAAGGTGGGTAGCTTGCGCATAGATTGTCTGCTGCCATTGTCGGAGTAGATAGGGTTAGGAATTTCACCCGTAGCTGATAAATATGATAATAATCATTAAAAGCTCACGATTAATCTAAGGAAATTATGTGGGGAAGTAAACGTAACGATTAACTAATCCAAGTTAGTAGATCGGTGAGGAGAGGAGAGGAATATCATGTTTGTTTTCTTTTATGTTATTGTTGGTCAGTGACCGCCTCTATGTTGCTTCTTAATTAGGTTAGAATCGTTTATACTAATAAGTTGCATTGTTTCCGTGGGATCGACCTTGACTCGTATTTACTATACTGCGATGTACCTAGTATTCTTTCTAGTAATATCGACGTTAGTGAGTTACACGCGATCATGGTTTTCACGGTTTACCGATGTGCTCTCTCGGTTTGGCTTTGTCGGCTTGAAAGTTGAAAACTCTTTATACATCCACTCTCGTGATGGTGCCCATGTTTTTATTCTTATTTATGTGGATGATATTGTTATTAGTGGTTCTTCGTGTTCTCTTGTTGAGCATGTTATCTCATATCTTGGCCAGCATTTTCCGGTTAAGGACCTTGGTTTGTTGTCCTATTTTCTTGGTATTGAGGTGCTCCCCACTTCCGATAGTTTATGCCTCACTCAACGAAAGTATATTTTCAGCTTCTTCAGCGTGCTTCTTTGGAAAAGGCTAAGCCTTATCAGACACCTATTTCAGCCACCACCCAGCTCACTCTTGATGATGGACCTACTTGCTCTGACCCATCTCTTTACCGCACCATTGTAGGCGGTTTGCGGTATGTTAGCTTCACACGACTTGACATAGCCTTTGCGGTTCATAAGGCTAGCAAATACATGCATTCTCCTACTGAAACCCATTGGGTTGTTGTTAAGCGCATTATCCGGTATCTCAAGCACACCATCTCAGATGGTCTCTTCTTCACTCGCCATTCCTCTCTCACTCTTCGGGCTTATTCTGATTCTGACTGGGCCGCTGATTGTGATGATCGTCGCTCTGTTGGGGCGTATTATGTTTTTCTCAGGGATAATCTCGTTAGTTGGGACTCTAAGCAGGACTTGACCATCTTTAAAAGTAGGACTGAAGTTGAGTACAAGACACTTTCTAATACTACGGCCGAACTGTAATGGCTCTGCAGCCTTCTTCGTGATATGCAGGTTCCTCGCTCCTCTCTGCCTATGCTTTGGTGTGATATTATTGGGGCCACCTACCTTGCTCATAATCCGGTTTTCCACACCCACACGAAACACATAGAGATCGATTTCCATCACGTTCATGAATTGGTTGTTGCCCGTAAGCTCGCTATCTCATTCATCACTTCGAAAGATCAATTAGCCGATCTTCTCACTAAGCCATTGGCTCAGCCTCATTTTACAAGTTTGAAGACTCTCCGGGTCCACCACTTCCCACGGGATTGAGGGGGCGTGTCGAGGATAATATCGTTTGAGTATTATTATTCACTTTAAATATTATTCATGCCGTATTTATATTGTAATGTTGTATTGACTAATTTATCGAACACTACATATTTGTACTCTCAGTAACCACATTGAATCAATGAAACACAATACATTTTGAATTATGTTACTGCAGAGTCTGGTGTTCTGCGGAAGGAAGTCAGCAGAGTTGGTCTGCTGAGTTTGTTGAGTTGGTTCTCAGCATTACTTGGGGAACACGTTTGCATGGTTTTCCGATTTGGTGAAGGTTACTTTTAGGGTATTTCAGTCATTATCTGCTTTGGCTATAAAGGCAGTTAAGGTTGGTTTCCCAAGGCCTATAAACACCATCTGTAATGCATGTAATTTGTAACCTTTTCTGATAATAAAATAATCCTTGTTTGTGCATGGAGTAGTCGGCACATTGACGGAAACCACGTTAATCGTGTTCTTCTTGTTTATGTATTATTGTTTGTTAATTGTTTGATCTTTACTCACAATCACCATCATTTCTTGATCGATCCGACATAACACTTCACAATTCGATCATTTTGACACGTTTTCAAGGGTTTCGATGAAAAACCTCGAACTAACATAAAAACGTAACAAAAGCTATCATAACACTAAGCTCATTGAAGAGGTTCAAACAATATTTCTTTACTTGAAATATTCTGTCGGGATATTCTCTTGTACATAAATACTACTACCAATATTCACAACCACCAACCACTACTTACCTCCACTACCAAAACCAAGATTTAAACCTTATTTCCACTATATTTTATGAGGGAATTTGAATAATTCAAAAATCGGTTTTATATGCTTATCTTTTTTTTCGGTATTATATTTATCGTAATGATATTTATTTTACTACCAGTAAAAATGAAACTACATCCGTCCTAAAATATAAATCATTTTACACTTTTCGATTTGTCTCATAATATAAGTGATTTTACATTACCAATGTAACATTTATTACAATTTTCTCTGTCCTATCCCTAATTTAGTATCAATCCAACCATTTTTCATTACTTAACAACTATTGCATTAATGATAGTCAATGGACCTGTTAGACATTAACCTTCAAATTTATGACATTCAATCAGTTTCTTAATCTTTGTGAAAACCTTAAAGATGAATTATATTTTGGGAGGGAGGTAGTACTTATGGAACCCCATGCTGTATTTCTTTCCAGCAACATCAAAATGAGTCATTCTATGTCAACAGTGGTTGTACTTTCTATCATATCTCTTCTCTTCCTCAATAATGTTGAGTCAGGTTTTAATAAATTCCACCTTCATATTGTTAATAATCTCCCGGACAACACCAATCTCCTGAAACTACACTGTTACTCTGGAGACGACGATCTAGGATATCATGATCTCAAGGTGAATGACGATTATAATTTTAGCTTTCGTTTGCGAGTTGGATTCGGAACGAAATTTTACTGTACTTTTTGGTGGGAAACAAAGACGAGGCACATGGCTGTATATGATCTAAGGATAGCCGACAATCACTGCGGATATTTTAAATGGTTCAATTTAATTTGTTGGTGGTCGGTGAAAGAGGATGGATTTTATGTTGCAAAAGTATGGCATCCTACCCCCTATGAGCTTATTAAAATGAATTGGTGGCTAAATAATACTTTAGCAAACACTACCTTTAATGTTGTAGTTCCATCCTCTCCAATGTAGACTTCTTGTCACCTTATCTGTGTGTTCCAAACCCAACAACAGTTCATTTAAGTATGAAATAAACATTTTTAAAATAATAAAGTATGAAAGAAACAATCAAAAAAGTGAAAAGTGACAAAATACAACTTTTAATTGGCATTTAGTCCATTGGATTGAATATCATGGTAAAAAGGTTCATTATTATTTAACCAGACGATTATGCCCTTTGTCCATATTTTTTGTTTTTGTTTTAGCGGATTTCCTTGATAGTGAATTTGTTTGATATTAAAAAGTTTTAGTAGATTTGTTTGATGGTGGAATTGAGCTTGTTAAATATTGCAAAGGAAATTTCATTCTTTAGTTTTTGTTTTTTTTTTTTTTTTTGGGTTTCTTTTCACTATCTTTGTTATTTTTGACTATTTCTCCTCCAATATTGTCTTTTATAACTATTACCCCAATACACAAAAACATGTTGGTTTGGGTAAACAAATGTCCCAAAGAAACATATAATAGATTAAATTAAACAAAACTTGTAAATGATTGTGATTGTTCAAATAATGTTCCAGGATCCTTCGTCCGCCACTCTTTAGATAACGAAATTAGACACTCATGTTAGACATGTGATCTCATCCGGGTGTCCAACCAATACCATTTAAGCAAATGTATTGGTGGACCCCTATTTATAGAAAAAAAACTAACTAATTAAAATTTTCAATTGGTTAAAATTGTATTTAGTATACTTTTTCTTCCGCTAAAAAAGTATACTTTTTCTTGGTTCTGAACTGCTGTAAACCCCTCCCCCCTCCCCCCTCCCCCCTCCCAGGGGTGGAATACATCATACAATGTTAAGAATAAGCGCTTACCATTGTACTAAAACCAATTGGTGCCAGTAAAGGCGCTACTTTATTTCTCATACATTAAGAGTGTGGGCAATCTGTCCCAACACCCCCCACAAGTGTTGGCAATCTGTCTAACACTTGCACAATTTTCATTCAAGAGTGTGACCAATTTGTCCCAACACCCCCCTCAAGTGTGAGCAATCTGTCTCAACTCTTGCACAAATTTTTTTTAAATAATGTTTCAACCAGGGTTCGATCCCATGACCTCTGGGTTTGATACCATGTTGAGAATAAGTGCTAACCATTGTACTAAAACAAATTGGTGGTAGTAGAATGGTAAGCGCTTGATCTTAACATGGTACCAGAGCCAGAGGTCACGAGATCAAACCCTGGTTGGAACATTATTTTAAAAAAAATATGCAAGTGTTGGGACAGATTGCCCACACTTAAGGGGGGGTGTTGGGAGAAAATGCCCATGTTAGGTGTGATGCCCGAAATACAATTTTGTAATTGTTTTATTTAATAAATGAAATGATATTATTATTCATATTTATTATTCTCATAATCACCGATGTGACAATAGTATTTACAGTACAGAAAACCCTAAAGTATATCGTTTATGTAATCACTTAACTCAGTGTATGGTATATACACGGGAGGATTGAGTTAGTGAAGATGTACTTAAAATACAATTAGCCCGTAGTGAAGTTAATCGAGAGTATCGGGTCTCTCCTTTAACGTGCTATTAATGCGCCCATAACACAATAGGTGTGATTGTCTTATCCGGACTTTCGGTTAAGAGAACCTAGTGGGGCATTTATATATGATAGATATATCATATAGAAATTTGGACCGATTTGATTAGAGTTCACGATATAATTCCGTAATCGAGAAGTCTTATCGAATCAATGGATGATCATATTTATGGTATATCTTAATCCGAGGTGATCACAGTCAAGCTGCTTGAATCGTATGAAGTTTGACTTGACGGTTAAGGATTACACCGAGTACGTGGTCTGAATTACCCCATCTTGGCATTGTACTGGATTGAGTGAGTAGTCTGTGTTATCACAGATACGGAATCCATTCCTTCCATTTATGGAAGTAGATAGACGGTTCCCTTATTTGTTAATCCTAGAAACTGATCGATCCATGGAGTTCATATTACACTGATTAGCTACCAGTGAGTTGTATGAATTAATTGATCACTAGGGGGTTAATGGTAAATAAGGATAAGAGGTTCTAGAAAGGGTTAACGGTTACTTCCCGATTTAGAATGAACGATCTATGGAGGATTAATCCATATGTAATGATTATATCAATGGACGCTTATTATTATTCTCGTGAGGAGATAAATATAATCTCATAATCGGAGGAGTGCGATCACGGGATTATGGTGGCATATTCTGTGATTGATTTATCGAATCTAATTATTCGTTCGTAAGATAATTATTTATTTGATTTATCGGAGCCGCTGATTATTAGTCCATGGTCCCCGACGTGCCTCCTAATATAGCATAGCTATTCTCGGACGTCGAATCCTAATAATATTAATTTAGTTCTTGTTGGACTTTATTAAAACGATATGTGAATTAATTGTTTAGTGGACTATTAAATTAGTTGGGCTAAATAATTAAATATGTGGAAAAGACATTTTTCATAATCTTGGCCCAATTATTGTGTAATGGCAAAATTAATATTGACTAGGTCAATATTGGTGAATTTTCGCCCCAAGCCTTATTTTTGGAACAAGAAATTATTTTCTTGTGTATTGATAAGACATGTGCATAAAATATTTATTGGATAAATATTTATGGAAAGAAATAAAGATAAATATTATTCTAGATTTGTTCTAGAATATTATGGGATTATCTTTTATTTAATGGGATTATTATAATTGATTTGTATTAATTATTAAATCCTTGGAGGCTAAGTTTTACTCTCCTATATAAAGAGAGTTCTTCTAAGCCTTAATACACACAATGAAATTCGACTTCTCTTAGAGAGAAGGAGCAAAAATTCGGCCAAGGGGTTTAGAGGGAAAATCTTGGAGGTTTTTTCGGGTAGCATATCGGAAGGATTCGAGACGAGAATTTCCTTCCACCGGGAGTTGCTTGGATCACACGTACGGAAGATCGTGGTGCTCTTCACATCTACTTGCAATCTTCCTATTGCGGTTCTTCAACTTGGATTTTGAGATCCAAGAGGTACGATTTACAACCCCCTTGTAGATATAGATCTAGTTATTTTATTACGTGTAATTTATAGATCTAGATCCTTAAAATCGCTTCCGTTGCGGATGGTATTACTAACAGTGGTATCGGAGCCAGGTTGATCTATATTTATACGTATAAAGTATTAGATCTAGGAGTGGTAAACATGTAGTTTTTTGTGCCCCAATTTTTTTTTTATGTTGGGGCCGACGCATGCAATAATTATTTTTTATGTTATGAATGTCTTGGTTGAAAAAGGAAAAATTAGGTATAAGTCCCTTTTTTTCCCCTTATTTAAGTCTTAATCCTGGTTCAAATTATTAGTTGCAATAAGGACAATAATTTTCCATACGGACTCATTTGCCCTTCATTTATGTTTTATATTTCATCGGCGTTAATTCTGTTTCATCATTAAATGCTTGGCTGATTCATTTCCGTCTTGAATTTCATTGTTTCGACTCTTTTTTTGGCGTATCTTCATTGATTTTTGTTCAATTTCATCTTCCTAGATTTCCTTTTCAATTTACGGCGTGAATTGTGTTTACATTTTGATCTTTAGCGTAAAGGTAAGTTTTCATCTCAAATTTTCATTGATTTTTTATTTCGTAGTCGACTATTTTCGTTTAATTTGTTTTGTTTGTTTATGTCTGTTGTTCTTCGTTTATTTTCCATTCAAGTCAAATCGCATTGTATTTTTAGTTTGATACCTCATTTTGATTATGTTTTCGGTTTTATTTTGAGATCGATTTCCATTGGAGACACATTTTTTTACTCTTTATTGCTTTTAGAATCTGATTCTCATTTGTGTAACCTATGTATGTACGGATTTGCTCTGTGAATGCGCATTTCGAATTACATTGTTGAAGCGTGATGTTATGAGAGAAAGAGCATGATTTCTTTCGTTCATTGTACATGTTACGATCTTTGTGTTACAAAACGATATCGATACTTGATATCGATATCTCATTTTCATTGTTAATGACTTATTTCTTTAGTGTTAGTTGTTAAGTTTTCCTTGTGTTTCCTTGCGGATTGTGTGAGGATGGTGGTTTTGCTTTGCGGCTATGCATTAGAGACTTATGTCTTTGTTTACGAAGCTGATTGCTTTGAGTTTATTATTGATAAGATTTGTAGGAAATGGTCTTCTTTGAATCCATCGTGTGTTAAGTTGTACTACAAGTTACCTGGTTGTTCTAAGTGTATTTTATCTAATGATGAAGATTTGGTTTCGTTGTTTATTGTTTCTCGTTCCTTTAATGGGCATGGTCTTCATGTGGATGTTGTACAAGACGGCATGACAATATTTCTTCATCAACTTCTAGTACTGTCTAGCGATGGTGGTGATGTTGTTTCCTCAAGCTCGAATAGTTGTTTGCACTGTTGTTTGTCTTGATAGTGGTGAAGATTTTATATGTCGGTTAGTTCCTCGGTTAAGAAGGCTAGGCTTGAGCTAGGTTGGGATAAGATATCTTTTAAATCTGGGACAGTGTTTTATGGTGGTGCCTCGGAATTCAGATTATCTTTGCAAAAGGTGTCCATATACACTTTGGTTTTCAATATGTTTTAAAAAAGAATGACGACATTAGGATAACGACTTATTGTCCTTTCAAGGAAATATATAATTGTGCATGGAAGGTTCATGGTTTAAAATTGAATACGAATGGCTATTTTTATGTTAGAGACTCGTACCTTGTTCATATTTGTGGTTCTGTTTGGTCGTTCTTTTGATGGTTCACGAATGAGTTCGAGCTTGTTGCGGATGTTATTGAAACTATGGTGCGCGATACACCTACTTTGAGTCTGGTGTAGTTAAACGCGATTTGTTCTCCCTTTATTATCGTTTAGGGTTACATATTTCAAAGCAAGAATTGGTGTGTCGAAAGCCAAATCGGCTTTGTTTGGAAATGTGCGTGAATCCTTTAACAGTTACTGCATATGTTGCTGTCTCTTGGATTCAAATCCTGGCTCTCGTGTTGTTTATGAAGTGGATCATGGATCATGTCGTTTTAAACGATTGTTTGTTGCTTTTCTTTGGTTGCATACGTGGTTTCAATGCTTGCCGTCCTCTCCTTTTACGGATGGAGCACATTTGAAGGGTCAATTTAGGGGTCATTTATTGGGTGCTACTGGGAAAGATGGTAATCAAGGTATATGAGTTTTTACTTGTTATATAATATGTTTGATTAATAATGAGAGTAACACAGTATCAGTATCAATATCAGTATCAGTATCAGTATCAGTATCAGTAACACTATCAGTATCATAAACTCTGACATTCATATTATTTTCTTTTATGTTAGGTATCTATCCCCTTTGTTTTGCTATTGTTGATTCTGAGGACATTGAAAATTGGAACTGGTTTCTCATCAATCTGAAGGCTATTTTGGATCTATGCGGCGGCTTACATTTATGAGTGATAGGAATCCTGGTTTGATTGATGGTGTTCGTATTGTTTTTCCGGACGCTTACCATTCATATTGTTTGTATCATTTGAAGCTTAATTTACGTGAGAAGTGTGCTGAATTTTCAAAAAACAAGTTTTTTAGGCATCGAATGGTTGAGTTGCTTCGACGGTGTGCCTATGCTTCTACCAAATCTGAATTTGATTCTAATTATAACTTAATGCTATTTGAGGGTGGTGATCTTTGCAAAAGCATTTTTTAAAAATACGAAGCATGAGAATTGGGCTAATGCTCACTTGAGGGTTGTCGGTATGGATACATATCATCTAGCACGGCGAGAATCCTTTAATGCGTGGGTTGTGAAAGAGCGTCATCTTCTGTTGTTAATTTGGTTGATGCTATCCGTATTAAACTTATGCGGCGGCTTTCGGGTTTGTATTAGTTTTACTTTTCTTGTTCTCGTGTTAATGTGTTTGTTCACGTTCTCTTAGTTTTTTAATGTTTGTTGTAGATAAGAGAACTTTAGGTTGCATCATGGTCTCTTGCTATTTGTCCCACAATTGATGCCATTCTATTGCGTATCATGGATCAATGTAAGCGGTGGCATGTTGTTAGCTCGACGGCTTTTGTTTACGAGGTTCATTCTTCACCGAGTGCTTCGGTGAATTTGAGGGATCGGACTGCTCTTGCTCTGTTGGCAAAGATTTGGTTATCCATGTGGTCATGGAGTTCTTCTTGTCATGAGTACAAATTTGTTTTTGCATGATTATGTCGATGTTTGTTACGGGACAAGCTCGTTTGTGGATTGTTATCAATATGCAATTTATCTGTTCCGGATACTTATTTATCATCTCAAATATCGGCTTCATCATGTTGTGTTGCCTCCATTCTACAGGAGGCGGCACTGGAAGACCTCGGACTAAACGCATTCTTTCACGTGGAGAGTCATCAAAACGTTCAAAGCGTGCATATAAATGTAGTCGTTGCGGTTCTTTAGTCACGATAAGAAAAGATGTACTTACTATTTGTTCAATTGGGCTGATTTTATCTTGTTGATGATTGTAGAAAATGGTTGTGGTGTTTTGTTTTGTCTTGATTTTGTTTCTTGCTATGAATTCTACATATCATTATCGATACGATGATGCGATCGATGCGATCTTGATCTTATTCTTGTTATTTGACAGTTGCATTGAATAATAATGATTATATTTGCTTGAGTAATAGTTTTGTAATCTGTGCCATTTCTTTACTGATTTTCAATATATTTTGTACTTGTTTAATGAGCATGATTCTGCATTAAGAGCTTCTTATTTTGATAAAGATTTGAATAATTAGATTTGCAATTAGAAACTGACATAATAATAGTCATTTGTAGTTTGTCTAATATAATATTTGAGAAATAAAAGACCATTCATTGACAAAAGTAGTCTGCATCATTCAGAGTAACATTCAATATGTACTTGACAACAAAAGTACTTCAATTGTTGACCATTCATTGACAAAAGTAGTTAGAATAACCAAGAGTAACAATTTAACATTAGTTTACATTTTAAGAAGAATTCTAAGGTACCAGCAACATTTCATTCATTGTTATGTTGTTTATGATCATTCCTTTCATTTGTTGGACGTCTTCATCTTTCAAATCCCTTTGGATTGCATTTCTTGTTACGATTCTGTTGATGTAGTATATCATATAAACAGCACAATCGTTCCTGCATCAGTTTTAGTTCAATTGATTAAGAGTCATGTTAGTAATCATATACAATGTATGTAATACTTTCTTACGTTTTGTTTTTTTGTAGTGGTAGGTCGCGAACTTTATTTATCTTCTGAGGCTTCTTTCGAGTCTTCTCCGGCTTTGTTGCTTCATCTGGGTACATGGTGTCCCAAATAAATGATTGCTGTGAATGAATATGTATAACAATAGATGTTAGACTAACAAAGTATCAATAAACAGTATAAGTATCAGTATCATAAGTATCAGCAGTATCAGTATCAGTATCAGAAGTATCAGTATCAGCAGTATCAGTATCAACGGTATCAGTGTTGCTTACCACAGTTTCACAATCCTTCAAGTAAGGGTCCTTTGTTCTTCTGTTTTCAATGAATGGTACATATTCCAAGTACCTTCATGGTTGTTGTGGGTGAGAAGCACCCAATGGTTCCCATCTTCTTCTTTACCTTTGCCCCACAATGGAATAAGCATTGTTTTTCCTGTTCTTATGTGTTTGACAATTTCTTCAATGGGTTCCTTGTCAGCATTACCCATTGTGTTGTAGAACTTTAAGAAATCCCCCTGCAAAAAAGAATGTTAATGTTCATAGTAACAGCTGTATTATCAGTATTTATAGGAGTATAATAGTCAGATTTTTCATCATACCAATGGTGCTGCCTCAATTATCTGGTAATTTTCATGTATTACCCCTGCCTTTCCCATGATTGTGCACATTGCATCTATAATCTGCGTATGAAGTTATTTTGTCAGTAGCTAAATTATATTGCATATGGAAGTAGATATTGCAGTGATATTATGAACTTACCGATTCGTCAATGAATAAGTTATTCATTACAGCCACTAGTGAGTTGACTGTGACAAATGGGTAATCTCCTATTGATCTTGCCCATACTTCTTTCTTTGTGTATGATTATAGGAGTCACATTATTGTTGAATATGTAATCCTTATACAAGTATTACATGAATTTATTATGAAAAGATACTTACTTTTGCCCACCCTGTTGATTATGATCCCATATACGTTCGTATGCCTCTGTCATAACATGTGCTCCACAGTTGTATTCTTCTTTTGAGTCTTTCATGATTACTTTTCCATTGATCACCTCATTGTCTGTTGGAGCAATGTATTTTGCTTGTTGTTGTTGTTTTTTGTTCTTTCCTTTCTTGGTGTTGTAGTCGAACGCTTCATCTGAGCTTGCCTTCTTTTCTCTTGGATTTTCATGAAGCCTTCGATCAATGATGACTCACCGAGTTGTTGGCTTACTTTGTTGAGTTACTTGATGAACTTGAAGCTACATATTGTGTGTCCTCAACGTTTACGCTTCGACTTTCAATTTTTCAATCTCCTTGTCTGTGCATCTAAGCGTTCATACTGCAATTTGCTACAAGTTTTCTAAGCGTTTCTTCGATAATGCATTATTTTCAGCCCCTCTTTTCAACTCATCCATGGTTGCATCTTTTTTCGGACAATTTGTTTTTCAAGTTGTGCAATCCTGTTTTTGAATTCTGTGTTTTCTTTTGAATGTGCATTCTTCATTTCACTTAGATGCATCTTCGTGTCTTGTACGATTCTAAGCTCTCCTCAACTTTTCCTTTCAATTGGTGATTGTATTCTCTTTCTCAAAGCTCTCCTTCTCAAGTTCGGCAACTTTACGTGCAAGTGTCTCAATCCTTGTTCTATCTTCCTCTTCCTTACTGCTTGATTCTTTCTTTTTCTTGATTATCTTTGTTTGGATTCATTTCGGCCATGAGATTTTCAATGTATCTTGCCTTTTTGTCAAGTTTTGTGTGAAGGACCTCATTTTGGTATCTTTCCTTTCCATATAAATCCTTCAATTTGTTTACTTGGATGTCAATTCGGCAATTTTAGCAACTTGTTCCTCCATTTTTGTTTTCATGTTTTCATATTCAACATCCGGTGCTTCTTTTACGCCCAATTATATATGTTTCCTTGGTCTTGTAATTTCGAACACATTCTTCAAGCTCTGATATTTCTTTTTGTTTTTGGTGCACTTTCTCTTGAAGCTTCTTTATATCTTCTTCTTTGCCCTCAATCATTGTTTGTAGCATGGATATTTCTTGTTTATGGTCTGCAAAAATAAGTTTATCTTGTGTTGCGATGCGATGCGATACGCGATGCGTGATGTGATGCGATGCGATGCGATCATTCATATAATGTAGGTTTTAATGTTTTTACCTCCCTTGAAGCTTGTCCATATTCCTTTTCTTCCAGCCATGCATTGTCCATTCCCTCTGCACTTTCTTCCTCTCTCTGTTCTTGCTCTTCTTCTCCTTCCTCCTCTTCTTGCTCTTCTTCCATTCCTTCCACTTCTTGCTCTTGATCCTCTCCTTCCTCTTCCTGTTCTTCCTCTCCCTGTTTTTCTGGTGCTTCATCATTTCCTTCTTCTTCTTCCTCTCCTTCCTCCCCTTCCTCTTGTTCTTCTTCATTGTCATCTTCATCTTCGGTGTTGAATTCATCATCCAATCCTTTGATCAGCCATTTCTCATCTATTGTAGGAGTCAGTTCTTTTTTGTTGAACTACAATGCATGAAAAGGATTTTGTGTAAGGTTGTTAGTGTAAATTGTATAAGAGTTAGTGACAATGTATGATATCTTACCAATTTCTTATTCTTCTTTGTTAGAATTCCTTGTTCTCCCTTCTTTCTTGGTACAACCAGGTTCTCAAGTTCTCTTGTGTTCCATTTTGTAATTCTTGGTATTCCGTTTGATGAAAGTCCCTTCTTTCCTTTCTGGTTTGGTTCTTTTTGTCCACCATTTGTATCCCTTGGTCTAATTGCTTCTGAGTGCTCACGGAACCAATACGCATTTAATATAGTTTATGTTAGTAATTTTAACGGGATTATTGCATAATATAAGTAAGATTTAAAGGGAAACAAACTTACGAGGTAATGACATTGTGCATCCATTCACTTGTTTTGGATTATTCCAATTTTGGTTTAAGCCATCGGTGAGTTGGTCTAACACATATTGTGACCGAGTTGAAAGTAGTTAATCTCTCTATGTCATCAACATAGTATAATAAGCCCATGCTATATTTCCTCCTGTATTTGGAATCGAAATTTGTGTGGAGCGTAGTAGACACATTAGCTTGACGAGTCATCAATAGATTCTTTGTCTTGTTTTTCGACAAGCTCCATCACTTTAACTTTTACCATGTGTGCACTTAGTCTTGTTGCGGTCTTAAAATATTTTTTTCTAACTTTGTTTCCCGCCTTCCATGAGCTTTGATGTTTCCAACTTCTTTTTCCCCATCCTCTATCCCAAAGATCAGCTTGATATCTAATTTAGTTGGCATGCATGATTGACCAGCAATGTTGAATGTTTCCTTCTTTTTGTCATGTTTGTTTATGAATGCATCCATCATCTCATTCTTCCTCTTCTTTACAATGATGCGAGATTTATAAAGTGCTTTCGGCATGTGTACGAATGGGGTTCGCGATTGCATCTTTGTGTTCCTTTTTAAGATCAGTTTTTACAGTTTTCGGTAAGTCATGTATAGCATTTAAGTTTGATCTATCTTGCAATGAGTACCTGCATGTATAAATATTTTGCAGCTAGATGTTAATGTTTAGACACTAAAAAATTCATATCATATCAGTATCATATCATATCATATCATATCATATCATATCATATCATATCATATCATATCATATCATATCATATCATATCATATCAGTTTCAGTATCAGTATCAGTATCAGTATCAGTATCAGTATCAGTATCAGTATCAGTATCAGTATCACCCCATCCCAGTATCAGTATCATTATAACCACATCCCAGTATGAGTATCAGCATCATTATAACCACATCCCAGTATCAGTAACATATGAAGTCTGATTATTTAAGAAGCATCATTAATGTTTAGACACTAAATAACATACATATTCAATAGCTTTTGAGATCATTATGACATCAATTGTCAGTGTTGACGTATCTATGCTCATTATCAGTATCAGTAGCAAAAGAATAAGCCAATCTTTATATATAGGGCATGCACATACAGAAAATATTTTGTAACTTTTGATCAACCGTCTTGCATTTTCACATTTTAGTAGTATCAATTTTATATTAGCAGTAGAATGTTGTTTGAATCTGGAAGCCTCAACATAAAATGATATAAATCCAAATCGTAATATATTGGTTCATAGTTCTTACCGTAAGCTTGTTCTTCTTCTTCTTCTTCTTCACCTTCTTTGTTTCCATTTCCCCTTTTTCTTTTGGACATATTGCAAAAATCGAAAAAATTCTTCGATACTACTCGCTTTTTCTTCGAACTCGACTCTTTCTTGATTTCTTGTTGAATCGCCCCTAATTCTTCGAGTTTTGATGAAATTTCCGGTGGAATGCGAGTGGTTTAATCGTGGAGTAATGAAAATTTCCGGTGGAATGCGAGTGGTTTAATCGTGGAGGAATGAAAATGAACGTGGGTCGGTGCCCTATTCAATTCTATTTCCGTTTCGGTTTTTATCATAAGCAAGGGCATTTTTGTCATGCGGGAAATGTTTGTCCTTTTTGCAAGATTGTAATTTATTTTTAGAATTTCAATTGTGTTTAAATTTTCCGCAATTTGTTTATTTATTTTGTGATATAAAAAGAAGGACATTTTAAATCCACTCCATGCTCTTTATCATGAATGGTTCGCTTATAGGTTGGGTGGTCAACCGAGCTAGGCTCGACCGACTTAACCCTCCTGGTGTGATGTATGCACGGGGGTCCGGCAAGACTAAGTCCACAACGGTGAGCGGAGGAGTGATTCCTTCTTATCTCAATGGGGCTATCTTGACCCGATTTCATCCGACTGTCACATATGTTCCAACGAATAGGACGGGTAGGCTTGCTTACGTTACCGACACCATTCGGAATCCTTGATTTGATGTGCTTTTATGTTAACATCAAAAAGACGTGGTTAGTTAACCCACCACCACTTCCAAAATATTGAGTGGGAGCGGGGGGAGGCGACGGCCAACCCCACGGCCTCTACTATAGATACAAGTAAGTGAGAGAAGGGTGACGCCTCGCGGCGCTTTGATTTCGTCCCCCTACGGATGGTGTTCACCCCTATCAACATTCATGGCTTGGTCTCCGAAAGGATAGGATTTCTGGGTACTCGTCGGGTCACTGACCTATCCTACGACGGCACACTCGGGGCGTACCTAAGAGATCCGATATAGTAGGTCACACTCATCATGGGTATTCTTGATAATATCTAGGCTAAAAAAGAAAGGTAGTCAATGAATAAAGGGATGTTCGATTCTCGTGGGATGTTTGATTCTCACAAGTTATTCATTGATGAGATTGTCTCGATTTAAACGTCATTTCTTTGACCTACCCTACGGCGGCACTGAGATGCGAGGTTAAAACCTTGGAATGGTAGAGTAGACTTAATTTTAGTTTACAATTCCTAAAATAATATAGTAGTGTTAACCTGAATTAATATATGCCATTTTATTTACAGCATTATATCCCTTACTAAATTGCTTGAAATTTATAATTGACTAGTATTGACTTCGTTAAAAAGTGGAAAGTAACTAGGACGTTGAACTAGTTAATCGATAATGCAATTAATTTTCGGAAGAGATATTTTTCTCTTAAGCCTTTTAAAAACCAGAGTGACATATAGGTATGTCACCAGTGTCATTCGTGTCAAACGGGAGACAAACTTAGGTGATTTCGGACTTTGAAATTCTTCCAGTGAATTTTGAGTGTGTAGTGATTACACGAGTAATTTTCTAATTGAAAAAACGGAAAATCATGAAGTGTTACTAGTTGGACGATATTTGGAATCGATGAACTAGTGGGGGCTTTATGATTTGTTGTTTTTCTAGAACATTAGAAAAGTGTAACTGACTACACACGTAACCGTTCTAATTGAAAAACCGGAAAGTCATGAAATGTCGCTAGTTGGACGATATTTGGAATCAAAGAACTAGTTGGAGTTTCTATGATTTGTTGTTTTTCTGGAAACAATAGAACTATGTATGAAAGATTTTCTAAATCGAAAAAATCGGAAAATCATAAAAATAAAGCATTGCTCGTTAGACGGTATTTGGAACCGATAAACTAGTGAGAGCTTTAATGTTATGATTTGTTGTTTTTTCTGGTATATTAGAAATTCCAAGAAGTCCCGACGAGTAACACTCGAAATAGACATCCCACGGTTCAAGAGTAGTGTCTACTCAAACGAACCGCTGGTTCAAGACTGTTTCCATTCACGGAAAGTCAAGAATGGGAGAATATGTCTAAAAGTGTTAGTCATCTAAACTGAGAAAACTTTAAGGCTGAACCGAAAAATTCATTAACTGAAAATCATAAGATAAGGATAGTGATTTTGGATCACCAACCTATGAATCCTTGGAGATTTTCTCGAGCTAAGTTCTTTGGAAGAACAAGGTAGCAGTGCATTTAACGATTAAAAGAGTAAACAACGGGTAGTTAATTTTAGCTAGAATAGTGGGAGTGATATAAGGAAATGAATCTCGGATTCAATCCTTGGATATCGCGGAAAATTTATTTTCAATTTAAGATTTGTTGGAACGAATGGATTTACCTTATATTCGATAATTTGTTTGTCGTATAGAAAGTGAATATACCATTTGTAGTACGAATCCAAGACTCGGACTTTTGTTTGATAAAGTCAAAACCACTTACAATTGCTGAAATATGTATATAAAACACATCTTAAGAACTATTAAAAGCAATTGGTTTCTATATTCAGAAAAACGCTTCTTCATATTCCATAATTAGTGCATAGTCCCCAATAGACAAGACCGAAGGCGGCTCGGGGTGATTCCTTTTCTCCCCGGTCTCCGGTTATATTGTCTCAAAGGTTCAATGACTAAGTTTCCTTTCAATCGGGAAAGGATAATGGTTATAAAAAGTAACATAGCTTGTTCATGACGACCTTCGGGGTCCGATGAAAGATACGAGCTAGTAGGAGCTTCCGAGTAGTGACTTCTTGTCCGATAACTATTCAAACACTCCGGAAAGTTTATCCAAAATATTTTTGAGGTTTCTCTCGTTTTCAACGAGAGATAGAGAATTCTATACTCGGAATAGGCCATTCATAGTCCTAGGGATCGATGCTCGGCTTTGCCTCATAGTGAAATGTTTTCACTAAGGTAGAAACCGTTAAATTGCCTTATATAGTTTTTAGATGTGCTACAATACACTGCTTAACTCAATAAAGATATTGGAAGCGAAATAACGGTTTACATTGAAATGTAAGACCGAGAAGTCTACATAGAATATGCTTTGGAATTTACGGATAAGGTGTTGATTCGGTTCACCCCACTTTCATAAATATAAGCATTTAGCACACGGTGCTTGAAGGTAGGTCTGGGAATTTCGCGAACACGTTCGGTCAGTGACCAATCGTTATATATCTTGTAGCATTGAGAAAAAGGTTTGTTATAAGATTCTTGAAATCGGGAAGGGACAGTTATACTGTTGCATCCTTTTTGATAGAGTCCATGGACAGCAAAACCTTAAACCTTGAAGTACATTTACTAAAGGTAGTTACTAACTGATTAAAATCAGACCACGTCCAACATCGGTTGTTGGTGATAACACTAAATACTACTAAACTAGATCAGAATTTCGATCCACCCAGTAAGTATTAGGAGTATGGTTTATCCATTACCCATTACGGTTTCTGCGGACTTTGTAGTCTGAGGATCGATTGATAGCCATAACCCTTTAGGATAGGATTCTGATAATAGAGGTTGGTTTACAACGATTGATAGCCATAACCCTTTAGGATAGGATTGATAGCCATAACCCTTTAGGATAGGATTGATAGCCATTACCCATTATGGCTCTTTTGTGAGCAGTATAGGATTCTGATAATAGAGGTTGGTTTAATAGCCATAACCCTTTAGTTATGTTCACAACGATCTTTCCTGGCTTTGGACTGACAATCCTCTGTCCAGTTTACTTTTCGTTTTGTTATTTTAGGTTTTAATAATAATGGTATCAATCTTAGGAAAATTAATGAACTAGATAACGACGATTCCTTGTGACTCGACTCCGGTTGTAGCTACTATACTACGATCCCTGCACTTGGGGTATACCGGATTTATAAATTTATTACTTGATTATTTTTTTCATTAGATAAAATCCAAGGCCGACCTAACAAAAGTGGGGTTTTGGCATCCATATCCATATCTAAAACTACGAAGTCAACGGGGAAAACAAACTTGTCAACCTGCACTAATACATCTTCAGCTACACCCATAGGTTTCCTAACAGACCTATCTGCCATCTGTAGGGTCATCCTGTTGGTTCTAACTTACCCAAACCCAACTTCTCATAGACTCCTCTAGGCATCAGGCTCACAGAAGCCCCTAGATCACATAACACATTTTTAAACACAGTTTCTCCAATGGTAATTGGAATGGTGAAGCTACCTCTATCCTGCAACTTGGGGGGTATCCTATTCTTAAAGATTGCAGAACATTCCTCACTCAAATGCACCATCTGTTGCATCCTCTCCTTACTCGACAACATTCCTTTCAAAAATTTAAAATATGGGGGAATGCTTGAAATTGCCTCTAATAGGGGAATATTCACCTCTACCTTTCTTAAGAGATTCAGAAATTTTACCTGACCTTGTGTCAGTATGTCCTTTCTGGGTCCTTTAGGAGGATAGGGTAAAGTATTAACATCAAAATCGGGGAGAGGGCGGAATTCTGTTTTTCTTACCTTTTTCTTTTGGTGGTGAGGGATCTTCTTCTTTGATGTCCAAGACCACATAGTCTTTCTTCGGTGCTGCCCCTTCACTGCTTTCTTGTTTGCCTCAACCAATGCCTTTTTCGTGGCTTCCAATTCTTTCCTCATTGTAGCCATTTCTTTCTCTACACTGCCAATTTTCAAATCTTCAATCTCGACTTCACCATACATAGCCCCTTCACGGTCAACTACCTTCTCTTTCTCAACCTTATCAGTTTCTGCTTTCTCGGCCCATAATTCCTTCGGCTTGTCACTCAGCCCAACCTCTTTACCACTTCGTGTGAACACATCATTCATACCCTTGGGGTTCCTCTCAGTGTTACTCCGGAGTCCACCACTCAGATTTGTCGTCAATATGTCGGTTATTTGACCCACTTGGGTCTCCAAGTTCCGAATAGCAGAATGTGTGGCCACTTTTTGCTCTACAGCGTTCTTGTTTAACTCAGAAACCGTCCTAACTAATCTCTCCATGAGTATCTCAGTGGGTGTCTTCTGAACACCAGAATTGTTTCATTGCTGACTGTTCTGATTTTTCTGATGCAGATGAGCATTCGGATGCTGATAGGTGCCAAAATTATTATTTCTCGATGGCTGGCTCGCTTGCTGATTCTGATTGTTTTGCTGGCCCTGATTCTGATTCCAATTCTACCCTTGCTGTTGGCCTTATGACTGAGATTGCAGATTCTGACTATTCTAATAGTAGCCTTGGTTCTGATTCTGGTATGAACTCTAATTTTGGGGATTCTGATTCCAGGTTCGGTTGTATGGGCTTTGGCTTTGCCTAAAACCTTGGTTTTGATTACTGTTCCGATTCCAATTCTGATTCTGCCCCTGGTTCCAACCTTGATTCTACTGATTTTGATTCCATTGCCCACATTATATTGTTGTGAATCATCACCCATACCATAATACATTTGCGGCCCTTGCTGATTATCAAAGTTCTGATTCCACTGTTGCTAGCCAAATCCTTGCTGATTCATATTTACCTGCCCCATCGAATAGACATTCATCCGCTGTTGGTCATTCTGATTGCCAGATTGCTGTTGCACTGGAGTAGGTGTCAACTGTTGTGGGTAAGTGGATTTTTTCGATGATGCACATTCCATGGCAGAATGTCCACCTCCACACAGTTGGCATTGCTGTGCCTTCTTTCTTTCCAGTTCCATTCGGTCCATCTTTAGTACCATTTCTTGCATCTTATCGTGCATGGCAGATTCTCGATCGAGTTCCTCTTTCAGCGACTTTACACTTTCCAATGGGGCTTTCTTCTTCTTTCTGCTCGACCCCCACTGTCCTTCTCCATCTGCGGCATTCTCTATCTGTCTCATAGCTTGTTCTGGCAGCAGATTCATGATATCTCCGCCACTGGCGGCATTCAGCTTGTTTTGGTCCATTGGCTCTAAGGCCCTGAATAATATAATGACTTGCTCAACAGTAGAAAAACCGTGTGGAGGGCATCTTTTCAGTAGACCCCTAAATCTCTCATAAGTTTCTTTTAATGTCTCTCCCTCGAGACCGTCAAACGAAGAGATTTCTTCTTTCAGATCTAAAATCTTCACCGGAGGAAAATACTTTTTCAGAAACACTCTCGTTACATCCGCCCATGTATGTAACGAATCATTGGGTAGCGAATCATACCAATCCTTACCAGCTCCCCTCAGTGCAAACGGGAAAACTATCAGCTTTATCGCCTCGTCGGTAACCCCATTATATCTCATCGTCCCACAAATTTGGAGAAAATGATCAAGAAAGCTGTTTGGGTTCTCAGTTGATTTCCCGTGGAATAGAGCATGTTCCCCCAACATGTTCAGAATGTTTTGCTTGATGTCCAAGTTGTTCGCATTAATCGGGGGCACTCTAATTGGGTTATGCCCTATAACTTCCTGAGGGGTAGTGACATAATCTCGACAAACCCTCGGTCCCTGTACTTGCTGAGCCATCTGTGACTGATAATTCTGCTGTTGTTTCTGTTGATAAAACGACTGCAGAGGGGGTTGATTATATGGGTTATATGGGTTTTGGAACCCCTGTTGATATCCTTGATTCTCTAGCATCTGCAGTACTCGATTTACCGTCTCTTGGTCTAATTCGGGTCTGAAGTTCTACGTATTCTGAGCATTTTGTCCTCCCCATGTACTGTCCAATCCCTGTCCTCTAATTAAACTGTGAAGTTCCCAACTGACGTAACACTGTGTTGTCCTCTCTCAATGGTTCATGACGAAGGGTCCTCAGAGGAGTTTGCAATGGTAGTGTTGCGTTACCATCAGTAATGTCTGAGGTTTGCCCTTGTACATTATGCTCGATTAAGGGCTCTTCGCCATCTCTATGATTTGGTGAATCCTCCATTCCCTCTGAGGATTATGAAAATGAACTTTTTACTACCCCTTCTTCCTCAAACAAAGGATTCGGACTGGCAATCAGAGGTTCTCCTCGGCGTTGACTATTTCTATGACGTGCAAAAGCTTCAATTTCTTCAATTGGCTCGATGAGAGGTTCTTTGGAGCTTCGGGTCATTCACTGACATACAAGAAACAACAAGAAAACAAAATAAAAAACGACCTAAGCCCAAGCTTTCGGTCAACTTACAAGATATCAAACGTTACTCCCCGGCAACGGCACCAAAATTCTTGATAGCAAAATAACTAACCGCTAACTTTGACCGACAGAGTATCGGGTCAACGGTAGTATAGTGGTCTCAAGGTCGAATCCACAGGGAGTAATATCTAAGTACCAAAGTTGACGTTGAACTTAGTTTAGGTCAAAATAATGGTGGAGAGTATTATACTAATGCAAAAGTAAAGATTGTACTAACGAATTTATTTCTAGGTATTAAAGGGTATAGTTTTACCCCTAAGAAAGGACTTAACAGGGAGCGTGTCTTAACCGACCTACCAATCCAATATAGTCTAACGACATCCACGGGTGCCAGCACCTAATTCTAGCGATTAGACTGAACTACTCGATCTAACCACCCTATGTGAAGCTAATTAATTCTCTCTTTAGAAAACCGATTAACCTAACATGATTAAGCTCTAGAGTCGCTCGAACAACGATGACAAACCTCTGTATTGGAAACGGACCTAACAACTAGGCCGAATCTACACAACGATCCTAAAACCCCTTATCCCACATCTCACAGCAAAATGCATCTATAAGTTTGATGTGTGTGACAGTGAACTAGGTGATCAATCTAATTCAAAGATGTAAAAATAAGTTTTAGAACGTGGATTAATCGTTTAAACAATAATTTACGCACTACACAACTCCCAATCTCATCCCCCTTAGGGTTTTCGCTCGCTTTCACATAATTCGACTACACATGAATTTAGCTACTCATAATTATGCTAATAACGGAATAAAGAACGGAAATTGAAACCAAACTAATAGCAGCAAATAAGAGAGACATCATTACCATATAACTTGCAGAAAATCTGATCCAGAAAATACCGACAAGAAAAGCAATCCCAAAGTCGAATCTTTTTTCCTAGGAAAGTAAATCTAAGCTCGAAAAGTTGTAGAGAATCAAAGGATGTTATCTAGGGGATCAAAGGATCAAAGGGGTGTTTAAAATACTCAAAACCGCACACAAATCGCCTAAGAAAAGTCTAAAGTCGGCCAAAAATCATATGGGGCTGAATAAGCTGCGTATTTATAGAGTATGTCAAAATCTGATGCTGTTGGCCCCGGACACCCGTCTGGTCCATGTCAGACGCCTGTCTACCTGGAGAATATGAAGATATTAGGGTTTCATCTTCAGTGGACGGGCGTTTGCATTCCTCTGAATGCCCGTCTGGTGAATCATGACCTGAGGGCCAAACGCCCGTCTGTAACTCTGGATGCTCGTCTGTGTTGTATGAGCTTTTTGAATCGGGTTGAACCTACTCAAACACCCGTCTGGGGGCCATTTGGACGCCCGTCCAGCTGAGAACCCAACTTTCTGAATGAAGTGTTAATTATGTGGACGCCCGTCTGGAATAGGCGAACGCCCGTTTGATGTTGGCTTCCTGCAGACGCCCGTTTGGGGTACGGCAAACGCCCGTTTGCCTTGTCTTCACTCGAAACTTAGCTTTTCTTCATTTTTCATCCAACTCTCGTGCCGCGAACATGTCTCTTAGTCCAAAACATCGCCTTCCGGGTCCTCGAGTCACCTAGGTCCTGCAATAACATAGACAAACAACCACCACGTGTAATTCCGCAAGACAAAAGTGCTCGGAAAAGAGTCAAATATCGCTAAAAAGGCGGAGTTTACTATCGATGTGACAGTTTAACTCCTCGTTCCTATAAATCTCGATATTATTCTCAAACAGGTCTATATCTACCCAAAATATGCCAATAACGTGATAAACGGGGGTTAAACTGCACACCAGAGTACAGTAAAGTTGACTCACATCACTAACCTCATTCAATATGCAGAAATTACCATCATGTGTCCTAAGTTGGATTGATCCAATACCAACTATTTTGTAAACCTTGCTGTTGGCCTTCATCAACCTGTTGATAAGTTGAAAACCACTCCCTGTTTGGACACACATGATAGGATGCCCTAGTGTCCAGAATCCACATATCTCTGTTCCCTACTGACTCTGAAACTGCTAAGGCCAGATCTTCTTCAGAGTTGGAGTCTTGTTCTGCCAAAGCAGCTGTACCTGCTGAGTACCCTGCTGCTTCTTCCTCTTTGGACATTCATTTTTCCAATGTCCCTGCTCCTTGCAGTAGTTACAGATATCCTTAGCTTTAAGAACCTTGGAATTCTTCTTGAATTTCTTCTTTCCAGAATTTCCTGGCCCCCTGCTGACTCCACTGGCCACCAATCCAGCCGACTGACTATCTGTTCCAGATCTAGATGCTTTATGGCGTAAAGCATGGAGTGATGATCTTACATCCTCTAATGATACTGAGTCCTTCCCAACAATAAAGGACTGTACAAAGTTCTCATATGATGCAGGCAATGATACAAGTAGAATCAATGCAGCATCCTCATCTTCAATCTTCACATCAATATTCCTTAAATCAAGCAATATTGTGTTCAGCTGGTCTAGATGAACCCTCAGTTGAGTACCCTCATGCATCTTTAAACTGAATAGATGATGTTTCAACAACAACTTGTTGGTTAGGGACTTAGTCGTATACAGACTCTCAAGTTTGGACCACAACTTCTCAGCAGTGTCTTCCTTCTATTGATTCAGACAAGGGACCCCATAATCCCTGATGCTTCAACAAAGCACGCACCTTGATCTGCCACAGACTAAAATTGTTCCTTCCTGTAAACTTGTCAATCTTAACATTTAAAGCAGACGTCTTTCTCACCAGAAAAGCTTGTGTAGATCCTAAATCCTAGCGTCAATTATGACCTTGGTGCCAATCTACCTTGCTTAAAGCAGATAAACAGATTTCTTGAAGAACCTGGACGTTCCGATACTAGTTTGTTATGACGGATCGATCAAGAAGTGATGGTGATTGTGAGTAAAGATAAAAGATAAACAAGTAACAAACACAGAAACAAGAGGAACACAGATTTAACGTGGTTTCCGGCAATATGCCGACTACTCCACGGACAAACGAGGATATTTTATTATCACTAGAAAGTTACATCAAGTTACAATTAATACATATGGTAATTATAGCCTGGGGAATCCAACCCTAACCGACTAATCAGTCAACCTAGTAAATGACTGAAATACCCCAGAAGTAACTCGAACAAACATGCAGCAAATGTGTTCCCCAAGTCTGCTGAGCCTCAGCAGACTTGCCTTCAGTAGACTTGCCATCAGCGGGCTGATACGCCAGATTTTAGCAGATGCTTCACACATTGCTGACCAGAACATGTTTCCATAGACCTCAGTAACATAAGTTTAAGTCACCATTACACTACAAAATCTTGTAGATAACGCTTATTTTTCTTTTTCGTTTTTCTAGTCATTATATGTGTCTTCCCAACTACAAATGTTTATTTTTCTACATCAGAAAAGCATTTTTTTTCTTTTCTTTGATTTTTCCAGGTGATGCATTCAAAAGCTTTAAAGTAACGGTTATTTTTACTGAAATTAAAGTTTTTGGTTATTTTACACTTTGATTTCTAAATGTTAAGATCATATTTTCATGTAACTTTTCATGCTCCACGTCGCATCAAAATAACCTGCGACTAACATAAAAACGTAACAAAAGCTATCATAACACTAAGCTCATTGAAGAGGTTCAAACATTATTTAATTATGAATAAGATTATAAACGGTCATTCTCAACAATTTTCTCTTTAATTGATTGAAATATTCTGTCAGAATATTCTCTTGTACATACTACTATCAATGTACACTACCACCCACCACCGCTTACTAGCTACCAGTACCAAAAACAATATGTAAACCTAATTTCCACCGCTATCAATGTACACTACCACCAACCACTGCTTACTACCACAACTAAAAACAATATTTAAACCCAATTTCCACTAGATTTATAAGGGAATCCGAATAATTCAAAAATCGACTATATATACATATCTTTTTTTTCTTGCATTAAATTTATGGTAAATGATTTTAATTTTACTGCATGCCAAATGATACTTATGGAACACCATTTGTTCGTACAATTAAAATATAAAAAATAATAATATGCACCAATACAGTGAGACAAATGGTAAATTATATAAGGGCTCCGTGTTAAAATTGTTGGCAATGTATTTATTTCCATCAACATCAAAATGAATCATACTATGTCAACAAATATGGTTGTACTTTCTATCATATCTCTTCTTTTCCTCAATAATGTTGAGTCGGATTTGAAAACATACCACCTTCATATTGTTAATAATCTCCCGGATAACACCAATCTCCTGAAACTACACTGTTACTCTGGAGACGACGATCTGGGATATCATGATCTCAAGTTGAATGACGATTACAACTTTAGCTTTCGTATGAGTTTTGGATTACGAGCGAAATTTTACTGTACTTTTTGGTGGGGAAGAAAGAAGAGGCACATGGCTATATTTGATTGGAGGATAGCCAGGAATCATTGCGGATTCATTGACTGGTTCAATTTAATTTGTTGGTGGTCGGTGAAAGAGGATGGATTTTATGTTGCGAAAGTATGGCATCCTACCCCCTATGAGCTTTTTAAAATGAATTGGTGGCTAAATAATACTTTAGCAAACTCTACCTTTAATGTTGTAGTTCCATCCTCTCCAATGTAATGTTCTTGTCACATTATCTGTGTGTTGCAAACCCCACCCCCCACCCCCTCCCCCTCCCCCTCCCTCTTTCCAAACCCAACAAACAGTTCATTTAAGTATGAAATAAACATTTTTATAAAATAATAAAGTATGAAAGAAACAATGAAAAAGTGTGAAAGATGACAAAATACAAGTTTTAATTGGCATTTAATCCAGTAGATTAAATAATATGGTAAAAATGTTAAATTTTTATTTAATTGGACGATTATACCCTTTATCCATTTTTTGGTGGATTTTCTTGGTAGTGGATTTGTTTGATATGAAAAAGTTTTAGTGGATTTGTTTGACGGAAGAATTGAGGTTGTCAAGTATGGCAAGGGTAGTTTTGTTCTTTAGTTTTGTGTTTTCTTTTTGTGTCATTTTTCACGATCTTTGTCATTTTTGACTATTTCTCCTTCAATATTGTCCTTTATAACTATTAACTCAATAAACAAAAACATTTTGGTTTGGGTAAATACCCTTTATCCATTTTTTAGTGGATTTCCTTGGTAGTAAATTTGTTTGATATTAAAAAGTTTTAGTGGATTTGTTTAACGGTGGAATTGATGTTGTTAAGTATGGCAAGGGTAGTTTTGTTCTTTAGTTTTGTGTTTTCTTTTTGTTTCATTTTTCACAATCTTTGTCATTTTTGACCATTTCTCCTTCAATATTGTCCTTTATAACTATTAACTCAATAAGAAAAAACATTTTGGTTTCGGTAAACAAATGCCCCAAAGATACATATAATAGAATAAATTAAACAAAACTTGTAAATGATTGTGATTGTTCGAAAAATGTTCTAGGATCCTTCGTCCGCCACTCTTAATTTAGATAACGATATTAAACACCCGTGTTAGACATGTGATCATCCGAGTGTCCAACCAATAGCATTCAAACAAATGTATTGGTGGACCCCCTATTTATAGAAAAATAACTACCTAATCAAAAATTTAAATTGGTTAAAAATGTTTTTCTTGGTTATGAACTCCTGTAAAACACCACAACCCCCCCCCCCCCCCCCCCCCCCACCACCGCGATGAAATACATCATACAACATAAAAACGTATCTATAGCTATCATAACAATTAGCTCATCGAAGTGGCTCAAACAATTAACTCGCTGAAGAGGTTCAATTTTTTTTGTATAATACTCCATTCCTCTAAAAATATAAGTCATTTTGGATGTTTTTACACATATTATGCCATAAATCTTATGAAGAAATGTCTAAATATCATTTGACTATCATCACTGAAATTGTTATAAAGAACTAAAAAGCGGTTGGATTAATAATAAATTAAAGGTAAGATAAAGAAAATAGTAATAAATGCTTCATTGGTAATGTAGAATAATTTATATTCTGATACAAACAAAAATATATAAAAATCACTTATATTCTGCTACGGAGGGAGTACTGAATTATTTTGTCGGTATTCTCTTGTTCATAAATGTTAACCACTACTTACCCCTACGTGTTTAATTGTGAGGCACAGTTAGTTGGATTTCTTTTAATAAGTCAATCCTTTTATAATATTAAGAGTAAAATATTTGTACAGACTTTCACTTCATCACAGATAGGTTGTTAAGCATCTTAACTTTTGCCATCGTCCGGTAGCATGCATGGTTGAAAGAGAGGACGCTTTGTCGAATTAGACTCCAAATTCAATAAGGGGGGCATTTTCTTGGGGGATGCAGCATCTCTGGGCTCACCAGTGTATTGATTGGAGATTTCGCCAACTCTTTGTGGGGACGGGAGTTTCAAAAAAAATAGTCAAAATTCTTGTTCCTTATCCTAGCCCCATCCCCTTATACCAAAACACGTTGACGAAACGTAGTCCCTGCCTCCTTAAATCCTATGAGTGGCTAACCTAGTGTGGGAAAATCCATCTAATAGAAAAGAGAACAACACCCTACATTTTCATAAAATTTATTCCCGAATAAAAATTACAAAACATTACAGTGGGAAAATTGTGTGACAAACTTCTTCGCAAACGTATGAAGCTGCTCTCTCCAAAAGTATCAATAATCCTTCTTTTGTTCATTAAGTTGTCGTCAATCTTTAAAATGGTTCCGTGGGTAAATAACTTGCCTTTCAGCTGCAACCTTATTTTTAAAATTTCTTCCGATCTTTGAGTGTAGATGAGCTATACCTAGTGGTTGCGTCATCTTTGTTCAAATAATTATAAAAATAATATAACATGGAAGAGATAACACCTGGTTTAGCTTATTTTGACATTTGATCTCCACTTAGTTATATGGCTTCTCACATGTTACTGCTTATGTCTTCATAGGTTTCAAAAAAGAGGGGTTATGTTGTAAATAGCTACTAACATTTATTACAACTTAACTTGATTAAAAAGGGAAAATGTTGATGCGCAACAAACTCTATGACTTCATTCTTAAGCTTTCTCTCTATGCTCATCATTGATCTCGTCTTCAACCTACATTTCTTCTTATTGCAAAGAAATGAATGAGCATCAGCTGGATACTCAGTAAGGAGAAATAATATCAAAAAAGAGATTAATGTATGTCGGGAGACATGACATGAATCTACTTCATTCAGTTCGCAAACCGTTTAAAAGCACAATTTGAAGAATACGTGGAACACCTTTAAAAGCATATATTGTAAACATAAGAAAACTTACTTGAAAACCAACTTTAAATCATGCATATAAAACATGCCTAATATTAACTACAATCAGTTCATCTTGCACGTACTTGTTCCTTTCATTAATTGCTTACCATGTTTAGCCTGCTGATCCAACTTATGTAAGCTATCTACTAATTCATACTTTACTCGTCTTCTAATCATAACATGTTCGTGTCTTGCATTGTTCTTGTCTTTTCAATCATGTTCTTGTTTCCTCTCTTACTTGACATGTGGGCATGATGCACAACAAGGAACATGACTAGTCTATTAGGAAATCAACTAGTTTAATGCAGCGGAAATTAAAATTTTGATTTCCGATTCCAAGATCGACTCCGTTTAATACAATAAACACGTTGAGGTAGTAGACGGTGATTACATTTCTTGATCTAAAAGATCGACACTTTGACCGTCTAAGGAGAGCAGTAGTGTGCGCAAGCCATCCACGTGTCCGGCCTCTACCAATATCCACACGAGCACCTCGCAAGAATCCTCATTGGACAGCTACTAGAAAAAATCTGGTTGCTTGACCGACCTTTTCTCTCTCTAAATCTCTCTCTACGAAGCTCTCATTTTATTTTGTAAATTAGAACTCTTCTAATTGTGAGATACAAAAGAGCTAGCCAACCCCTTGCTTACATAGGGTATATGGCGTGCCCCACCGTGTCCCAACCCTGTTGGGAAAAGCTTCTGTGTAGATTAACGAGAAAGAAAACATTTTACTAGTAAAATAAGAAAAAAAGATAACCTAGATTTATCTCATTTAAATTAATATCTCATATTAAATAAATCCAAGATATTGCCAATATCTAATATTGACTGTCTTTATCTTATTACCATAAATCTATTTTTCATAAATCTAATAATATCTAATATTAATATATGATAATACCATTAGTTAAATTGCACAATCTAAATGTATCTTATACACATAATTGTGGCGCCCCATATGCCAATAAATTGGCATCCGGAATATTCTTTAATTGATCAATATAATTAATATCTTGTATCTAATTTATTCATAATAAATAAATATCACCATATTAATTTAATCACTATAATATTTTATAGTCGAGATGAACTTTCCTTATTTGGTTATCACTATAACTGCATTTTAATCCGGCTAGATTTTTTATGTTTGTGACCCGATAGACTTCCTAATATGTTGGCCGTAGACTTAAAGTGCAATTACGAAAATGCCCTTCATACGATCACGGAATAGCGTCTAGCAACACACCGTGACCCCCAATCATCAGAAGAGTCAAAAGCAATGACTACTACCTTTCATTTGAAACAGTTACCAAGTGAATAGAATCCTATCGCTGTTACAATATCCATACAATTGTTTCTTGAGTTTCAGTACATCAATGATCGTATCTTATAATCTGGATATCATGCTCTCTCGGAATAACTCATTTACTCCCACTTTGCAAATATTCACGAGAGCTAGACATTCCTTATAAGAAGGTCATTTCGGATATTCACTCCTACTAATAGGATACACGGTTTCCGGAGGAACAAACGACTAGAGATTTTTAAGTATCAAACTTATTAAAGTGATTAGAGATATCGTCAACCATAATCACTATCATTGTTTCTCTATCACAAATTAATACTAAGGACGTTACTATATATTCAATAACATAATTGGCTCATAAAGATAAACAAAAATATATAATAATAAAAGTGCTTTTATTAATCATAATAAAGTTATTACATGGATTAAATAGACTGTAAATTACCCGACCATGTCGGTTCCAGTCCGACGATTGGGTTGAGGACACTTTTTCAACAATCTCTCACTTGGCCTAAATCCAATCACCCATATGCCTAAGCCCATGCATGTGAACATGTTTCTCATGCTTTGCTTGCGACAACGCCTTGGTTACCGGCCCATCTATGTTATCATCCGTGTGGACATTCTATATCTTTACATCTCTTCTATCTATTATCTCTCGAATCAAGTGATAGCGCGGTAGCACATGTTTGGACTTCTGATGAGACATTGGTTCCTTTGAGTGAGCAATTACCCTATTATTATCACATTACAGTGGGATTGGACTTTCAATGGAGGGAACCACACCAAGTTCAGTAATGAACTTCTTCATCCAAACCGCTTCATTTGCGCCTTTGAGGCTGCTATATACTCAGCTTCCGTTGTAGAGTCCGCAGTAGTCTCCTTCTTGGAACTCTTCCAGCTAAATGCTCCGCCATTAAGCGTGAAAACAAATCCAAACTTTGACTTCAAGTCATCCCTATCAGTTTGAAAACTGGCGTCTGTGTAACTTCGTAATACCAAATCATTGTTCCTGAAAACCAGGAATATATCCCTAGTACGTCTCATGTACTTGAGAATATTCTTGACTGTAATCCAGTGACCAACACTTGGATTCGCCTGGTACCTACTAGTCATACTCAGAGGGTATGAGACATCCTGCCTAGTGCACAACATGGCATACATGATTGATGATACGGAACCTGACACGGTCCCATTATCCCCGGTCAACTCGTCTGAGGACATAAGTCAAACTCTTTCCCTGAGCATAAGCGCGCGACGTCGCCAACTTGATGGCCATCCCGCCATCCTCATAAGCATAAGGGGGCCGCCCCGCGACGCGCGGGCCCATCCCTATGAGAATATCGGTTAATGGAAAGTTCATAAGCTTAGATAGAATGCGAGGCCAAGCGCCATCGTCGGGCATCGGCGCCGCTAGCACGAGTAGTCTTTTACGGCTTTATCCTTTCCCTATAAATACCCCCTTTGTGACATCAATGAAGATAGAGAAATATAGAACAACTTTTGCACATTTATTTCTATAAACCTTGTTCTCTCTCTCATATTTATTTCATATTACCACCGCGGGCTCATCACCGACGTCGATAAACGCCACCGTCCGACGGCGATAACCTCAACGATCGGAGCACCACGAAGAGGCCGGATATCCCACGTCCAAGTCTTCCTTTCAAACTACACGACGGAAACGGATCACGTCAATTGGCTCCGTTACCGGGAACGTTTTCTTCAAAGGATTCAACACCTTCGTGGACTCCATAGTTGCTCAGCTTGTACCGATCTCCGTCTCCCTTGTATAAAAGGTTTGTTATTCCAGTTTATCATCATCAAATCGGTTATCTTTGTCTTCACGAGTCCGTTGAAAGATAGCTCATGTGTTTATGTAGACTATCCCAATCTTGCGTTTGAAGATTCACCACTATTGGGATAATCTTATATGAACCGCTAAGAAACGGCGTGGTTAGCGTTTTCCGATTTGTATGTTGATCGGGACGGTGTGAACGCCATAAAATTCGACTTGTAGCATCTACGTGTTGGGATCGATTGCTTGTAGGAGGGTAAAAGGTTCATCGGATGTTGCGTACATAAAATCGACGGCGAGATCACATCACATCACGTCACATCAACTACCTTTTGAAAAGGATACTAGAGTCGGCTTGTGTCAGAGGCAATAATCCCACTTGCTACCTTGGAAAGCTCGTTGTCAGACTGGCATCGGACCTCCCATCATGGCTAACCCTTCGCCTAACCCCGTCACACCCAACCCGGCGAGAAAAGCGAGATCGCCCCAACGAGGTCTCACGAGAGTGACCCCGCCCGTACAACCGTCGATTACCGCGAGTTCTTGGAGTTAAGAAAGAAAAACACTCGGTTAGAGGCGAGCTCGCCCGAAGACAGATTAACACCGAGGGCCCGGACAAAGAGGCCCCCGCCCCGGCGGTTCCTAGCGAGGTTGATCTGGCAAGAATGAAGAGTTATGGTGAATACGCGGCGAAAATGAAGGCAGCCAACGAGATCTTAATCTCCGCCGGCCAGCCCGCGCTAGCAATTGATCCTCCCCCAACCGTAGAGGGCATGAACGCCGGACCTAACGTCATCGCCCCTCCGTGGAAAGGGCCAAACATGGGGGAAACAACGCGAGCTCAGCGTCACGAGCATCGAGGGGAAAGCGTATCCTCCTCTCGGCACGGTGAACACGGCCAAACTAGAATATCGGCGCACGACCGCACGGGAAAACGTAGAGCTTTACCATCACCACCGAGGGATGAAGATAAAGGAACGCGAGGCAACGTCGACGGAGGCGGGTCCCCTCGGTGAAAATCCCCGGAACATTATCCGAGAAGAAGAGCACGGGCCGAAACGAGAAAGGCACGGCGGTGACGAGGACGACGCCCGCTCTCGGGCGCACCTCGAGCCCGGACCAACCGGCGATTTGAAGATGCGAGGCGATGGTTCCGGAAATGAAAAAGAACAAACGAGAAGAGGATAAGGAACCTAGCGGCGCTATGGACGCACTTTCGGACTCGCTCATAGCGAGCCTCCCTCGACGCCGAGTCTCCAACATCAACATAACGGATTATCGGGGTAAGTCGGACCCATACGAATGGATAGCCTCGTTCGAGAGCAAAATGATGCTCGCTACGCGCCATAGCGCGGCCTGGTGCGTGGCTATGGTGGGTTGCATGAAAGATAGAGCCTCTACATGGCTTCGCAAATTGCCGACGGATCGGTTAACGAGTTTGGGAGGATATGCGGACAAAGTTCCTAACGAGAATTCAAGACGGCGCATAGACCTCGCAAGACCACAACCGATCTGTTTTTGATAAAGCAGGACACTGGGGAGTCCGCTCGGTCGTATTGCGAGAAATTCGTCCAAGTTTACGATCAAACACGGGACGAGCCCGAACCCACGGTCATGATGGCATTCTTAAGCGGGTGGTGGGCGGCGAACTTAAGACACACTTAACGATGCACGCTCCGACCAACTTGAGGGACATGTTGGAGCGAGGCCCGGAAGTTTACTACCGTCGAGGTCATCCCCGCCGAAACCGGGGCCTTCAATCGATCCCACGGCCCCGTCCAATAGTACTCGAGGCCGATCCCCAAAGAAAGGAGGAGGCCGTCAATCCGGCGAAAGAACGGACGACCGTGATTTCAAAAGGCCGCAAAAGTTCGACGTAAAAGATTACATTCCGGCGAATGCCCGACCGTCGGCGATCCGAACGAAATTTCGGAACACATCCGGAAGCCCCGCGACAATCGTAGCGAAGACACCGTTCGTAAAGCGGACACAAGCAAATTCGTGAGTTTCATAATTATCACGGCCATAACACGGATGATTGTTTTTCCACGATAAGGATCTAGACAAAATGGCCCGGGAGGGAAAGTTAGATCGATTCAAATTGGCAGGCGGTGCCAACCAGAGACTCGTCGCAGCCCAGTATGAGCGCGAGCTTAATGTCATCCACGAAAGCCCGCCTAGCAACAGGCAGATAAAAGAACAGATCAACTCGATCAAAGAATTTGGACGAGAGCGGCCTAGAACTCTGCGGCCAGATGAAGAGGCCTTGACTTTCACAAAGAGCGAGCTTAGCTTTGTTACGGGAGCAATGGAGATGCCCCTCATAATCAAAATCGGGATCGGCAAGTGCGGGGTTAACAGAGTCCTGGTGGATACAGGTGCCGCCAGAGACATCATCTATCTTGATCTTGCTTGCCTCAAAGGTTTGAATTTCACCGAGGCCAATGCGAAACCGTACTGGGCTCGCTAGAGGTTTTACCAACCATGAGGTAAAAGTTAAAGGAATGATTGACCTGGAGGTCCGCATCGGAGACTTCGAGCCCTTCCGGATCGAAAAAATAGAATTTACGGTGGTCGATGCGCGGCTCGCTACCATATGATCCTGGGCATACTGCGATGCGCAAATTTCGGATGGTGTCTTCCATTCCGCATCGAGGGTCAAATTTTATACGAGAAAATGGCGGGATAGGCCGGGCGATTAGCCGACCACGGACTTATCTTGACCACTTGGCAAAATCAAAGGCGGGGTTGAAAAGGGCACGGGAGCCCGAAGTCCAAGGTGTGCTAGGACAAGCTCGTGCTACACCTCCCGTCGCACCGGCGGGGACTAACCCCATCACTAATTCAATAAATCTCGATTTGTTGGGAGAAGCTACAGTGATAATCGATACGGTACCGAGATCCCAAGTACAGCCGGACGACTCAACCCCCGGATAGGTGAGTCCATGGCCGAGTTAGAGGCGAGCGCTAAGAAAAGAGCGGCGGAAACCCATATCGAGCGGGGACAAGACACGAACAGCCCTCCGCCGCTTAAGAAACAACAAAAGGAAATTGTATGCGACACATTGCGGATACGAGATGATCCAAGCATTGAAGCGAGAGGGGAGCTCGTCGAGGTAATCATCAATGAGAGATACCCCGACCAAAAGATCAAAGTCGGGGCGCACCTCGGCAAGGCCGATATGTCCGCGGCGATCAACGTCGAAAGAGAACCGGAGGCCTTTGCTTGGGAGGTCAGCGACATGCGAGGCGTCGACCACGAGGTCGCACTCCACCGTCTCAACGTGAATCCCCACTTCAAGCCAATTCGGCGGCGGGCTCGTCAATTTTCAACCGCAAAGGAAGAGGTTTGTAAAAATTGAGATCGCCAAACTACTTGCGGCGGATATCATTGAAGAACTACAATATCCTACTTGGCTAGCCAACGTCGTTATGGTTTTGAAGCACAACGGCAAGTGGCGAATGTGCGTAGATTTCACCGACTTGAACAAAGCCTGCCCCAAGGATCCCTATGAGCTACCCCGCATAGACGAATGGTAGATCGGATAGCGGGTTTTGAAATCCTCGGTTTCGTCGACGCCTATTCTCGGATACCATCGAGTCCGTATGGCCGGGGACGAAGGACAACTTCGCTTTCGGAGCTGGAGGCGGCATGTATTATTACAAAATGATGCCCTTTGGCCTGAAGAATGCGGGTTCAACATTCCAGAGGATGATCAACCGGGTCTTCCACACTCAAATCGGCCGCAACATGGAAGCTCACATAGATGACATGGTCATCAAATCCAGCGGATGCGACTTCATAGCAGATTTGAGGGAAACTTTCGCGAACGTACGGAAAAACAACATGAAGCTAAACCCAGTCAAATGCACGTTTGGGGTTAAAGCTGGAAAATTCTTAGGCTTCATGGTCACACAGCGCGGCATCGAAGCAAATCCTGAGAAAATCAGAGCCATTCTGGACATGGCACCTCCCACGACTGTGAAAGAGGTTCAGAGGATGAATGGAAGGATAACCGCTCTGGGGCGTTTCATTTCGAAATCGGCAGACAGGTGCCTTCCTTTTTATAAGATTTTGAAAGGCGGCAGCAAGGGGTTTGAATGGATTGAAGAATGCACTGAAGCCTTTGAAGAGCTCAAGCAATACCTGGTCAGCCCGCCTCTTTTAGTAAGTCCTATCATAGGCGACCAGCTTTATTTATATTTGGCGGCCTCAGATAGGGCTGTCGCCGCAGTTCTTGTAAAGGAAGAGGGGACCCCTGAGAAGCCCGTTCAAAAGCCCATTTACTATGTTTCGAAGGCTCTCAGTCTGTGGAAGGTCGATATTTTTATAACAGAGAAATTGGCTTACTCTCTTGTTATAGCAGCTAGAAAGCTCCGTGCATATTTTTCATCACATACGATCATTGTACTATCGGATAGTCCATTGCGTCGGGTTTTACATAAGCCGGACCTCGCCGGTCGTCTCCGAGAAATGGGCAATTGAGCTCACCGAATTCGACATCAAGTACGAGCCTCGAAGGGCAATCAAGGCACGAGGCCCGGCCGAGTTCATTCTTGAAGCAAGCTTCCGAGATCCCTCGACAACACAACCCACTTCCCCTTCGACCAACTCGCCCGACAAACCGGCTCCTAGCGGCCCCATGAGGCCCGGCCACGTTGGCGTTGTTCGTTGACGGCGCTAGTGGAATTGGAGCTTGCGGGGCCGGCATCGTCTTGCTCGAGCCGGGAACGTCCGAAGAAATTGAGAAAGCGCTTCGCTTCGATTTCACGGCGTCAAACAACCAAGGCGAATATGAGGCGGTCATCGCGGGCCTTGAGCTCGCCCTCGCAATGAGAGTTGAGAACATACACGTCTTTTGCGACTCACGGCGGTTGTCAATCAAGTGAATGGAGGTTATAAGATTTATTGTTCGAAACTGCAGCAGTACATCGACCTGGTCCAGAAGTTACGTCGTCAGTTCGGATATTGCGAGCTCTCTTATATACCACGCACTCAGAATTTGAGGGCAGACTATTTATCCAAGTTATCCGACGCTGACGCGGCGCTCGCTCCTGACATCCCTTTGGAATACCTCGGGGAACCTTCTATCAACAGATGCGAGGTCATGGATATTCAACCCTCCTCGCGCTGCTGGATCGATGAGGTCAAAGATTATATTGAGCATGGAGTTTTGCCTTCAGACAAGATAGAGGCGAGAACCTTGGCTCGCCGAGCAGCAAGATATGTCGTACAAAATGGGATACTTTACAGGCGCTCTTTCTCCAAACCTCTGCTCCGCTGCGTCGGGCCGGAGCAAGTAGAGGTATCCTCCATGAGGTTTGTGTGCGGCGGGCATCCGGCTGTCGAACCCTCGCACAAGGGCGATCACCGCAGGATACTGCGGCCTACCTTGTTGAGGGATGCGGATATATTCGTTAGGGAATGCGACCCGTGTCAAAGGTACGCAGATATACCCGGGTTACCCTCCGTAGAGTAGAGCATCGTCACCGCTTCATGGCCTTTCGAAATGTGGGGCATCGACCTCGTCGGTCCAATGCCAAGGGCGCGGAGGATGTGAATACATAGTAGTAGCGACCGATTATTACACCAAATGGACGAGGCGAAGCCCCTCGGAGAGATTGCCACCACCCGGGTCATCTATTTTTTAATGGATCAAGTGTGGACTCGTTTCGGGGTACCTCGCATCATCATATCGACCATGGACCACGGTTCGAACGGAATTCGACGAGTTTTGTAAAGAGCATGGCGTCATTCATGCGACGTCTTCGGTCGCCTATCCTCAAAGTAATGGTCGGGCGAGAGAACGCAAACAAACAAGTGCTCGAGGCACTGAAACGCACTCTATGCGGAAAGAAAGGCGGTGGGTAGATGAGGCGCCGCGATCTTATGGTCGCTCCGGACCGCCAAAAAGTCCACCACGGGAGAAACCCCATTCTCCACGACTTATGGTTCGGAGGCGATGACACCGGTGGAGATGTCTCTACCTAGCATCGAGTGTCTCATTTCAACGAGGACACCAACGAACGATCGCGTGAGTTTGAGCTCGACATGCTCGAAGAAAAAAGGCGCAAGCGGCGACCCGTTTGGCTAACTTCAAGATGGCCGCTAAGCGACACCACGATAAGAAGGTACGCCACCATTTTTTTCAAGGCAGGAGACTTCGTATTAATTAAATGTGAAGCCGCCGGCCGCAAACCCAAAAAGTTAGACAGCAATTGGGAGGGACCCCTTCAGATCTCTCGCGAGCTAAAGAAGGGGACATATTATCTCAAAGACAGGAATGGTCGTGAATATGAGAATACTTGGCACGCCGACAACCTCAAGTTTTTGTTCCTTGTGTATATATTTTTCTTCCTTTTTGCCCAAAAAAAAAAAAAAAAAAAAAAAAGGGGAATAGGGGGACTGTGCCCAGCGCCGCCCCGACCCCGCGCACAGGCGCCGCGTATTTTTGGGTTAGCATAAACAAAAACAACTCAAAATACCAAAGCAGAGAGCAAAGGCATAAAACGAAATGGCCATGCGGCGGCCCCAATGTGCACAGAAGGAAAATGATCAAAGTTAACAGGGTGGCGAGCCCCACATCAGCCGGAAACAAAAGTTAATATTACAAACCAATAACAAAGTTTTGTCAATAACAAAAGGAGAATCAAACGCTTCCGGAATCAAGGCCGGCTTGCGAATCTCCGGCCGCACCCCCTCACTCACCACCTGGAGCTGCCCGATCTCCTCTGTATGGGCCCCATCCAAGATCGCCCGCACGAGTGATCGCATGTTCTCTTTGCCGCCTTTGCCCCGGAAATACCGCCGCCCGTAAACCATCAACCCTACATCGCTCGCGGTATTCCGCGATCTCCTCCTCGGAATATGGAACCACGGGATGATATTGAATGAGCTCGACGCGAAGGAATTCTCCCGAGTCCACGCCGCCATATCATGTAAGGCGGGGACCCTCTGCGGTGCATCGACCTACGGACACACCTCGCCATATGATAGCGGCCTTGGTCATAATTGTCACCCGGATCCTTCCAATATTCGGCGCGTCCTTATATTCAGCAAGGGCGGCCTCGATTTTGGCTGGACATCCGAGGCAAGGTCCTCGGCCCTTTTGATAGCTTCCTCAGCTTTCCGACGGGCATCCTCAGTTTCCTTAGCAGCACCAGCGATAGCATCCTCAGCAGTTTTCAACTTTTGCTCACAGGCACCCAGGGCGGCTTCGACCTTCTTGCGATGATTCTTCTCATGAGTAACTTGGCGCTCCAACTCCGCTATCTTGTCCGCCCAGGTCTTTTCTTTAGCGGTATATAGAGCCTTGGCGTCGCCAACTTTGGCCTCCAGGTCCTTCATCGTCTGCACCAACTCCTGGTTCTCCTGCGCCTTCTTCGCCAGCTCGTCGCTCGTTCGCTGTTCGCTCTCCACCAACTTCTCAACAGTATCCAAAGCGGCAAGCATGCACCGCGAGACCTAAAAAAGACACAGTAAGCACTTGGAAAATAAAAGGAAATTTGTGCGAGGAAACATATTTACCTTATGCGCCGACATCCCGTACTCGGTGACGGCAGCCCTCATAGCCTCGCGGGGATCAATAGAGCTGTTGCCGATGTTGGCAGGAGCAATCCTCTTTATCGATCCGGTCCCCACGGATAGGCGAGCCTCGGCGCTCCATTTTACGGTAAGTACGGGAAGAGGGGGAACCGGCGACGGGCGACTCCATCATCACACCCCAGTCAGGCGATGATTGATCGGCGTAGAAAGCCTCGTCAAAATATAAAGGAATGTCAGCGCTCGCCGAAGCTTCTTGCCGTGCGCGTTCCTGCGGCACGAATTCATAAAGAGGTGCAAGGTTGAGAGGGGAAGAGTCAAGACCCTCTAGGTCGACAACCTCAGATGGCGCATCCACTCTTGGTCTTTTCCGGGAAAGGGGGACGTCTTCAAGAACATCTTCAAACTCTACTGGCTGCTTACCAGGGCGGCGCTCAGAGCCTTCAGCTGGCGGGGGGCGGACGTTTTCTGTAATCGCTCCGGCGATCGCAATACCGAGAGGAAGTCCCCGCCTCGGACGCGTACCCGCCGCGACAACGGTCACTCCACGATTGATCCCCACATGAACGGTCGGTATGATCACGGGATCTACCCTCGCCAACGCTTCCTCCCGCGTCTTCCTCGCGGCATTAGCGACGGCGGCATTAGCGCTCTGCGAAGACCGGATGCCGGCATCTCTGGAAAAAAAAAAAGAGAGGAAGCAATCAGAAATGTACAAGTCAAAAAAAAAAAAAAAAAAAAAAAAGGGGGGGAATAGGGGACTGTGCCCAGCGCCGCCCCGACCCCGCGCACAGGTGCCGCGTATTTTTGGGTTAGCAAAAACAAAAATAGAGAAGAAATGGTTTTACCCTGGCGGCTCGACCAATCGCCGCCACACTCTTCGCATTGCGTCGGAAAGTTCCTACCCAAGTGGCACTCGCCGACCCAGTCAGGATCACTAAACTCCACAGATGGCGGGGGAATGTTCACAACGAGGCAAAATCCCCGACTCCAAACAGCCCGGGATCCCCGCCATCCTCGCGCTACCAAGCTTTACGTTCGTCAACATCCGAACGCGATCATGCGGACTGTGCGGATGCGTCCGCGAGCTTATCAAGGCCACAATCGCCTCTACTTCTTCGGGACTTGCGAGAGGAACCACTCGCCTTTGAGCCACTTGGAGTCTAGTCCCCGTGCAGCCCGACTCCCAAAATGCGGGAACGGCCATCCGACCCTGGATTGCACGCGCATCACTCTTTGGCTCCGATTGTAGATTTTGTTGTCGGCGGGGTAAAAAGGGCGAGGCCTCCCCTCACGCGCCCTCACGCTCACGACCCGGAGTTTGGGTGCCGACGAAATCATGGAACTCCCTAAACGAGGCCCAAGGAGGGCTCAATTCCATTAAGGCGGCACGTCGCAATAAACGCCGCCGGGGCCCTAACGGCATTAGGGTGAAAGTCCGCCGGCAAGGCTTCCGGCAAATACATGCATCACCTCCACCAAAAAAGGATCGAAAGGGGCACGAACCCCGCCAGAAAATTGTCGAAAGGAACATACAACTGGTCCCTGGTAGAGCGTCCACAAGTATAATCATACTGTCGGCTGTCCATGCACGGACAAAAATGATAGTTGTCGGAAAGCCGGTATCGGGCGCGGATAGCGGTGTTAAAATCAGGCGCCGCGGTCAACAAAGATTTCCATTCTACATCGACGGCGCGATGCATGGCCTTCAGCTTGCCACCCTCTTCCAAAGACTCCGCAGTCTCCAAGGCGATGCGGATTTTCCCCTCTCGCGGGGCGGAGCTAGCAGGTTTGGGTGCCCCCACGGCTGTCCCCCTTCGCCTTTGCGGCTTTGGGGCGGACGCCGTACGAATCCTTTCACCGGAGGTCTTAGGAATTCGCTCTGCGGGAGCTAAGTGCTGCAAGGATTCAGAAAGCAACTGAGTGCCCCTCGCTATAAGTAGCCTTTGGGCCTCGCCAGTCGCAGGACGCGAGTCCTCTTCGTCAGAATGGGAAGATGAAACCTCGCCGCCTGCCATTTCCTCGGCCCCGCCGTCCCCATAACTAAATTCCTCTTTATCGCTGTCGTCCCCGCTGTGCGACATGCTGCAAAATGAAGAGAGGTGGATCAACGCTTCGTTCAGGTCGACACCGCCCCCCCCCCCCCCCCATTTCCGCGCAAGCCAAACGACCTGGGGGCAACGGGGTCATAAAGAAATACTACACGGAAAAATTGAAAATTGCACCCTAATCACGAGGACTTCAAATTCACAAAAGAAGGGTTTAGGCATACGGATTCTATCACCGGTTAGAAAACCTCAAAAATCCGAATATCTACGGGACAAAAAGCATACTTATGATCTATACGGGCCAAGAATCAACCACAAAAAGACGATCAACAAAGAAAAACCCGGTGTTAGATCGGATAAAGATGGTACCTTTATGATGCGGATGGCGAGAAAATTGGGAAGACAAGGATGATCGCTCCGATCGGCGAAAAAGGCTCACTCCGATGAAGTTCAAACACAACCTCGGCCTCGAATTCGGAAACTTGGTTCGAATCACCACGGGATGCTCTTGATTTACGGCTTGATCGGCACGGGAATTTTGGAGGAGGTTTTCGAAAAAGTGGCAAAAAGAGGGGCAACACCCCCCCCTTAAATAGACGAGCATTCAACCAACCGGCGGGCTGTGATTATCTACATCCAACGGTTCGGGTTTACGCGGGAAAGCGAAAAGTTTCGAGAATCCGACACGACGCTTTGAAATTTGAAGTTTGCGTAAAAAACGAAAAGCCATCATCACCGGCCGTCACGTCTGCGGCGAAACGTCACCTTGTCGGGCGAAAGGACGCCACATTTAATGATACGCGGCGTTCGCAGCCCATTTATATTGCTCCACGTGGCACGCCACCCGTAATAGCTCGCTTGTACGAGTTTTCGCTCTCGCCAACACAAATGACTTCGCCATCTCGCACGGGATCGCGAGAAAATGATAACCCCCGAAACTCAACATGTCGACCTCGGTCGGACCAACGAGCACGGACGATTTCCATCGCAAGCTCTCAAGCCGCGATCGCGGCGACCGAACGACTCCTCGCGGCATATCCGGATCGCTCATCTTGTGCACCTCAACATGTCGACCTCGGTCGGACCAACGAACACGGACGATTTCCATCGCAAGCTCTCAAGCCGCGGTCGCGGCGACAGGAACAGCTCCTCGCGGCATATCCGGATCGCTCATGCGTGCACCTCAACATGTCGACCTCGGTCGGACCAACGAGCACGGACGATTTCCATCGCAAGCTCTCAAGCCGCGATCGCGGCGACGGAACGACTCCTCGCGGCATATCGGATCGCTCATCTTTGTGCACCTCAACATGTCGACCTCGGTCGGACCAACGAGCACGAGACGATTTCCATCGCAAGCTCTCAAGTCGCGGCGACCGAACGGCTCCTCGCGGCATATCGGATCGCTACATGTCGTGCACCTCAAATCGCGGTCCGCGAGGTGTCGTCGCATCTCCCCGCATTGCGTCCACAAGCGTCGGGTATCCCAACGGATGGAACGGTTCAAAAGCCATCATTGGTGGTCTTCCCGAGTTTTAGCCGTGTTTAATAGGGCTACTTTGACTAGGGACTATGCTGGACGAAAAATAGCCCATGATTACCCACCATAAATAACCGTCCATTCGAATGCTCATAATGACGGTAAACCTCTCAGATAACCATCATTACGCCGGTCATTATGACTGTCTCTTCAGATAGCCGTCGTTCTGTCTGTCCACCATTATGGTAGTCCATGCCAAACACGCCACCTCCCTCTATAAAAGCCAGCCATTTCACTGCCTCTTCCACAGATGCTTCTTCTCCCATTCGAATCACTCGTTTTTCTTTTCTTCTTACAAAATCCCAGAAAAACAAGAATGTCTCGTCGGATAATGTTGAATACGAATTTATGGAGGATTACAAAGGCAACGAGCATCTGGAATCCAGCTTGCACTTCCTCCATAACCCTTCAGGGGAAGGACAACCCCCAATTTCAATACCACGAGTGGAAATGGAACAGAATCTTGATACCATTTGCCGCCTTCTTGCTTGCCCGAGATTGCGGAGTTAGAGCGTGAGGAGGAAGCTGAGATAAGTGAATCCAGAGTCCTGCGGGCTCACAGGAGGATCAGAGGTATTCATCGGCGATCGGATCCACAGACCGCACAAAGCAAGCTGTTCAAAAAGTTTGTGCGTCTAGTCCGGAATGGAAACTGCCAGGGGGCCATGGTCGACGCGCATGCGGGAAGAATGGCAAAGCGTCTTTCACCAGAATTGGGCCCCTTACAATCACCGAGTCCGCAAGCTGAGATCCAAGATGAGAGAGGATCGCTTCCTATATGAGGGGAAGACGACCTGGTAGGCCGCCGGATGAGAGAAGATCGCTTCCTATATCCGAAAAGGGCGGCTGGTAGGTCGGATCCCTTGTTGCTTGCGGCCCGACCGCGAACTACCGAGCGCGACGACGACTCGGATCACCACTAACGTGTACTAGGAGGAGGAAACCCGCTTGTAGTGATTGGCAAGCCTTTCGTATAGCTTCAACTTCACAAAGCGCTCGCGGGATATGTTGCATCAACTTCATGTCGCAACCCCGCCTCGCCTCGAAGGAGCGATCTTGAGATTTACGATACAAACGAGAGAGTACTCTTTTCCCTTGCTTAAGATTTTTTCCCCCGGGTTTTTCTTAAGAAAGGTTTTGATGAGGCTCTACGAGTTTGTATCCCTAATCTGGGTCCGCTCAACTTTTGTCTTCCAAGAGTGTTCGACAACGGAGACTCCTCGACCGATATACTACTCTACGCCGCAACAAATTTCCGCCGCGAGTAGGGGGCCATTGATGATACGGAACCCGACACGGTCCCATTATCCCCGGTCAACTCGTCGAGGACATAAGTCAAACTCTTTCCACGAGCATAGGCGCGCGACGTCGCCAACTTGATGGCCATCCCGCCATCCTCATAAGCATAAGGGGGCCGCCCCGCGGCCGCGGGCCCATCCCTATGAGAATATCGGTTAATGGAAAGTTCATAAGCTTAGATAGAATGCGAGGCCAAGCGCCATCGTCGGGCATCGGCGCCGCTAGCACGAGTAGTCTTTTACGGCTTTATCCTTTCCCTATAAATACCCCCATTTGTGACATCAATGAAGATAGAGAAATATAGAACAACTTTTGCACATTTATTTCTATCGAAGATCTTGTTCTCTCTCTCATATTTATTTCATATTACCACCGCGGGCTCATCACCGACGTCGATAAACGCCACCGTCCGACGGCGATAACCTCACTGATCGGAGCACCACGAAGAGGCCAGATATCCCACGTCCAAGTCTTCCTTTCAAACTACCTGACGGAAACGGATCACGTCAATGATAGACCCTATGGCCGAAGCATAAGGGATCTTACACATATGTGCCATTTCCTCATATGTCTTAGGACACATTTCCTTTGATTGATAGACCCCTTATGACATAGGCAACAATCCACTCTTGGATTGCTCCATGTTGAATCTCTTCAGCATCTTGTATATATAGGTGGATTGTGACAGACCAAGCAACCTCTTAAATATGTCTCTATGGATATTGTTTCCTATAATATATGTTGCTTCTCCCAAGTCCTTCATAGAGAAGCTCTTGGATAACCAAACTTTAACCGACTGTAACATAGAAATATCACTCCCTATGAGAAATATGTCATCTACATAAAGCACTAAGAAAACTACGGCACTCCCACTAACCTTCTTGTAAACACACGGCTCATATTCATTCTTGATGAAATCAAACTGTTTGATTGTCTCATCAAAGCAAATATTCTGACTCTGAGAAGCTTGCTTCATTCCATAAATGAATCTTTGTAGTTTGCATACCATCCCAGCATCATCGGTTTTGAAACCCTCAAGTTGTGTGATGTACACTTCCTCAGACTGATTCCCGTTAAGGAAATCTGTTTTCACATGCATCTGCCAGATTTGATAATCATGGTATGCTGCAATAGCAAGCAGAATTCTAATGGACTTTAGCATGGCTACTGGCGAAAAGGTTTCATCATAGTCAACTTCTTGTATTTTCTTATATCCTTTTGCCACCAACCTTGCCTTGTAAGTAGTCACATTACCATCCATGTTAGTCTTTCTCTTAAAGACCCATCCCTATAGGAACTATTCCTTCAGGTGGATCAACTAAGTTTCAAACTTGGTTCTTTCATGGATTCCATTTCAGAATTCATGGCTTCTAGCCATTTCTTTTTGTCAGTCCTCATCAACATCTCCTTATAAGTTTTAGGGTCCTCATCTTCCATGAGATACACGCCAGTGTACCTTTCATGTTCATGACGTTCCCTAGTGGATCTTCGATGTGTTTGTTGATAGGAAAATAACTAACCGCTAACCTTAACCGACAGAGTATCGGGTCAATGGCAGTATAGTGGTCTTAAGGTCGAATCCACAGGGAGTAATGTTCAAGTACCAAAGTCGACTTAGAACTTAGTTCAGGTCAAAATAATGGTGGAGAGTATTATACTAATGCAAAAGTAAAGATTGTACTAACGAATTTACTTCTAGGTATTAAAGGGTATAGTCGAACTATGATCCCACGAGCTACTTTTACCCCTAATGAAGGACTTAACAGGGAGCGTGTCTTAACCGACCTACCTATCCAATGTAGTTTATCGACATCCACGGGTGCCAACTCCTAATTCTAGTGATTAGACTGAACAACTCGATCTAACCACCCTATGTGAAGTTAATTAATTCTCCCTTTAGAAAACCGATTAACCTAACATGATTAAGCTCTAGATTCGCTCGAACAACGATGACAAACCTCTGTATTGGAAACGGACCTAACAACTAGGCCGAATCTACACAACGATCCTAAAACCCCTTATCCCACATCTCACCGCAAAATGCATCTATAAGTTCGATGTGTGTGACAGTGAACTAGGTGATCAATCTGATTCAAAGACGTTAAAATAAGTTTTAGGACGTGGATTAATCGTTTAAACATAAAATTACGCACTACACAACTACCAATCTCACCCCCCTTAGGGTTTTCGCTATCTTTCACATAATTCGACTACACATGAATTTAGCTACTCATAATTATGCTAATAACGGAATAAGGAACGGAAATTGAAACCAAACTAAAAGCAACAAATAAGAGAGATATCATTACCATATAACTTGCAGAAAATCTGATCCAGAAAAAACCGATAGGAAAAGCAATCCCAAAGTCAAATCTTTTGTTCTTGGAAAGTATATCTAAGCTAGAAAAGTTGTATAGAATCAAAGGATGTTATCTAGGGGATCAAGGGATCAAAGGATCAAAGGGGTGTTTAAAATACTCAAAACCGCACACAAATCACCTAAGAAAAGTCTAAAGTCGGCCCAAGATGAGTAGGGGCTGAATGAGCTGCATATTTATAGAGTAGGTCAAAATCTGATGCTGTCGGTCCCGGACGCGCGTCTGGTCCATGTCAGACGCCCGTCTGCCTAGAAAATAAGCAGATATTAGGGTTTCGTCTTCAGTGGACGGGCGTTCGCATTCCTCTGAAAGCCTGTCCGGTGAATCATGACTTGAGGGCCAAATGCCCGTCTGGAACTCTGGACGCTCGTCTATGTTGTATGAGCTTTTTGAATCGGGCTGAACCTACCCAAACGCCCGTCCGGGGTCATTTGGACGCCCGTCCAGCTAAAAACCAAACTTTCTGAATAAAGTGTCAATTATGTGGACGCCCGTCTGACTTTGCAAACACCCGTTCGAGGTGGCTTTCCTGCGGACGCCCGTCTGGAGTCTGGCCAAATGCCCGTCTGGCTTGATTCCACTACAAACTTGGCTTTTCTTCAACTTTCATCCAACTCTTGGGCCATGAACATACCCCTCAGTCCAAAACATCGTCTTCCGGGTCCTCGAGTCACCTAGGTCCTGCAATAACATAGACGAACAAACACCACGCGTAATTCCGTAAGACAAAAGTGCTCGGAAAAGAGTCGAATATCATCAAAAAGGCGGAGTTTACTATCGATGTGATAGTTTAACTCCCCGTGCATATAAATCTCGATATTACACTCTAAACGGTCTATATATACCCAAAACATGCCAATAAGGTGATAAACAGGGGTTAAACTGCGCACCAAAGTACAGTAAAGTTGACTCCCATCATCTGTGTTTCTAGAACAGGTGTTTGCACCTCATCTGTATGCGGTGTCTGCTTTACTTCCATCAACTGATTATTGTCCGTAATTGGTTCTTGAATTTCTTCAAGATCAATCTTACACCCACTGACCCTCTCCAGAATAAACTCTTTCGAAAAGTGTCCAGTCATTGAGACAAACACCTTTTGTTCTCTTGGACGGTAAAATTGTATCCTCTAGTTTCTCTACGATATCCCACAAATAGACATTTGTCCGATCTAGCTTCTAATTTGTCAGGCATCATCCGTTTCACATAAGTTGGACAACCCCAAGGTTTAAGATATGCCAGATTCAGTTTCTTCTTGGCCCATACCTCGTATGTGTAGAATCCACCGTCTTTGATGGAACTCGGTTAAGTGTATAAGATGCTATTTCTAGAGCATACCCCCAAAACAATTTTGGAAGAACTGTGTAGCTCATCATGGATCGAACCATGTCTAACAAAGTGCGATTTCTCCTCTCAGATACGCCATTCATCTGAGGCATTCCGGGTGGAGTCCATTCAGGTAGAATCCCATTCTTCTTTAAGTAATCTTGAAACTCTCCATCTAGGTAGTCACCGCCTCGATCGGATCAAAATGTCTTGATTTCATTACCTAGTTGTTTCTCCACTTCATTTCTGAACTCCTTGAACTTTTCAAAAGCTTCAGAGTTATACTTCATTAAGTATACCTAACCATAACGAGAATGGTCATCAGTGAAGCTGATAAAATTAGAGTATCATCCCTTTTCTTGAATTGACATTGGGCCGCAGACATCAGTATGTTTGAGCTCTCGAGAAATTCGTTGGATCTTATCCCTTTGCCACTAGACGGTGACTTTGTCATCTTGCATAATTTAAATGATCCAACAAACCATCTTTATGGAGTTTGGTAATGCGATTCTTATTTATATGGCCAAGTCTACAATGCCACAAGTAGGATTCATTCAAGTCACTTGTTTTGGCTTTCTTATTGTTTATATTAAGTATATCAATATTCATATCTAATATGTAGAGACCATTGTCAACTTTTCCAGTACCATAAAATATTCCATCACGTGAAAAAGAACAACATTTATTAGTAAACGTAAAAGAAAATCCTTCAACATCCAATGCAGAAATAGAGATAATACTCTTCGTAAGAGCAGGAACAAAATAACAGTTATTTAATTCTAGTACTAGACCACTAGGCAATGAAAGAAAATAAACTCCTACGGCTAGGGCCGCAACACTTGCTCCATTTCCAACGCACAGGTCAACTTCTCCTTTCCTCAGATCTCTAGTCCTTCCTAGTCTCTACATATCCGTGCAACTATGAGAACCACAAACAGTGTCTAATACCCAATAGTTAGACTTAGAAGAAGAAATATTGATTTCAATCATAAACATACCTAAAGTCAAAGCATCACTATGCTTGTCCTTCCTAGTGCTCAAGAAGGCATCCCAGTTTCTCCTCCAATGGCCAGGCTGGCCACAATGGAAGCAAGCATCCTTGGATTTGTCTTTGGATGTCTTCGGCTTTGGCTTGGTAGCATCCTTCGTCTTCTTGGTCTTCTTTTGGGCCTTTTTCTTGCCTTTGGAAGAAGTCACGAGCAACACTAGCTCACTCTTGCCAACAGTGCCTTCAGCTGTCTTGATCATGTTCAATAACTCCGCAAGGGAGGAATCAATCTTGTTCATGTGATAGTTCATCACAAACTGCGAGTAAGAGTCCGGTAGAGATTGCAGAATTAAGTCAACACTTAACTCACGCCCCATCTTATGGCCAAGCTTCTCAAGCCTCTCTATGTAACCGATCATCTTCAGCACATGTGACCCAACTGGAGTACCTGGATCCATCTTTCAACCAAAAAGCACCTTCAAAACCTCGTACCCCTTAATGCGAGACTGAGAAGCATAGAGCTCCTTTAGGTGAACCATAATGGTGTGAGCATGCATGGACTCATGTTGTTTTTGAAGTTCCGGTGTCATAGAAGCAAGCATGATGCAAGTAGCCTCCACATTGTCAGAACAATGTTTCACATGCTTTTTAACCCATTCCTCATTGGTAGCATCTTCAGGGTCCTTAGTAAGGGTTTTTCCATAACATAGCCAATGTTTTCATGTCTTAAAATGATTTTGAGGCTTCTCAAGCCTCTCCATCTAACCGATCATCTTCAGCACATGTGACCCAACTGGAGTACCTGGATCCATCTTTCAACCAAAAAGCACCTTCAAAACCTCGTACCCCTTAATGCGAGACTGAGAAACATAGAGCTCCTTCAGGTGAACCATAATGGTGTGAGCATGCATGGACTCATGCTGTTTTTGAAGTTCCGGTGTCATAGAAGCAAGCATGATGCAAGTAGCCTCCACATTGTCAGAACAATGTTTCACATGCTTTTTAACCCATTCCTCATTGGTAGCATCTTCAGGGTCCTTAGTAAGGGTTTTTCCATAACATAGCCAATGTTTTCATGTCTTAAAATGATTTTGAGGTTTCTTTCCCAGTCGAGAAAGTTTGTTTCGTCAAGTTTGATTTCAATGATAAAACGAAGATTCAATTTGTTCGATATTTCTACAACAATAAAGTAAAGATAATATAAGTAAAAGTTCATGCATACAAAACCATAAAATTTCACTTTGAAATTTTTAATCATGTTTTGCTCCCACTAGCCAACTATTCCCAATTGGCTTTCAAGAATTCAATTAATTCCTTAGTGGATGGAATCCAATCTAGTTGACTCAATCCCCGACGTGGGCCGATCGACCGGGTCAATTTCGAAAGGTGGGTACACTTACCGGTCGCATCTCTAGCGCCTTCCATCGGTTGACTAGTCAACTCTTTGACAATTCACATCTCTATGTGATAGTCAACCCCTTGTATCTAAAATCAGATGGTCCTAACATGGGCCAATCACCGCAAGATTCTTAGTCGAGTTGTAACCCAAATATTCATGAGATCTCATAACGATCATATCTGGATAATAACGATATACCTGAGGTAGGTCAACTCCTGTTGTGGGCCGATCAGTTGGATCCGAACAAAGGCTCTTCACCATCATTATAATATTGGGAGACAAATTTAACTCGATTTTTGTTGTGGTAATAATTTCAAATTAATTCTTTTAATTATTTACGGTCTCATCTAAACATGTATATTCTACGTTGTCAATGTAAAGTAAAACATACACCATTCCACGCACAATATAACCGGTATGATCATAGACTTTTCCTAGGTGCGGTTTCGAATACAAACTGACGAAACCGCGGGTCACAATCTAAGGGTAGCTGCAACCGCCAATAGGATCATTAATGTGTCATCTCTAATGGGCTCTTTATTCATCTTTTTTGGTCTCCATCTTCTTCTCCATTCTTGTTACATAATAATCTATCTAATAAATTAATACACCCGTTGTTCACACATGGGGAGCTAACGGGAATGAGATAAATAAAGAAAGTAAACTAGGTCATGTTCTTCATAATGACCTAGGACAATTTGAAAAACCAACAGAAAATAAACCATTTACATCTATCATATTGATCGAGTCCATGATCAATCGGGATCCATATAATCACATTATATCTACAACGTCTAACTCATACAATAATGATCTTATGAAAAAGATTAAATTTTAAATTTACTAACTTGCGTCTTTTTTGTCAAAACAATTAATCAATTATCATTTAATTAATTAAGCGACTTTAATTGAAATAAAATTAACGATTAATTTTAAATCGATTTCAATTTTTAATTTTAATCAATTGGAACTATTCAAATTAAATCAAAATAAAATTAGGTCTCTTTAGTTTCTTTCCTTTTGATTCCTAATCAAAAGGGATGCCTTTTGGTTTCCAAAACCAAAAGGCACCAACCTAGGTCATTCCTAAAATCAAAATTTTGAAAAGGGCCTAGGCCTATTCCAAGCAAAATGCCCAGATTATTTATAGACAAATCATATTACCAATTAATGCAACGTGGCATCCCAATGGTCCAACTATTTGAACCATTAGGTAGCCACATGACACCAATTAAACAAAGAGCTATCAATGCACAATAAAAATATCACTAAACTGAAAAACAAAAACGATGTCCCCATGAAATAACCGGCCGACGCCGGCAGCCCTAGGGCACCGACACCGCCAGCGGAGCTACGGTGGGGGGCAGAATAAAAATATCACTAAACTGAAAAACAAAAACGATGTCCCCATGAAATAACCGGCCGACACCGCCGCCCTAGGGCACCGACACCGCCGGTGGAGCTACGGTTGGGGGCAGCCGCCTCGGCCAAGCCCCCTTCATCGATTTTCTTTTTGTGTTTTTTTGTTTCTCGTTTCGCAATTTTAGATCTTGCATCTATTAATTACTACGCAATTAATTAGTGCTTATTGCTTAAGTTCGAAGTTCGCTCTGATACAACTGTTAGGAAATCAACTAGTTTAACGCAGCGAAATTAAAATTTTGATTTCCGATCCCAAGAGCGACTCCGTTTAATGCAATAAACACGAGGTAGTAGACGGTGATTACATTGCTTGATCTAAAATATCAATGCTTTGACCGTTGAAGGAGAGTAGTAGTGCGTGCAAGCCATCCACGTGTCCGGCCTTTATCAATATCCATACGAGCACCTCACCGGAATCCTCCTTGGATAGCTACTAGAAAAAATCCAGTTGCTAGGCTGGTCTTTTCTTTCTCTCTAAATCTCTCTCTAAGAAGCTCTTAGTTTATTTTGTAAATTAGAACTCTTCTAATTGTGATGAACAAAAGAGCTAGCCAACCATTTGCTTATATAGGGTATACGGTGCGCCCCACTGTGTCCCAACCCCATTGGGAAAACCTTCTGTGTAGATTAATGAGGAAGAAAACATTTTACTAATAAAATAAGAAAAAATAGATAGCCTAGATTTATCTCATTTAATTTAATATCTCATATTAAATAAATCCAAGATATTGTCAATATTTAATATTGACTCCCTTTATCTTATTAGCATAAATCTATTTTTCATAAATCTATAATATCTAATATTAGTATATGATAATAATATTAATTAAATTGCACAATCGAAGTGTATCATATACACATAAATGTGGCGCCCCATATGCCAATAAATTGGCAACCGGAAGATTCCTTAATTAATCAATATAATTAATATCTTGTATGAAATTTATTCATAATAAATAAATACCACCATATTAATTTTATCACTATAACACTTTATAGTCAAGATAAACTTTCCTTATTTGGTTATCACTATAACCACATTTTAATCCGGCTAGATGTTCCTATGTGTATGACCCGATAGGTTTCTGAATATGTTGGACGTAGACATAAAGTGCAATTATGAAAAATTCCCTTCATAACTAACGATCATGGAATAGCGTCTAGCAACACACTGTGACCCCCAATCATCGAAAGAGTCAAAAGCGATGACTACTACCTTTAATGTGAAACGGTTACCGTGTAAATAGATTCCTTTCGTTGTTACAATATCCATACAATCATTTCTCGAGTGTCAGTACATCAACGATCGTATCTTATAATATGGATATCATGCTCTCTCGGAATAACTCATTAACTCCCACTTAGCAAAGATTTATGAGAGCTAGACATTCCTTATAAGAAAGCCATTTCGGATATTTACTCCTACTAATAGGATACACAATTTTTGGATGAACAAAATGTATCCTATGCATGCTTCAATATCATACCCGAGCACTACCGCATGATCGCCCCATGGCTAGAGGAAACCTCAATAGTTTCAAAGCATAACAATCCACACCGTGATGCCGTGCAGACTCCGGTCTCAGGATAATTACACAATTGTCACATACTGCATTCTCCAATACAAGTCCACGTATAGTCCAAGTGTCTCCATACTTTGATAGACAAGATCTATCGCTATCTGCAATAAGACAAAAGACATCCAGTCATGCTAGTCTAATCATACTATCAATGTCATGTTTGACATTACATACGACTAGAGACTTTTAAATATCAAACTTATTACAATGATTAGAGATCTCGTTATCATGGTTTCCCTATTACAGTTTAATACTAAGGACGTTAATATATATTCAATAACATAATCGGTTCATAAAGACAAACAAAAATGTATAATAACAAAAGTGTTTTTATTAATCATAATAAAGTTATTATATGAACAAAATAGACTGTAAATGACCCGACCCGGTCGGATCCGTTCCAACCCAATTGGGTTTAAGGCACTTTTTCAACATAGTCATGCGTCCAACATGGGATGACGTTTGATGATGACATCGAGGATGATGTTTGATATGCTTGTTAAGGAGTTATCTTGTTTTTCTTGATGTGTTGAACTATGAGATTTGTTGTATTTTACTTTAAAGACTATGTTGTACTTTTATTCCAAGACTTGTTGTAAGTGCGGTTTGTACATACTTTTGAAACATCGAATGTTATAAGATTTGGAGATATCATTGTTGTAACAAAACATTTCTATCTTTAGTATGTTTGAGTTTCTACTTTCGTAGCATTTATGGTTTTCCGTTTGTTTTATTTTTATATGACGACGTAGAGATGGTGGGTCGTCAAACCGCAAAAAATAATTCACCTACTACCTTTATAGCTAGTATAGCGGAAGTAGGGGTCGAACCCTCAGGGAACAACGGATTTATTTCTCTTAAAATCTGTATAATAAAATATGTTTGATTTTTTTACTAAATCCTAAAATAGAAGAAACATAAAAGAAATCAAAAATTGAGAAAAGCTCCAGCTAATTAGTTATTTCCCCTCAATTCCTACGATTGATCATTGATGCAAAGATGACTCTTTAAATTATTAATAAATTAGTTATAGGTGCCGACAATCGACAAGCAACCAGTTTTTCCTATGTTCGATAAGCAGGACAATCGCCACTACTTATTCTCTAACTGTGTAGCACACCTCTCAACAATCGCCAGAGGTTTGGTGAGAACAATTGCATTAACGATCAGAAAAACCCAATTATAGGTATTAACGCACATCGGGTTAACTTTAACCTAGATCACTTATTTTCACAACAGGGAATCCTACGGGCTACGAACCGGCAGGCAATATGTTGTTTACCACTTAAAATCACATCTTTATTGACATTCGCCTAGATACGATTTTTGGTGCTAGATCAAAATAATCGCCTAACTATCAGGCCTAAATAATCAAACGACATATTATGATCATTAGTCAATGAACTAGAAAATAAGTAAATACTAACAATTTAATCGAGGAATACAACCAATTTGATCTCACAATCTATAGCAACCGAGGGATCAACAATTAATTAACTAGAAGAAAAATTAATTAACTCTCATAAAAAAGATAACAAAACAAATATAAGTTAAAATAAACAATAAAATCAAAATATACCTAGGGACATATAAATGCCAAGAAGCAAGCCGGCGAAGTCAAAGCCTTGCACAGCTTCTCCGTTCACGACCGTCCACTCCCAGCAAATATATAAAACCTAATATATATGTCTAATCTATTATTCTATTGTTTTGCTCCCGTACATAAGAGTGATTTGGAAATTCCTTTGGCCAAGCCCACTAATTCCTTATAAATAAAATAAAATTTATGATAATAATAAAAATAATAATACTTAAATATTAAAATGGGTCCTTGTAATAATAAAAGCTCAGTGTGACAAAAGAGCGATAATCCACGGTTGGCCTCGACAAACTGTGTCTTTTCTTCAATAGTCGGGATCCCGACATAGGCTAAAACTGAAACTCTCAATTCTTTAAACGGCTGTTTTTCTCCGATCCCTCACAAAACTTCCAAAAATGCTCTATAGTCCCGAAATCTTCCAACATCTCTTACGAACTCCTAAAACCTGAAAATCAACCAAAACATACCCGAAAAAGAGTATTTCCCAACAAAATAGATATAAAAATAATCCCATAAAACACCACAAAATATGGACTCATCAAGAGACTTGAGTATAATATTGAGTTTATTTAATATTATACGTGCCGAACGCTCTTTTCCGATAAGGACTCGATATCCGGAAACAGGGCGTTACACGAGGCAACTTTCAAACTGTGAAAGGAAAGAGAAAAGGGGGAATCTTCAACATAATTCATAATCCAACCATCAATCTTTAGATCAATATCAAGTTTTAGAATAATCATATTTCATTGATTTAACTGAATATTGTTGATACAAATATATTGGCCCAAGCCGACTTGGCCAACAAGACATAAATAATAAATTACAAATAATAATATTTAACTAGACTCAATATTATTCTCAATAATATTCTCAACACGCCCCGCAATCTCGTGGGAAGTGGCTGGAGATTGGACTTCAAACTGGCAAAACGAGGTTGCGCCAACGGTTTTGTGAGGACATCGGCTAAATGATCCTTTGAGGAGATAAAAGAAATGCCGAGCTTGTGAGCGGCAACCAATTCGTGAACATGGTGGAAATCGATCTCTATGTGTTTCGTGCGGGCATATCAAGTTTTAGAATAATCATAATCCGGAAAGCAACGAGTTTTTCTCTTTATGGAATCTTTGGATTTTCATTGAGAATCAGAGTTCGGAATCAACTTAGTTGTAGTCTTACGTGTTCAGTTGCCTTTGTTCATTATGATTCTAAGAATAGATTGTTAATTTGTTAGGTTTTGTAGGAAAGGACTTGAAGTTCACTGTTTTGCTTGCTTTTAGGGGGATTCTTTGGCTTCAAACACTACTAGAAAATTACCTTTTATGATTCTAAGAATAGATTGCGCCTAAGGAAAAAGCATCACAAAAAGTATCACGAATGGTACCTTTTTGCCATGCTCGAAAAAAGCGTCGCAAAAGGTACCTTTTGCCACGCTTTTTACTGAGCGTGGCAAAAAGGTACCATTCGCGACATGCTTTGCGACGCTTTTTCCAGAGGCGCGGCAAGCAAAAGTGTCGTAAAAAGGTAATTTTCTAGTAGTGAAAAAAGGTAAAAGGGTGTTAGATGTGAATGGTTTTACCTTATAATGTTTGATAAGTGATTGGTATTGAGTTTGGTGTTAATTTGATATGCAAATTTGTTGTTTTACTTGGATTTTTGGCTTGTAACTATTAAGAAGAAAATTGCAAAAAATTGTTGTTGTCGGGCCAAGGCGCACGCCTTTCTTGACAGAGAACAGGAAGAATATTCTGATTGTTTGAAGTGTATGCTTGGGTTAGCCAAGGTGCACGCCTTGATCAGAATAGAATCAAATTAGTCAGTTGTTTGAGGTACATGCCTTACCCTGTTTTCCTTAAAATGATTGATTTGATGCTTAGATTTGTTTTGGGTATATCTAATGGATCTGAAAGACATTAAATAATGTGACAAATCCCTGAATAAGCTTCTGATGCGTGTAGTTCTACACCGTATAAATTTTCAAAGTAAGATGAATTATGAGACCGTCAAAATCCTAGGATTGGCCTTGCACTTTGATGGATTGGTATCTATCATTCTCTGTGAGTGTGGTAGGTTTGGATATAGTTTAAACGGTGTAGGATGATGATAGGTGATCCTTTACTTGAATTAACGTAGATGGATATTTAATGTTTAAACAACGTATGTGACTTGATAAAAGCAAAATGCATTGATTCTTGATTAGACATGATACAATTTCGCAATGCGAGAATGAGCTATAAACATGGGAATGAAGTCCATAAGTTGTTCACTATAGGGGTCAGCCCATGACGTATACTATTGAACTCAGGCCATACCGTATATGGTTTTCAAAATGAAGTGTTTCTTGGTGCACTCTCACCGAGCGTAGCGCCCTTGATCATTGGTGTGACAAGTACAAGCTTAAGCTTAAAACCAATAGGAAACTAATGACATGTTATGGGAAATGAAGTAATATGTTAGATGTAAGAATGTCAACGTCATGAAAGTATGAAGAACTAATAATGTATGACTTTACTTTCCAAACATTACAAAGTATCCTATTCATTGAATTCTTCCTTTTACTAGGTACTCAATGTACTAACCCATTTTATTGTTATGTATGTTTCCCCTCCTCGAGAAGGTTTATAGGATAATGACGATTCCTTTGTTTCGGATGTCTAAGTATGCTGTGAACGTTGTTCTGGAAGTTGATGCAAGATTTCTATGGTCACTATATATATGTACTTGAATTATGAAATTTATTATTTCCAGTAGTACTCAAGACTTGTTGTAATATAAATTGAATTGTAACACAAAGTGTGTAAGTTTAAGTTTAGTTTGTGTAAGTTCAAGTATAGCTCTTAATGACATTCAGACTCCGTATGACGTTATAGATCTCAACTTTTAGTTTGTATGGAAACAATGTAACTTCATTTCGGTCTTGCTAAGTTTTCTCCAAGTCTATTTAGCTTCCTCTTCTTTTTGTTTTGATATGATGGTGTCAGACTTACAAAAATGTTTGATTATGTTTAATTTTATACGTACCGGATGTTTTTTTTCTGGATAAACACTCAGTATCCGGAATTATGGTGTTCCATTAAAAGGGATGGTGACAGGCTTACGTATGAATAAGACTAAGCAGAATTCGACATGTAAAGCCTTTGAAATTTCATTGCACATTCAACCATCAAATTTTCGGGTTTGCTCAAAACACTTTAACCTTCAGCTCAGGTCCAAAATATTGCTCCAGAACTTTTTTATATGTCAATTAAAATATATATAACACACATTGTACGTTCTATTTTTGACAAAATACGCATAAAATACGTACAAGTTAACTCAATCACGAATATCACTTTTAGCTAAATTAACACATTATTTCATACTCCCTCCGTTCCACAATAACTGAGGCAGTTGTCAAAATATTTTGTTCCATTTTATGTGAGGCAGCACAATTTCCAATGGAAAATTTATTGTGTTTTTACTTGATTTACCCTTATTTATTACACTAGGAGATATAAAAAAGAAGACCACATTAATTATATCAAAGGACATTCTAGTCATTTCATTGTAAACGTTAATGTATTAACTCATATCCTTAATATGTATGATTTTGGCAAGTGGCTCAGATAAATTGGAATGGAAGGAGTACATAATATAACCATAAAGCACACAAATTTCAGGAAATTGATGGCAAAAATATATCAAAAAGTTGATTCGCATGACTTATAATGGGATATATGTGTGGAATTTAATTTATATCACGGCTGTGAGTTTTGTGCATTGAAAGACTACTAATGTTTTTTCCTTGTAATAACAATTCCATTCTGTCGTATCCAAGTAACCAGTGGAGTTCCTCAATTTCTAAGATTGTTAAAGTAACGGTTATTTTTACTGAAATTAAAGTTTTTGGTTATTTTACACTTTGATTTCTAAATGTTGAGATTATATTTTCATGCAACTTTTCATGCTCCAAATTGTCGCATCAAAACAACCTCCAAAATTCGATTATTTGACACGTTTTCGATTGTTTCGATGAAAAAATGGACCGACATAAAAACGTAACAAAAGCTAGCATAACACTAAAGCTCATTGAAGAGGTTCAAACATTATTTAATTATGAATAAAATTGAAAAGAGTCCTTCTCAACATTTTCCTTATGTCAGAATATTCTCTTGTACATATATAAATACTACCATCAATGTACACTACCACCAACCACTACTTACTACCACTGCCGAAAAATAAGATTCAAATCTAATTTCCACTAGATTTATTAGGGAATTCTAATAATTCATATTTCAAAAATCAGTTTTATATACTATCGTAAATGATTTTAATTTTACTACAAGCCAAATGGTACTTATGGAACCCCATTTGTTCATACAATAAAAATATAAAAAACAATAATATGGACCAATTCAGTGAGACAAATGGTAAATTATATAAGGGCTTCGTATTAAAATTGTTGGCAGTGTATTTCTTTCCATCAACATCAAAATGAGTCATACTATGTCAACAAATCTGGTTGTACTTTCTATCATATCTCTTCTTCTCCTCAATAATGTTGAGTCGGGTTTGAAAATATACCATGTTCATATTATAAATAATCTCCCAGACAACACCAATCTACTGAAACTACACTGTTACTCTGGAGACGACGATCTGGGATATCATGATCTCAAGATGAATGACGATTACAATTTTAGTTTTCGTATGAGTTTTGGATTACGAACGAAATTTTATTGTACTTTTTGGTGGGGAGAAAGACGAGGCACATGGCTGTATTTGATTATAGGATAGCCAAGAATCACTGCGGATTCATTGATTGGTTCAATTTAATTTGTTGGTGGTCGGTGAAAGAGGATGGATTTTATGTTGCAAAAGTATGGCATCCTACCCCTTATGAGCTTGTTAAAATTAATTGGTGGCTGAATAAAACTTTATCAAACTCCACCTTAAATGTTGTACTTCCATCCTCTCCAATGTAATCTTCTTGTCGCCTTATCTGTGTGTTGCACACCCCCTTTAAAAATAATAAAGTATGAAACAAACAATGAGAAATTGTGAAAAATGACAAATACAAGTTTTAATTGACATTTAGTTCAGTAGATTGAATATTATGGTAAAAATGATAAATTTTCATTTCAATACACAATTATGCTCTTAATCCATCTTTTGTTTTTGTTTTTTTTTGTGGATTTTTTTGGTAGTAGTAGGTTTGTTTGATATTAAAAAGTTGAATTTGTTTGACAGTGGAAATTGAGGTTGTTAATTAATATGGCAAAGTTAATTTCGTTCTTTAGTTTTTTTGTTTTTTTTTTATGTGCGTCATTTTTGACAAATTCTCCTCTAATATTGTCATTTTTAATTAACTACTACCCCAATAAACAACATGGTTGTTTGGGTAAACAAATGTCCTAAAGATACATATAATTGAATAAAATAAACAAAACTTGTAAATGATTGTGATTTTTCAAATAATGTTTCAGGATCCTGCATCCGCTATTGTTAAGACAATTAAAGTAGACACCCATGTTAGACATGTGATCTCATCCGGGTGCCCAACCAATAGTATTCAAGCAAATGTATTGGTGAATCCCCTATTTATAGGGGAAAAAACTACGTAATCGAAAATCATGAATTGTTAAAAGAGTAATGATGCGGGTACAAAGTGAGACACACCGGGTGAACCGCCGTAAAATGAGCACACACAAACACCCCCCCCCCCCCCCCAACCCAATGAAATACGTCATTCAACATAAAAACGTAACTGATGCTATCACAACAATTAGCTCATCGAATAGGGTCAAACAATTAGCTCGTTGAAGAGGTTCAAACATTGTTTAATTACTTGATTATCCCTGAGAATATACTGAATTATTCTGTCGGAATTGTCAGCAAAGTTAACTCTATATCTGGTGGAACTAATCTATTAGGTCAGATGAGAAGTGTATTCAAGTCTGTGAAAGTCGAATGGGGAGGTCTGTTGAGTTTGTTCTGAGGTCAGCTGACTGCTAAGTCTGCTGAGGTAATTGGATACAGTTGAGTTCAACATATGCACAGTGGTAGGCTGATTTGGGTAAGCAAAGGGACCCACATCTGGGGCATTTATGGCAATCCGACAAAGATCTTTTGGAGGTTAGGGTTTTAGGGGTTTGTGCCTATAAATGCCAACTGTATTGATCATTGTAATTGGTGTAATCCGTCTGAATTTCAATGCAAAGTAAAATATCTCTTTTATGTCCGTGGAGTAGTCGGCACAACACCGGAAACCATGTTAAATCTTGTGTTCTTCTTGTTTATGTTCCTCTGTGTGATTTTTTACGTTAGATTGTTTCTGGTATTTATCTATCTTGCATATGAATCCCCTATCCTTGTTATGACAGGAATATTCGATCTTGTTCATAAATATTAACCACTACTTACCTCCACGTGTTTAATTTTGAGGCACAGTTAGTTGGATGTTATTTTGACATATGACCTCCACTTTGTTATTTAGCTTCTTGCATGTTACTGATTCTGTCTTCATATGTTTCAAAATATGAAGGGTTATGTCGTAAATAGCTAGTAATATTTATTACAACTTAACTTGACTAAAAAGGGAAAATGCTAATCCGCAACGAACTCTATTACTTCATTTTTAAGCTTGCTCTCCATGTTCATCATCAATCTCGTCTACAACCTTCATTTCTTCTTATTCCAAAGAAAGGAATGAGAACCAGCTGGATACTCAGTAGAGAGAAAAAATATATCAAAAAGAGATTAATGTATGTCGGATGCTGGGAGACGTGACATTAATCTACTTCATCAGTTTGCAAACCATTTAAAAGCATAACATGAAGAATACGTAGAACACCTTTACAAGTATATATTGTAAACATAAGAAAATCCACTTGAAAACCAACTTTTAATCATGCATAGACATGCCTACTATTAAGATTAGTTTTTAGCAGGTGCAATCTTGTTGTGTATACCGGAAAACTTTGTTGTAAACTTTTTTAGCATCTTTCTTATAATGGATTATATTTGGCCGTTCAAAAAAAAAGTTCAAGGAAAAGTAACTAGAAACTGATTAACATTTTGAAAACACAGTTTACCAGATACCTATCAACACATAATCATGTCTACGTTTTTATGCATTTTAACATAAAACAATATTCAGAACAATTTAAAAATGCAATTTTTAAACTGAAAACGGAACCTTCTGAAACGAAGCACTCTTTATCTTAAAGATGAGCAGAACTACGATCATAACATCAACTACCTTCCAAAACTACGCGAATATACAAACCAACAAAGAATCTAACATAAAACTTAGAAGAATCTAACTTTACAAAGATCAAAGCCAGGAACAACTCCGAGAAGAATATATATTAACTTCAAGAAAATATTGAAAGCCTAAAACAGCTATACAACCCAAAGTGCATCGATTTCAACACTCTGATCCATAAGACGAAGCCAGGAATGTCAACATTGAGTGTTGACAAGTGCGTTGAACCGATAGGTTCTCTCGGTTCAGCGTTCCAACCTTCATCTGAAACTCCAAAACTCAAAATTATGGAGGTTTTGGCCTATCTGTAGGCCTTTTATAGGTGTTTTTGAGCCTAGAATTCAACTCGTTTAAATTCACCGCCGAAATTCACTTGTCGAAATTCACTAATTTTCAAAATTCATTGTCGAGATTCACCGATTTTCGGGATTCATTTGTCAAAATTCTTGTCCAAATTCACCGATTTTGGGATTCACCGGGAAGATTCACCGATTTTCGGGATTCACTGTTTGTCCTTCTCGCTATAAAAATTATGCAGTTGTCCTTCTCCCTATAAAAAATATGTAGCTGTCCTGTTACTTAAAAATATTCCAGATTTTGTCCTTATCCCTAATTTTCCATTATTTCTTTCATTGTAGCATATAAAAATACTTTAGTTGTACACTTTTTAAATATTAAAAATTTAAGATAAGTATATTTTATTTGAAAACTTTAAGTTTTGGTGAGTTTTCTGGATTCCAAACCGGACTTATCGAGGTTGTGAGCGAACCTTGTGGTGTCCATATATACCCATGTTTTTTTGTTACGGGTTAGCCAAAGGTCGATGTGCTCGTCTTATTGGTGCCATCAGTCAAGTCCTCGGGCTTTTTCGGATCTGATTCACACCACGGATCACATCAGTTGGTATCAAAACTCGACATTGATAGTATCCAAATATCCCTTATTTTCTTTTCTTTCTTTCTCTCATTACCTGCGTCCTTGCTCTTAATTTTTTTTTTTCACAAAAAAACCCCTTTGCAGCCGTACCTTGCATCTGTTAAAACAAAAAAACAAAAACTTCCAGCATTCTTTTCCCTTAAAAAAAATTTGGAAAATTAGGGATAATGACACAATCCGAAATATTTTTAAGAATAACGGGACAAAGCCTACATATTTTTTATAGGGAGAAGGACAACCGCATAATTTTTATAGCGAGAAGGACAAACAGTGAATCCCGAAAATCGGTGAATCTCCCGGTGAATCCCGAAATCGGTGAATTTCGACAAGTGAATTTCGACAGTGAATCCCGAAAATTAGTGAATTTCGACGATGAATTTTGAAAATTAGTGAATTTCGACAGTGAATTTCGTCGGTGAATTTAAACAAAGTGAATTTCGAACACAAGTGAATTTCGACGGTGAATAAATAGTTTTGTCCTTTATGCAAAAGTTTCAAAAAACTGTCCTTCTACTTAATTGATGAAATATTTCTGTCCTTCTCCCTCATTCCCCCAAAAAAAAATTCCTTATGGGCCCAACCTCTTACGTCTTTTAAAAAAAAACCCAACTTTTTTGTTTCCGTCGACAACCTTCGCCCCCACACCCCTCCCCCTCCCAAAAAAAAAATCCTTGCCGAATATTCTTGTTTGGCCATTCTGAATACTTGCCGTCAAGGACGGAGCTAGTATAGAAAGGTAGGGGGGCTAAGCCCACCCGAACAAAAAAATATTACACTAAAAATATGTGTAGTCTAGTCGGATCCATAAAATATTCTTAATCCAGCCTACCAATAACTAAGAATATTTTATGGCTCCGTCCTTGCTTGCCGTGTGTTAGTTATTGGTGAATTTAGACCTTGAGTAATGTCAAAAGAGAGTCGTCCCATGGTTGCCTATATTTGGATATTCATGGAGGCACAAAAAATGTGCTGGATCGAAGTTTTGAGAAAATGGAACGACATATTAATGATCATATGGATGAGCTAATGACCCGGCCAATTTCAGAATATGTTAAAGGGAGTAACTGAGCAGCCTAACCGTGGTGGTAGAGATGTTGTTAAGAAAACTTCTACAGAGCTATTTTCTGTTTATTGCGTTCAGTGTAAAAGGAGTGTTCATTACTACCTCCGTCCTAAAATTTAAATCCGTTTAGCTTTTTTTTATCCCTAAATGTAAGTCCATTTAAATAACCAATGAAGCATTTATTACATTTTCTCCTTTTACCTCTCATTCATTATCTACCACCCACTTTTTACTACTCTGCATTAATAATAGTCAAAGGTCATTTTAGACTTTTCCACCAAAATTAATGACACGTAATCAATTTAACCAACTTTCTTATTCTGTGTGAAAAATCCAAATGGACTTACAGTTTGGGACGGAGGTAGTATTATAATTGCCCTAATCTATGGGAGAAAATATGTAGTTTACTTGGGAAATCACCTAAGGACGACCAGGTGAATGTTAATAGCCCGGAGAAGATGGTAGAGAACACCATAGAGATTGTTAACGCTCGTGAGGAGAAGTTGAAAAGCGATGATGATGATAGCATGGTAGAGGAGACTAAGCCAAATTTTATGGCAAATTTGGAGGAAAATAAGCCAGAACGCATGGAGAAGGAGAAAAATTCGGTGGTAATAAATACTTGTTCGCATTTTGTTTTGTCGTCCTTGCAGGCACTTGAAAATCCTTCACTTGAAGATGATCCGGCTCCTATCTTGCCGCGGGTTATTTATGTTCATAAGCCCGTTGTTAGCAAGCCGGAGCACCAATTTGTGGACCCTTTTGCTACATTTTTTGATGCATATCCGATTGCTACTTGCTATTCTTATATTTCTATTAAACAAGGAGTCATCCATGATTCTATTCCGCCGAAGGAGAGTTATGATATTGCATGTATGACGTATGACTCCTCAACAAAACATGCCATTGGATTCAGTTTCTTTATCCGTCTAGTATTTGATCCAAGGGTTCGATTGTTGTCTTTTTTGTGTTTCTTTGAGATTCGCATGTGATGCATTTTATGACGTTTTATTGATTCGATGACGAATCCTTTCCAACCGAGAGGAAATGATGTGATCGAAGATGAGACGTTTTGGCTTGGAGTCCATTTATTTTATCATTTATCCCACATTGTTTCTATGATAGATTTTATTAGACTTTTATTATTATTTATTATATTAGGTTTTTTATTTTTTTATTTCAATTATTTATTATGTCCCACATTGGCTAGGAGTTGCTTTATTTCTTTCATTGTAGCCTATAAAAAGGCTTTAGGTGTTCTCTTTTTAAATAAACAAATTTTGAGATAAGTAAATTTTATTTGAAAGCTTTAAGTTTTGTTGAGTTTCTCACGTTGGTGGATTCCAAACCGGACTTATCGAGGTTGTAAGAGAACCTTGTGGGAGTCCATATATATCCATGTTTTTAGCTATGGGTTAGCCAAAGGTCGATGTGCTCGTATTATTGGTGCCTTCAGTCAAGTCCTCAGGTATTTTTCGGATCTTATTCTCACAGTAGATCACATCAGGGGTCTATACTAAATTCAAATCCTAGATTGCAGTGTTTACGCCTAAGATTTCCTAAACATAGGATTGCCCAATTTTCCCTAACATAGGCTCTGATACTAACTGTAACACCCATGTTTCGGATACACAGTCCTTATCCGGAAATGGAATTTCGGCACATGACATTTAGAGTAAACCCTAAATTCCACATAACTCTCATGTCATATCAAAAAGCTTGGAAGAAAATAGTCAAGCAAGAGACTCGAGAAACATGAAACTACCGATACACGACGAACTGCATAACTTCACTCTTAAGCTTGCTCTCCATGATCATCATAAATCTCGTCTTCAACCTGTATTTCTTCTTATTCAAAAGAAAGAAGTGAGCACCAGCTGGATAGTCAGTAAGGAAAAATATTATCAAAAGATAGATTCATGTATGTCGGATGCCTGGAGACATGAGATGATTCTACTTCATCCAGTTCGCAAACCGTTTAAAAGCATAACTTGAAGAATATGCAGAACACCTTTAAAAGCATATCTTGTAAACATAAGGAAATTCACTTGAAAACCAACTTTAAATCATACATAGAAAACATGTCTATTAACTACGTTCAGTTCCTTTTGCACGTATTACTTACTTACCATGTTTAGCATGCTGATCAAACTTAAGTATGCTATCTACTAACCTATATTTTACTCGTCTTCTAAACATAACATGTTCTTGTCTTGTATTGTTCTTGTCTTGTTTGTCATGTTCTTGTTTCTTACTTAATTACTTGACATGTGGGCATGAAGCGAAACGGGGAACATAACTAGTCATACGTCCAACATGGGGCTGGGTCATAGTATATGTTCGGTGCATCAACCTTTAAATGACATGAGAATACAACTAGTCACACGTCCGACATGAGACTTTGAATAATACATATGGTACTCCGTTCAGTACACCACAAGGTCTCTAACTATAAACATGTAGGAGCATATAAAGCACATAAAACCACGTCGAACCTACAGGAACACACAAAGGCCCTAGCAACACTAAACTACCATCATATCTCCACTACTCGTAGCCAAAACACCTAAAATAGTTTGCGGAAAAGTAACTAGAAAGCAGATTAACCCGGAAATACATAACCATATCCGGTTTCAAGTACTTTATCATAAAACAGTATTCAAGAAAACATAAAGCCATAATCTTTCAACTAAACGGAACCTTTTGATAAGAAGAACTCCTTACCTTAAAGACGAGCCAAACAACGACCAGAAGAACAATTACCTTCCACAACTATGCGAATCTACAAACAAACAACGAATCTAACATAAATTTTATAATAATCTAACCTTACAAAGGTCAAAGCCAAGAACACAAAAAGATTAGATCTTACCTTTAGAAAGAGATTCAAAGCCTAACAAATTCAACAACCTAAACTACGCAATTTCAGCACTCTGGTTCATTAGACGAAGCCAAGAAAGTCAACGCAGTGTTGACCAATGCACTGAACTGAGATGTGCTCTCTGTTCAGCATGCCAACCTTCCCCTGAAACACTGAAAACTCAAAACTGGGGAGGTCTAGCCAGGGCTAGTTGGAGGTTTTTTATAGGTGTGTTCGAGCCTAGGTTAGATTTAGGTGTCTTGGGGGCTAAGAAAGACTTAATTAAACCTTAAACTAATAAGAAAAGAATATCAAATTTCCAAAAAAAAAATGAAAATTATTGTTAATGAATGTTTGGGGTGTCACAAATAGACCGTGAAACTTGTTTTACTGAAAAATGATACAAATATTTCTCCTTTGTATAGGAGATAAATTTCATAACAAATAAATCAAAAATAAATAAAACTTAAGATAAAATTCTTATCTTATTTAAATAAAATGATAAAGAAAAATACTATCATTTGGAATAATATATTTAAACCGAACTCTATCCCATCACGCGCTCATTTGATATTATCTTTATCAAATGAGAATCATCGATTCTAATACCCTCAAGCAAACATTATCGGTGTTGGAGACATTGTTTTTGTTTCAAACTTTGTTTGATTACTTGATTATCCTTCAGAATAAACTAAAATATTATGTCGGAATATTCTTTTGTTCATAAATACTAACCACTACTGACCTCCATGCATTTTATGACGTTTAATGTAAGTCCATTTAAATAACCAATAAAACATTTATTACATTTTTCTCCTTTTACCTCTCATTCATTATCTACCACCCACTTTATACTAATCTGCATTAATAATACTCAAAGGCCATTTTAGACTTTTCTCTCAAAATTAATGACACGTAATCAATTTAACCAACTTTTTATTCTGTGTGAAAAATCCAAATTGACTTACATTTTGGGATGGAGGTAGTATTAAAATTGCCCTAATATATGGGAGAAAATATGTAGTTTCCTTGGGAAAACACCTAAGGACGACCAAGTGAATGTTAATAGCCCGGAGAAGATTGTAGAGAACACCATAGAGATTTTTAACGCTCGCGAGGAGAAGTTGAAAAGCGATGATGATGATAGCATGGTAGAGGAGACTAAGCCAAATTTTATGGCAAATTTGGAGGAAAATAAGCCAGAACGCACGGAGAAGGATAAAAATTCGGTTGTAATAAATACTTGTTCGCATTTTGTTTTGTCGTCCTTGCAGGCACTTGAAAATCCTTCACTTGAAGATGATCCGGCTCCTATCTTGCCACGGGTTATTTATGTTTGTAAGCCCGTTGTTAGCAAGCCGGAGCACCAATTTGTGGACCCCTTTGCTACATTTTTTTGATGCATATCCGACTGCTACTTGCTATTCTTATATTGCTATTTCACAAGGAGTCATCCATGAGTGTATTCCGCCGAAGGAGCGTTATGATATTGCATGTATGACGTATGACTCCTCAACAAAACATGCCATTGGATTCAGTTTCTTTATCCGTCTAGTATTTGATCCAAGGTTTCGATTGTTGTCTTTTTTGTGTTTCTTTGAGATTCGCATGTGATGCATTTTATGACGTTTTATTGATTCGATGACGAATCCTTTCCAACCGAGAGGAAATGATGTGATCGAAGATGAGACGTTTTGGCTTGAAGTCCATTTATTTTATCATTTATCCCACATTATTTCTATGATAGATTTTATTAGACTTTTCTTATTATTTATTATATTAGGTTTTTTATTTTTTATTTCAATTATATATTATGTCCCACATTGGCTAGGACTTGTTTTATTTCTTTCATTGTTGTAACCTATAAAAAGGCTTTAGGTGTACTCTTTTTAAGCAAATAAATTTTGAGATAAGTAAATTTTATTTGAAAGCTTTAAGTTTTGTTGAGTTTCTCACGTTGGTGGACCCAAACCGGACTTATCGAGGTTGTAAGAGAACCTTGTGGGAGTCCATATATATCCATGTTTTTAGTTATAGGTTAGCCAAAGGTCGATGTGCTCGTATTATTGGTGCCTTCAGTCAAGTCCTCAGGTATTTTTCGGATCTTATTCGCACTGCAGATCACATCAGGGGTTTATACTAAATTCAAATCCTAGATTGCAGTGTTTACGCCTAAGCTTTCCTAAACATAGGATTGCCCAAGTTTCCCTAACATAGGCTATGATACCAACTGTAACACCCATGTTTCGGATACGCAGTCCTTATCTGGAAATGGAATTTCGGCACATGACATTTAGAGTAAACCCTAAATTCCACATAACTCTCATGTCATATCAAAAAGCGTGGAAGAAAATAGTCAAGCAAGAGACTCGAGAAACGTGAAACTACTGATACACGACGAACTGCATAACTCACTCTTAAGCTTGCTCTCCATGATCATCGTAAATCTCGTCTTCAACCCGTATTTCTTCTTATTCCAAAGAAAGAAGTGAGCACCAGCAGGATAGTCAGTAAGGAAAAAGAATATTAAAAGAGAGATTCATGTATGTCGGATGCCTGGAGACATGAGATGATTATACTTCATCCAGTTCGCAAACCGTTTAATAGCATAACTTGAAGAATATGCAGAACACCTTTAAAGCATATTTGGTAAACATAAGGAAATTCACTTGAAAACCAACTTTAAATCATGCATAGAAAACATGTCTATTAACTACATTCAGTTCATTTTGCACGTATTACTTACTTACCATGTTTAGCATGCTTATCAAACATACGTATGCTATCTACTAACCTATATTTTACTCGTCTTCTAAACATAACATGTTCTTGTCTTGTATTGTTCTTGTCTTGTTTGTCATGTTCTTGTTTCTTACTTAATTACTTGACATGTGGGCAAGAAGCGAAACGGGGAACGTGACTAGTCATACGTCCAACATAGGGCTGGGTCATGGTACCCATTCGGTGCATCAACCTATAAATGACATGAGAATACAACTAGTCACACGTCCGACATGAGACTTTGAATAATACATATGGTACTCCGTTTAGTACACCACAAGGTCTTTAACTATAAACATGTAGGAGCATATAAAACACATAAACCACGTCGAACCTACAGGAACACACAAAGGCCCTAGCAACACTAAACTACCATCATATCTCCACTACTCGTAGCCAAAACACCTAAAATAGTTTGCGGAAAAGTAACAAGAAAGCAAATTAACCCGGAAATACATAACCATATCTGGTTTCAAGTACTTTATCATAAAACAATATTCAAGAAAACGTAAAGCCATAATCTTTCAACTAAATGGAACCTTTTGATAAGAAGAACTCCTTACCTTAAAGACGAGCCAAACAACGATCAGAACAACAATTACCTTCCACAACTATGCGAATCTACAAACAAACAACGAATCTAACATAAATTTTATAATAATCTAACCTTACAAAGGTCAAAGCCAAGAACACAAAAATATTAGATCTTACCTTTAGAAAGAGGTTCAAAGCCACTGAACTGAGATGTGCTCTCGGTTCAGCATGCCAACCTTCCCCTAAAACACTGAAAACTAGTTGGAGGTTTTGTAGTGTTTTCTAGCCTAGGGCTGGTTTGAGATTCATCAAGTTTTTTCGTATACCCACTTAGTGATATTTCATGACTTGGCCCTAGGTTTTGATTTCTTTCAAATTCATTCAATTCTTCTTGCATAGCTATTATCCAATCTGGTCGAAATCTTTCAACAACTTTAGGGGCTAAGTAAAAAGACTTAATTAAACCTTAAAATAATAAGAAAAGAATATCAAATTTCCAAAAAAAATGAAAATATTGTTAATGAATGTTTGGGGTGTCACAAATAGACCGTGAAACTTGTTTTATCGAATGAGAAAATGATACAAATATTTCTCCTTTATATAGGAGATAAATTTCATAACAAATAAATCAAAAATAAATAAAACTTAAGATAAAATTCTTATCTTATTTAAATAAAATGATAAAGAAAAATACTATCATTTGGAATAATATATTTAAACCGAACTCTATCCCATCACACGCTCATTTGATATTATCTTTATCAAATGAGAATCATCGATTCTAATACCCTCAAGCAAACATTATCGGTGTTGGAGACATTGTTTTTGTTTCAAACTTTGTTTGATTACTTGATTATCCTTCAGAATAAACTAAAATATTATGTCGGAATATTCTTTTGTTCATAAATACTAACCACTACTGACCTCCATGCATTTAATTTTGAGGCACAGTTAGTTGGATCTTATTTTGACATTTAGTTGACCTCCACTTTGTTATTTAGCTTCTTTCAGTTTACTGATTATGCCTTCATATGTTTCAAAATAAGATGGGTTATAATGTGGCTAAGAATCACTTCATTGTAGCAATAATCTTAATCTTTTACATCCACTCTAACCTAGGTGATGTTGGCATTAGGCCAAGGTATGTTGTCCATATTGTCAATAGACTTGGGGACAATACTAATTGTCTGAAATTCAGTTGTCACTCTCGTGACGACGACTTAGGAACTCATTGTACTGATCCCAACTATGATTACAATTTCAGTTTTCGTTTAGCATGGCGAACGAAATTCTATTGCGTATTCTGGTGGAAGGATAAGATGAGAGAAATGGCGGTTTTCGATAACAGGATCCAAGACAATCATTGCAGTACAAATGAAAGAGATCATTATGGTATTTGTTTCTGGGTAGTAAAGGAGGATGGGTTTTATATTGCTCCAAAAGAGAATCCTTCGGATAAGGATCTTACAAAAATGAATTGGTGGATAAATCGTACTGCTGCATGATTCTGCTTATATATCTATAATTTATAAATCTTCGTGCTCTTGTTTTCTGTGTTTTTGATCTTTATCGTTTATTCTTGATTATTGCAATTACGATTCCAATTTATTTTTGATCTGTCATAACATGACTAGTAGTATGTACCGGGATCATCTCCCCGTCTTTGGTATTTCTCACAAAATGTCGGTGATTATAAAGTTTCTTTTACCTTTCCATAAAAAAATAAAATGAAAAATGAAACCAACAAGTTTTTGTTTATTTCATACTTAATTACATGAACAGTTTCTTTGGTTTGGGAGAGAGGGGAAGGGCAGAGGAGGGGGGTCAACATCAAAGGTAGAGTTTGATAAAGTATTATTTAGCCACCAATTAATTTTAACAAGCTCATAAGGGTAGGATGCCATACTTTTGCAACATAAAATCCATCATCTTTAACTGACCACCAACAAATCATATGAAACCATTTAATGTAACCACAGTGATGCCTGACTATCCTTTGATAAAAAACCGCCATGCGTCGCGTCTTTTTCCCCCACCGAAAGCTATAATAAAACTTCGTAGTGCCAACAAAATTCATATGAAAGCTAAAATTGTAATCGTCGTTTACCTTGAGATAATGATATCCCAAGTCATCTTGTCCAGACACACAATGGAGTTTCAAGAGATTAGCGTTTCCCGGAAGATGTTAAAATATCCCACATTGGGAACTTGTGATTGTGTAACCCACCATATTAAGAGATGGACTTCCCTCACCTCACAACCTAGGTTTTGGGGATGAGGCCCTCCTCTTATATGGGCTTGGGCCAATGTTTTCCACATGGTATCGGAGCCACCCCTTTATTGTTCAAGTGTTAGGCCTCTTTGTTGGCCTTGAGAGTGCCCAGGCCCACACTTGAGGGGGAGTGTTAAAGTATCCCACATTGGGAACTTGTGAAGGATCAAGCGCTTACCGTTGTACTAAAACCAATTGGTGTTAGTAAAGACGCTACTATATTTCCTTATATCACTTTTAACACGCCCCCTCAAGTGTGAGCCTATAACAAGCCCGGGCCAACATGGCACACAAAGGCATATAAAGGGCATACAAGGCCAACAAAGAGGCCCAACACTTGCACAATATAATTGGGGAAATAATGTTGGTAGCAAGGATTGATCCCATGACCTCCCGCTCTGATACCATGAAGAAAAGCTAAATCGAAATCGTCAAGAGGTAGAACAAACCTAGGTTTTGGGGATGAGGCCCCTCCTCTTATATGGGCTCTCTGTCTTGTTCGTTTTCCCTTTTTTCCCAAACCCTAACTTTGTTCTACCTCTTGACGATTCCGATTTAGCTTTTCTTCAGAAGATTATTAACTACATGAATGTGAAATGTATCGATACCCGACTCAAAGTAATTGACTCAAAGTAATTGAGTGGAAAAAGAGATAAGATAAGTAATACCGCAAGGTTTCTAGGCATAGTTTGATCTGATGAATGCTACGGCCTGTGTGCTCTGCCAACTACTTCAAAACCAAGCCCTCTCATAGTTTGCCCATCAGTCCCGTTCTGAATTTCAACAATTTAATAAATAGAAAATTAGGTAAAACGACTTATTTTGGAATATTTTTAAATAACACGACACCCAAATATTTTTATAGGGAGAAAGACAATTTCTATAATTTTATAGACTAAAGCAAAAAAAAAAATAAATAAGAAAATATATATCCAACTGCTGATTAGACGCCTGCTGCTCCATTTTTATTTCTTTTTTTTCTCTTTCCTCTTCCATTTTCATATATTCATATCTTTTGATAGATCTCCATACGCGATGAAAATTTCATTGAATTTTTTATTTTTTCATGTTTCTCGTTATTAGACTTGGTTCGATATTATTAAATCGTTTTTCATGAGATTCACTGTCGAAATTCATTCAGTGAATCCCGAAAACAGTGAATATCGACAGTAAATTTCGAATAATAGTGAAAATGATTTTCGAATAATCGGAATATTTTGAATTTCTCAAATAAAGATCATGAAAAAATAAAAAATTTGGTGAAAGACTTTTTTTGATTGAAAATTATTTCGGAATACTTTGAATGTGGTATCAAATAAAGATCATGAAAAAATAAAAAATTTGGTGAAAGACTTTTCAAATTTGGAGTAATTGATTGAAAGATATATTCTCGTACTTTTACTTTATTGTCTATCTATCCAACAACTTTATTAACAGAATATGTCTAAAAGCTTATCACTATGGCTGCTCTAAGTGCTTTAAAAAGATAGATGAGAGAGAAAGTTGGTTGGGCTTTTTTTAAAGAGGAAATGGCGCCAGCTCTTTTATGCAAAAATTTTGAATAGTGTCATTCTAAAGTTTTTGTCATTCTCCTCAAATCCCCCTTTATTAAATATTTTTTAAAGAACATTTATTTTTTTATTATTCAAATTGAGGATTGAGGTTGAGGATTTTAATTATATCAAAAAAGTAGAATAATTTCTAGAAAAAATTAAAAATAAACTGGAATTAACGATAAATTTTCTTCTCAACATTTACTTAATAACCACATTACAATTTTCTGGGAAAGTATCAAAACTTAAAGGGTGAAGGAGACTAAAATCCACATTTTACTACAAAATAAATAAATATGACACACTATTTGGAGAAGTTGCAAAAAAAAAAAAAATACCCTTACTTATAAGTGAATTTCGAAAGTGAACACGCGACACAGTGAATTTCGACAAAGTGGATAAATAGTTTTGTCCTTTATGCAAAAGAGGGTTGGCAATGAAACTGATGCTTTACACTTTGCTGCTTCTTCTTCTTTTTTATTAAAACAATCGTAATTTTTTATTTATAACTCCGATCATTGAAATTCTTTCACCAACATTCATATTTTTTTCCTTATTAATTTGATATCTTATGTGATAACCTTTCGACGTAACTTTTAAAATCCGAAAAACATTTTCATTAATTGGAGCGTTTTTTTATAAACCACCGTAATTTTTTATTTAGAACTCCGATCATCCAAATTCTTCCACCAAAATTCATTTTTTTCTTTTCATTTTGATATGTCATACGATACCCTTTCAACTTAGTTTTTGAAATCGAAAAAAACATTTGAATTAATCGTAGCGTTTACACTAACACCTCACAATCACAGTAAAATCTTTAATCACGGTATCACATTCAATCACAGTAACACCTCACAATAACAGTAACACCCCTAGAAAACTTGTGTATTTTCACAGCAACACATTCAATCACAGAAACACCTTCAATCATAGTAACACCTCACAATCATAATAACAACAACAGTAACAGCAATAGAGTAACAAGGTAACATCTTAACAACACAATAACATTAACAGTAACACCAACCTTGTATATCATCAAATAAAAGCATTGCCAAATGCATCATCAAGTTCCAGCAATTAAGGCACACCATACAAAGTAACCTAAGAAAGTTTTGCTTCATGGCTTCATACTAGCTTCTTCAAATATTACAGTACTCAGAGATGTAAGATTCCTTAGGCATTACAATAAGACACATTTTCAACTACAAGACATCCAGTCTGAATAGCTTCAAATTTCTTTGTGCTAAATTTAGACTAGCTTGGTGCTAAATTTCTTTGTGTAAAATTTACCTTTGTAGCTCTTTTTTTCTTGCTTTGTATAGTTTGTTTTTAGAGTTTTAATAAAATATTCAGTTTCGACAAAAAAAAGACATAGATGCTGAGACAAACTAAAACGGAATCCATCCCAAAAGTAGACATTCCCCATCCATTTACGAGGAGTACAAGTTCCCGAACATAGTCATCTTTAGAAACAGATTTGCTTGAGACAATGCAGAGGGGTTCAACACGGTTTTCTTTAAATCAAATCTTGCGAACAACCCTCTCCAAATGCTAATATCCTCGTGCCTCTGGATCCCGTCTGTACTTTCTTCTCTAATCATGTTTTTAATCATTTGTCGTAGATAAACCTCTTCAACCAACTTCCTGCATAAACGGTAGTTGTTAAAACGAACACTCATGCAATCAAACACTGCTCCGAAGTAGACAAGTGCCTCGTTGAATCTCTCAAGGGAAATCGGTGAATTAGTAGAAGCCTTTACCTCAAGGACTACTATTACACAAGGATTCAGTTTTTTAATTATCCCTATAAGTCTTTCTAATTGGCGAGGACATGCTAACAAACTCGAAAGACGCCTCCGGAAATAAACTACCAATGTTTCATCTGAAGGATGTAGGATCTTAGATCTAAACGGGTTAGATCTACGCGCAGAGGATGGATCACGACTTATACATCACAATACATAGTTAAAGGACTTAAACTAATACAAGGGGGTTAAGTTTATCTTACCAATAGTAGGAAGAAAAGCTTTAATCTTAGGATGAGAAGCCTTGATCTTCCAATGTGTTCTCCAAACGGTGGTTGGTGGACACCGATTCTTGGAATTGGAACCTCCTTGATATGTAACCGACGGGTGGAGCTAAGGATCGAAATCCTTAGCCTTTTTTATCTATGAATTTCGTGGCCTTCTCTTCTCCTAGGGCTCGGGGAGAACTCTCTTTTTATAGGCAAAATCCAAGAGAGAAAACCTATACCCAATCGGTTTAACAAAATAAAAGAGATAATTCTAATTATTATTATCCAATAAAAATAAGAGATAATTATAATCTTATAATAAGAAAATATAATTATCCTTATAGTTAAGAGATAGATAATAAATAAATTATTTTCTTTTATTTATCCAATTAATTATTTAACAAATAAATAACTAATTACACAATATGTCATTTATCCAAGAAAACTATTTTCTTGGAAAATCCAAGACATATTGGCGCCACATTAAGCCCACCAGGCCCACAGAAAATGTCTTTTCTGTGTATTATATTATTTAGCCCAACTAAATAATATCCATGCATGTCAATTAATTAGCCCAGCCAATTAATTATTACTGAGGCCCAAATAACAAGATTATTAGTCCGAATTACAGAAGCCACATCGGGGACCATGGACCTATAACCAATAGCTCCAATAATTAATTATTCATCGAATAGAATAAGTACATTAATTATTAATTCCGGGATTACGCCACCATAAACCCGAAACTGAACTCTACCGATTATAGATGTATACTTATACTCAACCCATAGAGTGAATAAGCGTCCATTGATATAATCACTACATACGGATTAACCCTCCATAGATCGTCCATTCCGAGTGGGAAGTCTCCATGAACCCGACTCGAATATCTTATCCTTATTTACCATTAACCCCCTGATGATCAATTAGTGCACATATCAGACTAGTAGCTAATTAGTCAAATGTGAACTCCCGGGATCGATCATTTTCTTAGGGATAACAAATAAGGGGACTGTCTCTCTACTTCCCGCAGGAAGGAATGGATTCCATGTCTGTGAAAATCAGAACTACTCACTCATCAGGAGATAGTGCTAATGAGAAGTGGCTTGGAACACATATCTAAGTGAACCGTAACTAACACATCAAACACTACCCCGAGACAAGCAGCACCCTATGATCACCTCAGGATTAAGGTTGATCCATATATGATCATCTAATGATTTAATAAGATTCCTCGATTACGGAATTATACCGAGAAATACAGATTAAATCGGTCCAGTCCTAAATGAATGCCATCATATATAAATGCCCCACGTAGGTACCCTCTACCGACAGTCCGGATAAGACTATCACACCCTAAGGTGTTCTGGGCGCATTATTGGTGTTTTAATCAAGAGACCCTAAACTCGATTAAGTTCACCACGGACTAACGATTTAAGTATATTAACTCAATCCTCACGTGTAATCCATACACCGAGTTAAGCGGTTACATACCGATATACTTAGGGTTTGCAGCAGTGTATTACTTACAAGCACAAAGCAAGTAATAAGGTGAGATAAATTATGTCATCCATTATTAAAAACAATTACACAAATTGTCTTTCGGGCACTACACCTAACATCATCAACCTCCAACTCAAACATATCTTCTTTCACATTAATTACATCTGCCAAAACTATGTTCAAAGGGAAGCATAAATCTAAGGTTGATGCATAAGAGGACAACCACTTTCCTGTCTCTTCCAACATTTTTTTAGACATTCCAACTGCAGTTATCTTGAGAAGTTCAATAGGAGCATGACTCCGGTCAGCCAGAGCTTTCATCAAAATGATCCAATACGGCCCGTTATTGATTCTGAAGTCAATCAAATGAATCGTGTTCGACGTTACCACGTTGTCCAAAATAACATAATTGTGGTAAAAATGGTAAATTGTATTCACACTTCAATATGGGTATTGTGTACAATATATATAGATATAATGTGCTAGTCTAGAATATTCTACAGATAATGTTAGTAAATACAAATAAATACAAGTAATATACTGAGAGAAATCTATCACCACCCCTCATGTTTGCCGAGGGATGAGGCCTAACTTGTCATGCTGAAGAGAAAATTGATGACGGGGAAGCGACTTGGTAAGACAGTCGGCTAACTGGTCCTGTGAATGCACGTGAATAATGCGTAGGGAGCCTCTCTGTATTTGCTCACGAACATAATGATAGTCAATGGCAACATGCTTCATGCGAGAGTGGAATATTGGGTTGGAGCAAAAGTGAGTAGTGCCAAGATTGTCGCAGTAAATAACAGGGGATTCAGCTGGCGAGAAGCCCAAATCTCGAAGAATTAAGGACACCCAAGCAAGTTCAGCAGCAGTAGAGGATACCGAACGGTACTCAGCCTCCGTAGAGGAACGGGCAATAGTGGCTTGCTTCTTAGAACTCCAAGAGATAACATTACGACCAAGGCAAACCACATAGGCACTGGTGGAGGAGAAATCATCTTTGTTACCACCTTAATCCATATCAGAAAAGGCATGCAGAGAGAAGCGAGACTGACGAAAGATCTAGAGTCCATAATGAAGTGTACCAGCAAGATAACGTAACGTGCGCTTAACATGGGCTAAATGGACATCGGTCGGGCAATGCATAAACTAAGATAGTCGGTTTACCGCAAAAGATAAATCCGGACGAGTAAACGTCAGATACTGCAGAGCTACCAACTATCATCCGATAATGAGAAGGATAATCAAGAGGCGTGCCAGAGGTAGTAGTGAGGGTGGAGAGGTCCGATGGAACGGGAGTCGCAACCGAATTGGCATCCTGCATGTGGAGCTTAGCCAGAAGCTCAAGAGCATACCGCTGCTGAGATAGAAGACAACTAGCAGAGTTGGGGATGACCTCTATCCCTAAGAAGTAAGACAATAGACCCAAATCTTTAAGAGCAAAACGAGAACCAAGCAACAAAATAAAATCCTCGAGACAAGAAGCCTGATTGCCTGTAACAATGAGGTCTTCCACATAGACAAGAACATACACAATAGCAGATCCACGGTGATAAATGAATAAATATGTGTCAGCATGCGAATTGTTGAACCCCAGAGACAAAAGAAAACCCTTCAGTTCCTCATACCAGGCCCGAGGAGCTTGCTTAAGCCCATAAATCGCCTTGCGCAGGCGACACATATAATCAGGACGATGACCATCAACAAACCCAGGCGGCTGAGCAAGATAGACACTTTCATGTAAGGTACCCTGCAAAAAGGCATTATTGACATCCAGCTGACGAAGCGACCACCCCTACGAAAGAGCCAGAGATAAAACAATACAAATAGTAGTAGGTTTAACCACATGGCTAAACGTCTCATAATAATCAAGGCCAGGGCGTTGAGAAAATCCCTTGGCCACTAGACGGGCCTTATGACGATCAATGAAGCCATCCGGCTTATATTTCAGGCGGAAAACCCATTTCGAACCAATGACATTGTAAGAAGGATGAGGAGGAACAAGTTCCCAGGTATCATTACGCACTAAAGCGTTAAATTCTTCCTACATAGCAGATCTCCTTTGAGGGTGTTTAAGAGCTTGAGTGATGGTGGTGGGTTCAGATTGAGGTGAAGAGGCTAAACGAGCAGCAAGGTTTAGCTTTTGAATAGGTTTATGAATGTTTTTTTGGGCCCGAGTACGCATGGGATGAGTGGGAAGTATGGGTTGTGTTGGAGGAGAGGCAGGGGGGGGGAGGGATGAGGGAGGGGATGAGGGAGAGGAGTTGGGCGAAGAGGGTGGAGGGGAAGCCGGGGAGTTGGTGGAGGGATCAGGAGCAGAGGTAGAGGGGACAGAGACAGGAAGGGGGTTGGGGATCCAGTCATACAGAGACAAGGCCGGAGTGGTGGCAGTGGACGAAGTAGCAGGAGTCTTGGAAGGGAACACAATTTCAACAAAATACATGACGAGAGACATAGAGGCGAGAGTCAGAGAAATCATAATAGAAATAGGCATGCTGGGTGGGGGCGTATCCCAGAAAAACATAAGGTTTAGACCGAGGTTGAAGTTTATGATCAGTGTACGTACGAAGCCAGGGGTAACATAAACACCCAAAGACCCGAAGGGACTCATAGGCAGGTGGAGTACCAAAGATGCACTCATATGGAGACTGGAGATTGAGGACCCGGGTTGGCATGCGGTTAATGAGATAGACAGCAGTAGCAAAGGAGTAAGGCCAAAAGGTAGTGGGTAGAGATGCATGGAAAGGAGGGCAATGCCTGTTTCAACAATATGTAAATGACGCCTTTCAGCAAGACCATTGTGTTCTGGGGTGTGAGGGGGGGGGGGGGGTGGTGAGAAACGAGATACCATTATCAGCAAGAAAATCACGCAACGAAATAATTTCACCACCATTATTAGAATAAAAAAATTTAATGGAGGACTCAAAATGTTTTTCAACAAGATGGTGAAAACGAATAAAAGTTGAGGCAACATCAGATTTACGTACAAGAGGATATAACCAAACATAGCAAGTGAAGTGGTCAACAAAAATAACATAATACTTAAAACCATCCAATGATAAAACAAGGGAGGTCCAAGCATCCGAAAAAATTATTTCTAAAAGACGAGAAGAATGTAAAGTGTACTACCCGAAAGGCTGTTTATGACTTTTGTTTTCTAAACAGGCAGAACAATGCAAATTATTGGGACTAGAATACGATAAATTAAAACGATGAACAACATATTGCAGAACAGGGGCAGCTGGATGTCCTAGACGGTGGTGCCACACATCAAATGAGGCTTTATTAGACGCAAACGCAAGCAAAGGCTGAGAGGGCCACTCATAAAGACCATTTCTAACTGGACCACGGAGGAGGGGCTGAGTCGTCTTGAGATCCTTCACAACAAATTCAGAGGGTAAAAATTCAATAGAGATATTATTGGATTGACAAATTGAGAAATGGACAGTAAATTACGTGAGATATCCGGGACACAAAGTACATTATTTAAATGGAAAGAATCAATCAAAGAGTAAGGAAGAGAGGAAGAACCAAGTGTGTGTGTGTGTGATGGTGAGAGGAGATCCATCACCAACCAATAAATTATTCGACCCTGCATAAGGAGAATGGAGAGACAAATTTTGTAAGTCAGAAGTAACATGGTGGGTGGTACCACTATCAAGAAGCCAAGGAGACACGGGAGACGCTGGTGGTGGAAGTGCCGCTGCTACATTTGCTTGAGGCCGAGGGGGGCGTGGAGCTGTGGGCTGTGAAGGGACATAGAAGGTTGGACAGAATTTTGATGAATGACCATGGAAGGAGCACAACTAGCATTTTCCTTAATAAGGACAGCGGGGACGACCGGCGGCATCCGGCCTTGGAGGGACAATCACAGGTGGTGCTGCAGGTCTTGGCAAATTAGGCTATGGGTTGTACAATTGGGGCTGATGAGAACACCAAGACTGCCCACCGGGGCGAGGAAGAAGTCCAGATTGAGGGCGTATTTGGGCGGCATGAGCCGTGGCCGGAGAAAACTAGTGGGGCACCGACGGTGATGAGATACGAGCCTGTTAAGTCAAGAGCTTGTCGTGGAGATCTTCGAATTGAATATCCGTTTCTCGAACCTTAATAGCTCGAGCTAAGTCTACAAATTCAGCCCCAAGTTTATCTAAAATTAGGTCTACCAGATCAATGTTGCTCATCGGGGCCTCAAGAATGGCGAGTTCATCGGCTTTTCCTTTGATAAGGTAGATGAAATCGGATAAAGGTTGAGAACCTCTACGCAAATCCGTCAGGTATTGTTTAATCTGTCGAATTATACCTGTGCTTGGTTTAGCAAATTGGGCATAGAGAGACGTCCAGGCTTCCTTAGACGTTGCCGTTCTTGATATGGTGGTGGCAACGCCAAGGGAGAGAGATGCAAGGAGGAGGTTAAAAATCAGACGATCTTGCCGACGCCATTGTTCAAATTCTGGGTTTGACTTGGGCTCTGCACAGTGCCGGTGCCTTCAGCCGGAAGCATGGCCGGAGGGGCTTTGATGGAACCGGTGAGATAGCCTAGAAGACCATGGCCTTCAAGAAGTGATTCAATTTGGAGCTTCCACAGAGAGTAGTTTGTAGAATCTAATTTAATCGTGGTTTGAATGGCGGGATTGAAAACAACGAGATTTGTAGAGGCAGTTGTGGTGGAGATGGCCATATTGATGAAGGAACAGAGAGGAATAGTCGAAGAAGATGGAGATAGGCGGCTGGGGGAGAGAGAAGAAGTGCTATGCAAAAATAAATTTTTCTAGGGCTCTGATACCATAACATAATTGTGGTAAAAATGGTAAATTGTATTCACACTTCAATATGGGTATTGTGTACAATATATAGGTATAATGTGCTAGTCTAGAATATTCTACAGATAAAGTCAGTAAATACAAATAATATACTGAGAGAAATCTATCACAAAATGCTTTGAATTCCTGCATGTACAATGACAACATAGGATGATTCTTGATGGGATTCAATCATTGCAGGCTCTAGACTAGCTTGAGTCTGTCTTACATCCATTGGAATTCGTTTTACCCAATCCAACTTTGTCAGTGAAACCGCCCCAAGACTTACATTTATTTTCTTTTTAAGAGTCTCTGTAAAATAGTAGACAGATTGATCTGTTTCTGGACAAAGGTAAATCAGAAGGTGTCAACGTTAGTGATGAGATTAAAAATAATGCATCAAATCTTTCAGTAAATGTTGTCATTAACGCATCATTTCTTTCAATTTGCATGCTTAAAAACAATAATATCAACAATTACTAATCTCCTCATACAGCTTGACTGAATCTTTTCTTTATTCAAACCACCAATTTTAAATGATGAACTCTTTTCCATGATCTCAGCTGGCCAAAAAAACCTTACCAATCACTGAATATTCTGGACTTCTCCGGCCACCACCATGGATGGTCACTCCACTGAAGAAACCGACCAACTCTAGCGGAGCACACGAAAATTCAAACGCCGCCATGACGATTCATTGGAACGCGAAAATCCTGTTGGTGATTTAAGTATAACCATGTCCATTTGTGTAATTAAGGGTTTGGTACAAAGATGGGTGAACTCGGAACACTCTATTGTGGTTTTGGAGGTGCGGAGTGCACGCTCATATAAGTGTTTACGAGTTTACGGGTGTAAATGATCAAGTAGAGTTCGTAAAACAAACTTAAAAGACACGGAAAATTCGTTTTTGGAAAAACAGTGTCACAGGCAGCCGCCTATGACACTGGCGCCCGCCTGTGGAAATTTTTCAGGCAGAAATTTGATCAGGTTCATATTCATTTTTCAGGACTTCACAGGCGCCCGCCTGTCTTTCGTAGGCGCCCGCCTGTGGCCCGAAAATACGAATTGGTGTGTCCTTTCCTGTTTTTTCAGCAGTTTTTTCTTCATAACACCTTTCCACAAAGGTGTCTTTAAACAAAACGTTTTTTACCAACAAATATTGATCCTAGAAGGTATAAAAACAAGTCTTACATGTTTTAAAACTTCACTTTTGAAAATATACAATACTTGATCATTTGAGAGAATACATTGAAAACACATTCAAGTATTCTTCATCTTTGTGTGTCAAAACTTCCTACAAAACTCCAATTGTATACTTTTCTTTTGGTGCCAAAAAGAAAAAGGAAAACATAGTCTTATCTCACAAAGGTATTCGTGCAACCCGGGGCATTGAATAAGGGTCGAATATCTTTTGTAGGAAAGTGTTCCTACACGATTCTACGTAATATCAAGTTCATAATTTAATTTCCTGCGATTTGACGATTTGACATTGTTGTTTTCATTCCCTTACAAGTTAGTTTATATACAACAATCTACAAAAGTTATTTTAGTAAATTCTACAATGTCAAGTGTTAAGGAGATGACTACAAACTTTGGAAAGTTGGAAAAGTTTGAAGGTGTCAATTTTAGAAGATGGCAAAGGAAGATGCATTTTCTGCTAACAACATTGAAAGTGGTGTATGTGTTGAGTACACCGATGCCTGAAGTGATGGATGACGGACCATTGGAGGAACTGAGAAAGAAGAACAAATGGGAGAATGATGACTACATCTGTAGAGGCCACATTCTAAACAGTATGTCTAATTCATTGTTTGACATTTACCAAAATGTTGAGTTTGCAAAAGAACTTTGGGATTCACTAGAGTCTAAATACATGGATGAAGATGCCTCTAGAAAAATTTCTTGGCTGGTAATTTCATGAAATATAACATGGTAGATTCAAGGTCGGTAATGGAACATTATAATGAATTACTACGCATTTTGGGTCAGTTTGCACAACATAAAATGGAAATGCATTAGTCTATTTCGGTGTCAAGCATTATAGATAAATTACCACCATCATGGAAAGATTTTAAGCACATGTTAAAACACAAAAAGGAAGAATTATCTCTGGTAGAACTTGGTAGTCACTTGCGTATAGAGGAATCTCTAAGGGCGCAAGAGGGCGGTAAAACCAAGGGTAAAGAGGTAATGGATTTGACCTCTATCAATATGATGGAAGCCGGTGAATGTTAGTATAAGAAAAAAGGAAAAGAAAATAAAAAATCTTCCAAAAACAATGGCAAAGATAACAACAAAAAACCGAAAGGTGCTTGTTGGACTTGCGGGAAAACTGGACATTTCCGGGCAGATTGTCGAGTAAGGAAGAACCAGAAAGGTTCAAACAACAGTTCGGGGCAAGGGTCTAAGGACCAAGGTGCTCCTAAACATCAAGGTCAGAATGTTACTTGTGGATTTAATTCCAACATGAATTATGTACCACTAATTTCTAAGGCATTTATATGCAGGATGATGATGTTGCTTGGTGGATTGACTCGGGTGCAATGAGACAAGTTTGCAAGGATCGATGCTGGTTTAAAAACTATGAACCGGTGAACGATGGATCCATGCTACTTATAGGAAACGAGTCAAGGGCTGCCATAGTTGGAATATGAATTGTTGTTTTATGTTTTAGTTCTGGAAAATGTATTAATTTAAAACATGTTTTACATGCTCCGTGTATACGGAAAAACATGGTATCTGGTAGTTTATTATGTAAAGAAGGCTATAAACAAGTTTATGAGTCGGACAAGTACATTTTAAGTAAGTGTGGTGTATTTATTGGATTTGGTTACTTATGTAATGGCATGTTTATGTTAAATATTCAGCATGATGTTGTTAATAATGTTATCACAAATCATGATGTTAATAGTTCCGTTTTGTGGCATGCTCGGTTGGGACATGTTCATTATAAGCGTATGTTGATAATGTCTAAAAATGAGTTAATTCCATCTGTTGCATGAATATGAATAAGTGTAATGCTTGTATGTTAAATAAAATTGTGAGACAACCTTTTCATAGTGTTGAAAGGTCATCTTCCGTATTAGAATTTATTCATAGTGATCTATGTGATTTCTGTGCTACGCCTTCTTTTGGTAATAGAAAATATGTAGTGACATTTATAGATGATTGCACTCGGTTTTGTTATGTATTTTTACTTCATTCTAAAGACGAGGCAATAGATAAATTTAAAATCTATAAAAATGAGGTAGAATTACAATTAACCTCTAAAATAAAAAGGTTGCGTATCGATCGAGGTGGTGAATATTTTGATCCAACCTTTTTCGGGTCATGTGGTATAATACATGAGGTTACAGCGCCGTATACGCCACAACAAAATGGCATAGCGGAAAGGAAAAACCGTAATCTTAAAGAGATGGTTAATTTCATGCTATCTTACTCTGGTTTGAGTGAAGGATTTTGGGGGGAAGCCATGTTAACGGCTTGTTATTTGCTGAATAGAATTCCTAATAAAAGGAATCATACTACCCCATATGAACTTTGGTTCAAAAAGAAGCCAAACTTGAATTATCTATGAGTTTGGGGTTGTAGGGCTGTTGTAAGACTTATCGTGCTAAGATTAAAACCTTGGGTGAAAGAGGCATTGATTGTATATTTATTGGAAATGCTTTGCATTCCAAAGCTTATAGGTTCTATGTTATAGAACCTAATGATTCAGTTGATGTTCATTCTGTGATTGAGTCAAGGGATGCCATCTTTGATGAACATCGGTTTACTTCTATACCGAGGCCGAAAGATATAACTCCTAATATTGTTGGAGTAGAGAACAACAATGGTGTTGATTCTCAAGATGAGCCTTTAGAGCTTCGTAGAAGCAAAAGGGCTAGGAAACCAAAGTATCTTGGACCCGACTATCAAACTTATTTGGTGGAAGGAACAAGAGATGAAGTAGGATTTCAATACTCATATTGTTATAATATTGATGAGGATCCTAAGACTTTTAAGGAGGCTATGGAGTCTCGAGACGTGTCATTTTGGAAAGAAGCCATCAATGATGAGATGGATTCCATAATGGGAAACAACACGTGGATCCTTACGGATATTCCGCGTGGTTGCAAACCTTTCGGTTGCAAGTGGATATTTAAAAGAAAGATGAAATTTGACGGTACTGTCGATAGGCATAAAGCCAGATTGGTAATTCAAGGCTTTAGGCAAAAGGAAGGAATTTATTATTTTGATACCTATGCCCCGGTTGCTATAATCTCCACAATTAGCTTGTTGATTGCCTTAGCAGCTATTAACAATCTGGTGATCCATCAAATGGTTGTTAAAACAGCATTCTTAAATGGAGATTTGGAATATATATATATGAAACAACCGGAGGGATTTGTTATGCCTGGAAATGAGCATAAGGTGTGTAAGCTTGTTAAATCATTGTACGGGCTTAAACAAGCACCTAAACAATGTCATCATAAATTTGATGAGGTTGTCTTGTCTAATGGTTTTAAGCTTAACCAATCAGACAAGTGTGTATATAGCAAGTTTGACAATACCGGTAATGGTGTGATAATTTGCTTATATGTTGATGACATGTTAATTATTGGAACTAACCAAGAACAAGTTGACCTTTGTAAGGCATTTTTGTCATCAAGTTTTTCTATGAAAGACATGGGGGAGGCGGATGTGATTCTTGGAATCAAGTTCAAACGGAGTGACAAAGGGATATCTTTGACACAATCTCATTATATTGAGAAAGTATTAAAGAAATTCAATTGTTAAAATTCTACTCCAGCAAATACTCCCATGGATCCTAATGAGAAACTCATGCCTAATACGGAAAATTCGATATTACAACTTGAGTATTCTCGGGTGATAGGATGTTTGATGTATGCTATGACTTGTACACGTCCGGATATTGCTTATGCGGTTGGAAAGCTAAGCAGATTTACGAGTAATCCAAGTAGTCATCATTGGCGTGCGGTAACTCGTGTACTAAGGTATCTTAAGTCGGCCAAGGATTTTGGCTTGACTTATGTTGGACATCCTTCAGTAATAGAGGGATACTCAGATGCTAGTTGGATATCCAATGTAGAGGATCATTCTTCTACTAGTGGTTGGGTGTTTTTGCTTGGAGGAGGTGACATTTCATGGGCTTCCAAAAAGCAAACATGTATTACTGGCTCGACTATGAAGTCAGAATTTGTTGCCTTAGCAGCAACCGGAAAAGAGGCGGAGTGGCTTAGGAATTTGAACTATGAAATTCCGTTATGGCCCGAAAATACGAATTGGTGTGTCCTTTCCTATTTTTTCAGCAGTTTTTTCTTCATAACACCTTTCCACAAAGGTGTCTCTTAAACAAAACATTTTTAACCTACAAATACTGATCCGAGAAGGTATAAAAACAAGTCTTACATGTTTTAAAACTTCACTTTTGAAAATATACAATACTTGATCATTTGAGAGAATACATTGAAAACACATTCAAGTATTCTTCATCTTTGTGTGTCAAAACTTCCTACAAAACTCCAATTGTATACTTTTCTTTTGGTGCCAAAAAGAAAAGGGAAAACGTAGTCTTATCTCACAAAGGTATTCGTGCAACCCGGGGCATTGAATAAGGGTCGAATAACTTTTGTGGGAAAGTGTTCCTACATGATTCTACGTAATATCAAGTTCATAATTTAATTTCCTGCGATTTGACGATTTGACATTGTTGTTTTCATTCCCTTACAAGTTAGTTTATATACAACAAATCCCACCCGACCTATAAACCTTGATTCACAAGAGCCATCGATTTGGAACCATAGAGGTGGTGTCGAGGTTGTGCAAACCAATCCGAGACTCCTCAGATTTCACACCGGAGAAGGTGAATCTGACGATGAAGATTTCTTTGAAGGAATCTCCTTCTCTAATCAATCCGATTGAAATCATTCATATATTGAGAGTTCGTGTAAGACAAAACAGGGGTATATTGGTCAAGACAAATTTTCTTGTCCCTATTGCAACTAAAAAAAGTTAGCACTCAATAAATACCCTAAAAGCTTCGTTCATTAAAAAAATAAATACCGTAAAAGTTGATTTATAAATAATTTTTCCAAAACTTAAATTGCAAAGTTTCATATGGTTAAAAAGTGAAACTCAATTTTTCTCGTCGATAAATATTTTATGGGAAATTAGGGATAATGACACAATCTGGAATATTTTTAAGTAACATGACAACTATATATTTTTTATAGGGAGAAGGACAACTGCATAATTTTTATAGCGAGAAGGACAAACCGTGAATCCCGAAAATCATTGAATCTCCCCAGTGAATCCCGAAATCAGTGAATTTCGATAGTGAATCCCAAAAATCAGTGAATTTCGACAATGAATTTTGAAAATTAGTGAATTTCGACAGTGAATTTCGGCAGTGAATTTAAACAGTGAATTTCGAACACAAGTGAATTTCGATAGTGAATAAATAGTTTTGTCCTTTATGCAAAAGTTTCAAAAGACTATCCTTCTGCTCAATTGATGAAATATTTCTGTTTTTCTCCCTCATTCCCCCAATATTTTATATGTAAGGAAAGAAATACCTAATAAAAAATTATGAGTGGTTTAAAATGTTTATTAAGCATTCTATTTGTTGGTTCTACACCACTATCAAATGAGTTCCGGATGAAATACATCATACAACATAAAAACGTAACTAAAGCTATCGTAATACACAAATCTTAGATTTGTCCTGAAACAAATCATATTTGCTGGTCTTTCAATCAAGTAAAATGAATAAATTTTGTGGGAGACCATCGTTTAAAATAAAATAAAAAAATAATTAAAAAAACCACTTCCATTGTAAAATTAGCTAAAAGTGATATGGTGATCCAAAACTTGATGTATGACCGCCATAAAATAACTAATCATAACAATAAGCTCATTGAAGAGGTTCAAACAATGTTTAATTGCCAGTTTCAAGCCGAAACAATCTCGGAAAGTGCATCTCTAAAGGAGAATTCCCAACCCAAGTGTATTTGCAAAACCTAACCGCGTTAGCTTCCCCCACCCTCCATCCAAGAGACGAGAAAATATTGACCCCTTTTTTTTTTTTTTTAACTAGAGTGGCCCCTTTCTTGACTATCCCTCCCAACACCTTTCCACCTCATGCTCTCAGTATTCCCTCCCCAAAGCCTCGGCTAAATTACAATTTTGGTCCTCTAACTAGACACGTTTTTCGATTTTGATCCTGGTTTTTTTCCGGCAACAATTTTAGTCCTGTAAGTGGTCTTTTTTTTTGCAAAAATAGTTCCTGAACGCCGGAAAAGCCGTCGGACAACTTTTCCCGAACACCGTCATCCGAAAATGCCTTCCACGTCGGCGTTGACCGGACAACTTTTCCGGCCAAAAAAATTGCCACGTCAACCGACATGGGAGATCATACTCTTCCCTTAGCACCCGCCTTTTCCCACAATGGGTTTTCCGGACTAAGGGTTTAAGGAGGTGATAAACATGTATTGATGACGCATTTTTTGGACATGTAAAACTTCGACTCATCCGAGGTTTGTCTAAAAAAAAAAATTAAAAAAAAAAATTGCCACGTCAACCGAAATTGACATGTCAGCCTTCCACGTCAGCGTACTTTCCACGTCAGCGTTTTCATGCAAAAAAATAAAATGTTTCTTCTAAAAGGATTCGAACCCACAAACTAAGGCTAAAAATCTATAGCCTTGACCATCTAAGCTACAACAATATTTGTTGTTTAATTAATAGGCAACATATTAATTAAAGACACATTCAGTATAAAAATATTATAGAACATCTAATGATTCAAACAATTTTATTTTCTTATAAAGTATAGATAGTATGTGTTACACGTTGTGATACATTTATTGAATGTTTATTTTAAGTAATATGGGAGGTTCTTAACTTTTTATTATTCTTTTTTTTATTGTGTTTTTTTCGTAAATATGCAACATTTTCTTGTCATGTCATGTTTTTCATTTCTTCCAACTCTTTTTCATAGTCACTAAACTGAATAATTAATTAAATTAACAAATGAAACGTTAAAACTACTTTCTAATATTACAGTTAATTGTTGTTTTAAACTGATCGTAACAGTATCGTTAGCTATAATCATTTTAACGTTTCATTTGTTAATTTAATTAATTATTCAGTTTAGTGACTATGAAAAAGAGTTGGAAGAAATGAAGAACATGACATGACAAGAATATGTTGCATATTTACGAAAAAACATAATAAAAAAAAGAACAATAAAAAGTTAAGAACCTCCCATATTACTTAAAATAAACATTCAATAAATGTATCGCAACATGTAACACATACTATCTATACTTTATAAGAAAATAACCCATCACAAGTAACTCTTTCTTTTCCATTCTCCCGCAGTATCTTCACCGAATCCACTAATCCGGATTCTGCACTTATCATGATACATACCCTTGCGAACTGATGCCCTTTCTTGAGGAGTGTCTCTTCGGCCTACGATTGGAAAGCTAATCGTTAGATTTTCTATATTATTTTTATACTGAATGTGTCTTTAATTAATATGTTGTCTATTAAACAACAAATATTGTTGTAGCTTAGATGGTCAAGGCTAAATATTTTTAGCATTAGGTTGTGGGTTCGAATCCCTTTAGAAGAAACATTTTATTTCCTTGCAAGAAAACGCTGACGTGGAAGGCTGACATGTCAATTTCGGAAGACGTGGCAATTTTTTTGGCCGGATAAGTTGTCTAGTCATCGTTTTCGGCGTTCAGGACTATTTTTGCAAAGAAAAGACCACTTACAGGACTAAATTGTCGCCGGAGAAAAACCAGGACCAAAATCAAAAAACGTGTCTAGTTAGAGGACCAAAATTGTAATTTAGCCCCAAAACCCCCATCTTGCCCTTACTTAGCACTAATAAATTTACTCCATAACGCTTCATTCTCTGTCATAAATCTCCATCACCATTTTTCTAACAAAGCAACCCCCCCCCCCCACTCCTTGCCGCCCAAGAGATAAATGATTTAAGATAGTTTTCCATGGAATCCATGTAATAAACCTCTTATCCCTAACCCCACCCCAAAAGAAACAAGATCTCAAGCGTTCTAAGGTACGAATGACTGCAATAGCAGCATGAAAAATTGAGAAATAGTATAGGGGTAAGCTTCCCAAAACTGTCTTGATCAATGTCAATCTACCACCAGCTGACAAAACCGAGCCTTCCACCCTCCTAATATGCCCTTGATTTTATCGATAACAGGCTGCCAAGAAGAAATATTGTTCATGTTCTTTCCAACCAGAAGCCCTAGATATAAGAAGGGTAAGTGATCTGCTATACAATGTAAAGAAGCCGCACGGTTGTCAATATCATAGCTACTAACATTTAGCCCGAACAACTTGTTTTCCCCAAATTTATATTCAAGCTAGAGATCGTAGCAAATAACTTTAAATTTTACCAAGGTTCAACAAATTCTCTTTGTCCCAAACCCCGAAAAAAATGACATCTTCGGTAAATTGCAATTACGTAATCTGA